>JADLZK010009845.1:0-600000 GCA_015847255.1 Hyparrhenia diplandra
GATTATGGGGATGACCTCCACGATGCTATTCATTGCGGTGGGTGACCTCCACCGCTCCTCCAATCCCTTCTTTCTGTTGCACGGTGAGCACCTCGGCCTTCCCACACTCCCCCTTCTCTCTCAATGAAAACCAAGCAAAACCGTTTAGGGTCTTTCCCAAGGCCCGACCAGAACGCCGCCACTGCTGACCTCGCCGCCCGGCTGCTCGGCGAGCCTCGGCCTTGAGCTAATTAGGGCGCCGCGACCCTACACCCCTCTCCCACCCAAATACACGGGCACACCACGCTTGACCGGCCCAGGAAGCACACTCTTCCCTTTCCTTGTTAGCTTGATGATGTCATATGACATTGATAGGAACAACAGGTGCCCCTCTAACGGATCGTGAGGTTGTAGCTGTGGGAGATCGGGGGACGAGTCTTGAGTCATGAAGAACTACGATGAGGTGTCGTGGCAGCGTGTGGGAAGGGAAGAGGAGATGGTGACGACTAGGGTTGGGGATCCCGGCTCCCTAAAGGAAGCCAACAACAATTAGGTTGCAACTTGCTTAATTGATCTCAGAGTATTACATGAGTATTTATACTATCCCTCAACACTAGAGATTAACAGATAAACTGGGCCTTTAGCCCCTTTATGCCAACACAATTAGCCACTAATGAGCCACCTCCTTTGATAATGTACGTCGATCATAACATCTCTCCCCGAATTTGCGCAAAAGCTCATCCTCGAGCTGGAAGTCGGGTAGTGATGCTTGAAGTCATCCAAAAGCTCCCATGTTGCCTCCTTACGAGGCAGCCCGTGCCATTGAATGATGACATGCCACTCGTCGCGGCGTCGCTGAACTTGCAAAGTGGCGATCGGAGTAGAAGACGCCCATCAAGCACCCGGCGATAGGGGGCCCGTGACTCTTGCGGTGTCACTCCGATGGTGCTTCAGCGGTCATGAGGAAGACATTGTGTAGCCGGGGTGGGGATCCATTGTTTTTAGTAAGTTTGTTCCCCAATAATTCGAGTTCTTGGGGTTAATGTCTCTCCATGACAAAGGCTATTGGTTCTTGGGATTTAATTCCTCCTCCTATCTCGCAAATGGAGAGGGTAGGTGTGGAATTATTTTCTCCATGGAAGCTCTATTCAAGATGAGGGCAACAAGCTGCGTGTTAGCATCTGATCGACATGACAACATGGAGATTTTATTTTCCGGCGGCGACATCAAGGCGGAGATGGTGTCACCGCCATGGAATAATTTTCTCCAGTCTCTTTCTGTTTTTATTGTGGTTAGATCCGCCCCGAATAAGGACTCGGGACAAAATTTTCAGATCGGTCTTCCTCATTCTTGGTGGCGTAAAAGAAGAAGGAAGACACCGAAAAGAAGAAGTTTCGAACTGCTGCATGAATGTTCATTGTTGTTCATTGGGCATATGTTCTCGGGCCTTTGCTGAGTGTTTGCCTCTTCGGTCATCCATACCACAAAGCGTCGTACGGTTGGGAATATGCCCTAGAGATAATCATAGAGATGATTGTATTGCGTTGTATGCATGATATATTATGTGTTCATGAATATCCATTGAAGACAACTTATATCGATTGACAATTATGTGAATTGTTTGTGAAACTCTTTTGCTTGTATGGTTATTCTATAATTGTCCTCGATCGAGTTCGTGTGAGAATACACATGAATATTAGATCGAGACACGTATTGGTTGATGACTATGTTTCACAAGTCATGGACATAGAGATGTCAAACTAATAGTGTGGGCACATATATGACATGGGGCTGGATTGACCCAACATGAGATGTTATTATTATCTCTATACACATCATGTACATTATGTCTTTAGAAATGAGATTGTCGTATGTACTCAAGATGTGAAACGACCTACTCAGGGACTCTCAAACGCTACTCCATAATGGGTAGTTATAAAGGTGGTTTTTGAGTTTGTCAGGAAGCATGCTGTGAGGCGTAGTCAATCATGATGGAATTTGCCCCTCTCTATATGAGAGAGAAATTTCTGGACCACTCGAATGATTGGATCAAGAAATGCATGGCCGTGTTTGGGTTAAATGTTAATCTATGATGTCGACCAAATATCATGAGGCAAAGAGAACAACATGTATGTGAGTTTGTGGTGGTTTGTCCGATATATGCATAGGAGTTGACACGTCTTGCTAGAGGACACTATCAACTATTAGTCGAGTAAGAGTACTCGGGCCATGTCTATGTGTGTGTGAGCCCATAGGGTCGCACGCTTAAGGGGAAAGAGGCCTAATTTGGATTGGATCCATTAGACGAGGCTTAGGTTTTCTAATGGGCCTCTAGCTCGGGAGCTGTTAGGAATGCCTATATAAGAGAGGTGGGCGCAGGCTAGGTTTCTCTCACGGCACTTTGGCAGCCACCGCCGCCCACGCTCTTGCCTTTTGCTCCTCGCGGACATCCGGAGGCGCGACACTTCCTCCCCGTACGTGTGTATACCTCGGAGGTGCTGCATTTGGAGCTCTACAAGAAATTTGGCTTTACATGACGGTTTGATTGTGACCTTCTAACAGATCATCATAGATTGTAGTCATCTGTGACGGTCCAAATTCAAGGTGATGAATGCATGAAGATTGGTTAAATTATCGTCATAATTGGACGTCACAGATCATTTTAGTCAACCATGACAGACTTATTGAAAGGTCACATATACAACATCCAACATGTCATGCGATGTGGCGTCTACATCGTTCCTACGTGTCATGCTGAGTGGCGGGGTTTATGGGACCCACTTGCCGGTGAGAGATGCAAATAGGAAGGTGGGAGGAAGGTAAATGTGAAAAAAATACAGCCGCTAGGAATTGAACCTTGAACCCATCGATCACAACAGCAAGCACCTAACCCATGTCTTTTGGTTGAATTGATGCATGGCTGTGAACTTATGTGCTTGGTCTTTGATCTGTGCATGCATGACTTTTGGTGATGGATGTATGTTCTGTGAACTATATTTAGAAGTATGTGTGAACTGCAGCTGTTCTGTGAGCTACAACATGGTCTTTGACCTGAGCATGCTTTTCTGTGTCAAACTTCATATCATATCTAACTATATTTATTTATACGTGTGATGATGGGACCTCGACATATTTATGTTTATCCGTGATGGTCTGTGGTCATCTATGACGATGTGAATCATGTGAATTTAAATTTGAATATGTTGTCAATTTAAATGTTAAATTGGTGTCCATTTAAATTTGAATTTGGTGTAATTTAAATTTAAATTTTTGCTGATATGTTATGGGCCTAAAAGGGCCAATTCTAAGATGTAATTGGGCTAGCCCAATGGTGTACCAAAAATATGAGCCTAACTAAATCTAAAAAAATATAATTGGGCTAGCCCAATAGTGTACTAAAATATGGGCCCAACTAAATGTAAAAAAATACACAAAACATGGTCCTAATTGAAGAAAATGAGCCATAGAAAGCCTATTGATGATGTGGCAAGGTGGCTGCCACGTCAGATCCAACATCACCAAATGACATGGCAATAGCCGACATGGCGAGAAAAACCATGATGGTTCAGTTCATCACCATAGCCACTTCCTATAGTTGCCCTCTGGTTTATCCATGACGATCCAAAAAACCAGTCCGTGGCGTTGAAATAAGGTTATATTCAATGTTGCCATCTTCACGTTGAAATAAAATTTACATCAAGGTTCTTGTAATAAAATACCCAAAATATGACAATTCAAATTTCTAAAATGTAGAGGAGTTTTTACAAAAATAGACAGACATGTGTCACCGTTCAAAAGAGCCACCACGCTCCAAATTCTCTCGAGTTAGTAGATAGAGGGTGGTTTTAATGAACGGATATATTGATGTTGTACAACTTTTCTTAATGGTGCATACAATAAGTTGGTAGCATTAGTTTGGACACGATTAAGCATTGCTAAAAGAAAATATAACTCATATAGTGAAGCAAATAAGAAGTTGTGAAATGGTCCTAATTATGACAACCAAGAATGAAGCATGCCATAATGATCCATCTAAAGCAATAAATGCCAAAGAAGATGATATCTAGATTATTTAATAAAATTAATGTATGTATGTTTATATACATCATAGTTTAGTCATATATAATAATGTACTATATCTATTGACAAGAACGAAGCATGCCATAATGATCCATCTAAAATAATAAATGCAAAGATGATGATATATAGATTATTTAATAAAATTAATAGTAGTATATAATAATGTACTATATCTATTGACAAGAATGAAGCATGCCATAATGATCCATCTAAAGAAATAAATGCCAAAGATGATGATATCTAGATTACTTAATAAAATTAATGTATGTATGTTTATATACATCATAGTTTGGTACTATATAATAATGTACTATATCTATTGACAAGAATGAAGCATGCCATAATGATCCATCTAAAGCAATAAATGCCAAAGATGATGATATCTAGATTATTTAATAAAATTAATGTATGTATGTTTATGTACATCATAGTTTAGTAGTATATAATAATGCACTATATCTATTGACAACTGTTTGCTTTTAGATATTATATTATATTGTACTGATGTATATCTGTATAAGGGTATTCAAGTAATTTCCTTGGCCATAGATAGCGTTAAATACCCGCAGCCGGCAGTAGTGTTTCACATCTCGAGAGTACTAGCTCACCGCACCACTACTATTCCGATCTGGGAGAACCATATTCCAATAGTTTCCTCGTCTCGACATCGGCGAAGGGAACAGAGGCTTACCTCAAAGGTATCTATTGTATATTTTCCATTTTAATTTCTATTTTAAGTTGTATTTTGTTATGGTAGTCTAAAATAATCATGAAACATTTAGCTAATTAAATTGCATGGTTACAATCATCTATTAACCTAACCTACCTAATATAAAGTCTAATAGCATATGATATATACGCTCACCAAATCCAAATCGAGGTTCCCCACCCTCTAGCGCTGAAGAGGCCACCATAGGTGAGGGGAGCTCGAGATTGACACGGAAAGAGCTCACCCTTGGTTCACCTAGATCCACCGTAGCAAGGGGGAAATGAGTTGAGAAAGGGAAGATCATGACATGTTAGTTTTTATGGATGCAACGCCTCCATGTTACCCGTGTCACGTGTACCTCCTATGTTAGCTGGCATGTTAGTTTTAGGCGGTGGTTTTATATTCATCTGCGTGTCCACTAGAGGCGAGGAGCAGCCACCGAGATCGTCGCTGGAAAGCGCTCACCCTTAGTTTGCCTTGATCTACTATGGTAGGGGGAAACGACAAGTTAGCTTTTTTATGGATGCATGTAATACCTCCATATTAACAATGTTGCGTGTTCCTCCTGTGTTAGCTATCATGATATGCTTAGGTAGTGATTTTTGTATTCATATGTGTGTTTGGAGCGAGGGGGAAGCCACCAAGATCGGTGACGGAAAAACGCTCACCAACGGTTCACCTTGATCTACTGTAGCAAGGGGAAACGGAGTTGAGAGAGGGAAGACCATGCCATGTTAGCTTTTTTTTTGGATGCGCCTCCATGTTAGCAGTGTCACGTGTACCTCATGTGTTAGCTAGGCTTAGGAAGTTATTTTTTAATTCATGCGTGTGCCCACTTAAGGCAACGGGAACCACGGAATCGACGCGGAGCGCTCGCCCTTGGTTCATCCTGCTGTACCAAGGGGAAACAAGTTGAGAAAGGGAAGACCACATTATTTTAGCTTTTTTATGGATGTAACGCCTCTATATGTTTGAAATGTCACTTGCACCTCTCGTGTTAGCTGGCATGTTAGGATTAGGCGGTGATTTTTATTCATGTGGATTCCCCGACTTCCATTAGTTGCCAATCTTTTTTCATACATATGATGTGTTTTTCTAATCTAGAATGTAACATGTTATGTCCTATAGTTGTGATAGTTAATATTATAACTAACCATATAATTTGGTACGTAACATGTTGTGTACGTACATACATATAAATAATCTACTGGCCACAGTTGGCAATGGTACCCAATTTCATGGAACATGTATATCTCATCTTAAAGTGTAGTTAACAACTTCTTTATTTCATGACTTGTTTAATGATTTTTCTTAGCTAGCATATACGTATTCATCGACATGACTTTGTGTAACTTTTTCACCAATTTTAAGATAGAAATTTGTATGTTAGCTTGACGATCTATACATTATGAGACCTGCTAAAAAACTTTTGATGGTGCCCTATCATATATATATGGCCCGTGTACAACTTTAACCTTGTAACATACAATAGGTTCATATATATGCACCATGATGTAGGATTGATAGTGGTATATACATAACATATCATTGACGTAGATGGGAAAAGAACAAGAACATATATTGGTCGTTAAAAATTAAGATACCATACCACATGTTGTGATGAGGACACTGATTATACCTTTTCATCTGCTAGTACAAGAGTCATCCATGGAGAAAGAAAAGCAGCAGCAGCAGGTCAATGCTTATACTGACGATGAAGAGGACCACTACATTCCAGAGCCTGAGACGGCGCGCAAACGCCAGAAGCGCCCACCCCGGAGCAGATCCGGGAACTCACAGCGTAATACATACAACAGCAGAACCGATCAAATCAAAACAAGAAAGAATTGATTAATGTTTGCTTGGTTTACTTTTTGGAGTTAAAATTCGCCTTCTTGTCCATGTTGTGCAGTGCATACCATCAGTGCGACCACCCTGATGAGCCGACACGGCGGGCGATCGGCGCAAAGATTGGCCTAGAGGCCAGTCAGGTGAAATACTGGTTTCAAAACCAGCGCTCCCAGATGCAGGTCACGATCCACACACATCTCGTTTTGGTTCCATACTTCCATGCATGCATGATCAAATTTCATTAGCTAATGGTGGAAAGAAAGAACTGACAGTTGCACATCTTATGAATTCTTACAGGCGAAGGCCCTTCTGCACAACAGCATGGCGATTAAGAAGGAGAATGCTGCATTGACGGCGGAGAACATGTCACTCCGCAAGGCTCTACTGACCAACTCCTGCTCCATGTGTCGCTCAGAGTCCGAGCTGCTGGCCGAGAAGCATCGCTTGCTGATGGAGAACGCCAGGCTCAGGAGCGAGATCACGCGTGCCAACCTGATGAACCAGATCCTGCTCTCTGCGGCCCCAGCCGAGCGCCGGCCACCAGTCGTCGACGCTCGTCTCCGCGCGCACGCGGAGTCTGCCATGGACCAGTTCTTGCTGCTCGCCACCAAGGGGAGCCACTGTGGCTGCCCACCCCAGACGGAGAGGCGCTGAGCTGGATAGGCTACCAAAAGCTGAAATCTCTCCCTGTGCCCCAGCATGGGCTCTCCGCGGACGACGGATTCATCATGGAGGCCACAAGGGCCACTGGCATGGTCAGAGCCGACGTCGCCTACCTCGTCGCCATGCTTAGAGATGCGGTACATGCACTGGACACACATATTCAATTCATCGATTGTGCAATGTGTACTCGCAATGCTAAATATATATGTATGCATCTAAAGTGCCTTCTAATTTGTGTTTGTGTTGTTTGTCGATCAGAGGTGTTGGTCCGGGTTATTCCCTGGCATCGTGGCGGTTGTGACCGCTAGGAGTGATGTTGCCATCTCCAACGGCGTTCCCGGGTCACGTATTCAACTTGTGAGTTCAGTTCGCATTCATATCTTAATTCCTTTTCTCACATCTGTGTTTTTTTAGCCAGTGATGTAGTATGCACTCCTATCCCATTGGTTGTTCATTCTCCTAACATTGTGGAGCACCGGTCGAGAACTTGCAGATGAGTGCAGAGCTACACATCCAGTCGCCACGTGTGCTAAACCGCAAAATCAGTTTCCTAAGGTACACTAAGCCAGTGGCAGCATCAACCAACGGAGGTATATCAAGGCAGTGGGCCGTGATGGATGTGTCCATCGACGACATCCATGGATCGCAAGGCAGCCGCATCAGTGACGCTGCCGTTACGAACAGCACTGTTGTGCCGGCACCGTACACGGCCTGCAGGTTGCTGCCGTCGGGCTGCCTTATTGAAGACATGCACAACGGTTATTGCAAGGCAAGTAACAATTCTACTCTTAAAATCCGTCCACAAATAGTAATTCGGTAATGCTTGTGTTAGCACTAAAAATCGGACGGCCTCCTCCCTCCACGCTCGCGCACCGCTCCCACGTCTGGCGCGTCGCCGACGGCGGATCCGTCGGATCTGAGGCGGTGGCCTCCTTCCCCTCTCCCCCACCTTGTCCTCCTATCCCCTTCACCTCCAACGCCCGGCGACCTAGGGTTCCGGCGAACTTCCTCCCTTTGTTCTCCAACTCCGGCGACCTTTCGGGGGGGGTATAGATGTCCGGCCGGGGAGGCAGGTAGGACAAGCGGTGGGAATGGTGGACGAGCGGCTTAGGTGCTGTTGGCGGAGCAGGGGGCGGTCGGGGCGGGCGCCATGGACGGAGTTTTGTGGAGCTCGCCGGAGTTCGCCATGTACACATCGGGGCAGGGGGCAGGGGAGGCTGGTCGCCGGTGGCGGTAGGGTCTCGCCGGAGCCGGCGAGACCCAACCGCCGCCGGGCGGGTGGTGGACGGAGCGGCGGGGGGCATGCTGGAGGCGGGGCGTGCGGAGCAGAGAGGAAGGTGGAGGGGGGAGGTGGGCGGGTCATGTGGGACGCAGGCGTCCGATGGGATCGGACGTCCGAGCGCCACGCTTGCCCATAGTAATTGTATTTCAGAATTTTCAGACCTTTAGCTTGAAATTCTCTGGTGCATTGCAGATTATATGGGTCGTCCATGCAGAGTACGACGAGAACACGGTGCCAACCATGTTTAGACCACTGCTCCGATCTGGAAAGGCTCTTGGCGCGCACCGCTGGCTCTCGGCGCTGCAGAGGCATTGTGAATACTACACTGTTCTGAACTCCCAGCTGGCCCCAAGGGGGAATAACACAGGTCACCTCTACTTTCTATTTTCGTGTACTAGCTCTTGCATTAATTAGCTACTAGGAACAGTTGAGTGATTATATGTATTGGCTTTGTTCTTGAAAATTTCTACAACAGCTGCCATTTCGTTAATGGGAAAGAGGGGGGATCTTGAGGCTGGCCCAGAGGATGATGGCGGTTTTCTACTCGGCTATCTCTGGTCCGGTCACTCAGCCGTCAAGCAACATCTACGAGTGGCATGCAAGCGCCAGCACCGGCGACGCAGCTGTGCGCATGGTGACCAGGAAGAGAGCCGGCAGCGTGGCTGACCAGGTGCTGAGCGCCAGCACCACGGTGTGGCTGCCAAACACGCCGCCGCAGCTTGTGTTCCAGTACCTCTGCAATGGCAATTGCCGCGCCGAGTGGGATATTTTCGCCAAAGGTGGGGCGGTGACGGAGTTCTGCTCTGTGGCCACGGGCCATCTTCATGGCAACGCTGTCTCCGTCCTCTACTCCAATTCCAATGTGAGTTTATTATATCTGTCTAAAAGAGTCATACTCTCAGTAGATATATATCTATATATCTGATTCAATTCTGTTGCAGTTGCAGGTGACCGATGCAACCAACAGCAAAAAGGTGCTGATCTTGCAACAGGCGAGCACCGACGCGTCATGCTCCGCGGTGGTCTGGGCTCCCTTCGAAGAGGGTTTCATGCGTGCGGTCATGAACGGCGGTGGCCATGCCTCCGTCTTCCTCATGCCGTCTGGGTTCGCCGTCCTTCCAGACGGCCACAGCGGGGTCGCCATGCTCCAAGCTCCTCCAGCGCTCCCATCGGCCGCGGCAACACTGCTGGGTCTTTCCTCACAATGGCATGTCAGACGGTGCTGCCCGGCTCATCCTCGTCCGACAACCATGTTGCTGACGGGACCTTTGATGGCATTGGCCAACTGCTCTGTGGTGCACTGAAGAAGATCGCGGCTTCCCTGAAGGCCAACATTGTCTTTATCCCAGCTTGATGCAAGGTGTCAGGCACAGTGCCGAGTAATATGCTTCGTTCTACCATATTTGATAGCTGTAGTGAGAATAATAATCTTTAGACTCTGTTAACATCAGCGGGGTAGTCCCCTTTTCGCAACATTATAGTCGTTCTCGTTTTCATCGTTTTATTGCTTTTGTGTCAGTTTAATATCATTGTTTGTGTTAGGATGCCCGGGGGGGGTCCACCGACCCCTTGGCCCGCATGTCATACATACATCCATACTCCAGCACCCGTGCCTTACGCGTGCAGCAGGTCGCGTGTGATTTGGGTGCACCCATATGCTTAAAAGTTGGGTCCGCCACTATTAGAATGGTTTGTCATAATGTTTTCTTGTAGCAATCTGGTTACCAGTACTCATTAAAATTTCAGTTTTTCTTCATTTATGAGCTTGCCATCATGTTTTTCGGTTTGCCTTGGTGTCATGATATTTTGCTCTGAAGGTAAGTGCATCTCCAAGAGTTTACCAAAATCTACTTGCCAAATCTTGTGATTTATCAACTCGCAAAAGTATACCGTATTCCGCTAGGCGGCGCCTTTAGACGCGCCAAAGCACGCTTAGTCGCTAGGTTGAAGGTGTCCGCCTCGCCTATGGGGGTAGGCGGTCATCTAGGCGCCACCGGGAGGAAAGCGGGCCGCCGGCGAGGCCATGAGGCGGCAGGCAACGGCGGAGGCTGGGGCTGGGCACATGCTGATGTCCGTCGGAGGAGGGAGGAGGCGCATGGTGCGCATCACCGGAGATGAGGGGGAGGGGGGGGGGGGAGGGACATGGGTGCGCCGCGCGCATCACCGCAGATGGGTAAGGACAGAGGAGGTGCGCCGCGCGTCACCGGGGATGGGTCGTGCGTGGTGCGCAGCAGAGACGAGCGGAGAAGGGAGGCAGATTGAGAAGCAGAGTGTGTGCGGTAGAAGGTGATGGGAATCAGATAAGGTTAGGGAGAGGTGGAGCAGGGTGCCAGGATAAGTTGGGCGGGGCCTTTTATGGGCCTTCTTCCAACTTTGGGTCGAGAGATCTCTTATATCTTCTTTTACTTCATTTAATTTAAGCTAGTCTATATGCATATGTATAAAAAACGCTTAGAAAAATTCCTAGGCTGGCCTAGGCTCTAGGCTGTGGGTCGTCGCCTAGAAACCTCTTGCGAACCTTGAAAGTATATGCCAACTTAAAAACCAGCCCCTCTCTAAGAGTTTGGTATAACTCACTCCCTAAAATAGAAGTTTCGTCTATTGAAACACAATAACGAAAAAGATAAAGAAAAACACTTTTGCAAAGTGAACACAGGACTTTCGCAAATTAATCAAGCTCATATCCGAAAAACTATTGTGTCTTACACTTTTTCATCTGGACTAGCAAAGAGTTTCTATTTGTATTTCTTCCCTTCCTTCTCAATCTTCATGAGTAGAGACTAGGGGATGCGTGGGGAGGTCGGCTCCGGGGCAGCGGGCGGTGGTAGCTGGGATTGCTGTCGTCGTCACTGATGGAGGATGGCGTTGGTCTCCATCGAAGGTTTCTCCACCAGCCGTTTTTCTCGTCAATTCCACGCCACCGCCCGGGGTTCGATGACTCGATCGTGGCACCGCCGGGCAGTCCGTGAACAACCACACCAACGGCTTCGTGATCATGATCGCCCACAGGCCTCGTGGGTCCACGCGCGGGCGTTGTACACCTACTATGCCAAGTTGCGCGTGGTGCACATATATGCGCCCTGAGGGGGTCTTTTTCCCAGCTTGCCAAAATATGGTAAGTGTTATGACAAACTATTGGAGACAAGTTTTTGAAGTTTTGGTAAAAAATCAAGGATGCCGAGCCAATTTGGTAAACTCTTGAAGATGTTGTAAGTTTCATACAGTGTTCACCGTTAAATGAGTGATTGCTGATTGGTTGAATTCAGCCAGATTAGGCCTTGGAGTCTATGTTGAATGGATGCCTGATTTAGCAGTTGGGTGGTTGGGCTCTAGCCTCCTGCATGCAAAAGTTGTTTTTCAAGCATGTTTGCCCTATATAATGAGGATACATTTGCATTCATGTTTGACCACTCACTATCTTGGGCACATTAAGGTAAGTGTTGAACGTAATTATTTTGCTCACATATTTAACTAGCTCAAATACATTGACTAGCTAGCAGTTGGTTCATTTATTTCCCTTTATGTACGACCATCCTAAAGATGGAAAACCATCTTTTGCAGCGGCATGGCAATAGGCCGATTTGCCTTGGGTCCAATAAACCTCTTGGGATGAACTCAGGTGAACTGCAATCAATTTACCGTGCACTGTAGACTGCCGATTTGCCCTGGCTCCCTGGCATGAACCAGCTGATTGGGATGGGCAACAAACGAATGACACCTTATTGTGATGATTAGTAATTGAGACGAGAAAACGATCTAGGGAATGACGGGGACTTCTCCGGCTGCACGACGCCTCCCTCGAGCTCTGGCGATATTGGCGCGCCCTCTCCTGGCGCCTCTCCCATGGTAAGCTCCGCCCGTCCTGATGGAAGGTTTCCTTGCTCCTTCCGGCATCGCCTCCTTCCCCCTGCTCGTCGCCCCTTTTCCCCTCCATCGGCCCGGGGTCCTCTTTCACGACGACCGTCTTGGCAAACTTCTTCTCCCCGGTTGCTTCTTCCCCCCTCTCTCCCTGACCTCCTCCCCCTTGTGCATGCGGATCACCGCTGATCCCTCCCTTCACGCTGCTCCATTGTCGCGGATTTCCTGAACTTCTAGATGGGCAACCCGGATGATTCCCCTGGTGGCCTCCTCTCCCCATCGGGCGTGTTCATCACCTCCTTCTCTTGCCTCTTTGTCAAAAAAACCTCGTCCTCCGCCTTCGGGGCCTTCGTCTCCCCTGGTTCCCTCCATCTCTTCCACTCTTCTCTCAATCTTGCTCACGGCGGCTGCCATGGCTGGTGGTCGGCCACCACCACCCCGGCCAAGTCCCATTTCAAATTCAAATTCCTTCGTGGCCGGGGCCACCCTCTCGACGCATGGCTCCTTGCATGCGCATGCAATGGGACGCTTCCGCCGCCAGTCCGCCGCTAACCGGGACGCCGCATTGACCCTACCTTCCCTCGGCCGTCCGGCCGCGGGCCTCCTTCGCATTTCTCTAGGCCCGTCCGCTGGCATTCCGCCTCTACCGCCTCATCCTCCTTTACTCATTTGTTCCTCCTTTCCCAACACACCTTAATCCCTTACGGTCGATTGCAATTCCCCGCCCCTCCCCGTCGCCATCGCCCCAACCACCCCAGCGGGCGCGCATTATGGTCCCCTCATTTGCCGAGGTGGTCGCCTCCCCTTCAAAACCCCTTCCTCGCCCCCAAAGCAAACCCTACCTCCTCCTTTCGACCTTGCCAAGCGGTGCTTTTGCTGCTTCGCCCACGATCACGACGCTCCTCGTGCCGTGACCCCATTCGTTGTCTCACGGTGTTGGGCTCTCGGGCACCGCGACGTCGGTGTAAGTCCACCCTCCCGCTCCATTCTTCTACTCTTCCATCGCGATCCAACCCCATTCACCCCATCTCCACCGATCCTAGCAAAGTGCATCGACTTCCACCTTTGCTTCTTCCGGGATGTCTTCTCCAATGGATTTTTGTGTTGGTTAACTCGCCGCCGCGCCACCGATGAGGCTCCTACTGTCTCCCCGACGAAGCTCTGCTTTGTAGCCGCCGTCGAGACTTCGCTCCTTCATGCGGTGCTGCTGCGGGACGCCGCGAGAGTCCTCTCCCTCCCGACGGTGCCTCGATGCCGACCGACCCCATGGTGGAACCATACCTCCCTCGACTTGGAGGATCTCCAAGCTCCGTCCCGCCAGGGTCGTCGACGTCTACATGCCTCCGGTGGATATGCGGCATGTGGAGCACCTCACCGCCGCCTACACCTACCCTCCCACGGCGGATCCTGCCAAGGTGATCAAAACCCTCTTTCGCAAGCATGTTGGCAGTCCTAGGGTTTACTGCCGACTGCTCCCGCTGGCTCAAAGCTAGATGTTTTTTAGGATAAGATTCAGAGGGATATGGCTGTCGCTAGGTCTCCAATCCATGGTAGCTACCGCACCTTTCTTTGCCTTGACAAAGACGAGGCTACCGACAACAGATTCCAGTTCGAGCATGAGGCTTTTGCTTGTCTTTCTATAGATGATTATCCCCTTGAGAACTAGTATAGAGAGCACATAGCGGTTTCCACTATTCCCTTTGCTAACTACCACCACATCGACCCTATCTACATCATGGGGGTGCGATTTCTCTAGCATTCTTATCTTTGTCAAAGTTGAGTCTTGTTGACATCCCTAATGAGCTTCACATGGAAAACTACTATGGGTTGGGTCTTTGTCGGTCCCGTTACCATCCTCCGCAGACCGACTCTGTTCCCTCCTCATCCAACATGGGAGGGGACCCCGACGGTGGCTCCTCTAACGGCTCGAAGACAACATCCTAGCCTAACCACTTTGAACCGTCGGTTCTCCACGTGCAGTGGTGCATCTAGCGGCTCTTAGGGTCCCGACGGGGATGCTGGTGCCGCTGGTGCCACGCCTGGTGCCAGTGGCGGTGGTTCCGGCCCTCTGGCCCTAGGTGCTAGCAGTGGGTCTGTGGACCCTACCCTTGCCGGTTTTTTGTCGGTCACTCTAGGGTTTGGCGGCGGTGGTTTGTCGCAAGAGGCGCCATGTCCTCCTCGACGGCCCTCATGCCATTGCGGCTCAACACTCTTCGCTCCCAGGGGTGGGCTTGCTCTCGCCGGTCCCGTTTGGCCCCCTGGCAGGCCGCTTCCTCCTCCCTGTGACCCGTGGCTCCCCCATCTTGGTGCGGCCGACGAGTTTAGAAGTCAAGCTAGGCCAGGGGTTTGTGGACATTGTGGCTCCCGGTCTCCCCAGTGAGGAGTCCTTCAAGTTGTCGATGCAGCCCTAGCGCTTTACTGGTTCCTCTGGACTTCTTGTGGTAGATCTTGCCACCTGTTCTGTTGGTGTCATGTAGGAGCGACTCACCGTGGGCCCCCGCCCCAGCCTTCACCCTCGCCATGGCCACTCCAAGCTTCGTGCTAGGGCAGGAGGTGGCCTTTGATGAAGCTGCTAGGCTGATCCTGGACCCGACCGCCAATGTGATTAGAGGGGGGCAGACTGTTGCCAGTGCGCCCTGCCCGGGTGCACTGCCCTACTCCGCTCACACCCGACGCTTCCTCGACGTGCTCCTAAAGATGGTCCAGTTGTCCTTGCTCCCTCGGGCGGACTGTGGCGGTGATGGCTCTCTGATGCTGCCTGCTGCTCCCCCGCCGCGATGCTAGAGCCCTAGGCTATCCAGCTCCGAGCCCCCACCTTCATGTCAATGGTGGACAAAGATACCAATTTGAAGCATCGCAAGCTTGAAGGTGCCGGGAAAGCTGCTACTACACGCCATGTTCCGTCCAAGGCTCCCCATGGTGCAGACGGTCTTCCCTCTGGAGCCAGCGCCACGGAGTTGGTGGAGCTGGCAAGTGAGGCCTCTCCCCCCCCTGACGGTGACTGATGCCACCAACCTCGCTGCTGCGTGCGCGGTTGACCCCAAGGAGCTGCTTACCTCCCACCCTGAGCGCAGAATGATGGCCCTGGCGCCCTACTTGTGTCTCTGCTCCTGTTGTGCTGTCTTCATCGTGATGTTGCTTGTCCTATGTTCTTATTTTTCTCTAGTATCTCTACTTGCCTACGTGCAAGTCCTTTTTATTAAGTTGTAATGCTCTGAACGTCGGCTGCTATCGCTTACTGCTGAACAATTTCTTTTGTTATGGATGAATGTTTTTCAGTTTTAGTTATGGCTAGTCCTTGTCGGTCTTTTAAAATTGCTTCCTAGAATGTCCGTGGTATCAGTCAACTTTCCAAATGTAGGGACATGAAAAGAGCGCTTGTTTCTTATAACGCTGATGTTATTGTCCTCCAGGAAACTAAGTTGCAGGACATCTCCTTCTTTAAGGCCGCTTCCTTCCTCCCTAATTCGTTCGAATTCTGCTTCAAACTGTCTCTTGGTGCTTCAGGCAGTATTCTGGCAGCTTGGAATGACTCCTCTTCTTAGCTCACCTCCTTCCATGAAGGCCCTTTCTTCACTAACTTATGTCTGAGTCATAAGCTGATGGATGCCAACGTCACCATCACTTGTGTCTACGGGCCTTGCGATCATGCTGCTAAACCTGATTTCCTCAGCTCCTTGAAAAATCTTGCTAGCTCCATTACAGGCCCTTTGGTCATTATAGGTGATTTTAATCTCATTCGCTTCTCCTTGGAGGAGTCTAACGATAACTTTGATGCTGCTGAAGTCGACTGGTTCAATTGTTTTATTGCTGATCTGGGACTACAAGACATTCCTCTTCTTGATAGGCTCTACACTTGGTCTAACAACCAAAGCTCGCCCACCCTCTGCAGCCTTGATCGTGCCCTCGTGAACATCGAATGGAACAGCCTCTTCCCCGACTCGACACTGTCTTCCAACACTCGCAACACCTCTGATCATGTCCCCCTCGTTCTTCAAGCATCTTTCTAACCCCTCCTTCCTCCACCTTGCCCAACAGAATTGGGAGAGTGTGCCTCTTGGACATAATGCCGCCACTGCCATTTGCCTCCGGCCTAAAAGAATAAGAGCGGCTACAAAAAAAATGGAAAAAATAGAAAAATCCCTAGCGCTGTGGTTTCAAACTGTGAGGTCGTTATCAACTTCCTTGATCGGGTTGAAGAGCTTCGTACTCTCTCCACCTTGGAGGTCCGCCTCCATGCTCTTGTGAAAGAATCCTTAACTAATCATACACCTCTTCTTGCTACCTAATGGCGCCAGTGTAGCAAGATTAAGGATTGCATCTTAGGAGATGATAATACCAAATATTTTTAAATGTGTGCCACCGTTAAGATGAGGAAAAATCAGATTAGAATGCTGGACCCTGGGGCGGTTCCGGTGTATGCTCATGAAGACAAAGCCCAAATCCTTTATAGCTTCTACCACCAACTACTCGGTACCTCCTCACCAGTTTCTCACATCCCAAACCTTCACCTCTACATGGCCAGCCGTGCTCTCGACTCTTCTCAAGCTGTCTCCCTTCTAGCTCCCTTCACCTTAGATGAAATCAAACGTGCCCTTTGGAATATGAAGAATGACTCTAGCCCTAGCCTAGATGGGTTTGGACCCACTTTCTTCAAGCGGCTGTGGCAGCAATCCTGCCACTCCTTTGTCTCCCTCCTTGATAGCTTCCACAACCACAATGCTGATCTGATCCATATCAATCAGTCACACATTGTCCTGCTGCCCAAAAAAGTCGGTGTCACCAAACCTGAGCACTTCAGGCCGATCTCTCTTGAGTCTTGCCTGCTCAAAACTGTTTCCAAAGTCCTAACAAACCATCTCCAGCCCCTAATCCCTTTCTTGTCCACCCTGATCAAACCGGTTTCATTAAAGGCAGAAGCATCTCCGAGAATTTTACTTATGCTGCGGAACTTGTTCAGACTTGCTTCAAAAGAAAAGCTCCGGCCGTTGCTCTCAAGCTTGACTTTCGAAAGGCATTTGATTCCATTGAGTGGGAGGCTCTCGATCAGGTACTTCAAGCAAAAAAGGGGCCGGATGACTTGAATGGTGTCCCTGGTAAGTTGACTTGAATGGTGTCCCTGGTATAGCTTATGGAATAGCTTCTTCCTCTAGTTAGACGGTCGTTGATTGGTGTCCCTGGTAAGTGGATCAAATGTAAAAAGGGGCTTTGCCAAGGTGAACCTCTCTCCCCCTACTTGTTTATCCTTGTTGCTGATGTGCTTCAGCAAATGCTCAACGAGGCCTCCGCGAATGGTTCCCTCGAGCACCCTATCCTCCCCTCTGCTCCCTGCCCTATTTTGCAGTGCGCTGATGACACACTCATCATCCTCAAAGCTAGCGAAACCCAACTGCGGACTCTCAAAGACACCCTCCTTCTCTTTTCCAATGCCACCGAACTCCACATTAATTTTGAGAAAAGCACTTTCCTTCCCATCTGTCTCGATCAGAATACAGCCGCCTAGCTTGCCGACATTTTTCAGTGTCCAGTGTCCACTTTTTCCCAACCCTATCTTGGCCTCCCACTCTCCACTTCCAAGCTGAAAGTCTCCGACTTTCAGCCGTACATTGCTAGCTCTGACAAATATCTCATCGGCTGGTGAGGACATCTTCTCAATGAGATGGGACGCGCCATTCTAGTGACTTCCGTTCTCTTGTCTCAAGAAGTCTACCCCATGACCTCATTGCTTCTCTTCCTGACCACGGTTGATAGCCTTGTTTCTCGACAACGCGCCTTTCTCTGGACTGGCAAAAATAAGTGCAAAGGTGGGAAATGTAAAGTGGCCTGGCCTGATGTCACACTACCCAAGGTTAAAGGCGGCCTTGGCATCTCTGATATGGAAAAGAAAAACAAAAGTCTCCTGAAGAAATTTCTTTACAAATTTCACTGTGCTCCCTCTGCTCCATGGATTGATTGGCTCCGCGACAAATACGGTTGGCATGGTAACTCTGATTTTGGTGGCCCGAAAAATGACATTACCCCCGTTTGAAAAAAAAAAAAAAAATATCATGAGTGAACTTCCTTCGTTCTGCAGTGAAACTAAAGTGGTGGTGGGTAATGGAAAAATGACCGCTTTCTGGCTTGATCTTTGGTGGAGGCCTCACGCCATTGCGGAGGCCTTTCCTTTCTCTTCTCCCCACTCGAAACGACCAAATCCTTCGGTCACCGGGGCGCTCTCTGACCCCGCTCTCCAACTCCACCTTCAGCCGAGACTCACCCATGCAGCTTTCCGTGAGCTTCTCGAGCTCCAATCTTTTGTGGCTACTGTCACCCTCACCTTTGATGTGCAGGATCGCCGGCTGTCTAGATCGTCTGGTAAAATCCTTGCTCCCAGGAAATGTAAATCCTTCCTTTGGCTTCTCCACCGTCGGCATCTTAGCTCCAACTCACGCCTCCAGCGCTGCAATATGAGGCAGGACACCCTCTGTCCCTTCTGTGATGATGCTGAGGACTGTGGTCACCTGTTCATCAGATGCCAATGCAGCTCAAGTATTTGGTTCCACTTCGGTTATGATCTTTCTCATCTCCCCAACGATGACATCGAATCTCTCTGGACCTTGAACCCCCTCCAGGAGCACGGAATCAAGAGCACCGTCTTTGCTGCATCCTATGGAATATTTGGAAATGTCGCAATGCAAAAATCTTCAGACATGATGATGAAGCCAACCTTCTGATTGGGCGCCGCTGCTGTGAAGACCTCAAACTGTGGGTTAATAGATGTAATAAGGCTGATGATAAACTTAAAATTTTGGAGTGGTCTGATCGTTTCTCTGTTAGCTAGGCCTATTTTCATTTTCTCTTTTCTCCTTCCTCGGATGCCCCCCCCCCCCCGGGCATGTAATTTAACCATGTAAATGTGTTTACAAATGCAATAAAAGTTCAGGCAGCCATGTGCTGCCGTAGTTTCACTCAAAAATTAGTAATTGAGACATGTAGGGATTTGAACATTATCTAAAAAAAAAATGTAGGGGTTTGAAGTTTTGGGTGGTTCTTAGCAAAACATGATGAAAAGCTTTCAGTTATTTTGAGGTCGCGTTCAGGTTTAACTTTTTTTCCTTACACTGTAAAAAATGTTAAAATCAATCACCTAAGACCTAACCGTGAGATTTACTGGTATACAACCAGTTGCTCATCTGCTCAGCACCAACCAAGCTTTCCTGTTACCATGCACTTGTTGCTTCTCAACTGCATCATCATATCGTCGTCCTTCAAGCCTTGAGCAGACATATTGCAGTATAAGGTATATATGTCCATAGTCTCCCAAATGCTGTATCTTCAACCTCTACGAGATAGCTAATCATCGATCGAGATCTCTGGTATTCACCATTGCTTGATACCACCGCAAAATTAGCTTGTTCACAAGATCACCCATGGTGAGCGGCGGCATGGACACGACGAGTAACAAGCATGCGGCGTCATCCATGGTGGCCCCTAACCCTGGCAAGGCCACGATCCTTGCCCTCGGCCACGCCTTCCCGCAGCAGCTTGTGATGCAGGACTACGTCGTCGACGGCTTCATGAAGAACACCAACTGCGACGACCCGGAGCTCAAGGAGAAGCTCACCAGACTCTGTAACAAAGCAATTCCCTTCATTCATTGTTCGATTTGTTCTTGTAGATTTCATTGTTTTTCATCAATATAAACTAGTAACAAATCTTGTAAACTTGCATTGTTGCTTGGTGACCTGATGGTTCCAGGCAAGACGACGACGGTGAAGACTCGGTACGTGGTGATGTCAGAGGAGATCCTCAAGAACTACCCGGAGCTGGCGCAGGAAGGTCTGCCGACGATGAAGCAGCGCCTGGACATCTCCAACGCGGCGGTGACGCAGATGGCGACGGAGGCGTCGCTGTCGTGCATCCGGTCGTGGGGCGGCGCGCTCTCCTCCATCACCCACCTCGTCTACGTCTCCTCCAGCGAGGCCCGGTTCCCGGGCGGCGACCTGCACCTCGCCCGCGCCCTCGGGCTGAGCCCGGACGTCCGCCGCGTCATGCTCGCCTTCACGGGGTGCTCCGGCGGCGTGGCGGGGCTCCCGCGTCGCCAAGGGCCTCGCCGAGAGCGGCGGCGGGGGCGCGCGTCCTCCTGGCCACCTCCGAGACCACCATCGTGGGGTTCCGTCCGCCCAGCCCGGACCGCCCCTACGACCTCGTGGGCGTGGCGCTCTTCGGCGACGGCGCCGGCGCCGCCGTCATCGGCGCCGACCCCACACCCCGACGAGCGCCCGCTGTTCGAGCTCCACTCCGCGCTCCAGCGGTTCCTCCCGGACACGGAGAAGACCATCGAGGGCCGGCTCACCGAGGAAGGCATCAAGTTCCAGCTCGGGCGCGAGCTGCCCCACATCATCGAGGCGCACGTCGAGGACTTCTGCCAGAAGCTCATCAAGGAAGTCGGCGCCGACGCCGACGAGCCGAGCTACGAGGACATGTTCTGGGCGGTGCACCCCGGCGGGCCGGCCATCCTGACCAAGATGGAGGGCCGCCTGGGCCTCGGCGCCGACAAGCTCCGCGCCAGCCGGTGCGCTCTCCGGGACTTCGGCAACGCCAGCAGCAACACCATCGTGTACGTGCTGGAGAACATGGTGGAGGACACCAGGAGGAGGAAGCTGCTGGCTGCGCCGCCGGAGGCCGGCGACGGCGAGGACAGCGAGTGGGGCTCATCCTCGCGTTCGGGCCCGGGATCACGTTCGAGGGCATCCTCGCCAGGAACTTGCAGGCCACCGCGCGCGCCTCACCTCAGCTCTGATCGCCGATCTGCGTTAGTTTGATTCGTCTGGGGAGAAAGCAGCAATTACTATTAACCATCAACAGTGCTAGATGATCATCATCAATGGAATAAGGAGGCTCGAAATTCAGAGCCCATCGTTTCAGCAATGAAATCAACAGCCTCAAGTTTCCAGATGGATAGGAAACGTGATACTAGGAGCAAATGTCTTTCAAAACTTCTTCCTCGAACAGGGGATGGAAAAAAGACCGAAGACATTTATTAAAAATTGTGAAAAAGAATTGGCAAGTTTACTGTCAACTTATATTGGATTTAAACTTAGACTTGTGCTAGAGTTGCAGGTGCAACTAAAAGTTTGGATGTGTGGAAGGAATTTTTTCATCCCAATAACACCTTTAATCAAAGTGTGAACTCCTCTACAAGATAGAATATTCCTTTCTTATAACATGTTTACATACTAGGGATCTTTTTCAACAACTATTATAAATTTTCCTCATTTATTATGATCAACAAAATTTTAGTTGAGGAAGGCCAATAGCACCCCCTCAAATACAAATCTAAATATTTCATTGTTTTCAAATTTTGATTACATCTCAGAAACTTATTAGGGAGAATATGATGTGGAAACCACATACTAGGTGAAAATATGAAAACCAATTAAAAAACGTATTTTGGTCATTCATTTTTTTAAAAAAAAATTGATATGTGGTTTAATTTTATTACTTATTAGGGTGAAAAATATGTGATAGAAACTACATACTAGAAAAAATCATATAAAAAGAAAAAACTTAGATGCCCTAGTGCACATGCACCTTTTTGTCACAACCCGTTTTTCGAGTCAACGCGAGAGGAAGACGAGAGGGGTGACGTGGCATAGATCGGCCGGCGGCGGCGAGGAAGGCGGCGCTGGCGGCGCGCGTCGGCGAGCGGCGCTGGGCGGTGGGGCGGCGGCAGTAGCGGGCGGGCGCTGGGCGGTGGCGGGCGCGGGGGGAGGCGAGCGGCGGCGGTCGAAAAGCTGGATAGGATAGGGTTAAACCCTAAATTATTTCTTGATTGATTGTCTCACGATAGTTGCCCCCATATTTATATGAGGGGTTTACAATTGCTAACGGGCCAGGCCCATTAGTCTTTTTCTAACCCACTTTAATTTAATCTAATAATTATAATAATAAAGCTAGATAATAATTAAATATTCAGCCACTCCGCTTATTCAGGCGACTTCATGGACCGGAAGTCGACATCCGTCCCCGCTGCCGAGATTCAGCTCGTCCTGTTTGGAATTCTCGATATATTTTGTTGAATAATTACGCATCTTCCCAAGAAGCATCTGCGGGCGTCTTGTTCTTCCATTTGATGAGCACCCGGCGACCTTCGCCGGACTACGGATTTAAGCATAATTTCGGCTCGAGGAACCGGTGTGTACCATCATGAATCCGTGGTAGTTCTACGGAATATCAGTGGAGGTATCTCCCCACGGTGTGGTTTAAGCATCTTGACATGAAAGGCGTTGTGGATGCGGGTACCGGAAGGTAGATTCAACTCATATATGTAGCGGAGTAATAATCTTAGCGTCTTTGAAGGGTCCAAAATATTTCGGAGAGAGCTTGCCTTTGTGTAAAGCGGATATGGTTGCCGCTGGATCGGGATAAAAGTTTGAGCCGGACATAATCACCCACTTTAAAGCCGACGGTCCGTATGTTTAGCATCAAAGTATTTGCGGTAATAATCTTGGGACTATTGCAAACAAACCTTTGTTTGATTGAGAAAATCATCCCGTTGAGATAATAAGTCCTCAACAACTGGTAATGTTGTCTCACCGGATTATAGCCACAGATTGTAGGAGGGTCGCGCCCATATACAAGCATAAACGGTGTTGTTTTGGTCGATGCATGGTATGAAGTATTATAAAAATATTCTGCCCAAGGTAACCATCTTACCCAGTCCTTTGGTTTGTCACCGGTCAAGCAACGCGAGATACATCATAATAATTTTGTTGACTACCTCGGCTTTGTCCATCCGCTTGAGGATGATAAGCTGAAATTGGTGATAAAATAATGTTGGATAGCCGGAAAAGCTCTTGCCAAAATTGGCTCATGAAAATCACATCTCGATCGCTAACAATGGACCTTGGTAAACCATGCAATCTAACAATCTCGAGAAAACTTACGAGCAAGCGAAGTTCTTTGTGTCTGGGTGAGATAGAGGTATAAAGTGGGCATACTTAGATAGACGATCAACAACTATTAAAATTACCGATTTGGTGCCAACTTTCGGTAGAGCTTCAATGAAATCCATTGAAATATCCTCCCGGATCTGTTCAGAACTGGTAAAGGCTGAAGAAGTCCAAATTTGGGTGAAGATGTTCAGTTTTGTTGCGTTGGCATACTAAGCAATCATTCACAAAGTTGCTGACAATGCGTTTATCATTTTTAACAAAGAAAGTTTGACGGAATCGATGCAATATTTTCTGTATTCCCTCATGAGCTGAATCATGAATTGCATGGAGAATGGTCTGAAGATGTTTGGATGATTTTGAAAGCCATACCTTTTTATTGAACAAAATCAATCCATTACGAACTTCCCATGCCGAGTCCTTACCGTTGATTATAGAATCAATGAGGCTTATAGCTTCCTCAGCGAACGCAATTTCCTCACGTAATTGATCAAATAAACCCAATTGAATTTCTGAAATAGCCATTATAGAAGATTCATCTGTGTTCTGACGAGATAATGCGTCAGCCACCACATTGGATTTACCAGGTTTGTATTCCACAGTGAAATCATAGCCAAGTAATTTGCTAACCCATTGATGCTGAGGAATTGTAGACAAACGTTGATCCAGAATGTATTTAAGACTGTAATGATCGACCGATAATAAAGGGAAGGCCCCAGAGATACGGTCGTCAATGTTTGACTGTACCGGACGCATCACACTCCACCACGAATAATTTATTGAAGTCTGGAAGCTGAAGGACCGGTGCTGATGACAATGTCCTCTTAAGATGCTCAAAGGCTGTTGTAGCTAAAGGTGTCCAACAGAAGGAATCCTTCTTGAGAAGATCTGTCAGAGGTCGTGCAATTGTACCATAATCCATGATAAATTTTCTATAGTAACCTGCAAGTCCTAGAAAACCTCGAAGTTTACAGAGAGTTGTAGGTAGCGGCCAAGCAGTCATGGCCTCAATTTTCTCTGGATCAACAACTACTCCAGCATCCGATATAATATGTCCCAAATAACCCAATTGTGATTGACCAAAGAGACACTTAGATTTCTTTAAGAAGATGTTGTGAGATGCTAGTACCTTGAAGATCTCTTCCACATGGGAGAGATGCTCAGACCAAGATTTGCTGAAAATTATGATGTCATCGAAGAAAACTAACACAAATTTTTGGAGGAACGGTCCCAAAATATCATTCATCAAGGCTTGGAAGGTTGAAGGTGCATTGCATAACCCAAATGGCATGACCAAAAACTCAAAGTGTCCATGATGTGTTCTGAAAGCTGTCTTCTCGATATCAGGGGGATGCATGCGGACCTGGTGATAGCCTGAGCGTAGATCCAATTTGGTGAAGAATTTGGCACCTTCTAATTCATCCAACAATTCAGCAATGACAGGTATTGGAAAATTGTCTTTCAAGGTGTTACTATTGAGCTCCCGATAATCAACACAAAATCGCCAAGTCTTGTCATGTTTCTTGACAAGAAGGACAGGTGACGAAAAGGGTGAAGTGCTATATCTGATGATACCTTGGTGAAGCATTTCAAAGCATTGTTGTTCCAATTCATTTTTTTGTATCCGAGGGGGTAGCGATAAGGGCTTAACGACGGTTGGTTGAGTGGGATCCTTGAGATGAATTCTATGGTCATAACGCGGCGAGGCGGAGACCAAGGCTCTCTGAAAAGCTGTTGGAATTTGCATAACAGAGGATCTATTGGGACATCGGAAGAAAGTATATGAATACCGGTGGAGGATTTGTTTCTTTAGAGAGGCTGTGCCATGTGATCGGTTGTCCTTTCCGCCAGAATGTCATAATGAGTTTATTAAAATTCCAAACAATGTTCCCCAAGGAGCTCAACCAGTCCACACCCAAAACAACATCATAGCCTCCCAATTTAATCTTTGAAGAAATCTGCTTTGAAACTTTTCAGTAGCAATAGAAAACATTTGTTATATGTTGTCCATTAGCAACCGCAACTTTGAGAGGATGATGTAAGGAAGAACTTTGTAAATCCAGTTGCTTGGCCAAATCAGAATCCACAAAATTATGTGTTGAATCGAGAATCCAATAAAGCCAATAAATTGGTATCATTTATATTGATAAGCAATTGCATAGTAGGACAAGTAGATATGCTAGTTAACCCATGAACCGATATTTGAATATCGAGAATATCCTCGATTGCGTACCTTTGAGTTACGTCGACGTGATGCGGTATAGAGACGTCTAGCCAGTGCTATAGTGGTCTCTATATATCGGTGGTTGGTGCGATTGAACATCTATCTCGAATCGAGGTGCTAACCCAAGCGATATATAGCATGACTCGTTGTTTGGGGGAGAGGTGTTGTACCTTGTTTAGCGTTCTTTGTGAATTTATTTGTGTGCGTGTCCAAATCTCCCAATTGTCGTGATCTTTGTCGGATCGCCAAGATGATTATGTAGTGGAGTTCCAAAGCGCCCGGAAATAGTCGTAGAAAATTCCGGCCAAGCCGGGTGACCCACTTCATTTTCCCCAACGAATAAACCGAGATAATGCGTTCCCTTGGAGATGGAACGAAGCAAGCTGCATCTGGTCATTATCTTTGATTCCTTGAGCGAAAAAATTTATCGCACTTATACGATAATGAGAAGGGTCACCTTTACCATCATACTCGGAAAAATAATTTGACATTATTGCCTGGTGCATGCGGGATTTTTACGGAAAAATTTAGGGGAGTTTACGTGTTGCTATCTGTAGGAACTTCCGTGGGAATTTCTGTAGTAATTTCTGGATGAAAATTTCGGGCGATCCGGTGGCTGTAGGATTGATGGGTCGGAGGTGCGGCGGATGGGGGCTCATCGGTGTCCTGAGATTGAAGAGAACGCTTGGAGGCGGAACATACTTAGGCTGATGATGAGGCCGATTTTGCCTCCATGGCTGTGATGTAGTTGTCGATGATGTTGTTGACGTCCTCCATGAACTTCTTGCTCCAGTCAGAGGCCATTGGATCGTTTGGTCTCACGGATACCAATCTGTCACAACCCGTTTTCGGTCAACGCGAGAGAAAGGCGAGAGGGGTGATGTGGCGTAGATCGGCGTGGCGGCGACAAAGGAAGGCGGGCGATGGCGGCGTGGAGGTGGCGTTGGCGGCGGGCGACGCGAGCGAGCGCTGGTGGCGGCGCGGGGCAACGGCGGCGGCGACGGCGATGGCGGCGCAAGCGGGGCGCGGCGGCGGGCCGAAAGCTGGATAGGATAGGGTTAAACCCTAAATTATTTCTTGATTGATTGTCTCACGATAGTTGCCCCCATATTTATATGAGGGGTTTACAATTGCTAACGGGCAGGTGTCATGACCCGGGAAATAGGGGCCCGGGAAGACGGGCCCGACAAGGCCCGCGACGAGCCGGCGCCGCCCTCCCGGGCTTCGGCGCGCCCGCCGTCGTACCCTCCTTTCCGCGGATTCTTCGGCAATTAATTCGGGAATAAAGGAGGAAAATATCTAGGATTATCTTTAGGCGTTTTTGGTGTGCAAGGGGATATCTCATCTATAAGGGGAGACCCTTATTAGAAAATAAATAAATAGGATATGCTTGTAAAATGTATTCCAATCTATAAGGAAACCTTTAGAGATTGCTTGAGATACAAGTCCCACTAGCCGGGCTATATAAGTAAGAGTGTAATAATCTTCGAGGGCAACAAGCAAATAAAGAAATTTATCCCAATCTCCCTGTCTCTCTCGCTCGCGCCGCCGCCCGCCTCCACCGGCGCCGCCGCCATGCGCGCCCAGCGCGCCGCCGCCGCCGCCGCCATTTGTCGCGCCACAGCGGCCGCGACCACCTCGCCCACGCCACCACCATCATCACCGCCCCCATCCTCTTCCTCTTCCACCAATTTCCCAATCTACGTGTCGGTTCTGGCCCAATCTAGCTAGAACCCGACAACTGGTATCGGGGAGACCACTACGATCCACCCACCACCATGGACAACGACTTCGAAGAAGGCTGGCTGAAGAACTTGGGGACCAGTTCACTAAATTCGACGAGGCCGGACAAGATCGAGAATAAACTTTCGATCCTCTCCGGCGGCGATCCGGCAGCAATCAAGCGCGCCAACAACCGGGGCGCATTTGGAGATGAAGGCGGCGTTGGAGACAGCGGCTCGCGACTTCATCAAGAAGCGGACTGGCGGCAAGCGAACATGGATGATCAAGTCATGCCCGATCCGGAGAACCCGATGAAGGGCTACCTCGGGTGGCGGCACCGGCGAGGGCGCCACCGACGAGGGGGCGCATGCGCCGCCCTCCGCCCCTCCGGTCGACACCTTCCCGGTCTCACCCCCGCCTCGCACAAAAATGTGTCCTTCCCGACCTACGATGGCAAGGAGGATCCCCTCCCATGGATCAACCGCTGCGAACAATTCTTCGAGGGGGACAGGGTACGCCGCGGGCCTGAGCAAGTCTGGTATGCATCCTATCATCTCACGGGAGGAGCACAACAATGGTACATGAGGGTATCCCCGGGAGAAGCCGGTGGCGAGATTGGGCAAGCTTCGCCCAATATGTCAACGAGCACTTCGCCCCCAACGGCGGAATCGGGGGTGGCGCATCATCGCTGAGTAAGACAGGCACCGTCGATGAGTACGCGGAGCGATTCTTTGGCGCCGCGTGGCACATGCATGCCACCTCGGCGACAAGCGTAGGTGAACATCTACGGCGGCTTGGGCGAACCGCTCAAGACGGACGTCGAGATGCGAGAATCCCACGGACATGGAGGCTGCCATGTCTCGTCGGGCGTCTGGCGACGCCTCGCCATCCTCTACAACACCGGCAAGCCGGCCACGGGCGAAGGCCGGGCGCCCGCGCCGTGGCCTGCTGGCCGCCCCGGGCGCCCCCCCCCCCGTCGGCGAACGACTCGGCCGTTCAAGCGGGCGACACGAGTAGATGACGGAGCGGCGCAAAGGGGCTGGACTCGCTTCAGCGTGGCGAGCCATTCACGCGGGGTCACAAGTGCAAGCACCTCGCCGACATCCGCGATCTTCAGCGACTACACCGACGACCACGATGAACGCCCCAGCGGCGGGCGTCAAAGAGGAGACGGTGATCCGAAGGTCCTCGTTGGGGACCCCAACTCCCCCGGTACGTGGTGCTCATTCTCTCTACCTCGTCGGTATGATCTCGGCACGGGCGTCAATATCATCGTCGACTTCGAGCAACGCACAACATCATCGACCCGTGTGGTGAACACGGCGGGGCCTCGGACTCGGCCGGCGTGTGCGATCACCGCGGCGCCGCGCCACTTCTACATGCCGAGCCACCACCTTCGACGTACCACCACGCCTCGCCGCCCGGCACCTTTGACATCGACGCCTATGTCATGTCACTAAGCGGCGACGTCGATGTCATCCTTGGCATGCCTTGGCGGCAAGCTTAGGGCGCGTGGCGTGGGACTTCGCGACCCACGGCTGCGGTACTACGCTGACGGTCGCCCGGCACGTTCACGTCGGCTCCACCCCGGCGTAGGGCGCCCCGGCCCTGGCTTTTCTGGTCGAGCATCTTCGCCCGGCATCGTACACCTGCGACTCGCTTTGGGAAGCGTTCGAGGCATGCGGCGCCTTGGACCTCTACGACACATCCACGCCGGTCTTCGTCCGGCTACGCCGGAGGGCTACATTGGAGGATCAGCACCTACGCCGCATCGCCCTCGGCGTCACCCACGGGCGGCGCCCGCTCGGCATGGACTTTGGGAGGACAGCCTCCTCCTCTTTTGGCCGCTTCTACCTTCCGCTTCCTCTCCACTATTGCGGACCTCTTTGGAGGCTTTGCCCGGGGACGGATTTCGCGGGATGAACTTCCTCGCCTTGGGAGCCTACACGGCGGAGCCCACTTCAGCTGCACCAACCGCCATCCTGTTGGGCGGCATTTGGCGCGGCGCCACCACGTCGGCCCGGCCGGTCGTCTTCCTCAATAGCATGGATCGCCTCTTCCTCACCGTCGACAATGTCCACATCAGCTACGATGCAGAGAGGGCTGTCCACCAGCTTTCGCCCTCCCTGTTCGACGTCGGCTCCTTCATGTACGGTACGATGTTGAACTTGGCAGCTACTCCCCCTACTCGCCGCGACATCACCATCTGGCGTCTGCTTCCGCTCTTCGTCAACGCTCCGCCCAACGAGCGTTTCTTGTTCCTGGAGAGCCCACCCCGCGACATGGTGCATCAGGACCTTGAAGTGGGCGTTCCAAGGGAGCTCCTACTGGCGGCCCGTTGTTGGCAGTCATTATCAAGTATATTATACCGCCAACTTATATCCAATTCATGAGAAAGGGGCAAACTTATGATACATATACCTTTACTTCTAATCTAGTTCGACTTGTATTCGTAGAAATTATGTTTTTGCGTGTATAAGAGTGGAAACAGTACAAAGTCGCCAAGTAAATTAGAAAGCGCATTGAATAAAAAGACGCCAAGGAGTGGATCAATCAAGAGGACCAAACCCCGCGCAAGACAATTTGGCCCATGCACCATCATAGGCCCAACATTTAAAAGAAGAAAACGACGGGAGAAGGCCGGGGCCGGGAGGCCCGGCCCAGGGGCGGCCGGCCGCGGCGGCGGCGATTATTTCGGCCAAAGTTCCCGCCCTTTTTCTCCGGGCGGTTTGGAGCGAACTTCAAGCGGCGGTTGCATGCGGTGCGAAGTTTCGTTCCCGCCAAGAAGACCCTCGAAGCAAGGAGAGCCCTCCATTCCCTCCTCCTCTCCACTATATAAAAGAGAGGCACTCCTCACTTGTAACACACACACAACACACTACACATCACATTGTTACATTCTCACCTTGAGCACCACTCTCTCCCCTTCATTAGTTTAGTAGTAGGATTCGAGTTAGGCAAAGCTTCAAGGAGGGCTTGTCTCCTTGGAAGGATCTTTTGGTAATTTACTATGAAGTTCTTTCCTTTATTCAAGTCTCATTATTTATATCGCAATGCATATGAACTAGAGTATAGTTATCCTCATGTTATATTCATATTATGCCAACTAGAGTATAGTTAGTATAATGTGATAATTAACATGACTAACTTTAGGCTAATTGAATCATATTTTATTCTTGGAACGTAGTAGAACTAAGTTCGAAAGTGATGGTGCAGTGTACCTTCGGGTTTACCTTTACTCTTGCCCTGCCGATCCGAGGGGTCGGGGTACCGCGAGGGGTTTAGGTAGTTCTCTATAAACGTAAGCATGGTGCTTAGGTCTATAGAGAATCATCGGGAAATGCTTAGGCATCCCACGGTAGTGAGGTAGGCGGCGAGAGGGTGACAACTCTGTTCGTCCTTCGCACTCCTCCACGTCCGGGTGTCGGGTTGGAGTCTTATCAAGTGTCACCGGGTGGCATATACCGGCGCGGGCATCTCCTCATCACTTTAGCCCATCTCGCTATGAACCATGAATGACATATGTAGACTATAGTCGACGCATTGGCGATATTAGAATAGCCAACTCAACATAGATTTTCCCTTTTAATGTTATTTTCTATTTATTCCTTCTAGTGCTCAAGAAGTGTGTGTGTCACCACTATCTCCAATATTATTGTCACTTACCCCTGTACATGATTAGTGGCTATCCATACATACATTGTGGGCTATCATCATCATATTAAATCTAAACTTTGTCTTCCCATGGGAAAATATAAATGAACGATACCCGAATACTCACGGGTGAAATGCTACGATGATAGATCCGGGTGCGCTTTAAGCGGGTTGACCCTTGCAATATTTAAATCTTCTATCACCTGACGTTCTCTTGACGTTATCATTAAGGATAATATTTATTCTTAGTGATTGCGCTAAGAAACGCCAACAAGCATTTTGGCGCCATTTGCTTGGGAAGGCAAGGTTAAAAGAAAAAAAAAAAACTAATAAAGATGATCATAACCACATGTATGGATGATAGCCCTAATCTTTTGGGCTACTTCTTTTTGTTTTCTTCTGTTGTGGATGAAAAAGGGGATAATGTATGACTGGGTCGCAACTTCGCCGAATAACTTCATCGACGATCCGGAGAGGCCGCCGGAAGGAGTCGGGCTCAGCCACTCTTTGTCGTCATCACTCCCCAGGAGGTTGCACATGCCATCCAAGTACCATCTTCATCAACACTCATGGCCACCAAGACACTCGCGTGACTACTGTCCCCTGCCGTGGGCAATGTCGATTGGCCCCGTGTCAACTTGGGCGACAAGAACTTTGAGATAAGGACTGGCCTCATCACGATGGTACAAGCAAGTCCATTCGTGGACTGCCAAGCGAGGGCGCAAATGCTCATCTCGAACTTTTGGGCTGTGCGACACAATCGTCATCAGGACGTTGAGCCGGATGCAATCAGACTCCGCTTGTTTCCCTTCTCCCTTGTGGGAAGCGAAGCAATGGTTCTACAAGGACAAGGAGGTCATCGACACTTGGAGTAAATGCTCCACCGCATTCCTCGCAAGGTTCTTCCCAATGGGCAAAACCAATGCCCTCGCGGGGCAAGAATTTCCAATTTTTAGCGTAGACAACAATGGAACCCATACCAGAGGCGTGGGAGGCCGCAAGAGTACATCCTCGCCTTTGCCCGCACCATGGCATGGAGAAGTGGCTCGTCCTTCGAGGAACTTCTACAATGGTCTTACGACCATGTCGAAGGGCCACATAGATCTTTTCTTGGAGGGGCGTTCTTATCCCTCCCGTTGAGAAAGCGTAAGCGCTCATCGAGAAGATGATCGAGAACCAAGGCTGGGGAGAAGAACGGGCCCCTCGAAAAAACACAAAAGGTATGCACACGAGTAAAGGAGACGGACGCTGGCTGCAAAGATCGATCTCTCGATGAAAAGACTAGACGACCAAGCTCCGTCAAAGCAAGTGCTACACTCCCCATGGACTCACATATGACATGTGAAGTCTGTGGAGAGGTTGGACATTCGGGGAAGCTCTTGTCCCAAACTCGAGAAGAAGTAGCCTACGTCAACAACGGATTTCGCCCGGTAATAACAATGGGTGGAACAATCGAGAATCGCCCACAAGGAGGTGACATTTACAATTCAGGTTACAATTCCAATTTCAATTCCAATCAACCCTCCTTGAAAGATTTAGTTTATGGTCAAGCTAAAATTAATGAAAGTCTAAACAAGAAATTATCTTTCAATGACAAAATGCTTGAAAATGTAAACACAAAACTAGAAACCCTATCTTCTCATAAAAAGAAAGAATCAATTGAGCTTTAATAAAATGATAGAAACCCAAATAGCTCAATTAAGCTGCTGCGCTTGCACTAACATGGGAAAGGACTCGGCCGAAGCTGAGGGCCCCATTGAATCCGTTAACATGGTAACAATAAACAACCACGCCAGAACGGGTTATACCGGATGTTGTTGTGGACTCACCTTTTTGCGAGAGAAGAAGGAGGATCCGGGGAGCCCAACAATCACCGCTCAATAGGCCCATACACGTTCGGCAACGCCCTCTTGTGATCTAGGGGCAAGTGTCAACATCATGTCAAAAGAAGGCCAATGACACACTCCTACACTTCCCATTATCCCGCACCAAGACCAAACTTCGAATGGCGAGATCAAGCAAAGTAATAAAGCGGAAGGGATTCTTGAGACATTCCGGTAAGGGTGAAGGATAGCTACGTCCCCTTACAGATTTCATCGCCGTCGACATGGGAGAAGAAGATCACGTAGCATTGTTGTTGGGGAGACCGTTCCTCAACACAACAAACGCTACTATCCATGTTAGCAAAGGGAAGGGTCGACTTCGAATTCAAGGACAGGTGGTCCAATGCCTATTCAATGGATACAACCGGAAGAAATCCGAAAAAAGAAAAAGGTTGAACCTCAAGCAAAGACAACTGATCAAGGCAAAGGACCCCGTGAACGTATGATGACAGACAAAACCAAAAGGAAGCCGCACTGTTCATTCGCCAAGAAGGAGGAAGAACGCACCCCTCGCAACCCCGAAAAGATTCAAGAAGAAATAAAGTCGCCATCCACGTCACCATCCAAAAATACGAAGAAGGCATGGCGTGTGAAGCGAGGCCTAAAGGTAAGCTTCACTAAAGGTAAGAAATAAATATTTTCCTTCTATAAATTTATTTTCCTCATATTAAATTATTTTTAATATTTGAATTCAAAACCTCTTTAATTAATTAATTTCCTTTTTATTACCATATTCTTTAATATTAAAAGAATTCCTTTTCATATTTTACTCCCATTGCCATATTTCCCATGTCAATTAAAATAAAAATAATAATATAAATCAAATATATAGATTGATAAGATTTTATACTCTGAATAAAACTTTATTTCAAAAAAAAAAATTAACATTTATAAAATGAGAGAAAATGAGAAAACAGAGTTCTGGGTCGAACCCGACCGATTTGCCTGCTTGCACGCGGTCGAATTCGGCCGTTTTGAACCGCTTGAACACGGGAGGCGGCGACCCGGGCTAACTTTGGGGCCGGCGCGCGCGTGGGCCTGGCCGATTGGGTTGGCGGCGCCTCTCGCCCGCGGGCCAAACGGTCCGCGAGCACTAGCCGTTGCCCTCGCCCCGAGTGTCGGGGTGCATCGTGCTATAAATTCGCGAGGTGGCCGGAAGAGCTCTCCACCCCTCTCATTCTCACTCCCTCACTCTCTCATTTTGCTACTTGCTCACTTCTTGCACTCCACAAAGCATTCCCAAGCTCTAGTGCAAGAACACCAGCACACTCTCTCTCACAAGCTCTCTCTCCCAAGTTCTCTCCAAGAGTAAGCACTTGTTTCCATTCCGTTCGTTTTTTGTTCGCTAACATGTTCAGGAAAGCGACAAGCGCGATCAAGAAGGGCGTGAGAAGAAGCGCGAGGCTCTCCCAAGGAAGCTCGAGTACGCACTTCGACAACACCGAAGCATATGAAGAGGACACTCCCTCGCAAGAGCAAGAGCAAGAACAAGCACCCCCGGGGATGACGATCGAGGAAGCCGATGCACCGCACCTCGACCTGGAAGGAGAACGGGAAATGCAAGCCTACAACATCCTCAAGAATCGAGACTTCGCTCCCGCTCCTCGCTTCCCCAACGACGTCCTCGAAAAACTAGGTATGGATAACGAATTCCCCATCATTTGGAAAGCTGTCGGATGGTCCGGGATTGCTCCCCTGGATGAGCCAGGCTCTCGCCTCCTCACCATCCAATTTCTAGGATCTTTGGAAGTTCATGATCAGGGTGTTAGTTTCAGACTTTTTAGTAAATACTACTATTACACTTGGCAAGAAGCGGCTAGGCACATAGGCTTTGATGCTAAGAAATGTTGCACAAACTTAGTTGTTGCTTTACTAGATTTTAATCGTGTCGCCTTTTTCTTGAAATCTCCACCATAGTTCCTGATCCTAGGTTTTCATCCTTCTAATGCCAACATACATCATCCAACATTGAAATTCATTCAAAAATGGATTGCCATAACTTTGTTTCCTAGGCACACGAATTTCACCATCTTTTAGATGTTGAGATGCAATGCCTCTATGCCATAGTTCACAAGAGAAAAATTGCTCCTGTAAAAGAAATCATAAAATGCATGCTTAGCAATTTTAAACAATCCACACCTGTTTATTGTACCTCTCTTGTGACAAGGATTGCTAGTAACATTGGTGCATTGGAAGGCGAGAATGTCACATACCTAGATACTCCACCTCACGGAAATTTCATTATCACACCTGATACAAGGGCACATAATAAAATTTGATGAGAATGACCATGAGAAGATTATTTATTATTTCTCGGGATATATAAATGAGATTCCGCTCCCTAACCCGGAACTCTCATTATATAAATCCCCATCACTCACCTTCGCTCTAGTTGAGCTAGACGAAGCACGCAGGAGTTCTGTTTCTCGCAGGTCATCACGAAGGAGAGCTACGGGCGAGGCTAGTGGTTCACAGATGCCACAGCCTACACCCGTACCAGTGCCCACGCCCGGGTTCTTTACACCAACGCTGAACCCCGGGCTCACACCGACCTTTCAGTATGAAGGGATGTTCACACCTCATCGGACTAAGCGAGGAGGGTCAACATGGCATGAGACACACCACGGTGTCCCTCCGGCTCGAAGGGATGCCACCCAAAGACGTCACTCTCTGATGGACCGAGGCGCTCAAGAGATCAACACCACTTCGGGAATGTGGAACTCCGCACGGTGAGATTGCGAGTCACTCCGGTTTTGTGCGGGTTTCCGATCAACGCCATCGGCGGTACACCGCAACACCAGCGCAGAGGAGGCGGAACGGAGACCGCGGGGAGCACGAAGCACGGATGGCATTGCAGCCACATGGGGTACTACCCCCTAACCCATAGGCCATCGGCTAGCTTGGGGAGGACCCCCACGGAGGTAAGTACCTACCTCCCCTATCATTTTATTTTATCTCTTAATTTTTCATTTTCATTTCCTAAAAAATGAAAAGAACAAAAAAATGATTCCACTTCAATATGTAGTATAAGGATGCTTAATTTCTCTAAAGTTGAAATGATGAATAGTTGCTCTGTCTATAGTTCAATTTGCACCTAGTTCATAACATTGTATTCCCCAATGTTTAAGTTTATTGGCTTAACTTGTCTTGTCCTAAAACTTAATGATTTGTGGGTATGCAAACACATGATTCTTCTCTAAGCTATTGCCGGATATGATATGGTAAAAATAGAATCTACTATGATTTTGTTCTAAGAGAGATTCATCATTCGGAGAATAATTTCTAAAATTCCTTAATGATCAAAATTCTCATGATAGCCTATGTGAGACACCGTCATACGCTTTTGATCAAGATTCACATTCACATTGCCAAAAATAGGTTATGGGCTAAGCTAGTTAGAAAAAATGGACGTGTGTCAGAAAAAAATAAAACAATGGGTACTTCGACACCCGCCTCTAAAAAAAAAAAAAAAAAAAAAAGAAGAGAGAGAAGAATAATGGACAAGTGTCCAAGGGCGAGTAGAGCCCACTTCTCTAAAAAAGAAATAAGAGCTAGCCCATACCTTATCAAAAGAAATAAAATTTCACTTACACATCTTGATCAAGGCTTATGACTTGTTTCTCCTTATGGTTTGCACACACGAGATGATCTAAGGAATCATTACACAAATCTCTCATGAATGATCAATCAAAGAATGAATGACTAGTGATTCTATGAAAACCGTTCTATCTTGCAATAACCCAAGAATTTGGAGAATGTTATAAGCCCCACATGATTTAAGAAATCAAGGATAAAAATGCCAATTTATCTAAACAACGCAAGAATACTTTGTTATGAGCATGGTACATTTTGAAATATATCGGCATTGTAGCAACTCCTGATCAACAACCAAACATTTTAGCTATTTGCTCGGAGCGAGCAAAGGTTAAGCAGGGGACTTGTTGGCGGTCATTATCGAGTATATTATACCGCCAACTTATATCCAATTCATGAGAAAGGGGCAAACTTATGATACATATACCTTTACTTCTAACCTAGTTCGACTTGTATTCGTAGAAATTATGTTTTGCAGGTATAAGAGTGAAAACAGGTACAAAGTCGCCAAGTAAATTAGAAAGCGCATTGAATAAAAGACGCCAAGGAGTGGATCAATCAAGAGGACCAAACCCAGCGCACAATTTGGCCCATGCACCATCATAGGCCCAACATTTAAAAAGAAGAAAGAAGCGACGGGGAGAAGGCCGGGGCGGGGAGGCCCGGCCCGAGGGGGCGGCCGCCCACTGCTTGCGGCGGCGCATTATTTCGGCCAAAGTTCCCGCCCTTTTCTCTGGCGGTTTGGAGCGATCTTCAAGCGGGCGGTTGCATGCGGTGCGAAGTTTCGTTCCGCCAAGAAGACCCCGAAGCAAGGAGAGCCCTCCATTCCCTCCTCCTCTCCACTATATAAAGAGAGGCACTCCTCACTTGTAACACACACACAACACACTACACATCACATTGTTACATTCTCACCTTGAGCACCACTCTCTCCCCTTCATTAGTTTAGTAGTAGGATTCGAGTTAGGCAAAGCTTCAAGAAGGGCTTGTCTCCTTGGAAGAATCTTTTGGTAATTTACTATGAAGTTCTTTCCTTTATTCAAGTCTCATTATTTATATCGCAATGCATATGAACTAGAGTATAGTTATCCTCATGTTATATTCATATTATGCCAACTAGAGTATAGTTAGTATAATGTGATAATTAACATGACTAACTTTAGGCTAATTGAATCATATTTTATTCTTGGGCGTAGTAGAACTAAGTTCGAGTGATGGTCCAGTGTATCTTCGGGTTTACCTTTACTCTTGCCCGTCGATCCGTAGGGGTCGGGTACCATGGGGGGTTTAGGTAGTTCTCTATAAACGTAAGCATGGTGCTTAGGTCTATAGAGAATCATCTGGGAAATGCCGGCATCCCACGGTAGTGAGGTAGGTGGCAGAGGGTGACAACTCTGTTCGTCCTTCGCACTCCTCCACGTCCGGGTGTCGGGTTGGAGTCTTATCAAGTGTCACCGGCTGGCATATACGGCGCAGGCATCTCCTCATCACTTTAGCCCATCTCTCGCTATGAACCATGAATGACATATGTAGACTATAGTCTGACGCATTGGCGATATTAGAATAGCCAACTCAACATAGATTTTCCCTTTTAATGTTATTTTCTATTTATTCCTTCTAGTGCTCAAGAAGTGTGTGTGTCACCACTATCTCCAATATTATTGTCACTTACCCCTGTACATGATTAGTGGCTATCCATACATACATTGTGGGCTATCATCATCATATTAAATCTAAACTTGTCTTCCCATGGGAAAATATAAATGAACGATACCCGAATACTCACGGGTGAAATGCTACGATGATAGATCCGTGCGCTTGCGGGTTGACCCTTGCAATATTTAAATCTTCTATCACCTGACGTTCTCTTGACGTTATCATTAAGGATAATATTTATTCTTAGTGATTGCGCTAAGAAACGCCAACACCCGTCGTCGAGCGACTTCACAAGCAAGGACGTGCTGTTCACCGGTACATCTACCACGGCTACATCAAAGCAACCTTCACTACCACCGGAGTTTGATCCCAAGCGAACCATGGAGAACATGATCCTCAGAAACCCGGTGCAAGGTCGACTCGTACTGCAGGTTGAGCTTATTATTCCAGGGGCAGCTGATCTCCACCCAGGTGTGACCGACTGGACTTTCATCCAGTGCGAGGACGCGCCGGTCGGAGAAGGGGGGGAGATGTCATGACCTAGGAAATAGGGCCCGAGGAGGAGGACAGGCCCGACAGGCCCGCGGAGCGCCGGCGCCGCCCCTCCTAGGCTTGCGCGCGTGCCCCGCCGCCGTCCCCCTCCTTTCCGCGGATTCTTTGGCAATTAATTCGGGAATAAAGGAGAAAAATATCTAGGATTATCTTTAGGCGTTTTAGTGTGCAAGGGGATATCTCATCTATAAGGGAGACCCTTATTAGGAAATAAATAAATAGGATATGCTTGTAAAAGGTATTCCAATCTATAAGGAAACCTTTAGAGAGATTGCTTGAGATACAAGTCCCACTAGCCGGGCTATATAAGTAAGGGGGTCTGTAATCTTTCGAGGGCAACAAGCAAATAAAGAAATTTATCCCAATCTCCCCTGTCTCTCTCGCTCGCGCCGCCCTGCCTCCACTTTCGCCGCCGCCCCAGCCGGGCGCCCGCGCGTCGCCGCCCCGCCGCCGCCGATCGCGCCACCACGACGGCGGCCTTGCGCGCCGCCGCCCACCCGCCACCATCATCACCGCCCCCATCCTCTTCCTCTTCCACCAATTTCCCAATCTACGTGTCGAGTTCGGCCCAATCTAGCTGGAACGACACCAGACTCCATTAGACTTTTCTAACTCACTTTAATTTAATCTAATAATTATAATAATAAAGCTAGATAATAATTAAATATTCAGCCACTCCGCTTATTCGGGCATTTCATTTGACCGAAGTCGACACTTTTTGTATGATTTTTTCAAAAGTGAGTTTGCATTTCAACTTTTGCATTAGTATATATTTGTATGTACTGTGGATGATCTAAATTTAAAAATTTTGAACAACCAAATATGCTTTTGAATTGTTTTCTAGTATGTTTTTAGGGAAAATGTATGTGCTTTCCACCACATATTTCACCTCCTTATTATGGGAACGCAATGGCCAGTTGGTGGTGACAACACGGGAATCTTATATTTGAATATTCCAAGCGCTAAAATAACATGGACCGGTCCACACTCAGCCCAACAAGAAATCAAATTGTCCAATCAAAATTCAGAGCAGCTAACCAGTCAACAGCAATCTCGTAGCAAGATCCAAAAGCTCAAGTCAAGTATAACTGCATACAACAAAGATGTCGGCTGCATTGCAGTACTCCTCAGATTCTTGGCAAGCACACTGCACACTAGATGTCGGCTGCATTGCAGTACTCCTCAGATTCTTGGCAAGCACACTGCACACTATATATCGGTCTGAATCTCAGCTGATTATTGTGGTAAAACCGAAGTGATTTTCAGCAGTCAAACGAAACACCGAAATCACATAGCAACGACGTTTTTCAGCAGGGCATCTTGAATCCCATGTACTGTCCGCTCATGTACTCCTCCCAGACACGAACGGCTCCGGAGCAGGCGATGACAAGGGCGCTGAGGGCCAAGACGCCGGCCACCATGAACACGATCAGCGAAGCCCTGCCGGACCTCCTTATGGCGCCCTGAATTCCGGCCAGCCCGACGACTGAAGCAACGAAGCAAGTGGCCGCGTAGAGCAGGGCGCTGGCGATCCCATCCACACCCAGGATGATGAACTGGACCATGGACATGGACGCGCAGAAGAGCACCATGAACATGGTCGTCGCCGACGCCGTCTGAACAAAACTCAAAGTTCAGATTTCAGAATTCAGAAATGGAATGTCACCCCAATTCTTTGTAGGCCCAGCGCCCAGGAGACAGAAATGGACTGTTTGGATCGTCTTACTGTTGGGGAACTCCAATTTGGAGGAGGACAGGGTTCAGGAGGAGGCCGCCTCCGATGCCGAAGAGGCCGCTCATGACGCCGGTCAGTAGAGCAGCCAACGGGAAGACGTAGGCTGGCAATGCGTCCTGCATTTGTCATCAAGCACAATTCATCGATTCTCTCCGGACAATGTGACAACTGAAAGATTACAGCTTCATTGGTGCCTTGTTTTGTTGGCATTTTTTGTAAGTACCTGGCTGTGCTGGTGAGCCTGTGATTTTCTTTTCTGGTGCCCAATGCACGCTGTGAAAGCCACGGCGACAGGGATCTGGGCCACGGTGATGAGCCAGTATACAATCCCACACGCCTCTATGTCAAAAACTCCCTGAACAAGCAGAACAACATATGTTTGTTGTCCTCTCATCAGTTTGTAAAATTTAAGTTTCGATCAAGGGCAGGGGATCTCATTTAGTTTCTTTCTCATACCTTGGCGCCCTCACCTCCGATGAACAAGTGCATGACGAAGAAGCAGAGCCAGACCGTGACAAGCACCGCCAAGTCCACCCACTGACGCCGGCGGCCGCTACTTGCGCTCCGTCCAAGAAGCGCCTCCTCGGCCGCAGCCCCACCCACCGCGTCCGGCTCCGGTAACCTCCCCAGCTCCGCCGTCTCGGCTCGCCACCGCCTCACGCCGGCGCCGTACGTCTTGAACGTGGCGAAGGCGAGGAAGAGCGAGAAGAGCGCGGTGATGAGCCACTCCGGGAACACGACGTTGCACACCACCCCGACGCTGACGCCTAGCAGCAGGCACGGCTGCGACACCACGGCGATGTCGTAGTCGATCAGCGGCTGCTGCTGGCCGTGGCTGTGGCCGGAGCCGCCGCCACGGAGGAAGAGGGTGTAGAGTACGTTGGACAGCGTGCCCCCGTCACCATGAACGTGGACAGCGCGGTCGCCGTCTTGAGGTTGAGCCCGGCGACGATGTTGAGGATCGGGACGTACAGCGAGCCGCCACCGACGCCGCCGGCGCTGGAGACGGCGGCGGCCAGGAAGGAGAGGATGCACGCGAGAATGGTGCCGAGGTTGCTCTGCAAGAAAGATCCCATCTCCTGTGAGCTCCGTTGAGAAAACTGGCAAAAACCTGTTGAGTTAGACGCTAGATCGAGCAGAGAAGATCAGGAGCTGTGAGGAATTCATATTGGCCGTGTTTCTCCAGCGACTTGTGATCGATTGAGCCCGAGCCTATTGTCAACTCTGTCGAGCTGCGCAATCATGCCAACGGAGGACGAAGCAAATTGGCGGGAGTTGAATGTATGTACAATAAGATCCATTTGGTGCTTGCGACGTAGATGGTTGGATTTTCTATAGATGTTTCGCCTTCTGCAGGCAGAAACAACAGTTGTATGTGATGTTTAATTAACATCATTGTTTGGTCAACTGTGTTTTATTTAGACCAGTTGTAGCCTCAAGGGCCGTCTGAGTTTTCTCCCAAAAATGCAGCCTGCTGATACATAACCTACTCCATCTGTCCCGTATCATAGACGTTTTTAGGCCAGTCTCAATAAGAGTTTCATGAGTGTTTCATTCATATTAAATACAGCGCCACATCAGCAAAATTTCACTTTTTGCATGAAACTCCTAGGAGAGAGAAGGAAAGAGTTTCACCATAGTGAAACCTTTGGGCACTGTTTCACATGCGTTGGAAACTGTGTGAAACCCTCATTGAGACACAAATAGAGTTTCACCATACAACTATATAATTAAACCATGCAATGAGAGAGAGGTTGTGGGACACTTGAGCCTATGAAACTGTGCAATGAAACTGTACATTGAGAGAGACGTCTATTTCATGTCAAAGTTTCATATCTTAGAAAACCGGGAGGTGAAACTCTCCATCGAGACCGACTCGGGTACAACAAGGGAACAATGAATGTCGTACATCATTGAATGGTGAACTTAGACGATTCTCTCCCTTGCCAGAACCTCTTGAATTATGGGACGAGGGTACTCCCTCCTGTTCCAAATTATAAGTCGCTTTGATTTTTTTTTATTTATCTATTTTACTATGTATCTAGACATAATATTATATCTAGACTAGATGCATAATAAATAATTTATTATCTTAGTATTTGGCAAAAAAAAACAAACGTTCGTGTCAAGTATAGTATCACAGAAAGTACCACCTTGATTAGAGAAAAAAATTAAAGTACCAAATATGTTGATAAACTCACAAATTCAATTACCCAAAATGAATACACTTATATTTATTTCTCTATCAAATGTTGTTATTGTAGGCAAAGAAATAGTGACGCAATAACAAATTCGGTGGCAAATCTATATATACCTATTAATAAAGAGGGAAAATTTTGCCTTTTTCTAACTTCTGTTTTCTTTCACCACATCCTTCCTCAGAGTCCAAACCGAATAGAACAAAAATTGGACTTGCACGTCAAAACGGAATCGCTCTCCGTGTTAGTACATATATACAAAATAATAAAAAGGAAAGAACTGCTGATTCCATCACGGGACATACACTACTACAGATTTGTTTATCACTACTATCGGTATCATTGCCGAATTTAGTCCACCGGCAGCGCTGAACCTCGCCCGACAATGATGGATCGTTCAGGCGTGGAAAAATCAGAAAAATCCATGGACTCTACCAATACCGGCAGTGTGGTCTTGATGTATAGATCACTCGCGGGTTTGAAATAAAACCCGAGAGCGATTTGAAGACCAAGGAACAGTCAAAACAAACGATAAAAAAAGAAGATTGCACACGCGGACCAATTAAAAACGACTGGTTCAATATATATTACTAGATAAAACTAATAAAATTAAAAAAAAGAAAGCGCGCCGCCGCCTTCCCGGCGCCCCGCCCTCGGCGTCGCCCTCGGCGCCTCCAGCCTCTCCGGTATCCCCGTAGCGAGGATATCGTCAATGGCTTCGACCTTGAAGGCGTAGAAGTTGGCCTTCTCCATCAACGGCCCAGCCACTATTGGTAGGCCGACCGCCGCCAGGTCGTTCAGCTTGCGGAGGGCGACATGGAGACGCTCGACGGTGAACTGAAGCTCTGCCATGGTGTAGTTGTCGGCCATTGTATGCGTACGTCGATGAAGCTACCTAGTGATCGAGGTTACGAAAAGAGAGAGGTTAATTAGCGATGTAGATCATACCAAATCTGAGGTGTCGCGGTACAATTATATAGTAACAAGCCATGGAATGCATGCAGTCGATTTTCATTTCCCAAGACGGTGCCACGAAAACAGTCAAACAGCGACCGACTCATCCATTGGCCGTCGGCCCGTCTCCCCGGCACTCAAAGGCCGACCGGGCGGCTGCGTGTTTGCATGCATTTTGATCTCCAATCCCCACGACAACCAAGGGCGACCGGCAACGCGCGTTGCGCTGCGCGTTTCCAATGGCCGCTTCCTCGGCTGCCATGTGTTTCCCAAAGGCGCCAATCCTGAGCCCCGGGTTCGATCCCCCACCAAGCCAGTTTTTGACCATTTTTTTCAAGAACGGTGCTCGAGTTTAACTAGGATTACCATTGCTATAAATGTTGCTTACGAAATCTAATGATATTTATTTGATAGCATAGATAGATACTTATCTAAATACACCATTGTTATTTTGAAATAAGGAATACTTTACATTATTTACCATTGCTACAAGAACCACACAACCTTTAGAAGATGATGCCGGCGGGGAGGGAGGGAGGGAGGGAGATAAGAGACTGAGGCTGAAAGATAATAGAATTGGGTGGAATCACTGGGAATGGATTGATCAACGAGGATTACAATATGCATGTACATATAGGTGTGCCGGATCACTGCTAGCCATAGAATCTAACATGCCTAGTCTACAGGGATCAAGTAGGGAATAGGATGCATGTAGAATAGGTCATATACTCTAACATTCCCCCCCAGCCACAACGGGAGCACCGCAAACCGTGAGACTGGAGAAGAAGTCAATCGAACATCCCCGCTAGATCACAACTTGGTGCGGTGCGACGCCGGTAGTGGAGAAAACCGACAGGACTCATGCATATAGCCCTTGCCGCCAATGTCGACGTAGCCGAGCGTGAGGGCGTAGAAGCCGTGGTCGATGACGCCGTGCTGAAGATGCCGCGGTCAACGTAGTTGTAGTCGGGTTGCCTTGTCGATGGAGCTGCAGGCGCACGAGGGGCGCCATGGTGGTGACGGAGACACGCCGAGGCGTCGTCGTGGGAGGAGGCGATGCCGGTCGACGCTATCCGGGGGGTGGGTCGTGGAAGAAAGGCGACGACGCATCGGGCGCACGGGCGGAACGGGAGGGTCGATGCCGGTCGATGCGATCAAGCCGCCTATGCGCCGAGACGGAGCTGGATTTGCCGGATCCAACAATGCTCGGGAGGGGCGCACGCGCGGTGTTGTCAATACCGAGCGTACAAGGGAGAGGGCCCCAACCATGTGGTTGTGCTGGACGAAGGAGAAGCGATGCGGTAGCGACGCGATCGGGCGAGTGTGACTCAGCGACGATCGAGTCGGTCGGGCGATGCTCGCGGCGACGACGCAGGTAGGCGGCAGCTCGATGACGAAGACCCAATCAGCAAGACGAAGACCTTGTGCGGACGGAGGCGGACGCGTCAGCGAGCACAGCCCAGCGATGACGCGAGACCAGCACAACCGTCGATGCACGGGGGACGGCGGTGTAGATGCAACGGCGAAAGTGGATACGCGGGCGGCGGTGCTGCGGCCCGAAGAGGCGACACAGCAGCAGCCCTGGTGCTCGGAGAAGATGCACGTAGTACTCGACGATGGTGTCGATGAAGTCGATGCCGATGACGGAGTAGATAGATCGGCGGGGTCGACGGGCGGCGGCGACTCAATCCCGATCAGGTGGCGCAAGCCGCACAGGCACGTGTTGAAGGCACCGACGTGGATCGACGTAGTGGAGATGGGCAGATCCACCCAACAGCAACGACACGCTAGAGACCTTGCTGCCTCCATGGCAGCGCAGGGTCAAGGCGTGTGGCTGGCCTGGCCGCCAGCACGGCGGCTCGGACAGGGCGAAATCCATCAGCGACGAAGATCAGGCGGCAGCGAGCAGTGGATTGCGTGCAGGCAACACGGCACTGGGCAGTGGCGCGCGATGCAAGGAAAGTGCGTTGGGCGGATCAGGCGCGTGATCACAACGACTAAATAAAAATATAAAAATAGGAAGGGAAGCGTGCGAGGCGAGCTAAAATAAGAAAAGTGGAAAAGTGGCAAGGCAAGCGCGCTTGCGGCAGGTGTGCGATGTGGAGATGTGGAGCGGCGGCTGGCTGCATGCGGCTGCATGCGTGATCACGAGGACAGCCACGGACGCAGGTGTGCTCCGCCCGCGGAGTCGGCCGAGCCACTCGCGCTGCCAGCGATCGGGGCTACGCGCCCGCGCGCTGAGTCCGTGATGGGATCGCGCCGGGGTAGGCCCACGCTGGAGTGCCGCCATCGCCGTTCGGGCTGCGCGTCTCGGCCACGCCTCGAAGCGCCGCCTGTCCCGCTGTTCGCCGCTGCAAGGTGGTCCAACCGCTGGCCGCGGTCACCAGCCGGTGAGCCAGCAGAAGTCGCGCGCGCGGACCTCGCGGGCATCGGGATCCAGAGAGCCGTTCGCAGAGCCGCATCGCATGATGGAGCGCGACGAGCGTCCGTGGGGGCGCGACATGCGGGCCCAGCCGCGAGTTCCGCGTCAAAGCCTGGAGCCGGGCCGACGGCGCGGTTGTCGTGCGAAGCTGCCGGACGCCTGACCACGGTCGCGGCGCGAGGCCGCTCGAGCACCGTTGGTGCCGCGCGAGGGCCGGCCGCACCCGCGACGCGAGGGACGATGCATCCCGAGGCGCGAAGCCGTGGAATGTCGGGCTCCTCATCTGCAGCGACGACGCAAGATGCCAGTGTGGCTGGTTCGCGGCCAGTCGTGGCCACACGAGGAGGCACGCTGTCGCCATGACGTTTGCCGGCTGCGACCCACAGAAGGGCACTGCCCCCGGCGGAGAGCGATCTCTCCCCGGGGGCGTGCTGCGCTCTCCGCCGGGGGCGTGCTGTGCGGAAGCGAAAAAAAATCAACAACCTAAGCTCTGATTACCATGAAAGATAATAGAATTGGGTGGAATCACCGGAATGGATTGATCAACGAGGATTACAGTATGCATGTACATATAGGTGTGCCGGATCACTGCTAGCCATAGAATCTAACATGCCTAGTCTACAGGATCAACTAGGGAATAGGATGCATGTAGAATAGGTCATATACTCTAACAGAGGCGAGAAACTTCTGCTACCTGGCTGGAGCACGAACAAATGATGCTCAACTTGTTGTAGCACGCCCACAACACTTGTCGGACTATTTAAATAATCAAACTTGTACCGCCCAACAGATAGCTGTCACGTTTTTTTTTTTTTTTTTTTTTTTTTTTTTGACCATGGGAGTAGTAGGAGTACGTACAATACTGTAGCTGTCACGTTCACTTTGCGTGTTTACAGAGGCCTGTGAGAGCATGCATGGCGCTCGTGTGGAGAACCGCATTGCTAGTAGTATTCACTGCCGGTTAGGAAATTGACAGTGTCTCCAGAACCGATGAGAAAAGCCTATGGCACCAGCCTGCGGCGTCGATGGGTTAAATCAATGTCGTAAAACACTGTCGGGTGCAGTTTTACAACCGGCAGTGATCAGTAGATCACAGCTGGTGCAAGCTTTCTAGTAGTGGTACTCGATATCACTGCCGGGTCTCAGTTTTCACCCGGCAGTGATCTCACTTTAGTCAACTACCGCACAGTTCTCCCGTCTGACTGGCTAACCACTGCACCAATGCTGGCGCATGTTGACACCTCTTAAGCTATATGTTTATAACTTAAATAAACATGAAATAAGGGTATAAAATGAATATATACCTAGACTAGGGGCTTTACTAACATAGTTCCACAAGTTTTGGTGATTTATATCTTTCAGGGGCTTAACAAGTAAATGCGGGTAAAAGCCCGAGTTTGCACCCCATACGATAAGGAGATTTGTCCGTGATAAATTTCAATCCAAAATTCGAATCAAAACATTCTAGAAGACACCAGAAGACACTAGGAGAAACGAGAAAAGGGGCAAAAAGAGTCCCTGGCGATCGCGCCAGAATGTCACCGGCGATCGCTAGGTAGGACCCACATGTCGGCCTCATCTTTTTAGGTCGGTTTCTAACCGACATTGAGGTTGCATCTACACCATTGCTCAAGGTCGGTTTGATCCAAGGGTCCACATTCATCGGCCTCAACCTCAATGTCTGATCAACAGCCAAAGCCCTACCTCTCCAATTAGAAGAAGAACTTAGATCGGGTTGAGTAACATAGTTAGCAAGTTGAGAGATTAGATCTTTAGTACCCCACGAGAGTGACTAGATCTAGTCTTGAGAGATAAAGAGTGGGTGGAGGAGAAGAAGGGGAAGCACCGGACCTGTCGGTGACTCCTCGACGCTTGTACCTCCGGGATCAAAGGCCTCGTGGGCCCGATCCCGAGACTTATGTGGTGGATCAACCTTATATTTGAGTAAGTTCCTTGTTTATATTTTCTTTCGGTTTACGACTCTTTTATTAGAGTACTTTGATTCTTGTTACTCTTGAGTTAAGTTGCTACCCCTAGTGCAAGCGCGGTGTTTGGACTAGATAGCTCGTAAATACACCCTACCTTCCGGAGTGTGGTAGTTCGTGGTAGTGACAAGTACCATTGATTCCTTTGGAGTCCACCTCCTGTTGGATAGGCAAGTAGGACCCTGTTGCTGGAGGATTGCACGTTTCATCCCTGCTTTCCTTTGAGTACGTCCCCATTAAGAAATATCTTCAAGCCTTATAAGGATATAAACTAGACAACCATAGACATCTTCTCATCCTTTATAATCTCTAGTCCTTTCTACATTCTCAGGGATTTAGTTTAGCCTCACTATTCTCACACCTTTCTCCCTATGGATGCGATATTTAAAACCCTCTCCCGGGTGAAGTGCTCACCAGTATCCGTTTGTTTGCGGATTATTCATAAATACTTACGTAGAATAACTTTTACCAACAAGCATTTCAAGCGCCGTTGTCGGGAGAACGATTCTTCGAACACGTGAGCAAACTAAATCTTGTATAATATTCTTAGTATAGATTTTTCTTTTTATCTTTTGGCCACTATCCAAATGGATACTACCCTCCTTTACCAATACTTGGCACCCATGGAGCAAGCTTATAGGCATGTGCTATCCTCTGAACCTATCCGTACTGGGTCCTATGAGTTTCGCCCTAGGTTAATAGAGATGGTCCAAAACCATACATTGTCAGGAGAAATAGATGAAAACTCTTTCCTTCAACTCCAAACTTTCGAGGAGACATGTAAGTGCCTCCATATTGAAGGCATGTCCCATGACACCATCCGTTGGACGCTATTTCCATTCTCTTTGGAAGGAAAAGCTCGCCAGTGGTACAATTGAAACAAAGAGAGAATGGGAGGCGACTGGGCAACTTGTTTGACTAACTTTTGTGCAGACTTCGCCCCATGTCCAAAGTAGTCGACTTTTAGGCTCTCGATCCTAACCTCTAAACAGAAGGATAATGAATCTTCAAGTGCCCTTTGGGAGCATTTTGATCTTCTTTCCAAATCCGGACCTAATCTAGCCATACCGGACTATGTTCTAATTCAACATTTTTATATCGGTCTGAATAGAAAATCCAGGAAACACTTGAATACCTCTGCGAATGGATCCTTTATTCATCTTACAATCCCCGAATGCATAGCTGTCCTAAACAAAATAGTGGAAAACAAGGAATATGATCCAACCTGCAGGGAAACGCTTAAAAAAAAAAAGAAGAAATAATAGAAGAAGAAAAAGGATTAGCTGAAACCGATTCCATTCCAAATCATTTACAACCACCGGTGATCCGAACCATTAGAATCAAAAGAACCGAGAGGTCACTTCGATCTCGACTTCTTGCTTCGATATTGAGGATGATCTCTTTACGATTATGGAAACACCTCGAGATATCGAATGAAACCACGTAAGGCTAAAAATATCGCAACCATATCCCGTAGACCCTTCCGACCCGGTCTCATTTAAAAGGAACCACGTAAGAGCTTGTCTCAATCATAAGTAGTGAATGGTTAGAAGAATCGAGCTCTCCTCCGATGTAATCCGCTTTGATTCACCTTACGTACCTATTCGTTACCAAATTGATAAAGACACTTTTGATGCTCTCTACAATTACATTTGTGGGAATAAATATCATGGCATTGTCTTTTGCTCATGAACTTCTTAAAAACATGCCATTGAGTCCCACCACAAAATTGTTACTAAGCCATTCAGGACAAATTGTCCAAAGCTCAGGAATTCTTTATGTTATACCAATCAAGGTTAACAACATCATGGTACATCTTAGCTTTTATATCTTTGATATCATGGAGTTTAACCTACTAATAGGACAACCGATAGAAAGGCTTACTTTAGGAGGACAAGCCAGAGAATTAGACATGCGCCTAGCCCAGGATCTTAGACTTTCATTGCCTATAGTCCAAGCCATCCATGCTAAAAACCGAGTCATGTCCGTAACTGCACCCTATGGAGGAAGTTAAAGAGGCTTCAGAGAAGAATATTTTGTGGAGTCTAGTTATGAGGACGATTGAGTTCTTCATTGAAGAGGAGGATGAAAATCCTACCACTTCGTAACCTCTAGATGAATTTGAGAACCCACCTAGACCTCCTATTGACCTTAAACCTTTACCACCGGGCCTCACATATGCTTTCTTAAATCAAGATCCGTAGTCTCCCCGTGATCATAAATGATAAACTCACCGAGCAGACTCTTAGGGCCGATAAGCGCCCTAGAAAAACATCACTTTCGACCCTAAGGCTATTCACTCGAAGACCTCAAAGGAATCAGTCCTACTCTCTACACTCATCGCATTCCTACAGATCCAGATGTTCCCCCATCTATAGAACCCCAATGTAGACTCAATAATGCGATGAGAGAGGTAGTTAAAAAGGAAGTTCTTAAGTTGTTACACGCTGGGATTATATATCCTGTGCCACATAGCGAGTGGGTAAGCCCTGTCCAAGTTGTGCCTAAAAAGGGAGGCATGACAGTTGTTACAAATGACAAGAATGAATTAATTCCTCAAAGAACTGCCACGGGATGGCGAATGTGCATAGACTATAGAAAATTAAACAAGGCTACAAAGAAGGACCACTTTCCATTGCCTTTCATTGACGAGATGTTAGAGCGATTGGCAAATCATTTTTACTTTTGTTTCCTTGATGGATATTCTGGGTATCACCAAATCCCAATCTATCCTAGTGACCAGAGCAAAACCACTTTTACATGCCCATATGGAACTTATGCTTATAGAAGAATGTCTTTTGGGTTATGTAATGCACCCGCTTCTTTTTAAAGATGTATGATGTCTATATTTTCTGAAATGATTGAAGAGATTATGGAAGTTTTCATGGATGATTTTTTTCTGTTTATGGAAAAACTTTTGATGATTGTCTAGAAAACTTAGATAAGGTTTTGCAAAGATGTGAGGAAAAACACTTAGTCCTTCACTTTGGGAAAAATGTCATTTTATGGTTAGAGAAGGAATAGTGTTTGGTCACCTAATTTCGTAAAGGGGGAATAGAGGTAGACAAGGCAAAAATAGAAGTTATAGAACGCTTACCTCCCCCCGTGAATATCAAAGGGATAAGAAGTTTTTAAGCCATCTTTGGTTTTTATCGTAGATTTATAAAGGACTTCTCACATATTGCTAGACCACTTACCGGCCTGTTAGCCAAGGATGCTCCCTTTGTTTTTGATGATGCTTGCTTAGAAGCTTTTGAAACTTTGAAAAAGGCTCTTGTTTTCGCACCAATCATCCAACCCCCGATTGGTCTTTGCCTTTTAAAATTATGTGTGATGCCGGTGACTATATTGTGGGGGCAAAGTGTTAGGACAAACTAAAGACAAGAAGCATCATGCCATTGCATATGCTAGTAAAACTCTGACTGGGCCACAACTTAATTATGCTACCACTGAAAAAGAGTTGCTAGCAGTTGTTTACGCTATAGATAAGTTTAGATCTTACATGGTAGGAGCTAAAGTGATTGTTTACTTGACCATCTTTGCTTTGAAATACTTGCTCACCAAGAAAGATGCTAAACCCTCGTTTGATAAGATGGATTTTGTTACTCCAAGAGTTTGATTTAGAAATTAAAGATAAAAAAAGGAGTAGAAAATTCTGTTGTTGATCATTTATCTAGAATGCATTTTGAAAAACCACATGAATTGCCCATTAATGACTCACTCAGGGACAATATGTTCTATCAGATAACCCATAGGGGATCCCTGGTATGGAGATCTTGCTAATTTTATGGTTGCAAGATATGTAGCACCAGGTGTAGATAAGAAGAAGCTTATGTATGAGAGTCGTCACCACTTATGGGATGAGTCATACCTCTTCAGAGTTTGCTTTGATGGGCTACTCAGAGATGTGTGCCAAATGTAAGAAGGACATCGGATCATTGAAAGATGTCACTCATCACCATATGGAGGACATTATGGGGCATTTAGAACACATGCAAAGATTTGGCAAGCAGGATTTTTCTCGGCCAACCATGTATCAAGACACAAAAGACTTCATCAGAAGATGTGGAGCTTGTCAGAGGCACGGGAATATCAATGCAAGAGATGCTATGCCTCTAGCAACCAATCTCCACATAGAGCTCTTTGATGTCTGGGGAATTGACTACATGGGACCGTTTCCAAAATCCGGAAATTATGAACACATCTTGGTAGCGGTTGATTATGTTTCAAAATGGGTTGAAGCCTTACCGTGCAAATCCGTAGATGGCGGTAGCTCAATAAAGATGTTTGAAGAAAAACTATATTCCCAAGATTTGGAGTACCACGAATGGTAATTAGTGACGGAGGAAGCCATTTCATTGACGTAAGATTTCGACGCTTTTTAGCAAAACATGGAGTTCGTCACAATATTGCTACTGACTTACCATCCTCAAAAAAGTGGACAAGCAGAAACTTCAAATAAACAAATCAAGAACATCTTGAAGAAAAACAGTGGAAGAGATGGGAACTAAGTGGAAGGATAGACTTCCGGAAGCACTATGGGCATACAGACAGCCTACAAGACACCAATTGGAATGACTCCATATCAACTTGTCTATGGCAAAACCTGTCACTTGCCTGTGGAGTTAGAATTTAAGGCTCACTGGGAAATCAAGAGATGGAACATGGATCTTGAAGCCGCAGGAGTAAGGAGGAAGATGCAACTATCGAGTTGGATGAATGGAGAGAAAGCTTATCATAATGCCAAGATCTACAAGGAAAGAACCAAGAAGTGGCATGACAAGAAGATTAAGATAAAGACTTTCACCCGTGAGATCAGGTATTGCTTTTTAATTCAGGGTTAAATTATTCGAGCATGGAAAACTTCGGAGCAAATGGGAAGGACCTTTCAAGGTGGTGAATTCATCATCTCATGGAGCGGTCACTCTTCGGGACCACGAAGGTAAGTTATTCAAGGTAAATGGCCAACGTCTTAAAATTTTCTATGAGCCCGATAAGCCCCGAGGAATTAGATGTAGTAGGGTTTATGATTTATCCTACCCGTGAGACTTAGTTTACGTAGAATCTATTTTATGGGCCAAAAATGTGAGCATTACACTTAGAATAGGAGTAGCGCACCGAGAGAGAAAAAGGGTGATCCAGAGGGTGATCAAGGTGTCCAACGGGACTGGCGTCGCCGAGAACGCCCCCGGGCGACCGCCGCCTCCTTGTCTCCCCTCGTGTCCAACTTTCTCCTACCGACATTCTAGAACATACCCATTAGAATCTTGTACTTTTTGGAGCCATTCAGATAGGAATACGCCGTGAAACCCTAACCTCCTATCCAAGTCATCCGGACTATATAAACAAGCCCCATGTGAATGCAATCTCATCTCATCCATCCTCCAAAGACCGACGACCAGCACCTCTACTTTTCACCATGGAGAACGCCGATACCCGCATGGTCATCTATGACCCATCTAGGGTGGCGCCATCTTCTTCCTCCTCGCCATCACCATCACCGCCAAGCTCCCAAGCTCTCGTACCATATCAACCCAAGCCTCTCGCCATAGTTACACCACCACCACCTCCAGCTAAGCCTTCGCAAGCCCTTGTCCTTGCTAGACGCTTTCTCGCTGTCCGGTGTGAAGAAGCTATGAAGAAGAAGATCCAGGTGCCGGAGGGCACTAAACTCCTTCCTCCCGGTCCCAATGAGAAGCTTGCAAGCATCCAGAGGGACAAGTTTGGCAACATTCAGAAGCTCAACTACACTGATCCTCGCATCACCCTTAATGGTGTGCGTGCCAAGCCAGAGCAAGTCAAGTTTATTCAACCTAGAGAGGCAGCTTAGCGCATGGCTAAGCCACGAGAGGGCAGGATGACTATGACCGAGCTACGTGCTGAGTATGCCCACATTAAGAATTTCCTTAGCACTGAGCATACAAATTGCAGTGCCACAACTAGGGGCTTAAAAGACTTAGAGAAAGAGAATGCTGCGCTAGTTAAGAGAGTTGGTACTCTCGAAAGGATTGTCAATAGGCTTTTTGAGTAGCCATAAGTAAGCTCGATCTATAAGAGCACTCATCTTAGTTAGTCGTTCGGTTTGCTTCGTTTAAAGTTAGTTTGCTTAGTAATTTAGTAGATTGGTTTGCTTGTAGTAAAGAGTGCTCTTAATTAATAATAAAGGATTGATCTATTGTCTCAAGTATTGCCTCTATGTTTTCGTATGTGCCCTGCATGAGTTCAAATTGGTGTGCGGAAGGAGCGCACACCAAGTATCCGACGGTGTGCCTGAGAGGAGCTATAGCCCGCTCACTTTGCCCTTGTAGCTTCTGATCTTAGTGGTTCTACTTGTAATTCCCTGATTTTGATGGGAATTCGGGATTTGTCTCGCGCACTGCTGTTGCTGAACGTGGGACGGCGTTTCTGATCGCACTTACCGTTTGGTTTTCAACATTTAATATTAGCATAGCCTTGTCATTTGTTTGATCGATCTAGTGGAGTGGACCATGGCACTCCTTCAATTCCCTTGGAACACATGCATCGTCGTCTAAGGTTTTGATTCAGTTCAATCGATCGAGAGAGCAGCACAGCTCAACTACAACAATGTTGGACCGCCTGATTTCCATGCTAATGGATGCTAAGGATCCGAAGGTCGAAGAGGCTTTCGGGTTCTCAACTCACTTAGAGACGGTCTGTGTGGTGTGCAAACTGGGAATCCCATCGTTGGAAGCCTCGTGGAAACCTTACAGCTATGACCATATCATCTGCATTCCCTGCTTCTAGCAATATGCACCTGAGATGGACGCCACTGGGCTGCCTAGGTGTGTAGTGCCTTCCTATGAGTCTTTGGGCAGCCCGGCACCACTCAACAGGGGATCAACAATGTGGGTCATGGCACCTTGATCCCAGTTGCAGGCTTAAACGGTAGTGGCAAGGGGAAAGAAGCGTTGGATGGAATGCTTCAGGAGACAGGCCAATGCTCTCGTGGTACCACGAATGCAGTGCCCAGCAGTGATTTCTACTGTGCCATATGCATGGACACGGTACATGTCAGCGAGATCTTCCCTGTACCCGGGTGCACATACCTCTTCTGCGTCAGCTGCATGAGGCAGTACATCACTGCCAAGGTTTAGAATAATGTCTTCGCATTTGGATGCCCTGAACCAGGTTGCCATGACTCATGATGGTGTACTGGACCCTGAGGTGTGCGTGACATGATCTCGTTGCAGTTGTTCCAGAGGTGGGGCGATGCACTCGGTGACTCAGCACTGGGGCATTCGGGTTCCACTGCCCATTCTGATCAGCATTGCTGGTCAATGAACGTAGCCCTGACGAGGCAGTAATAAGGAAAACCGAGTGCCCACACTGCTCCCGGGTGTTTTGTGCACAGTGCAAGATCGGATGGCACTTTAGCGTCACCTGTGAAGATTTCCAGCAGCTCAGACGTGATCCTCTGTGCCTCGGCGCTTGGTGCATTCAAGTTCTACTGCCCTTTCAACGACTGTTCGGCATTGCTGGTTAACGAACGCCGCCATGGTGAGGCAGCGATAACAGAAGCTGAGTGCCCGCACGGCTGCCGGTTGTTCTGTGCGCAGTGCAAGGTGGCATGGCACGACGGTCTCACCTGCGTAGAGTTCCAGCGGCTTGGCAATGACGAAACGGAGAAGGAATGACCGAAGGTCGCGGAGCGGAGTGGCAGAGGTGCCCCAATTGCAAAATGTATGTCGAAAGGACCCAGGGCTGCGTGTATATCGTTTGCAGGTACTGTATTTTGCTCTTTCACGAAAAAAAAAAGAAACATGTGCAACGTGCACATATGAGTGAGATTCTTTGTTGTTCCAATTTACAGGTGTGGGCATCGCTTCTGCTATCTCTGCGCATCCCCAATGTCACGAGGCATCCATCATTGCAGTAGGTGCAAGAGGACCTGGTGAATGACCTCATCAAGCCGCAAAACTCCGTGTGTGTCGTGAGGGAAGTTCTCAACTCCATATTAATTCCAGTAATTTGATACAGTGACTTGGTCGTGCAATTATTATTTGCCAAATCAGTATCAATGGAGCATATATATATCTTTACTACATATAAAGGATGAAAGGGGGGAATTTTTTTCGTGCGACATTTTTGTGTCCGCTCCTCTCCCCCTCTCCATGCGACCGGCCGCACGCCCCCCTCTCCGTCCCTTCCTGCGATCTAAAAAAAAAAGCTCCCTTCCTCTGCCATCTAAAAATAGAAAATTTCATGCAAAATAGAAAATTTTATGCAAAAGGAAACCACACAACAAGGAAACCCATGCGGTTGCCTTTTATTAGGCAACAAACCAAATCCATCAATGCATGCACGCGATCTAGGCTCCCCTCTCCTCTCCTTTTCATTAACACTCAGCTTCTCTTTAGGTTTCATCGACCTGAAACCATCACCGGCGGTGTTCGTGGCCGGTCTCATCGACGTCGCCCGTCATCGCTCATCGCCATCGCTTGCTCATCGCCATCGCTCGTGGGCAGGACAAAGTCGGACATCCCTTCACCTCACCCAGGAACACGCAGCACCGTCGCCAAGACATCATGGGCGCCTCACCGCCACAGAAGTGCCGTCCACGCCGCTAGCCTTGAGCTCTCTCGACCTTCCATCCCGTTCGACCCAGCGCGCGGCCGTCATCAACACCGGCCTCCGTCCACACCAACGGGAACGTCGAGTGACTACAGCAGCCAAGCGACAAACGGCGGCCGACCAGGCGTTAGGTATCTTCCATGCCCAAAGGCATACATTTTTCTCAGCTTCCAAGACTTAATTAATGGAATTTGTTGTTCTACTTTCATGTTCAACCAACAATTCAAATCAAACCTACAGCCAGCAAAGAAGAAAAAAGACTATGAAACATATTTCATTGCCTACGGTACAGAAGGTTTTAACATGATAGAGCATTAGTCATTAACAGGTTTTAACTAAGGACATTAGCACAGTTTATGGAAATTTAGATCAAAATAACCATAGAAAGTTGCATATGGACAGTATGTGGTTAATATCATATACTTATATCATCCAAAAGCCCAAAAGTCATATGATTCAGCATGTGGTTCCCGTGAGCATATAAAGACAAATCTCACAGTATCAAAAACTCCACAAATAGATGAGAAAAAAATTACCTGATAATGTGTCAGCATCTTGAAAAGCATCAACCAAATCTTTAATTGTATAGTCCTCAAAGCATAAATCCCCCCTTTGAGAACAACTGATGAATAGAATGGGTCCGATAAGAACTGTTCTCAATAAAAACTGTAGCATCCTTTTCAACTGCACAAAACAGGTAAATGAAGCCTATAAGCTCACTTACAGATAAAATAGGATGTTGTTCTATAATCATTCATAAATTATCACTGTGCTTTGTTATGTGTAACTTATACCCAACAACATTACCATGTCATGTCAGAATGCAAGGGGGCTAAAGGGTGCACATTAAGGTTCTTATTCTCAGTCCATAGTGCTGCTAACCATAAAATGATGCACCAGTAGAGCATATGAGTAGAGAAGGCAGCATACAATCAAGGTAGAGTAGAATACATGTTTTGCTAAAGGCATAAGCCCTGTTTTCGCTAGGCGGTGACCCGCAACCTAGAGCTTAGTCGGGATTAGGCGAGCCCTAGGCGTTCCTAAGGCGTTTTCTCGAGCAGTAGCATTTTTGTCATATATTGGTAGATTGGAAACAAAAAGAAGTTCAGGAAATAAGTTATACCTTTGCCACATTTGAGCCTATGTGCTTCTCTCGAGCAGTAGCATTTTTGACATTTTATAAGTTATACTGATCACATTCAGGACATGCAGACATCCACTCCAATAATCTTTGTGGCCTGCAATAAAAAGAGTTATTAATCATAAGAGGAAACCAATGGTTCAGCATCAACTGATCCCTTTCCAACTGTGTCAAAGTTCAATAAATGGTAGTAATAAATTTACCATTCTATGGTGATATGTTAGAAGCGATTTTCATGTATATAACTGGTTAGCTCCTGTGCTATAAATTAATTGCATGTGGTTACTAAAGAAAGTTTTTACACAAGAAGAGTGAGATCATAGGCGGATATCGAGCTAAAAGATTATATCACAAATCCAGCACTTTTCAAAAGAACAAAAAGAATGATAGATCGATAGATACGGAGCAGCCCTTACCCGCTCTGCCAAGAAATTGACATATCCCAATGATTCCAGCAAGTCATAATTTTCAAGAAATTGACATTTGTTTTCTTGGGATTGGGATAATGTGCTCTTGTAAGCCTTGGAACATAGTTGATGGCAGCCTCTGAAATGGCATCCTCTGGTAATCTGAATTCCCTACAAGCTTCAATAAATTGACAAATACAAAATCTGAGGACAATAGGATCAAAGTGACGTTTTAGTATTTAATAATTTAGATAATAGCCACTACCTAGAAAATTTACTATGTCATAATTTACTTCAATTAACTGTAGAAGTTAAAAAAGAGGAAGGTTTTACATCAAATGTACACCCAAAGAAATTGCCTACATTGTTTAGGAAGTCGCAAACCTCTAGGAGTTGTTTTTTAGAAGAAAACTTACAAGGTACCAACCTATAAATCTACAGTCTATAATCCCATCAACCTATGCTCATTACAGTCTATGATTCCCCATTGGTTCTATAATATCTTAAGATATCAAGCATTAAAAAAGAAGAAGGAATCAGATCATCATCATTACTATTGGATTTCATTATCAAAAAAAAAAAAAATCACTACTATTGGCAACCTCATAAGTGGGGTATTCAGATATGTAGCCTCCAATTGCCTACAATAATTGACTTTTCTAACTTACAGGATGCCAAATAGCAAGCAGGTATCAGCACCATATTAAGTGAAGAAATTACATATATAACTTACAGGATGCAACAAACTCACATTTGCCCCGACAACAACAAAATAATATTTGCTGACTCAATTCACGGCCACCAACTCAAGCACATAAAGAAATTTTCTGAATACAGTAGCAGAGAGCAGGCCTGCACCATCACTGACAAAACACGGTGAGGTTAGTGTTTAGACTTTAGAGTGCGACTCGATTCAGACTTAAAACTTTGACGATGGATGATAGAACTGTAATTAACTGCTGGGTGGCAAACTTGTAAATACCATCATCTTCAACCTTTGGCTCTGTACGGACGTCGTGGCCTCCCTGGCTGCAGCGTTGCTGCTGCACGAGGTGCTCATTTGCGGGGAGGGAGGGGCTCCGGCCAGGCTCGGCCGAGCCGGCAGCACGCAGAGGGTCCAGGCTGGAGCGGCGTGGCCTGCACGCACGCAGGGAGCGTCGGGCGGCTAGGGTGCGACGGGGTCCACCTGCTTCTGCGGTCTCCTCGTCCCCGCTACTCGGGTGCCGGGGTCGGCGTCGCGGGTCATGGCGGTGCTGGCCGCAGTGGGTGGCGGGCTGCGTGGTGCGAGGGGCCCTGGTGCTTTCCGCAGCTGTCGTCGCCGCCGCAAACCCCTAGGAGCCCCGAACCCGACGATGGATGGAGAATGGAGCTCGATGTGGGTTGGCCAGCAGCGTGACTGGGTGGAGCTCTGGCGTCGGGGAGACGCGGGGCTGCGGAGTCCAGGGAGGGGACGGGACCGGAGCGGCGGGGCGGCCGCGGCATCGGGCTTGGGCTGTGGAGGACGGGGAGCTGTGGTCTGCAGGGGAGAGGGCATCAGCTGCGCACGCCCCTGAGCTGCTGCTGCTGCTGGCTGCTGCGGCGAGAGGTGGTGGCGCAGGTCAGCGGTAGGTGGTGGCGCGGCTTCCAGAATGCCGGCCGGCGGCGTGCGCGTGGTCGGGGTGGGGGGGGAAGCGAGAGGACTGGAGGTGGATGGAAGAGTCCAGTCGCCCAGACGAGCAAGCGCAAAGCTATCACTAGAGACATAACACACACACAAAATAATAATTAAAGACAAAATGGAATTTTCTAATTGTTTATTTTTTCATTAAACGGCGGTTCTTACTATACGGAAAATTACATTGCCTGTGATACATGGTCACATATAAGTTGCTCATTAATTGACAACTGGTTTCTGATCTTTAGGCACATGTTCATGAGAAACATTGTTCCTTGTTGTTGTTATGTAATGAAGATTAAGGTTAGAATTAAATTTTCATGACTTTGAAGTTTTGTATACCACAGGCTATTGACATTTTCATGACTTTATTTTGATATTAAGGTTTCACATTGCTATCCATTTGGATGAAATGCCATTTTAATTAAATTGTTTAATTTCATCATAGTATTGTTATCTTATCGTGCGATCTCTGTTTTTATATAAAATTTAGTTATCCCGAAGCAACGCACGGGCGTTTAACTAGTAATGCAGGAACTTGCATAAATGTAGGTACTTATGAGAGGGCTGATGACTTTCTTATGAAGAAACTACTACCTTAGTAGTGAGAACTAGATGGGTTCCTCTTATATTGAATCACTGAGCATGTGAATTATGAGAGGGCTGATGACTTTCTTATGAAGAAACTACTACCTTAGTAGTGAGAACTAGACGGGTTCCTCTTATATTGAATTGAGCATGTGAATATGATCTTACAGCTCCAATAGCTGACTATGATCGATGGATCCTCTAAATTTAATTTGCATGCACGTACGGTTCCTATCATGCCTAAAATGTGGTTCGACTGACTTATTTGGTTATAAGATCGATTTCTTCTTGAAAGAGGAGAAACGGGTGAATATGTACTGTGAAGTTTCTTCTTATTCACACGTACTGTATTTCATTAAGCGTATTTCATTAAGAGAAAAAAAAAAATCAAATACTAAGCGCAAGACTTCGATGGCGAGGAGGTTGCAAGTTTTAGGACATATGTTGAAATATTAGGTAATTTCTAGATTAATTCCATAAAATAAATCATAACGAACTAAGCAGCTAAACATATAAACATACTAGCATAACACAAAAGCATGATTCAACATCATATAGCAAAGCATGATCATAACAACTAGTGTAAACATGTGTATCATACTAGCATGACCTAGCATCATATAACAAAGCATAGCATGATCTAAAAACATTTAAGAAAGCATGATCATGGCAACTGATGTAAATATAGACAAATTGAACATGAACACAGGTGTAATACCTGCCGATGTAGAAGTAGGTGGTGAAGATGCAAACGACGATTGCACGAGCTTAGTTGATGAGTGTTCCTTGTTGATGATCCGCGCTCGAGCCTTACGACGGCGAGATGACGTGCTGATGAAGACAAATTGCCATGGAAGATTTGAGTAGTCGTCGCGAAGAGCGCTTCCCAAAAACCTTATTCCCGACGGGATGGAGAGACTATGCAGCGCAATGATAGCGAGAAGAGGAAAATATTATTTTACTACTTTAGAATTTTCTAATTGGAACTCCCAATTGTAGTAGTGATGTTGTGTCTATTAACATGAGGCTTGGTACAGATATAAAGGGAGGGAAACTCCCTTTCTCCAAATCAACTAGCAATATGGTACTAATTGATATTAAACTTTCTACATTTGCTCATGCGCTGAAACAATAAAGCCGTTAGAGAACACAAATATTGGGCCCTTGAGATTTATCAGAATTTCTTCGTATAAATTTTGAGGTTATTCATATATAAATTCTAACAACATAGCTACTGGATCATAAGGAACAAGTACAAGGCATTTTGCGACCAGATAGCAACTACTACATTCAAGGCCTTGAAGCCCGCTTGCAACTAAACATCTCCTGAACCATGTACATTCAAGGCCTTGCAAGCTTGTCCATTGGGCCTGTGATACGCCTACTGCTATTGAAATGCACGTCGTGCATGTCAAGAAAAGTAACAGGTCCGGTTGACCCCGCCTCAGGACTGGAGAAATTGGGCCTATTGGCCATCGCCTCGTCCTCAATCGCGGACCTCGCCAGGGGCCCGCAGGCAGGGAGTACGGCTGTCTGGTGATCTGTTGCGTACTTGGATTTGCGTGGGCTCCAACATGGACCGACTCTCCACTTGGGCTACTCGAGTCTTCAGCAAATTTTGCGTGCATCGCTTGCATTCTCTGATCCCTCTTTCTCTGATCCAACGACGAGTGAATATATGAGAAAAATGAAAGAGAACAACCTAGGATTCCTCATCACATCAAAATCCTTTAGGACGAAGTTGTTTTCCCTTCCGTTCCATGGAGGGAATTAGTAAAATAATTACTCCCTCCTTTAGTTTTAAATTATAGTTTATTTTAACTTTTCTACATATATTAATTTTGATATACACCTAGTTATATACTATGTCTAGCTAGATACATAATAAAAGAAATAGATCTAAAAAGATAAAAAGTGAACTACAATTTAAAATGGAGGGAATACCATTTTACATGAGCTAGGTCTTTTTACCTACATAGGTCTCAGGAAGTCCCTAATAACCATGACAAATATCAAAGCTATTACAAAAGTCATCTCATACAAGTCTGTATGTATTGGTTTTACTCGTGTAGGCTGGTAGCCACACGTTACTAGCTATATCTCGCCTGGCCGCCTAAGATATTTTGTTATCAGCAGATTAGACTACAGTTAGATTTTGTATGTGCTTATGGGCCCCCTAATTAATTCAGTCAAGGGATCTGGAAAATAAAAGAAATAGCAAGACTTCACAGGGGATAATAAATGAATATACAAAGAAAAGGGAAACGTCCAAGAGTGGTTGTTTGTCCATATAATTCTACAAGTTTGATTATTAGCTGGCCTATGTTGATGCACATGATAGGTTGTTGTTCTAATTTTAGTTAGTATGTAGACTTTAAAAAGACAACTTGCAGATTGTAGATTGTAAAAGAATGTACCTCAAAAGTAGGTTAACCGGGATTCTAGGGTAGTTATTGAATTGTTTTATGGACCACCTATTGTAGTAAGTACGAGTAGTGGATTGTTGTAGGGACCACCTGGTGTTATATATATGTAACGATTCGTGGTCACGGTCCATAAAAAGGCGCCGGAGGAGACTAGCTTCTTGAATTGTTATATTGCGTGGACCCATAACAGCTATCTCTTAGAGCTAACGGATCCAACAACACTACTAAAACAATTTTATGAGACAGCAGAATTTATTTCTAGGGACACATAATATTTTTTTAGCAATCTTTATAGATCATTTACAGCCTGGCCACTCCTCACTTTAAAAATGATTTTTAAGAGACAAGCCCTCTTAAAATGACCATCTCTATAAATTATCTGATTCATAGAGCCTGTCATTTTAACAATCTTACCTTAGCAAATCAGTCCATTACCAATACCCCAGCACATAGAGAATATGGCGGCAACCTTGACTACAAAGCATCTCGCTCTCTTTTCTCCACCGCCTCCTCCCAAACTCCTCTTCTCTCCAATTTTGAGGATTGAAATAGGGTGGAGGAGACGGGATTATGTGAGCCTCAAATTAGTTTGGTAGAAAAATCTGATTGGCTATGTCTTAAAGACTAATCTACTACTCTCTTCTAGCTCTTGCTAAGTGATGAGGTCATTGGATACAAATGTCATTCCTGCAGCAACTATGCAAGCACCGATTACTAGGGCTCGAGCACTATAATTAGTTTTAGAGGTGATTTCATTCATAAGTGATCTTTTTTGTTATTAGGAGAATATATTACTATACAATGATGTTATTATTCTTATAAACTCTAAAGTGGGTCATGAAGGAGGCCTAGTCCAACTTGAGTTAGAGTCACTAAATAATTTACCAAATCTAGGCATAGTCATTACATATATTGAATGCGTTATATTTTAGTACAGATTTTATAGTAAGTCATAATGCATGGCTAAGTATGTGGCTAAGTAATATAGTGCGCACTATATTTCAGGACCGAGACAATATTTCTTTAGGCACTATGTGGCTAAGTAATATTAGAAATTCTTGGTAGCTAATACATTTTTGTTTCTACCATGTTAGTATACTTCTCCAACGGGCGGGCAGGGGCGGGCCGGCCGTCGTGCCATGCCGTGCTAGCCCGAGACGTGCCTCCATAGCCCATGCCGTGCCCTGCGGGTGTATGCCTACGGGCCTCGTGCACGGAGGTCGAACACAGCGCGGCCCATGGGCTGCAAATGTCGTGTCGTGCCCGTGGCCCGAGGACACGACAAGGCGCGAAAGCGCACGAAGAAGGAGGCGTGAAGGAGCCCGGCGGTAGGTGGTGGCGGACATCGGTGTGCTCATCCCCCGAGGTGGAAGGCTGATGGACCCCGGCGGTAGGTGGCGGCGACCGACGGCGTGCTCGTCATTAGCCATCACCGCCGTCTTCATGTCTGGGCATACGGCCGCTATGCTCAAAGCCGCCACCGCGCTCAAAGCCCGTGGTGGAGGCGCGAGGAAGTGTTGCGGGGAGAATGTTGTTGCAGCGCTAGAGGAAGAGGAGGAGCGATGAAGTGGCGCGACCGCGCGAGTGTGGGTGCGCCGCCGCCGCAGCTGCATCGTGCGTGGAAGAGGGAAGGGAAAGATGGAGTGGGCTGGTGGCTAGCAGGCGACTTATTAGGGAGTTAGTGTGATGGCCCGTTGGCTAAGGCTCTTAGCAGGCTAGATTGTTGGGCCGCCAGGGCCTTTCTCTTTTTACCATCTTGGGGCCACGTGCTGGGGTCGACCCAAGCACGTCCTGGTGCTCCGTGCCGGGTCGGCCTGGACCCACGCGTCACCGTGTCGTGCCGTGCTCGTGCCGGGCCAAAATTGTGGGCTTCGTGCCGTGCCATCGTGCCTCGTGCTGCATGGAAATCTATGCATGTGAGGGCTTTGGAAACTGAGAAATTGTCGATGTTTTTTCGGGGCTCCTTTGGAAAGATGGGCATGTGTTGTTACTAAAGGTAACAACCATGCTTCAAAGTTGGATTGCACTTGAAGGATAAGTCCTAAAATTTCTGAGATGTTTGGAAAAGTTGAAGGTCATTGCAATAGGACCTCATAGGTTACCTAGCTACACCGCAAGTGAGTAACACGTGGGAGCATTTATTTTGTTTTCGAAACTGGTTTTGATTGGAAGGCTATTGTGATGTTAGAAGAAGTTAAGGCGGGGGAAGGTGAATTGGGGAAGGGCCCGAAGGGGGTGTTGGAAGGAAAATGAATCAACTTTGCTAGTCTTGGTGAAGTCTTGGGGATGTAATGGTGGGTTGCTATAGTTCCAATTATTCTTACAATGCAAATGGTTTCGCCATATGTTAAATCTGTTAGATTTTTGTTTCCTCTGTCGCTAGCTGAGGCACATTATTGTAATGATGAATGCTTAACTGTTGGTCTTTGGAATACAAAGGTCGGGGCTCTGCCCTTGAACTCTAAAGGGAGGAGATGATAAGAGATCGAGATAGAGTAGTGGGTGATGAAATATTAAATCCGATGAGGAGAAAATTTTGAGTCCACTTAAAGTATCAGTCGGTTGTTACTGTGACCCAGTAGTGATAGATGGGAGTAATGTATAAGAAGATAGTAGCAAAGTGAAAAACCAAAACGATTTACAATGTGAAATGGATTCAAAGGGAATACTAGCTAGCTGAGCAGCATTATTAAATATATTCTCGTATTATCCTGGGCCTATTTGCTGCGACCAGTTCTCAACAGATGATCAGCGTTTGCCCATCTGGCTCCAGGTTGGCTTCCAAAACTCTCTCAGCAGCCTACCTCTCCTCTCGTACATATGGTTATATTTTCCATTACATCCTGCTCTTCTCCTGAAGTCACCCCTGTACAATAAACTAACGTACCGAGACATCGAGATGCTAATTAACAACAAATAAGGCAAACGGTTAGTGACAAGAAAGTTCACATTTTAATGGTTGAGCTTCGTTTTCATGAGGGATCGTCCTTGTCATTCTGCATATATGCAGATCCAGCCGTAGGTTTGTTCTAATGTTGGTTTTACGTCAGTGTTGGAGAAAATAGGTTCAGAATATTCATGATCATAGACATGCATATATAGTACTTCATCAGCAGTAGCGATCATATGCAGAACACACTCGCACTTCCTACTTCCCGGAAACAACATAAAACGTCTACGCACCCACCACCGCCATATATAGTCTGAATTCAAACGAAAGATGTTGTATTTGCTGGTCAAAAACTAGGATATAATAAAATATTATGTATCTAGTCAATTCTATGATCAAGGAGGCGACTTCGTTGTTTTGACTTAGAAAGCTTTAGAGAATATCAACCACAGAAACAAGGAAAGTCAACATACATAAAAGCTGAAGTTTCCTGAATACATCGAGTGTCAACTTCTACGAAGACATAGTCATAACATTACTGCTTTGCTTTTTTTATTATAAAAATAATGCTTCCCTAATTAAAGGCACAACGGTTCTTTTTAGTTGAAGAGAATAAGTTTGCATTAAAAATGTAACAATCAGAGCCTATGTATACGTAGTACTCCTCCGGGGAAAGTTTATGTATGTAGTGCTACTCCATCCATCATGTAATACAGTGCATTCTAAAAATTTTCAGGACAAGTAAAATAAAACACTAAAATAACGCATGTGCATAGCCATGGGTGTTAAGCTCAATTAAAGAGTTTTTCCTTGATTAAATTATAGTTTCCATTGTACCCAACTTTACCAAATCTAAGCATAGTCATTACAAGGCTTTTTTTTTTTCACTTAAACCCGGTTACACACGGGGTTAGATTTAAACCCAAAGGGGGTTAAGTGGAAAATTCTCACACGTTGGATCCGATCCTATGGCTTTGATTGAAGTTTTCATAGTTTGCATATGAAGTTTGGTTTCCATAGCATACGTTGCCTACAAAGAAAGTATTATATTAGCGGTCCAAATTTTAGAAGTTGTAATGCACTATATTATTACACGACGTAAAATAATATTGGTATATTAATTCTAGAAGTCACACTGTTCTTGAATACATTAATTTTCTAGAGCTTTCTTAAGTTACATTTCCAAATTTATAAAAAAGAAATAACTACGATTAATGACACCAATTTAGTACCATTAAATACACCATAAAGTATATTTTTGTAATATCCCATTTTATGTCACAAATATTTGTGTTTTTCGTAAATTCATCAAACATTAAAAAAATGACTTAGAGAACTCCAAAATTGAATATATTCAGGTAATATTGCTTCCGCCGGCCATTGAAAATAACTAGCTAGACTTTTTAATTAGTGATACTGGCATAAGGAGTCCCACTAGATCGTCCTAGTACTGGACTAAGCCAATTCGCAGGATTTATCGGCGTTATGCATTCAGTGGTAAGCTACGTTCCCGTCAAGGCGTCAACGAAGAGACGCCAATGGTGACTTCGAATCATCTATCGGGTGCTCAGTCATTCGGAGGTGCTCATAGGGATAGGGTTTATGCATGCATACACAAACAAGAAGCCCACCTGCTCCCAGAATAATATATAGATATTTGCAGTGCAAATGCAGTCAGATCCGGGCCCACATACATGAGGACCGAGCAAGCCGCAGCACTGTAGCACGCGCTGACACTGTGTCGTGATCGAGAGGCCGGGATGGGTATGATACCACAAATAGATATGTGTACGTCCTAGGTATTAACTCCACGGAGAAAGAGGAACGACGATACGTGCAGGTGCAGCTGGGGCAGCTGGGGCAAGATGATTGATGGAACAGTTCAGCGTGGCCGGCGGCGGCCGGCCAATCGAGGCCGAGGCGCCGCCGCCTCACTGTGACCACGAAAGCGAGCCGGCCGCGGCATTGTGACCGCGTACGGGCATGCATCGGATTTGATTTTGGACCGCCGCCGGCCGCCGCGCTAGAAGGTACTTCACTCCTGCTAGACGAAGATCGATCGATGAAGGTGACACGAAGCGCCAAAACCAACCGTCACCGAGAAAAAAGTCGGGGCGGTCGACGCCGAAGACGGCGGCTCCGCCATCCACATCGCCGCCTGCAGAGTGGAAACTGTATATGGGGCGGGCAGCAGCTGCGGGCAAAACCCGGCCGGGCGACCAGCGAGAGGCATCGCGGAACCTTCTTGTCGGCGGCCGGCGCCGGCGGCCGAGCTGTGCCTCTCTTGCTGATCGATCGTCTGAGCTCCAGGAGATCTGTCTCTCTATTTTTGTTTATATTCAATTAACGAATTCATTTTTATATGTTATCTCTATCTGCGTAAATGCTGGGCCTGCAGGGTACATCAGAACGAAGCTGCGTAGAACTGCCGCAGTTACTGGCTGGTAGCTAGTCCTAGTGGTATTTGTTTATTAGGACTACTGTACTGATACATGGGAATGCAAATTAAATAGATATAGATACTATGCAGGTTCCTCTCTGATGTTCGTCATCTTCGTATTATGTTTCCTGTCATTAGGGTTATTACGCATCAACGAGATTACGATCTAGGATTTAAAATTTTGCTATGCGTGCAGTGAACATCAACTCAACATATATAGTATATCTCATGGCATATTATACAATAGTAATAATGATAACTTCCCCCTATATATAGCTAGATAGATAGCGAAAGCGGCAGTAGAGGTTGTTCCTGATGACTGGCTGGGATGATGAAAGAGACAACTCAGTCGCAAGTGGAAGTGCCTAGTTGTGTCTCTTGTGTGACACCAAAGACAAGAGTGATAGGTCGGTCTCGATCTCCTCAATCACAATTCAAAGTACCGAGAGGGTACAACGGCAATTTCAATAAGGTTCATGTACTTATCCTTTATTTATAGTTCGTACTTTTCTCATATGGTGGTAAAGTAATAGAAGTAATTATAAGTATCTGTACTTTTCCTACATATTTTATTTGGGAGATTCAATATAGAGTACCAATGAATTGACAGATGATGCAAATTAAATAGATTTGAGCCGAAAACACTATATATATCCCACTAGTTCATATTTGCTGATATATAGGTCTCTCTTAGATTTATATATGAAGTGTTTATATAGTATTGTGGGTTTGCTTGTGTTTTCATCGAGGTGAGTGTGTAGTGTGTGTGTTGGGCGTCTATGTTGTACTATGTAATTTAAACAACACATGTAATTGAGCATATACATTGAAAACAATAACATAAATATCCTCCTTTTGTTGTAATTATGGAACTACTAAGTACTTCAATTGTGTCTAAACAATTTAGAAACAACTAATGAAAACTTTATAATTTTATTCATTCATGTCCTCAAACTTCATTTTCCTCATAGAGAGCTTTGTCCAATCAAGGTCATCATTGTCACAATTTTCTTGATTGTCAATAAACCATTTTTCTACAGTGTACCAATAAAGTTCCTCTATCATTGTGCATGGGTGAACCAATCAAATAGTAAATGAGGTCATCATACGAAAGATGCAAGGGAGGACAAAGAAAAATAAATAAATTATCAAGTGAACATAAAGATGTAAATGGTACAAATTTGGCTTGGTTTACTCCTTAAAACTATTTCAATAGATCTAAATAACAAACACCTCTAGCCAAAAAAATGAATGTTGTCTTTTTGTTTCTGTTTGCAAATATTGAGTTTTGATTTAGTTTTTTGAGGATATAAACTGCATGATATCTGGTGCTAGAAAATATTTTATAAGATTTTAATCATTACTTTTATGTGATTTGATATCTCTTGGATTGATTTAGTCCTAATAATCTATATATGAAAATAATCTTTAAAATTTCTTAATGTATTTGTATAACATGAGCTCGAGTTACTATTTGCTATGTTACCTCACAAAATTTGAACTTAAATGTCAACATACGTGTGTAAAATGAAAAGAAAAAAGAAGGACAAGTCTCACTAGACATGTTAATTGAAAGTTGTTCATAGGACCATGTTTAAAATGCAATTTTTTTCTTGTTAACACATTTTTCTTATAAATTGGAATAATCCCTATGTTGTATGCTTCTTTGATATCCCTATAATCCATTGGTAAACATAGAGTTTTGAAGGAACGATTTAGTATGCAAACACATGTCCCCATGGATCCTATTGTATATGTAATTGTCTAGGCGTGGACCATCATCATATCAAGTTTTTTATTGACTCTAAAACGGATGGGCGGGGTTGTCATACCATGTTTCAAGTGGTAGATTCAAGTTGTTTTTTATTTGGGACTACGGCTCGGCCTTTGAGAACATAGCATGTAAACACACACAAGAATAAGAAAACTAAGGAATTATGTATGAATGCATTTACGGAAAACAGATGATTGGAAAACATAAGAGTCAAGACAAAGCAACAAGGACGACCATCCCGTCAAGACGGCGAAACGCTCATGTAGGCCTCGGGCGTACGGGAAGGAAAACGTAGAATAGATAAACACTCACCTTGTAAATCGGGTAATTTGTCCCCCCGGTTTTGGAGCCTAGCATAGCTAGGTCATAAGAAGCATTCACACATTGGGATCATTCCACCATGCTATTCGCTTGCCTCAATCATTCTTTTTTGAGACTCGGGACTCTGGTGCCTCTCTCGCCAGCTTGTAAACCCCTACTACAAAGCACTTTTGTGCAACAAATACAAGTGTCTCAATGCAGAGGATTAAAATAGGGCATCCGGCCTGAACCAATATAAATCTCTTGTGTTCATCTTGCAAACCATCCGATTTGGGGAGCAAAACATTTGGTTGTTACTTGGGACATCCGGTTACTAGAACATCAACAATCCATGTCCAATCTTCATTGGAATTTGCAACAGAAAATTTGGAGAAACAAGATTGGTCGCTCTCGTCGTCAAGGATTTAGGAGAAGCAAGATCAACGCCAAAAGAACAAAAGAAAAAAAAGTCGAATAGAATGAAGCCAAGAACTGGGTCATCTAAGTTGAGACCAAAAAGCCCGGGGATTTTTTGTGAAATTTAGCCTTTTTTTAAAAAATTCAAATCCGTCCCTGGTTTGAAAAAAATTGCACCACATATCCCTTTTATCCCTTTTGGTAGAACAAGCTCGGTGGCGCGATTTTTTGCGGTGGCGGCATCTTCCACTCTGGGCGGCGGCGTTGACCGTCTTTGGTGTGTGGCATGGGGTCAAGAACCGGTGCAGGCCGACGGACCGCATGGCTGCATCCGAGTTGAGACCCACTGAAGCAACGAGGCCGGCTAAGACTGGGGCCATAGCAGAGCTCCATCGGCTTCTTCGAGCGCACATCGCCATGCCACTGCTGCTCAAGATTTGGAAAGAACTCTATTGATTTTATTTGGACAAGGATTTGCTACATGGAAGACTAGAGGAAGAAGAAATGGCATTTTCTACCTTGCACAAACGAACCAAATGAGAGGACTATTTTATCTAATGCGAGCCCAATGATTTCTACATAGCTTCGGTGCTATTTTATCTAATGCGGGCCCAATGATTTCTACATAGCTTCGGTGCCAAATCTCTCACGCTGCAGCCCTCAGAGATTCGCTCCTCAATACCACGTGGGACCCATTTATTTTGTGGCACCACTCATACATTGTGGAGGGCCTAGCTAATAAGTTTGCTAAGTATGTGCCATATATAAGTATGCTAAGTTTCCAATATTGTTTTCTCCAAAAAAACAGTAGGGATAGTAATGTTTCCTACACTATCTGTATGCTCCATTCTTGTGTGAACCAGAAACATAGAACATGTAACAATTCCTTGAATTGACAATCCTATTTTTGTCCACTAAAAAGGTTCTAATTCTAACAAAATGTACTATGCATGTTATTATATATTAACACTCGCGCCCCAAGCAGATCCAACCAATTGCTAAAATTGGCAACTTTTCTCCTACTCTACTAGTACCTGGTTTTATTATTTATTTACAAGGACACGTCGCTGGCCCACCACCGGCACGCACGAAGCCAGGCAGCAGCATCCGATATTAATCCTACAGTGTGATTGGTGACGCCACCCATTTTTGTCGTATCCCGCCGCCCTACGTCAGCCCCTGCCCTACGTAGCCGACAACGCCCTTGCTTTGCAGTTAAAGCGACAGGCCCCTGCGGTCCCCACCTGTCTGTGTCTGAAACTCGGGCCCGCGCCAACCGTCGTGGTCGGCCGTCGATAGAAAATTCTTCAAACCACATCCCGTTACGTCTATATAAACAGGCTCAGGAACAGACGCCGCTCGCATCGATGCCTTTTCCCGGCGCTCCGGGAAAAAAAAAGTCAACCAGCAGCAGCCACCATTCTGTGTTCTTGCAGAAATGGAGCATCATCATCATCCCTCCATTCACAGCTTCTACCTGTACAGCGAGTACATGGCCACGGCCGGCGGAGGCAGCGCTGCTGACGTCGTCGTCGTCGTCCTCGTCCCTCCCTCCGGCGACTCGCTTCCGTTGAGCATGGTTTGCGGCGGCGACGAGGCGCCAGCGGCCATGTCGTGGCGCGCTGCCACCGCGGATGCCGAGGTCTCGGCGGTGCCGACGGCAGCGGCTGCCGCGGGCGCGGGGCAGCTGGTGGGCGCGCCTAACAGCAAGGGCGGCGCGTTCATCGGGGTGCGGAAGCGGCCGTGGGGCAGGTTCGCGGCGGAGATCCGCGACTCAACGCGGAACGGCGCACGGGTGTGGCTCGGCACCTTCGACAGCGCCGAGGCCGCGGCGATGGCCTACGACCAGGCGGCCCTCTCGGCGCGGGGCTCCGCGGCCGCGCTCAACTTCCCCGTGGAGCGCGTGCAGGAGTCGCTCCGAGCGCTGGCGCTGGGCGGCGGTGGCGTGGGTGGTGGTGCCTCCACCGTGGCGGGGGGCTCGCCGGTGCTGGCGCTTAAGTCGCGGCACTCCAAGAGGAAGCGGCGCAAGAAGTCGGAGCTTCTGGCGGCGGCGGCAAAAGGCGCAGCGTCGGGCAGGAGCAAGAGCAATAACGCCGCAGCGGCGGCGGCCGAGCAGCAGCGGTTCGTCGTGGAGCTGGAGGACCTCGGCGCCGAGTACCTGGAAGAGCTCCTCAGAATCTCTGAGAGCTACTAGCTAGGTGATCAGATCACTGATGCGCGTGTGCGCGCGTCTGCAGCAGAATTCAAAGGTAGAGAGCTTGGGCCTTCAATCATCAATAATGCAAATGTCCAAGCCTCGTCCTTTACATTACATAGTACATAGTTGGTGTTCTCGATGAGGGGGCGTATTTCAGAAGTTTTTGCGATTTAGTAGAGCTACCTCTCAAACTAAATCCCAAAACTTTTTCCTAGTACAAAATATCCTTGCTTTCCACTAGGGAAAAGAGAAAAAGTATATATATGTGCAGTTTGAGCGGCTTGCTGAAATCCAATGTGCAATATTTGCTATCATATGCACAGATGCTCAACAGTATAGTATCCGCTTACACACAAGTGACAAAGTGATGAGCAATTTGATGTCCAACCTAATCTAATCTAGGACTTTAGTGTTGAGAGTGAACTGGCCACTGGGGGCTACTGTACTAGCTGCATATGTGCACACTGGGATTGGTCGAGTGCATAAGCCACCCTAGCTAGATGCATGAATCTCCTCCCTCCCTTTTGCATGGACAATTATCTGTAAAGTATATAAACAAAAGTTGTCCACCTTTTTACATGTCAATATAATATATATACATGTGGTGCCACCAATATTGGAATTTTGTGCTCTGTCCTTGTCCTTGATTATTGAGATAGTACAGATGTACGTACTGAAGTGCCATCTTAATTTCTTCTTAATTTGGATTCTCTCACTGATTACTCGCTGGGTTTTGTTTTAATCTGCATTGGATTTTACTTGCCTTTTATGTGGGATGTTTGTCAGCACTCTCACTCCAGGACATGGTGAGCAGTTCATATATATGGCCCACTGCACCTTTTGGTGATAATGCTTTCATTTCACATTTGCATAGTTGACAGAAAAAGAGTAAACACGTACAGGGCAAAGTCTCTGGATCTAAACTAGATTCATACTTGACTTCGAAAAGGAGAGGGTTTGCAATTAGTTCGAATTACACACATTTTCCATTTTCTTGGGCTGTGTGGTAGTAACTGCTTAACTTTAAACGCATGTGCCATGCAAAAGGTAGGGTGATGCATGCAGATGCAATGATTTTTTTTACAACAGATGCAATGAATTTTGTTTCTCCTTATAAATTAAACTCAGTATTCACTCTTATCTCTTTACATGGTGAGCTCCAGTTTTCCTTTCCTTCTATTTCTTTATATTTATATTGGAACTAATCCCAATTAATAAAGGCCAGGAACATTTTTTTTGTCAAGTATAGGCATGCATCGATTTTAGCCATATCACTGCATATGATTAAAGAAGGATCCTAATTCCTAATAAGGCTCATTTCCTCATTTAACAGGTGACTTTGAGTTTTTTTAATGATATTTATTTGTGCCTATTATAGCTATATACACTACTACATTAAAAAAAAACATTGGTAATGATTTTTTTATTTTCCGTGACTGTTTTTGGAACAACCAAACCGCCACGGTTAATAAAATGGAAGCCTTGTAAAAGATTTATTGTAGTAGTGATATAAACTTCAGTTGGATCAGTTTGGATTAATTCAATCACTCTGGAACACGGAGTAGTGTATTTTGGCCAAAGATGGGTTACTCCAAAGGGAATAGAATCAGTTTGCTGGTTCGGGTTAATAAATGTACTTTGTCATTAATAAATGTACTTTGTCATTAAATTCCTAGGAAGTGGCTGATTAACTGTTTGCTGGTTCAGGTTACGACTTGATCAAGTCTAATGTATGGGACCTAGCAGTCCTATCATCTAGCTGGAGTTTAAAAGTTTGGACCTAGCAGTCTCATCTCTCCTTAATTGTAGCAGGGAAAATATTATCTTAAGTTTAGTACTAAATTTATGCTAAATAAGTAATTAAATAACTAGCGCAGGATGGATTTCTTGAATTTTTACCTGATTGAAAACTGCTGAATTGGAGTTATCCAATTCATTGGAATATGAATATTAAAGGTTTCGTGGATAAGTTTAGTACATTCGGCTAGTATATTATTGATTACATTTAATCTCTAGTTCTGATAAATTTCATCATTTGCATTGCAGCGCCATATGGGTTTGATACATGGTGGTTAAAGTATTTCTAGTTAATGTCATTGTGTGAAGTATTGTAATCTTTTTTCTCTCTCTCTCTCTCTCTCTCTCTCTCTCATGTACCCTCTAGCCTTTGGGGTCGCTCTTGTATTAGGTTCTTTGAACCTCTTGTACGTCCACCCATCGGGGTTCCCCGACATCAGTGGTAATGGAAAAGGTGGGACTTTTTGTCCCCCCCCCGATTAACTCAAAAAAAAAGGTATTTCTAGTTTTAGAGTTAAATATGTATTTAGTTTAACCTTAGATACTTTAAGTTAAATATCATCTTCTTCCAATGTCTCTTTTTTTTTATGGCACATGTTTTAGTTCTTTATATTTTTATTAGTTTTGCTTTTTTTTATCCACAAATTCAGTTTGAATTTTAGTGCACATTGTACTACCTTCTATTCAAGTTTTTCCTTTTTATATTTTTTTACCTATACTCCATTCTCATATATTATTTATTACTATGGCATAATTAGTCATTTCAACCTGCACCATGCATGTCACAAGATGTTGAATTTCCTAATATAAGTACATAATATTTAAACCAAAATATATAAACTTATCCAAAGTAAAAACTTACAAAATACAGTTTTGTAGAATATTTTCACATTTTTGGCATCCAACTATTGCATCTATGCATATGGAGCTATCATTTTTGGGCGCCATGCAACTCTAGAACTAGAAATCTTTAACCACCGAGTTGGCGAGCTATCAATACATGAAAAGGGCCTTATTACATAGTTTCAAAGGTGGTTTTGTATTTGGAAATAATGAATTATTTTCTATTCATAAGTTTCTTTTTGCAAAGTCATAAATAATCATTTTAAATAAGCACAAATTGGAAACCACTACCAAAAAATATACAAACATAATCTATTTGTTTGTTCTCTACTTACAGTTTTTTGGTGATTGTTACGTAAACTTCAGTTGGAACAGTTTTGTAGATTCAATGGTTCTGGAATACTGTACTGTACATATTTTTGACCAAGTGGGTAAATACCAAAGATAATAATATATAAATATCTGGCTGGTGGTAATAAATGCACTTCGGCATGAAATTACTAGGAAAGAGCTATCAATTACTGGGCTACTTGATCAAGTCTACTACTTGTGTCATTATCCTCATCTAACTGTGGAGTTTTAAAGTTTGGACCTGCTAGAAGTCCCATCTCGATCTGCTTAATTGTAACAGGAAAATATCTTCTTAAGGTCATCCGCAAACTCAAAATGTCACTTTCTGTGTATACTACTCCTTCCGTTTCTAAATTATAAGTCACTCTGACTTTTTTGGTTTATCCACTTTGCTATGTATTTAGACATATTATTGTATCTAGATGCATAGCAAAATGGATGTAACAAAAAAATCAAAGTGACTTATAATTTGGAAACGAGGAGGACTACCAAATAAGAATCGCACGCTCAATTTTCTGGAAATTTTACCTGATTGAAAACTGCTCAAGAGTTACTTGATGATCATTGGCATGCATGCATGAACGCTCCATCATGGCCTAGAATGTATGTTACATGGATATTAAAAAGTTCCATTTATAAATTTAGTTACGTATGGCTGTTATCTAACTGATTACATTTAATCCTGATAAATTTCATCCATTGCATGCATTGCAGCTTCATTGGTTGTAATTAAATATGTATTTAGTTAAAATCTTACCGGTTTGAATTGCATTGGAGTGATATAATGTGCCAACATAATGCATTTTTATCTGTGCTTGGAAATGTCATTTCTGATCGGATCTGGCAAGGCGGAATTTCAGGCCAAATTTTCGATCAAGGGTTCTCTGTCTAGAATTAATTTCATTTCCAGAAATTGTATTCTCATGTCAGAATTCAAGGACCTAACGGTTTTCTCTCATAGACTTAATGCAGAGACTCATAATTTCCCAAGGCTTCAAAATTCGAGCCCACATAGGAATTTCTGGTCCTTGTCCAAGTTTGTATAATATCGGCTAGTTTTTTTTTAAAAAAAAAAAAATTAAACGGATATGTGTATTCATGGAGAGTAAGGAAATACTCTACATACATATGTATAAAGACATAATATTATATCTAGATGCATAGCAAAATAGACGTACAAAAAAAGGCATAGCGACTTATAATTTAAAACAGAGGGAGTATTAAAGAGGCAAAATTCTCTCCACCCATTTTTTTTTTTGGCCCAGCCTTCCCTTAACTAACTTATAAGGTAGCTGGATAGTTAGGAATCCTAATTCAATTCGATCTCTCCAATTCTGGGTGAATAGGAATAATCATAATGCAAATAGAAAAAAATATAATAATATGGATAGCTAGTAATGGGGACGTGATTCCCGATCTTCCGTCGGGTTCAAGATAACTATCGATTTGTTCGGATGTGACACCGATCCCGCTTCGAGATCACAAAGACCGAACCCTGCAATCTTAGCACCACGTCTCCTCACGGTTATCAACCGCGTGTCACAAGCCGGTTGACCTCGCCAAGAAGGCTAGTCCCTGCTGCGAATCGAAGAACACAAGTAAGAACAAGGTAAAATGCAACTCAATTGAAGTGACAATTTGCAGATGTATGATTAAGATCTCAACGTGGGGTTTCACAAACCAATAACGGTATTTGTTCAAAGACAGATTAATCTAAAGCAAAACCCAAACCCTAATGGAGGCGGCGACTGCTGAATATAAAGCCAAAGGGGCGTCCAAGGACCCCTACTCACGTCACTAAGCAACCCTAACACGTTACAAGGCCCAAACGGCCCAAAAGGCGGCGACGCAAAGCGCCCTGACAGATTCTGGACGTCAACTTGTTTCGACGATTCCCGTTGATTCTGATGGAATTTGGGCCTCAAACCAAATCCATTAGTTAGGTTATGAAATTATCTTTCCATCCATGTATGGATCGTCCAGAACGGAGTCCGTATGCGACCTGGGCATCCGTTTTACTACTGACTAGTCCAGCAGCCCGAGATGGACTCAAACTCGGCGATGGAGTGGGCCTCCAACTTGGGCGGGCGCCTTTGCCGACCCCCTCAGGTGGCCAAGGTGGAGGACGTCCTTGGGTATCCCAAAGATGTTCTCCATGCCCTTGGGGCATACTCCAACTTGGGCCGGGGTCCCAAGGGTGAATATCAGGCCCATGGCGACGGCGTTGCTTTTGGCGAAAACAGCGACAGATTGTCTTGATGATTCGAAGGCCTTGCCGACGTGATATTGAAGTGGGACCAGATCTATTTGAAAGCTTATGAAATAATATTTCCATCAAGTGCTCATTGACCTCGATCGCGCCGGATGAAAGAGTTATGGCCTTTCCAATGGAGTCTTTGTCTTCTTTGCCGACGAACCGAAAGCGTAACTCCAGGTGGACTTGCACTTTGAGACCCATTTGTACCTACAATAAAATAGTGACACGTACACGTGGAACCAAGTGAATTGTACCAAATCTCACTATGCAAATGTGGGAGCGAGCTCACTTTATCTTTAGCTTTTATGGGCGTATCCACAGGTGTCATGCCCTCATCAGCTAGGAACCTTAGTCTAACTATATTGACCTCTCCGATTCAAGTAACCTGAATAGGAATGGACCCAAATTCGGGAGGAGGCTTTTGCCCACAATACGTATCCGATACGCGGATACACTATTCTCAAAAAACAGTGACATGGGGATACTCCTAAGATTTTTTAATAATATTAATAATAACATTATTTAATATAAAACATAGTTCACAAATTAAAATATCACTTAAAGTCATCCATAAATCACAGGACACAAGTTCACATGACACTATTCTTCTTCTTTTGCTGGTTATCAACTTCAATTGGAGCCACGATCATCACACGGCGCCATCTACATGGTGAGCGATGGTACTGAGAACTATAATTACAAGGATCGTTGATTCTTTGGGACTAAAGCTAGGGCTAGAGGAGATCACGAGGGGCAAGGAGAGGGTTGCATACGCTTGCTGGACCTTGCCTGGCCGCCCGTCCGCCGATCGCCGGCTTCGCCACCGTTAACCCGATCGCCGCCGCCGCCGTCGTCGCCCGATCACCGAGTCTAATGGAAAGAAGTGCGAGAGGCGGAGCGGCGAGAATCTGGGACACACACATATAATATGGCGTGCGGCGCCCATTTCGGCTTGGGGAAGGCGCGATGCGTCGTGTGGAAGAGTGGAATTTGGGCCATTTAGCTTCATGGGCGTATCCAAATCGGTCCGCGTGTATCGGATACTAGTATCGGTGCAGCACGTATCCAATCTTCTTAATGCGGCCTGGATCACGTATCCATGGCGTATCCGTATCCGCGGAGTATCGGATCACGCGATCGCAACCCCCTGGAAGTATCCGCGCATCATAGCATAGAGCTCACCTGGGTCCCAAATACATTGCGCGTTTTGCAAAAGCATGAGCAATTGAATTACAAGTTGTAGGGAAAGAAATATTTCACTGCATACAAAGTGTTCACGAAAGCATGAAGCGAGTATCTCTAATCATCACCCCACAAGTCGCTAAAATCCATGGAAGGAGTATTAACTTTTGATGAGTACTCTTATCCTTCCCTGTTTTGTCGAGTGTGCGCACATCTTTGACCAGTACTTGGGCTCTGTGAAGCCCACCATTCGCTCAGAATCTCAGCCTCACAGGTGTCAAGCTCTGTTGCTGGGCCTGGGCGCATGGGTTTTGCACGCGCGCCCAAATAAAAACGAAACGAAACGACATGCCCGCCCCCGCGTCCAGAGACTCGAAACCAAGCAAGCATCCCAATTCACAGCTCCCGACAGATTCCGGCCGGCAAAGCAGAAATGGGCGTCCATCCCCTCCCTGATCGCACACTGCCATCCGAGCAGAAGTGGGCGTCGCACGCCGCTGCCGCCCTCTCCTCCTCCTCTTCCTGGCCGTCCTCCACGTCACTACCACCGAAGCCACAACCACCGGCGCCACCACGGGCGACGGCGCGCTGCTCGACTTCCTCCAGCGCGTGCAGTCGGGCGCTGCGCGCTGGGCCCTGGGCGGCTTCGACCGAAGCTGTACGTGGACATGCGGTCGCCCCGCGGGCGTCGCCAACCTGTGCGCCGCGCGCGGCGGCGCTTCCGCTTCCTGGCCCGGCGTTGCGGGGCGAGCTGGGACGCGTTCCTGCGCGAGTACTGGCGCCCGGCGGGTCCGACCTCGTGGTCGCCGACCCGCCGGACCTGGCGGCTGCCGGCCTTGTGCGGCGGGTTCTGCCGGGTGGAGCGCGGCGAGGTGCGGGCTTGGGCGAGGGAGGTGCACGCGCTGTGGAGGAACCTCACGCGGCGGGTGGCGCCGGGCGTCAATGCCGTGGCGCCGACGGCACCGCTGCTGCCGCTGCCTGGCAGAGGGGTCGTGCGGGCTCCGACTACCGGGAGCTCTACTACTTGGACTCCTACTGGGTCGTCGGGTCCGTGCGTTCGCCTCCATCTGTTCCGGCCGGCCGCCACGCTCGCCGTCGCTTTGCCACTCTCGCCTGATCCTACTACACTAATCGAAGGTGAAATATCACTCTCCCACCTGTCTAGCAACTGGATCGCCTGTACTTTCTAGACTAAGCTCTTCTTCCTCTTTGTTTTTAGGGCTTCACTAGAGGGCCGGAGCCGTTTTGAGAAGCTCGAAATTGGGGCTCCTCCAAAAGCGGCTCCGGCTCCTCCCTTTTCCATAAAAAACGGCTCCAAACGGCTCCTCCTCCTAGACCGTTTGGCGGGGCTCTCCGGAGGAGCGGGCCGAGCCATGAAGAAGCCCTGCCAAACAGGCCCTTAGAGTATTGTTTTTAGGCAAATTGTGGCTATATTGTAAAAAATAAAACCAAGGATGTATAAAATACAAGTATACAACAATGTACCAAGTTGGGGTTATGTTTTTGCTCATATGATAAATGCACACATTTAAATTGACACCATTCCACAAGTCAGAACCAATCGAAGTTTTCACATCAGTGATACAAAATCCTAAAGAGCCAGAATACACAATTTGTAGAAGCATGCAGTTCTCCTGAGGCCATACAATCTGATTTTTCTTTGCAGCCAACCGCCACTTCTAAGCTCCATGGTTTTGAGATATACAAAGCAACCGGGGATTCAGCCTTGGTCAATAAAGCATTTCCTTCTCTGCTAAAGGAGCATAGCCAGAATTCACTAATGCATGGTACCTGCACTCACCATTTGGGCCTAAACAAAAGCAGCAATATCGTCTTTTTAGTAACTTAAATGTGGAAAAAGGTGCAAACATCTGATGAAGATTTAAGCCAATGTGGACCAAATAATAAATGTTCAATACACGAAGTGAAGCACAGAAGTTGCCTTGGCGTTGAACAATGGCATGGACAATGCTAGATTCATTCTATATGTACAATATAGATATTCAATTTGCTATACATGAAGGCTAACTAACACAACCAAAACCTGAAATAAATGGGCAACTGTGAAGATGGTTCAGAAGCATTAGTTGTTGTAAAATGTAATGAAAAATAGTTTTACCTGACACTGAAGCTAACAACACACACAGTTCCTTGTGATTCGTGTGAAAATTAACGTACTGAACATGAATTCCTTTAAGGACTATCCACAGTACCAGAAAATCAATATTCCTGCAAAGGGTGTACTAAATTAATATCTCTTGCTTCAAACAATGGACAAATTCTAAGAATAGGTGAAAAAAAAACAGTGAATTTTCTCATTATTAAGCAGCGGGCCAGCAACGTAGAGACTGAAGGGAGATTAGAGGAGCGTGGTTTGCATGCATGCTGCTCTTCTTTTCTACAGTACCTCAAAAATAGGACGGGGTGCAGGACATCCTGGAGTAGTGTGGTTTGCATGCTGCTCTTATTTTCTACAGTACCTCAAAAATAGGATGTGGTGCAGGACATTCTGGATTCTCTTCTTCACCCGCACACCACTGATGACCTTTTCGAATCTGTTATAACCACTTTGAGAGGCTAGAAATGATAAAAGATTCAACGATAAAACCTGGACCAAATGGCAGATACACAATGCTACTACTGCAGATATACACATTGCCAATTCTATACAAAACGTAGATGATGTTCAGGTTCAGCAGCAGAGATTACAACGGTGAAATGCCCTCGACAACCCAAGGGCCAACTACAAATAAATATTGACATGGAAATTGGTACACTCACTTCAACTGCAGGTGAACAGCCGGCACTGCAACCTCAGCAACTACAACAACAAAGAAGAATGGTTTCTGCGCATGCCAACATGAAAGCAACCAGATGACTACAGAACAAGGTACACTTATTCAACTAATGGGAGTACAGACAACTTGGACGACCTTCGAGCTACAAAGTTATCAGTCAGACACCCAGACATTCGACCTTTTATCACAAATGCATGTCTGGAATGAGATCAAACTCCCAAGCCCATCCAACAACATCAATTCACATCCGAGCCATCACCAATGTATCATCAGTACTCATGCTGAGGCAGCCGGCAGTAGCCTTTGCAACAAGATTTTACACTCTGCTCAGCCTACAAATGATTCAAATTACCTGTCAGACAGTCAAGTACTGGTGAAATTCTTCGGCATTGCCAACCTGGCTTCACCACCAGACTGAAGAATAAAACCTTTCATACAGGATTTCATCGACTCAAGCAGAGAACCAATACAAGGTCTACAAGATTGACAGAGCTTTGAATATCTCAGCTCATTCTTTTTTTTTTTTTTTTTTTTTTGACAAGTCTCAGCTCATTCTTTAGCTAGATAAGCAAAATCTTATGTAGCCTCCATCACACCCCAACCATATCCAACAATAGCTCTGCTCATGCTCTCAGTGCCCAGTAAAGGCAGCATTGATTACTGCAAATTGGATGCCTTTCATGCTACTGTCCTTACTCTGCTCTTAAATGAATTGAGGTCTGTAATAAAAACAATACCATGGACATTACTTGAGCATAAAGATTCAGTGGATTATAGATTAGTAAGTCAAACTGTGGCACTGCCACACTTACACAAATCTTACAATACAAATAGTTCATTTAGCAACCCTCCTACTTTAACACAGGAAAAAGGAATGAAGCAGTAACTACTCAAAGGATGTGCATACACCTGCCCTTGTTTCTTCACATTCAAAGGGATCGGTTTTAGACAAATCATGGACATGATCAATATGCATAAATTCGTCGTCACATCTGTGAGTAGTAAAATAAAACCGAGCACATCTTGAAGCCTTTTTCTCCAGCTGGAGAAGCTCGTGCTGCTCTGCAAGAAATCTTTCCCACACACCGTACCTTTGACACTGAAATGTCATTGACTCCAGCATCTTTGCATTCAGCACAAAGAATGTTGCAAACTCTGTTTTTAAGGCGTCGCCTAGGCGTCGCCTAGGCGACAAGGCGTGCATGCAGCTCTGGGCGTCCAAGACGCCGCAACTGAAGTCGTATGGCGTCCGCCTAGGCGAACTGGGCGTCGCCTATTCTTAGAATGGCGTCGGGCGGACGCCCATACGCATGCCGTGGACGCCTGAACCGCCTCCTCTCTGCATGCACTCTACTCTCTAAATATAGTATACATTGTATGCCTTCGTGCTATCCATGACCTCCTCTGCATGTGCTCTGTTTTCTTAAATATAGTATGATGCATGCCTTCCGCCAGTGCTCTAATCTGTTCCCAGTGCTCTGTTCCTCTCTGAATTTTGTATGTAGTGTGCACATCCCTCTATTTGTGTGTTCTCTGTTCTCACGCTATCTAAACAGAGATTTGCACTTAGCTCTTTTGTGTCCTGCACCCTTGTCCAACACCCATGTTGGATGGCTTTGATGTAGTTGACTAGCCACTAGTAATTGGTATGCTTTAGATTCCAGTATTTTAGTTTCAGACTTTTCAGTCTAAGTTCTGGACTATTAGAGACAAACAATGATGTAATTTGTCATGCTCATGCATGAACTAATATATGTGTATAGCTAGCAAGAATTGGGAACAAACAAGGTATATATGTGCTGAAACTAGTATATAAAATTCTAGTTTAGAACGCCTTATCGCCTTATGATTTGAATATGGCGTCGCCTAGGCGTCCGCCACAAACGCCTAGGCGTTGTGAAGGGGGTCGGGCGCCGCGCAACGCCGCAACGCCTCAAAAACAGAGGTTGCAAAGTTAACTTGTGTCCTTATACCTCGATAATTAGCCAATACAATGGTCTTGAGACGAATGTCAAGGCATTTGACAAGATTATGATGTTTACCGCGCCATATATTCCTGTATGACTGAAAAGAAGAAAACAGTATAAAAACACAACGAATTCAGGAAGAATTCACACAACAGTACACCAGATCCAAACAATATATGAACATAATGAATTTACTAGTTTAGTATGTTTACCTCGATATACAACTTCTCCAAGCATGGAAAGCATCTCATTAAGTCAATAATCATATCCAAGCTAAGAGTAAAAATATAGACCGCTAAAATCTTGATAGAACACACCGGCGTTGTTGAGTTAATGAACCGGAATTGCTCTATGTCGCATGGCTTAATGAACTCAAATTGCTTTATGTGGCATGGCTGCATGTAACATGTGTCAGTCCTTTTTTTTTTTTTTTTTTTTTTGATATTTTCAATTTTTTTTTGTCCACAAGAAAAGCGACTCAGAACCTGTAGGCAAGTGGTAGAAAACCAATAGGTACCTCAATAATCGTAGAGCCTAATGTGAGCCTGGAAGATTTATCAGCCCAACTTAGACAACCCAAGGTCTCCAGATTAGGTGCTGAAATAACTGATACTCGCAGTCGCATGCCCGTTCGTAGTGGTCGTGGTCGAAAATACAAAATCCTTTTTAAGGCAAGGGGCATCCTCGACGATGAGTTCTTCTAAGAATGTCACTGTTGGCTCATCCCGATCATACCGACCACTCACCCCAATGCATGTAAGGCTAGCTGAGTTGATCCTGACACAGCCGAAGCCAAAGCTCCTTTGAAGCAGCAAGCACTCGAGGACAGGAGAAGCAGCAATAATGCTATGCAGGGAATCCTCCGAAATGCTGACCCACTTAAGGTCGAGCTTTTTGAGCTTGGGGAATTGAAGAGCCTGGGTGACGTCGTCAGAGAGGTGGCATTGGCTGAGTGTGGCGACGCAGAGGCTGGACGAGAACCGGAAGGCAGATGCCGGTGGAGGTGGCAGTTGGAACACCAGCGGCCCCCAAATCAAGCGGGTCCAGCAGTCAAGCTCTTGGAGGTTGTCGAGGGCGCGGGATCGAAGCCATGCGTCCAAAGTGGCAGGGTGGTCCTGTAGGTATTTCTTGTGAAGCGAAAGTGGCGGCCGGGTCCCCGGTGGGAGGAGAGGATGCGGGATATGGCATCATCGGTGGAAATTTTAACGCCGTCGAGGTTGAGAGGGGCGAAGCGCCAGAGATGGCGCCACCGGGTGGCTAGGATTTGGGTGCGGCCGGCATCCTTGGTGGGGAGCAGAGAGATGACCTCACCGAGAATGGCATCGGGGGGGAGGCTGATTCGGTCGACCCCATCTTCTTCTTCTCCACGGTTCGGGCAGTGGATTTTGGATGATTGCTCCACCCTCCGGTTTCCGGCTATTGGGTGCCTCCGGCTTCCTTCTCTTGCCACGGCGAGGCGCCGCCTGAGAGTCTCCATGGGCGGCGGCTGGGTTTGGGGCGAAATTATGTTATTTGACCCGTTATTCGCACGCCTCCACAAATATGACCCGCAATTCGCACGCCTTATCAAATATGACCCATGTCATGCCAATTGTTATAAAATCTGGTCTTTTCGGGATTTTGGGGATTTCTGAAATTTCAGCCATCTGTTTGCACTGTTTGGACACGGGAAATGACAGCAATACCCCTCCCTCATTCCAGAGGCCCTGGACACCTCGTATCCCTTCGGTTCCCATCTAGAACGCCTCCTGGCCCCCTCCTATCCCTTCGGTTCCCTTCCAGGTGATCATACATTAATATTTTGCAAATATTTTGCATAACAACATCAATATTTCACATGTAACAGCCATACAAATTCAGCATAAATTTAATAAGAGTGCAAGTTCACATGGATTTAATAAATACGTTCACATCAACAACTTAGACATCTAGCCAATCGATAAAAGTACAGGTTCACACAGACTGCGGCATACGCCATGCAAAAGAAACATTCATCCAGCCATTTTAGGACTACAAGTTCACATACACAAAAGGTGGCTGGGAATCTAAACGAGGTACACAACATTCTCATGACATCGAAGGATTTTTATTCAACCATCCATGTTCCATGGAATGGGCTTCCTTGGAGTGAGTTTTTTCTTGACACAACCTATCTTGATCCTTGGGCTCTTCCTTGTAGGGGTCATTGCATTACTTGGCCCTTCTCCACTTTGACTGCACATAGATGAAATGGTTCAGTACATAAGATGAGATGCACACACGTCACAGATAGGGAATGATTTTTACCTTATTGTTAGTTGCATTTGGCCGGGGCTTGAAATGAGATGAGATGCATTTGTCTCTCCAAGTTCCCCCATTGTTAGTTGCAATTGGCTAAAAAATGAGAAAGGTTAGGTGCAATAGATGAAAGAGGTTAATTGAAATTGATTTTAGGTTTCAGGAATTGTATCACCTCCTTGTAACAGGTCCAGGACTAGTGCCTTCCGCCTCTACAACCTTCTGCCTCTTGGATGGACTAGGAGTTGCATCACCTTTGCTTGTACCAGGAGGCCTCCCTGCCTTCCCTTGCTTGGCTCGACTTTTCCTATACATGTAAAATTGAGATGAGTAGAAAATATTTAGCAATTATTTCAGCAAATAGTCGCCTTTACCTCTTCTTCGTTCCATTCAAAGGGCACTTTGGAGAGTTACTCCTATGGCCCAAACCCAAGCAATTTGGACACTTCACCTTCCACGCGCCTTTGCCCCTAGGCTTGCTTCCCTTGTCCTCTAAGCAACTAGGTATTCTTTTTTTCCTCAGTCTTCCACATGTCACCTCCTTTGGCACCTCACTTGGATCTAGTGGTGGCCTCAGTTTGAATCCAAGTTCCACATGCATCCACTGAGATTTATCTGGTAGTGCTCTGATCACACCAGCATAGGCTAGTCTAAAACGGTTCACCGAGTAATAAGGATCTAAGAAGTCTTCCATCTTAGCATCCCTATGAGTGATGATGAGTGCCAAAGCATGTGCACATGGCTTACCTGACACTTGCCACTCCCTGCAGGTGCATTCATGGTCCTTAATATTCACCACATGCCTTATTATCTTCTGTTGAGCAGTGACCTCTGAGATTTGTGCTTCATCTCTTCCACTTGCTTCTATTTTCAAGTGACCAAGTTGCCGGGTCATTGCATATAGCTGGCGTACAACAAGTGGCAGCATTACATGTCCTTCAAATTTCTCACCTATTCTTCTCCTTCTTGCATAAAGTTCCATGAATTTGGACCTTAACTTGTCGGCAAGGTCAGCCAACTGGAAGGTCCTTAAGGTCTCTCACCCAATTGTTCCATACCTCGACACATTGTTGGTGATAGCATCACACTTTATTGCCTCTGAGAATTGGCTTCTCATCCACTTTAACTTGTGATTGTCTTTCAACCATGGCTCAACTTGCTTGTTTACTTCATACATTTTCTTCATCTGGTATTCATGATATTCTGGTTGACAAGTCCTAGCTGCAGGATACATTCTCCCAAATGCAGGCCCTTGAAACCTCTTGCTAAAATTCTTCATCGGATGGACAAAACATTCTCTATGTTACGCCCAAGGGAATACCTTCTTCACTTTGCATTCTCTAGGTCCTTGCAAGCATCTGAACTTATAGCTAGGTGAGGTGGATTACCAATTGCCTTTTGTAATTTCTCCATAAACCATGTCCAATTAAGAGTGGTCTCACCATCAAAGAATTCAAATGCCACTGGAAAAATCCAATTGTGACCATCAAGAGTCAGTAGGCGAAGGGAGGTGCCCATTCCATCTACCATTGAGATGTGTTGAATCAATACTCAAAAATGGCCTACAACCATTGAGGAAACCATCAATGCTAGGCTTCATACAACAGAAGAACCTATGAAAAAATACACCTTCCTCTGTCTTCACAACATCTATCTCTACAACACTTCCTGGCATTCTCTTCTCAATCTCTGCTTTAAAGTTGAACAGTAAACCAAAACTTTCTTCCCATGTCCCAAAAAGTTCCTGTCTTGCCATCCCCCTCCCACGATGCACAGTTTGGTACCCAATAGTGACATGATACATTTCCTGTAACTCAACTTGCAGTTTTGTTGCAGGCATGTTTGGATCCTTCCTTAGAATAGGGATTGCCTTATCTCTTACCCATTTCCAGCTTGCCATCTTCGTCATCAATTCTTTAGTAGACGGACAAAAATGTTTCCCTTTATTTACCATAATCTGTCAAATTGAAACAAACATGTAAGTTACTATGCAGCATATGAAAAGTGAAAAAATGCTCATAAAAGTGCTATCTATAGCGTCTGACCATACACATAAATAAAAAGTGTTAGGATCTTTGCAAGTGAAAAGTGTTAGTACCCCGACTTGTTGATCACCAAGAATTTTCCTTGCTGAAATAGACCATGAACAACGGCGATAATTGCATTTGCCACTGAAAATAATGCAATGCGGGATTTCTTTGTTTTAAGCTGAAATTGCCTCTTTATAGCATGTTGTCCTTTGCAGCCCTAAACTCCTCCATACTAGAATATACTGTTCCAACATCCATTGGAGGGTCTTCGGTGTCATAGATAACAGAATCCTCACTTTGGGTACATTATCATGTACAAACAAGTCTGCATCTTCTTTCTCCACATCATCAAGATCAACTTCAGTCACCTTTTCACTGCCATCCTAGCACTGTTATTTCGCTCTTGTTCGGCTCTCTCATCCTCTGCTCTAAGTCCCAGAGCCTCATACACTACATCCTCATCCATCACAGGACGTGCAGTACCAATCTGCTCTTCTGTAAGAGGAGTTACCAGCAAACTCTCCCAATCAATTTCATGAGAATCTCCTTGTTCAGCGGGTTTATCCACCACATCAACAAATTGAGAATCCACAAGCCATTCATCAAATTCACGTAGTGGATCAACACGCAACCCATGTTCCCCATCCGGATCGGGATCGATTCTACCGAGTACCAACAAAAAATAAAAGAGACACAACTCAGATTGTGCCCCCAAATCAACAGGAACCTAAACATGCAAAACAAAGGGAGGAGATTGGGGCTTACCCTGCAGAAGCCATGGAGCAGGTGGAATAAAGTCCCAGCGCGGCGCCAGCCGCCGCCGGGCCGGGCGTCGCGGCCTACTCATTGCTCGTGGCCTTGCAAACCCTAGCAGCGAGGAATGTAGGGGGGAAGAGAAGATGAGGCCCCGGGAGCCGAGGCGGGGGAAGGAGAGGGGGGGAGGCGCGCGGCGGCGGGCATTCTGGGCGGCGTCGGGCGGTTTGGGCGGACCGGGACCGGGCGGCGATGGCGTCCTTTTCGCGGGCGTCCGCGTCTCGCACGACGAGGAAGGAGAAGCGCCGCGGCCTCGTCAAACCGAGAGCGCTCGGCCTCGTCGCGAGAAAGGAAGGGATGAGGAAAGGGTAGACATGTCTTTTCCCATGTCCAAAATAGTGTAAAACAATTTCTCGAATTTCAGAAATCCCCAAAATCGAAAAGACTAGATTTTATAACAATTGGCATGACATGGGTCATATTTGATAAGGCGTCGCGAATGCAGGTCATATTTGTGGAGGTGTGCGAATAACGGGTCAAATAACATAATTTCTCGTTTGGGGCGAGGCTTGGCGGCTGGCTGAAGCTCTGGGTTTGGGTGCGTGCACTGCAGCACTAGGTCTCATGTTCCCGGCCCATGGGCCTAGGCCATCTACGTAAGTTTGGATAATTTTTCTTTTTTCTTATTATTGCAAAATAATTTGTTTGAATAAGCGTGCAACCATGCGCCATCTACGCATTCATTTTTTTATTTATTTATTGTTCTATTCATGCATGTATTTTTGATGTGGGGATGGGAGCACGTGGTATGCTCTTTCTATCTTTGGTACCGTTCTCTCTAAATTCAATCACCCTGTTCGCTTAGTTTTTTTTTTTTTTTGAGTAAACACTACAAAAGCTGATGGGACTACATCTCCTAAGAGGATGAGCACAAGGATTGCTTCATCAGTGGATCAAGACTCCACAGAGAAGGCTTCAAAACTTTAAGCAAGCAAGAATCTTGATTCGGCTTTGGACAAAGGTAAATGTTCACAACCTAGCTCCTTTATTTCAAGAAATAATGCCTCTTTATGTTCTTATGTAAATTCCATAGGCGTTGTTCTAGGAGATAATGATAAGGATGTTTTTAATTCTTTAAAGAGTCTAACAGACATTGAATTTAATAGATTAAGAGATAATGCAAATACTAGAGACCAAAAGATAGAGCATTTGGATGATATTTCTACTGTTTGTTCCAATGAGGATAGCGTAGATCTGGAAACACTCAACTTTATTTGTAAAGAGCTTGTGGAGGGATTAGGTGATGGAGGTTGTGATCTTTTTGTGTCTACAAACCCCACAGAAGCATAAAACGCGCCCTCATCACAAGAAGAAAAAAAAATAAAATTAAAAACAACCTCAATCACTCAAGATGAAAGGCATCTTTTGGAATTGTAACTGTTTTAGCAAAAATATAGATTCTTAGCAGATTTAACAAAGGAAAAGGGTCTAGATTTTATTGCCTTATCGAACAAGCTTTCCTCATGCCACTTTTTAAATACCATATGTGTTGGTAAAGATTTTTTATTTGGCATTGTTTGGCTCCTCGTGGTCGATCCGGTGGAATGATTCTAGGCGTTAATTTGACTACCTTTGATGTTGGGGAAATAGAGGAAGGAGATTTCTCAATTCGTTTTAAACTAAGGAATAAAAAAGATGATTTTATTTTTAATTTAATCTCAGTTTATGGACCAGCTCAGGCAGACCTTAAATCTAGTTTCTTGTCGGAAGTAGTGCGAGTACTCCCTCCGTCCCAAATTAAACGCAGTTTTAGGTGTTCGTGCCACAAGTTTGACTCGATTTTTGAAAATGCGTACAAGATTTAAATCTCCAAATAAATTTGTTAAAAACTAGATCAAAAGATATTTCCAATGATACTAATTATGTAATATAAATATTAATCTTATTTTAATATATAATTATCGTGATTTTTTTTTTTTTGGAAGCGAGAACTACATTTATTCTAGGACGGAGGTAGTATGTTCAAAGGACGCCCGTACCTATCATTATAGGTGGCGACTTTAACATCATCCCAGAACCAGGCGAAAAAATAATAAAATTTATAATGATAGATGGTCTTTTTACGTTCAATGCAGTAATTGATGCTTTAAACGTCCAAGAAATAGAATTGTGCGGTAGAAAGTTTGGATTCAACTAAAGTTATTTTGAGAACATTTGGTAAAACAACTTTGTGCGACTATTTGAAGTATTGAAAGTGCCATTTTCTCCCCATTTTTCCCTATTGCGCTGGGATCACGATTTTTTTATGTCTATGACAACACACATGGATTTTTGGTCGATTTAAAGCTATTGTAAAAATGTTTGGTAAAATAGTTTTGTGTGACTGTTGAGAAGAGTGAAATATCTATAGTGCTCTTCTTTTTTTATCTTTTCTTCTCTTCTTATCTTTCCTTTTTTAAGTTTCTTTTCTTTCCTTTTTTCCTACTTTCTTTTCTTTCTAGTCCGTATTTTGTATGACTGCGTGTACTACATCACCTAGCCACATGGACTTCGGCATTTCGTTTGTGCAGGCGACCTCGTTTATCTTTTTATTGCTTGGGTTTTTTTATGGAGCCAAATTTACATGGATCTATTTTTATGGGTGGGAGGAAGGTGTCTTTTTTTTTCGAAAGATCCGTATATCGGCTTTCATTGATAAGAAGAGAGCAATAATAAGTACAAGGCAGCCATCGTGGTGAGAACCACCCGAAGGCGAAGCCCACCCACGCAACAACAGAGAAGCGACAGCCCCAACTAAGAAAAAGGACCGGAAATCCAAAGCGGGAGCCATAGTTGGTCATCGTTGCCCGGCACAAGCATAACGCATAGCGCAGCTCCGGCTTCCGACCACGACCACGTCCTACCATCGGACAACTTCGGCCCAAGGCGAATTCCACAACGGCGCCTTCAAGAAGGTGACGGCGATACAAAGCGCCGCCGTCGCTCGTCCAATAATGGACCGGGTCCTCACCGTGGAAAGTGCTAGGTATCACGACGCCCCCACGGGAAGCGGCGCCCGGGCGCCGCCGTCGCTAGGCTTTTCGCCCAAGATAAACTCGGCACGCCGTCGGCCAAAATCCGAATCCCGGCTTGACACAACCGCCATCCGGCCGGTCGTCTGCAGAGCCTTGCGGAGGGGCCCGACGCGCCGGGCCACAAAAAGTCGCCGCAAGGCTGCGCCCGACCACCTCCACCAACGGACGACATGCCGAAAACCGGCTTCACTCCGCGTCAGCGCGAGCCCACACCGCCGCGTCGAAGCCGTTGCGGTACCGCCGCCCGACCGAGCACCGCCCGATGTCGCTCGCGTCCGGCGACCACTAGGCGGGCACCCCACCAGCAGGCGCGCCCACGCCACGAGGCCACGGATCCGGGCGAAATGCCCCAAACCCGGCGCCCGGCCGACACCGTCGCCTCTGTCTTGACCGCGGCCACCACCCGGGGAAGCTCATCGCTCGGCGCGCCGCAGCCAAGACCATCTTTGGGGAGGACAGCAAGAAAGAAAGCCGCCTCAACGCGCCGCGAGCCCGGCCACTATGACCGTCGTCGCAACCGCCCGACCTCGAGCGGATCCCGCCCGCGGTATGGATCCGGACACCGGGCCGGGCTAGCGGCCAGTCGAGCCGGCGACCCTAGCCGCGCCCGCTGCGGCGGCCGTCGCCCCACAGTTGAAACCGCCCGCCCGCCGCCGCCCGCTGGGCCGGCGTCGCCGCGGCCCGCTAGCGGATCGGGCCGCGGAGGACGCGGATCGACCATCGGGCGGCGGATCCAACGCCCGACCACGAAGCGGTATCCAACCTGCGCCCTTGAAGACCGGAGGAGGGGGAGCCCGCGCCATCCTTGCGGCCGGCCGGCAGCGGCAACACCGCGGCTTGACCGTGGACTCCCGCCGAGCTCCACGCCGGTCGCTGGGGAAGAACCGCCCGACTCTGGCTGCTGCGGCGCCACCGAGGAGTAGAGGCCACGCCGCCGCCATCCCGGCCGGCCGAGAGGCCATGCCGGCGCCCGGCGGGCGGGCGGCGGAGAGAGAGGGAGGAGAGGAGTGGAGGCTGCGGCGGCGGCGGGAGGACCGCCCGAAGTCGCCCAGCGGGGTGAGCGACGCGGGGTCGGGTCGAAAGTGGTACTACCGGAGGAAGGTGTCGTTGGGTAACCTTTTTCCTGGTGAACGATTCCATTTCCCGCTTTTTAGTTGTAGAGACTATTAGCAAGTGCCTTTGTGACCGACTAGATTGCTCAGTTATCGGTCAATTGATTAAACTCGTACGGTTTTAGCATGCAAATCATTTGGGAGGTGGCTGGATAGACAAGACAATAGTTTGGCAGACTGAACACGAACCGAATGGACGAAAAGCAACTGCAGACAACATACATTTTGGCCAACACAATTACAAGAGTTTTGCGAAACCAAACCACAAGTGAATAAATTTAGAAGTAGAAATCAAGTGACTAATCATCAATCCACGAACGCGTACTGCTCGTAGCGCACGCTGCAGTCGACGAGCACGGCCCTGGCGCCGACGCTGTGGCCACAGGTGGCGTCCATCTGGCTCACGGCGGAGCGGAGGCACGTCGCGCAGTCCGGCGCGGACAGCGCCGCCCGGCACGCGGCGTGCCCGTACGCGAAGGCGGCCGGGTACGGGGAGATGTCGTAGAAGTCGCGGCCGCTCCTGGCCGGCGTGGCGGACACCAGCTCCGACAGCACGTACGCCAGGCTCGTCGCGAAGGGGTCTCCGGCGCCGTACGTCGCGCCGTTGCACAGCACCGAGAGCGACTCCGTGTTGGGCGCCGCGGCCACGGCGCCGAGCAGCAGCAGCAGCCACAGCGTGATGGAAGGAAGAACAAGCCGGAACGGTGGTGGTGGTGGCGCCATGGTGAATTGTTGGTGATCGATGTCTTTGTGCGACGGCCGGCGTAGCACGTTTTTGACTAGTGTGATCTTGTTCTTGGTGATGGCGTTGTGATGGAGAAATGTATGAAGGGGAGAATAGTGGACAGGACGTACGGATAGGTCGAGGCCGGCCCGGCCGGCCGGCTATAGGCTATGGCTATGGTCTTTGTCATGGGGTCCTCCATTATTGGTGGATGCCGTCAGTAACACACATGTGACTACACATGTGACTACGCATGTTTTAGGTTCGTTGGTATTTTTTCTATTATTTTCTGCTAATTTCGTTCTAAATTATATTTCATTTTAACTTTCTTAACCTTAAATTTGACAACTTATCTTATTTAAAAATTTCTGTAAAATATTAGCTTGTTTTTATTAACAAAAGTCTATTGAGAATGACTTAAATTTGACCATGATTGCATAATTTTTTTTTTTGAATAAACCAAGTGGTCAAACAAACTATAATTAAGAACAGTGAGAGTCTTTTTTCTATGGATATTTTGTGTTTTTATCGGTTTCATACAAGTTAAATTTGACCATGTTTGCACAAAATTTTTTCGAATAAAACAAGTGGTCAAACAAACTATAATTAAGAATAGTGAGAGAATTTTTTCTATCGAGATTTTGTGTTTTTGTTGGTTTCATACCAACGGAGGAATCTATATATGTTTCTAGTAGTAGTATCTTTGGGAATGTCTAAATTTAATAAGTCACGATATATATATGTGCTTCTAAGGTACATAACTTTTAGTCTATTCTGCTTGGTGGTAATATTATTTTATATGCTTTAAGCTTGAATTAGCTAAAGCTTGACATAATTAAATTGCTTTGCTTGTCTTATAGAAACCTAGCGCGTACATACCACTAAATCTGTTCCAAATTAGAAGACATTAACCCCAAATTTGACCGCTCATCTTATTAAAAACATTGTGCAAAATTTTACATCTTTTGTTGTAGTTTTATTTATTAATAAATGCTCTTCAAGAATGATTTAAATTTAACTATGTGTGCACACATTTTTAAATAAGATCAGTGGTTAAATTTTAAGTAAAAAAAGTCAAATGTTTTATAATTTAGAACGGAGGAGTACTCATTTATTGTGGAGGAAGACCGACACATTGACGGCATGCATCAGCAATTCAGGATGTTCACTGCACTAGTCAGGGTGACTACTTAATTTAATTAAGAGAAAAATCCAAGGTCTTTGGTCAAAGCATTTGTTGCCTTGAGGCTTGGAGCGTCCGATCCGGGAAATTTTTGTTACAATAATACTAGGGCTCGAAATCTAATCACTTCAACTCGTCGTTGTGCCGAAGTTTTCCACCCCTAACCTTCGGTAAATTGTGGCGTTAGAGAAAGTACGGCGAGCAAAACAAAAGTCACATTTATTGCAAAGTTTGGCATCAAAATGAACCTACGGCATGTGGGACTAAGTGTGACACTGTGGTAGCAAACTAAACAACTGCCAAAACTATGACATGACGACTATCTTCGGCGTGGTTTTGTCACCAACCAAATAGGCTCTTGACGCGCGCCCACGGAGATACAGTAGTGTTGCATGATCATGATTCGTGATTAGCCGGAGTTTGCTTTGGTATTTGCATGATTCATGATTAGCGCCCATGGAGATACAGTCTGACACGTCATGAATGGGATTTGGGGATTCAAGAGAGACTAGCTAAAAATTATGAACCAGATATACCATCGTTTTCTTTCACCTCTCTTCCGTATCTATACCGGACTCTAGAAAAGCCCATGAAAAAAACCGAAATAAGTGGGTCCAAGTATTTGATCCCTATAAGTCAAGGCGCGATAAAATAAGATTCGATTAAAAAAAAGTTCGTTCGTTAAAGCACCTCGAGCGGTGGTGATTTGACAATACGTCATGACGTACAAGAATACGAGTGCGTGACATACTTAATAGAATTTTTATCAGGTCCGATTATGTATGGAAAATAAGTGCGGTCAAATCAGCGCACAATTTTTATTTAATTGACACAAGTATAGAACTAAAATGAAAGTTATGACATATTGAAATCTAAATATTTTTTTCCTTTGCAACAAGAGAAAAATCTATAGAGATACTATACTAAAATTTGATAAAAATACAAATTAATAGGATATTGTCGTATTGTTGTCAACATTAATACGAGATTATGGATGTCATGGCTATCATAAAATAAATAAACTATTTACTACGTTATGCGTTTTGGCTTCATCGAAATGCATGGATTTAAATACGTATGTATATGTATATGTATATGTATATGTATATGTATATGTATATGTATATGTATATGTATATGTATATGTATATGTATATGTAACTTTAAAATTTATTTAAAATATATTTTCTATCAATGTTGCACCCGTTGCAGCAATACGGGCATATTTGCTAGTATATAAAAAAGTCCCGGCTCACACCAAAAAATATGATACCCCCTGCCTTCTAGCGATCGTTCTATTTCTCTCCATAGAATCTTTTTTTTCGCGATCGGGCCATTCACCCGTATTTCATTAAGAGGAGGAAAACCAAATCCAAATACAAACTAAGCCGGGATGCCGGCGGACATCGAGGCCCACAAAACAAAACAAAAACACAACAACACAACGAGAAGGCAAGAAACCTAACTCTTTGGAAGGAACCCGTGAGCTGATTACAAGATAACCATGTCGCGACTAGACCACACGCGCTCTCGAGGCGCACCAATGCGCCGCTTCTTCCCTCGCGAAGAAGGAAGACCTGCATGGCCTCCATGTTGACCTCGCGTCGGGGCCCGTGAGGGCAGCCTGCGGCTTCGGCAAAGGAGACCGCATCCTCACGCTTCGGCCTCGACCTCGATCCCCATCTTCTTAAGCAAAACTCTCCGTGCACGGTCCACCGGGCTTATGGAGCCTGGGCGCGCACTCTTTGCGGCCGAGCGTGCTGCGTTTCGGCATTAGCACGGAGGGTGTCTTGGCGCGGCGCGTTTTCCTCAAGACCGGCGTGGAAGTATGGATGGCTCCAACGGCCTCTTGAAAGCGGCTATGAACTCGTCGGCCCGTCGGCACGTGCCGCCGGTTTCGAAGAGGTGTGCGGTGCACCCATCTTCATCGCCACCAACCGGTGCCACCGGCGTGGGGCACGGGAGGTCATCCCGACCACCGACTGCGGCGCAGCTCAATGTGCTCTCGAACCCTTAGCGGCGAGGCTGGGGGTGCACAGTGCGGCGTCAACGACGGCGTTGACCCGTGGGGACGGCGAACCCGGCCTCAACCAAGTCGGCCCACCGATCGACCCGGGCCCCTAGAGCGGTGGTCGAAGGAGGGGCACCACCCGGGCGTTGTGGCCACCATGCTCGCGAGGGGGCGCCATGGCCTCGTCCATCGGGGAGGTAGTTGGGCGCACGGCGATGGAGGCCGCAAGCTCAGCGAGCATTGGGTCATCCCATGTAGGGGGCCCCCACCGTCGCCGGCGAAAGCGTGTGGTCAACGGGCAAGATCGTCGTGGCGAGGCTGGCGCCCTCGAAGGCTTGCGCTGCGCCCGCCCGGCGACGGCGGCGGCAGCGCGGCTGGTGCCCCGCGGGCGTGTCGCGTCGGCGTCCCCCCACCCGCGACGTGGAAGCCGAGGGAGCCGGGGAGAGTCTCTCGACATGGCTCGGGGGCCGCGGAGACGGGCGTCGAGCCTCGGGGGAGCGCAGGCGAGGCGAGGGGCCGGCCTCCTCCGCACGCCCTTGCACGATGACCGACACCCCGAGCAATGGAGGCGCAAGGTTGGGGAGCGACACCGCACAACAACGTGGTCGTGTCCAAGGCGTTTGAAGCAGAGTCCTTGGAGCTCCGGCGGGACGGGGCGGTGGTGTTTGGGCGCCGCACACGGGGGATGACAAGCGGGGACGGCGGCGTCGAACCCACGGAAGCCATCGGCATCGATTGAGGGCCGGGGCGTGTCGGGCGCCGCGGAGGACGCCCCCGCCCGAGGCCCAAGGCGGCGGTGTACGGGAGTCTTGCTGTCGTCTGCGTACCAAGGCGATGTCACGCGGGAATCCACACGGCCCATGGCGGCCAGACGACGGCCACCTTTGCGTCGGTGACGCCGCCTCCGCTTTGCGGACTGGCGATGACCCGAAGTGGGCTGCGCGTGCGGCGTTGCGGGTATCGCTGCCGTAGCCCGGAGAGCCTTGCGGGCTGCGTCAGGTACGAGGCCGGAGGAGCGACCTCCTCGTCGGAGGCTGCCGAGGTCATCCTCAGCGCCGAGACTTGTTCCTACCAAAGATGCGGCCGGCCGGGGAAGAAAGGTGCGGCGTGCGGTGAGAGAGGGAAGACGACGGTGGCTGGCGACCCTTCGCCGTCTTCGTCATCGGAGAGATCCTCCACCAAGCCATCATCGTCCGGAAGCGAGGGATCTGCACGGAGCCCGCGGCCGGCTGCGGCGGCTTCAACGGCAGCGTGGTGCGGCGGCGGAGGCGGCATGGCGTTGGCACCGGCTGGCACGGGCCCCGGGGAGGCGGCCGGCGTGTGCTGCGCGGCGCGGCGCAGACAGCGCCACTAACGGCGGCCGGTCAGCGGCCACCCCGCGGCCGGACCCGCCTTGGCGCCGGGCGCTCATCCACCGACACGCCCGCGTCGGGCCGCGTGGATGGGAGGAGCCCGCCCGGCGCTGGCCGGGGCCGGCGGCAGCGGGGCGAGGTGGCCGACCGCTGAAGCTCGATTGCCCGCAACAATGGCTGGGATCTCGAGGAGGCGGGTAGAGGCACTCCGAAATCACCATGGATCGATAGATCGGCGGCGAGGGTGATGGATCCGTGCTTGGATTGAGGGAAGTGGTAGGATGGTCGGGCGTGTGGTGGCGGCGGTGCGTCGCCGTCGCTCGAGAGGGAGGGGGTCGGGAGGTGGTGGGTCGGGCCGCATCTTTTTCTAGATCCGGTGAGGAATTGCTCTGTTCGCGTGCGTTTCCTCCATAGAATCTAGACGGGGGCGTTTGTCAAGTTCACGACGTTTACCATGCAAGCATTCATTGTATTGGGAACATTAAATTTGCACGGCCATGTACTGGGAGCTTCACTCCGGGATGGATTTACCGTGAAACCAGCCGCACCGCCATCTCTGGAAGCTAGCTTCTGGCTGCGGCCCGTTTCTGGAATCCCGGCGTTTGCGGCGTTCGAACTCAGGGGACGGCGTGGGCCCCGCGATGCACTCACGCTCACGGCGAGAACGCGAGGGGACGGGAGGACCGGCTGGGACCCAGGAGGGTAAAGTCTCGCGATGCACTCACGCCCGCGTGGGACCCGGGAGGGTAAAAGTATGGGATCTGAGTTTGGACCGGCGGCAAAGAAAATGAATAAAATTCCGTGGGACCCACGATGCGGGGAGATATACCGTGCCATTTTAAAGGCCCAGCGGTGCAGATAGCCTTAGTTGAAGACAAATTCAGCTAGATAAGGATGATTGAAGGTCTGTTTTCCCATCCTTTTACTCGTCCACAGGCCACACCATATCTGTGAAACTTTGAATGGCTAAGCACTACTTGCGCCACCAAGTTGGCAAACCATGCATGATGACACAGTACTGTGTGAGCACAACGATGATATATCACGAGTTTAGAACTGGAACTGGATTCAGATACAAATCAGGTGAGCAAAATGCTCCATGCCAACGAACTCCGGACGCAGCCGGCCTACGAGTTCAAAAACTCTAGCGTGCTCCCCACTAAGCTCTCCCCCTTGCCTTTAGCCACGATGAGGACGAGTTGATGTCGATTTGGACCAGCTTGGGCTGAGATACTTCAGGTTGGGCCTGATCTTCCTTTTTTCCTTTGTTGTTTGCCGACGGACCATCTTCAGTTGCCACCTCATCAGCACCACTTGGCGCCAAACTCGACATACTGCTGCCACAAATCAGATATATATAAGTTGAGGTTTCTTGTCGTACAACCTTGAGTCACCACGAGTGCTTATATTTTAGACTAACTCTTACTGTATTTGAATAAGAGGCGACATGTCAATGTCAAAATGAGGCATCTTTGGTAATTTCATCAACCTACTCTTGGAGGCACACATTCATAGGGAAAAGCATGTGTACTATGCATTTGTACTCCCTCCATATCACAAATAGATGGGCATTTAAGCAGGTTAGTTAGTTTTAATATAAGATGGCCTTTTGTCTTGCAAATGTATGTTAATGGGCGTAATTGTGCGCCCATGTCTATAAATATGAGCCTATATTGTATCTTCAAATAAAATGGTAAAATGGCTAGATTATATACATGTAGTATCAAACAAGAGGGTATATATAATTGGAACTTGCTTGGTTGAGGAAGCCTCTCCCTTAACTAGAGACCTTCGAGGCCTTGATCGGGTTCATCGAGCGTTCCGTGTCCCTTTTTCTATCTCTTATTTCATCTTCTAGGTGCTTCTCACCAACCTACTTCCTTAGTACCTTTCAACATCTCCTAGAGTTATCGTTGCTTACCATATAGCACCACCTCTTTCGTCTAATGTAGTCGTGTTGCTAGCCCAGCCTTCCTAAACCACACCAGTCGGCCAAAAAAAACCACACCACGACACCTCAATCACTGCCTTGACCGTCACCCACAACACAACACTGGGTTAACCTTAGTAGTCCAAGAGATGAGCAATTTAGTTCAAACACAAAACTCTCTGCCCTAATAAAAGGTCATCCATTGCTACACAAGATAGTAATGTGGATGCATAGAGAGCATAACGAGAGTGACTACTTATTTACACATGTTTGTTTTATCATTAACGAAGCAAAATCATGCAGATAATATTTTTATTGACTCCTATTTTTTTAGAAGGGAAATAAAAATAGCTCAATAGAAACATCATAAACGTTTCGCCCTATTTGCTTGAACTTGCCGGCTTGGCTTAGCAGCCATGGTGTAATGTTTCTCGATCTTTCATAACAAAACAACATCAGCCATAAATGTTTATCAGTACTTAGCATAGAACATCAAAAAGCCCAAAAGTTAAACGTAACTACTCTTACGTCCCATGGAGTTTGTCGTTTTTGACTTTTGAACTGCATGTTTGACCATCATTTTATTCAAAATATTTATGCAAATAATAAAATAAATTAATCAATATTCAAGTATCTTTATTGATAGAATGAGTCATAACAAAATAAATTATATTTTTTAAAAAAAATTTGAATAAGATGAATAATTAAAAAAGATGACGCGGAATCAGGGGGTGACCCATCAATAGGACCGAGGGAGTAGTCCTATTTCGTCCCATCAACTGCCTCTGGTTCCTTGATCAGCGCAGGCCCATGCTGTCTGGCTGCTGCCACTGTGGCACATGCCGTCAAAGCTACGGCCGCATGCATGGCACGCGACAGGGGGGGCCACCACGCGCCCGCCCGTCCGGTCGGCTGCATGGCACGCACGGGACGGCCCTTTGACCGTCCCGATCCGATGCATCGCGCTACAGCACTCTTCGCGGCGTACACACTACACTAGAGTGTACACACGTGACGACACACTCCAACTGCACCGCCAACGCGCTCTGTATATATGCGGCTGCAGTGCATGCAGGCCGCACGGGTGGCTCTTCCCTAGCTAGTGTCGGTCGTGCGGTGACTGGTTGGTGAGGTCCTTCCAATTAATCCCGGGAGCCGACTTGTGCAGGTGCAGCATCATCAAGGTTCGCAGCAAGGTCTCTGTGATACATGCAGTGCCGCGTGAGTGAATCTTGATGATGCTGCACCAGCAATGGGCCGGCTATATAACTAGAGTGGTCTGGCGGACTAAGACGGCGGGCGATCGAGACGATCGATCGTGTGCGAGACCGTGAGCAGTGCTGCAAGTATGCGTCCGTCTGCTCGTCAGCCTTACTGGTAAGTAACAAAGTGTTAGTGCCTAAATAATGGTCTCCGTTTGGATGCTCCTAAGGTGTTTGAATGCTCTAGCTAATATTCTCAACTAAATTTTTGCTGGGTTTAGCTGGGTTTAAATAACTAAGGGGTACGTTGTTTGGTTCCACAAGTCATGGGTGACTAAAAATGAGTAACTTATAAGTTAGGTCTGTTTGGTTCTGGTGACTTATAAGTCGAGGAAAAAAGAAGAGAAAATATGTGATTCATAAGTTTTAAGATGGGATGTACCAACTTATAACTTATAAGTTTCATGACTTAATAATTAAGTTCTCTTCGTTCGTAAAATAAGTCACTTATTTCACTTTTTGACTTAATAAATCTCATGACTTATGAAAACCAAATAGCCCCTAAGTCTAGCTAAAGTTTATTAGTTACTGTATCAAATCATTCTTAATCATTGCCCTTAGACTATTCTAATTTAGAAGGCTTTTTTAGTACTCTCTCCATCCCAAATTGTAAGTCGTTTGACTTTTTTGGCTCCAAGTTTGACCATTCGTCTTATTTAAAAAATTTGCGCAAAATATAGTCGAATTTAAGTCATTCTTTAAGAACTTTTATTAATAAAAAAAGTCACGACAAAAGAAGTGATATTTTGCATAATTTTTTTGTATAAGGCAGTGGTCAAACTTGTGTCAAACGACTTACAATTTGAGATGGAGGAAGTACGTAAGCTTTACTAAGAATATGTTTGCACCTAAATTTGGTCGTTCCCACTATTCTAGGAAAACAATCTAGGAAATGTCATTTGGCTTACTAGACGAGTTCCTGAATTTAGTTTAGATTCACTCGGCAAGATGGGTCAGTTTGGATCCTCCCATCTAAACTTCAGAGCTCTAAAAACTTTAGAACACTTTAGCACATTTTTTAGATCTAATTCTCTGATGTGAGTTGCTGAAGTTTAGAGCTAACTTTAGATCACCTGTTTGGAGCTTTAACACTGAAGTAGAGTTCGGTTTAGAGTAGTTTGAGTCGATGATTCACTCAGCTTGGCTGAATAGAGTGCAACTCTGTTCGGATGGCCCACAGATGTTATTGGGCTTTTTTTAGATAAAAGATGTCATTGGGCTTAGTTGGCTGAGTATGTGTTGTTCGTTGTTAGCCTTGTATTGGATCGGATTTGTTGACATCAAAAAGTGTGTAGTATTGACCATTACTATTACTAACAATTTATAGTATGCAGTGAAAGTTAAAGTTAGCGAGCTCCCGCTGATCCAACTGTAAGTTTGTGACCGATTGACCTACGTACCAACAAAAGACTGGAAACAAAACAGATGAATGAAGAATATATACAACCATTTCCTTCGACCACTGATGATCTTCAATGTGTCATTTTGATCGCTAATGTCTGTAGAATGTACTCCCTAAGTCCCAAGAATATGTTATGAAATTATATCGCATGACGAATATATTAATATACAATCTTATATTGTCAAATGTGAGTTTTTATTATTTACAGATTATCGAAGCCAAGAAAAATAATACATGATGGACCAAGCTGGACTTGCATTTGTGATCCAAGAAAGTACTCATTAATTGCTCATCAGACAACATAAAACTAAAGCACACAATAGTGAAAAAGTAAGAAAATAAATGCATTTCACAGCGTACAGTTCAGGAAGTAACTAGTAAAAACAAGACAACATAAAGTACATCTTTGATTAAAGAGAACCAAAAATCTCATCAGTAGCTTGCCACAAAAAACTGAAACGTCTTTGGTATCAACAGTTCATCACTCATCAGAGTAACACACAAAATTAAGATCCAAAAACATGTTTAATCTATAAGATAGCTGCATATGGCGGGCAAATTTAACGAGTTTAAGTGGCTTTGTCAGCCTTGGCAGCAGTAGCAGCAGCTTGACCCCTCAGACGGCCAGTCCTCCTTGCAGCAATGAGACCAACCTTCTGGCCAGGAGGAGCATCACGGCGGACAGTGGAGGCATGGCCAATGTGCTGGTGGTTACCTCCTCCATGCGGATGCTCAACAGGGTTCATGGCCACACCACGCACCTTAGGCCAGCAGTTCCTCTTCACACGGTACTTGTGGTAGGCATTGCCAGCCTTCAGCATTGGCTTCTCAGTCCTGCCACCACCAGCGACCTGCCCAATCATGGCACGGCAGCTACTTGGGACAATCTTCTTAGCACCAGAGGGGAGCTTGATCCTGAAAAACACAATACCATGGGTTCTTCTTAGAGGAGGCTAATCCACAAAAAGCAAGTAATCCCAAATTAAACTGAAAAGCTAGCTGTCCACAAAATGCTGCAAATTACTTGTAACAAAAATTATCATTTAACACTAGATACTGTCCTTTTCAGTTTCTAAGGAAACATTTCAACTAGATGCCTCTTCTACTAGTTGCTTATAGTTGAAAGTGTTATTCAGAAGGGTTCGAAAGTGAAATGGTACATGAATAACCACCTGCTGGAAAATTCACATAAAACCTGCTGGAAAAATCCACATAAAAACAAAAAAAAAAAAAAAAAAAACATGAACTAAAATGACATCATAAAAACAACAACCTGCTGGAAAATCCACATAAAACCAAAAAAAACATCCTAGCATCTTGATAAAACATAACAGTTCCACATGAGTACAATAGGTTGGTATATTCACCATCTAGGACATGATTGGAACAGAGCATACATTCAAGAATTCAGGAAATATAAAGAGATGTTAAATACCAACCAGTTTAAAACAGAACTTAGTTCAATAGTTTTCAACACTGCCATACAGGGTTGTGATAAAAGACCTCCACATAGATATAATAACTAAGTCTAGTGGTTAAATCCTTGAAAATTGCATAGCTAAACCAGACAATGGCAGAATACCTCACCCAAAACTATAGAATTATATTGCCACTTAATTTGCAGCGATGGAATCATTTCATCAAAGTAATTTATCGACTAGTCTAGAGTACTAGGCTCACCAATTTGAAGTTTTTCTGTGCAAGAAAAGTACCCTCAAAGACTTGTCTGCAAATAATTTTGTGAACACAAAAGAGCCTAAACAGATGTTTTGATGTTTTCACAAGCATCCTTCTATAAACAATAACATCACAAAGTCAAAAGCAATCAGAGTTTTAACACTCAGAGTTTTAACACAATTCATTTCTAACCATTTCATAATGCAACACAGCATAGTGAGAACACTACTAACTAAAATTCTACAGAAGCAACTCGCCACCATCTAAAGAAAACTAGATATCATTCCCTAACCACGCATCACATTCAGCTACCGCTATGCATCCTTTAGGCAGAGTTTGATCGTCACCTTGATGTGCCGTTGTCTGGGTTATGGCTGATGACGATCGCGTAGTCCCCAGACGCCCTGGCAAAGACGCCGCGGTCCCCAACGTGGTGCTCAACGTTGCATACGACGGCACCCTCGGGGATCCCCTGAGCGGCAGGACGTTGCCGATGGAGAGCGTAGCACGGCGTCCGCAGTAGACGAACTGGCCCGTGTACATGCCCTCAGCGGCGACGAAGAGCTCCTTCTGGTGCTTGTAGCGGAACGGGTGGCGGAAGGTGACCTTGGCCAGCGGCGCGCCGCGGCCCGGGTCGTGGATGACGTCGGTGACCACGCCCTTGAGGTACCCGTTGCGCTCGCTGAAGTCGAGGGAGCGGAACCGGGCAGGGCCCTTGCGGTGGTGGGTGTGGGACTTGAACACGGACCCCGCACCCTTGCGCTGAGCGCGGATCACGCGGCCCATCTTGCCGGCGGCGAAGAGTCCTGGGGGTGGCGGCGCCGGAGGGGAAGGGATGAAGAAGGGTAGGGTTTGGAGGCGGATATAGACGACCGGGGTGGGCCGTTGGATATGAAGGTGGTGGATGTGCGGGTCTCTGGTGTTGGTTGGTGATACGTGGTGGTCCCAAGATGTCACCGGAAGAGGCTGCTAAAAGAGGCTCACTTCTACGTCGCCCTGGGCACTTTTTAACCGAAAACCGAGGGCCGAACCGAACCAAAACCGACCGAAATCACCGGTTTTTCGATTTCTCGGTTCGGCTTAGGTTTCCATGTTTGTGTACTTCGGTTTTGGCTCCGGCCGGTTTGGGCTGAAACCGAACCGAACACCGAGTAAAAAACCGAGCTTGGCTTTTCGAGGTTGTTCCAGCGAATCCGGCCCAATCCCGGCGGCCCGACCCAACGCCCGACTCCCCAACCTAATCTATCTCTCCTCGCATCGCATTCGGCGCGATCGCCCCGACTAACCTCAACTCCGCGACTCAACTCCCGACTCCCCATAACCTAACCCTGGCGCCGGGCGGCGGCGCCGGCGAAAGGGCGGCGCTGGCGGCAACCGTGCGGCAGCGGAAGCGGGCGAGTGACGTAGGCGGCGAGCAGCGTGACGGCGGGCGCAGGCGGGCGGCAAAGTCTTGGCAGCAGCGGCTGCCGAGGCGAGCGGCAGCGAAAGCAGCGGGCACCACCGGTTGAGCACCACCGAGCGGCGACGGCAGCAGCGGCTGCGTCGGCGGGCGCGCGGCGCTGGCAAAGCGCCGCTGGCGAGCGGCGGCGTGAGCGTGAGGCGCCGGCGCCATCGCGCGGCGGAGCCGCTGGGAAACTCCGGCGGCGTCCACCGGCAGACTGTGAAGTCGCGCTTAGCGGAACGGCGTCTGGCGTCGGCGTCGCGGCGAGGGCAGCGGTGTCGTCGGTCGCGCGAGGGGTCCGGCTAATTCGCGGCGCAGGTTCAGGCCAACCCGAAAAAAAGCGGGAACCGATTCGTCGGTTTGCTATTTTGACAAACCGATCGGCTTTGGAATTCGAAAACCGAACTTTTAAAAACCGAACCGAACCGAACCGAAAATTCGGTTTAAACCGAACACCCGTGGTGACTTCTACAGTCCTACTAGTCTGTCCTAGTGTCCTCTCATCTCCACAACGGAGGACACTCTACCGGCTAACGATGTCACACTAACGATCACATTATCCTAGTTTTATCCTAAATATTTAGGTATGATCGTTAGTGTCTCAAACATTGAGCATATATACTCCCTCCATAACCAAAAACAACTTGACGTTTAGGATATGATTGCGATAACCAAGGAGTGATTAATTAGGGGTTAGTTTTCTATCTATGTCCATTATTGTATTGTTATTTGTTATTATTAGGTCTTATTAATTTGGAAGGGCTTTTACAGAGGATCAATTGTGGCTATTGTGGGTTTTTGTGAAACTCTACTGAACACTTACATGCAAAAATAGCTTGTTTGTGAGGCCAAAACAAAACAAAAAGTGATAAAACCAAAGTCAAAAAGTGACGAAGTCGAAGTCATTTTGGTCTAGAAACCAAAGCCACAAAAATATGGCTCCTTCTGGCTTCATCATTTTAACAGCTTTTGGATAAGTTTGAAGCCTTATTAAATGGGATCTTTGTATGTCACATGCCTTGAGCAATTTTGTATGCATATGATAATTACTTTGGATCTAACTTTTTTTTTTCTATGTTTTTGTTCAGTTTTGTCTTTTTCACTCCATCCCCTAACATGGATCAAAGTGAAAATCAACAAATTCAAGATGATTTATGTAATATCCTCATATGGGAAATGTGCCACAAGAATGGCTATTTCTTTGATGTCGTGTGTGTTTGGTACTTTTGTGGCTCGGTCGTCTCACCTTGCCAAGTGAGGCCTACTTTGCCCGGAGTGGAGAAGCAACCTAGCTTGCTCAGGCTAGTATATTCCAGCAAAACAATTGCCAACCTTTTAACTTCTTAGCTAGGCAAGGCAAGGCAGCCATAAGGATTCCAAATGTCGTGTTGAGTCTGATTATGCAACTGATCCGAACTACAAATCTCTTTCGTAGCTAGTGTCACATGCCTTTTGCAAATCACTGTAGATTTAATATAATAATAGAAAGCTAGAATAATATATGTAAGGTGTGGCTAGCTAATAGTTTTTATCAGGTTTTAAATGTATGTAACATTATAATAACCATTGTGTTTGCTATCTAATGACTTTGGAATTGAAATGGTGACATATTGGGTCACATATGTAAAATTTGGTGGTACATGTACCTAAAAATCAATGGGAAAATAGAAACGAAAGTAGGGCCAAAATTTTTAAAAGTGTCTCCAACGGTGGTTCATTTTAAATAAACTCGACACTAATACATTTCAAGAGCCAATTCTTTTAATTAGTATGAGGGTTGTCATTCTTCTTACCAGGTGATAGTGAGGTTAAGAATGTAGAGGTTGCCAAAGATGGGCATTGTTGAGTATCATTTGCTTTCCTCTTACTACACAACAGGATGTAGGGTCGAGATGGGGACTAGAGAGGGGGTGAATAGTCCTTACTAAAACTAATTGTGATGGCTAACCGAATATAATGCGGAATTAAAACTATTCGCTTAGCCAAGACTTCACCCTTCTAGCTATGACTCTAAATCACCTCACAAAAGGTCCTACACAAAGCAAATGAGGTGATAAGCCTAGCTTAAGCTCCTAACCGTTTCTATTGTAAGGTCACACAAACTTATGCACTAGTACTTCAAACAAGGGTGAGCTCCTACACAATTCTAATGAGCAAAAGCACAAAGCCAACCTAAACTCACTAGATGCGCTAAGGACAAGGCGACACACGCCTAACCCAAAGGCTCAAATTACTTAGCTACACAAACTAAGCAAAGCAACTAACAAGCTACACAAGCTAGTAATTGCAAGAGCTACTCCACAAACACAAGCACAAGGTATATATGAATGTAAATACAAAGCTTGTGATTTGGAGAATGCAAACCACCGAGAAGAGTAGACAAGTTGACACCGGGTTTTTTACCGAGGTATCGGGAAGCTTGCCAACTTCCCCTACTCCTCGTTGTGTCGACCAACACCTTGGGTGGTTCCTTTGGTGTTTCACCTAGATGGTTCTTCGGTGTGATTCTCTCGATCACTTGCCTCTCAAGGCACGCCCGCAAAGGCACCGCAAGACACCACTCTCAAGTGAGCCTCTCAAGGCACCGCAAGACACCACATGCACAAGGGAGGTACTCACCGACACGCTCTAGTAGTGTCGCTCTTCGCGATCCCCGCGAGGTGAGCACGAACCTCTCACAAATCCTCCTTCTCGACCTTTGCACAATCTCCGTTGCGTGCTTCACGAAGTCTCTTGCCACCAAGCCGTCTAGGAGGTGACAACCTCCAAGAGAAACCAGCACACCGGCTTGCAACACGATCACCTAGTGCCACGAATGCGATCTCTCAACGCGAATGCACTAGAATCACTCCTCACTTTGATTTGGATGAACTCTATCAATCATAAGTGAGTGGGAGGGCTCTCAAGCACTCTCAAGCATGGACACAAAGTCCCCAAGGTGCTAAGCACCTGCCATGGCCGACCACATCCTCTATTTATAGCCCCCAAGCCAAATAGAGCCGTTGGGGTCCAAACCACGCCTTCGCGGGCGGCCGACGGGCGCGCCGACCGGACTCACCAACGAAGTCCGGTCGTGAGTCCGGCCGACACGTCCGGCCGACGCGTCCGGCAAAATTCAGGCTGCAGAGCTCTCTGCCGGACGCGCACCGACCGGAGCCTCGGTCGGGTCGCGTCCGTCGCGCCATTGTGCGTCCGATCACCGCGTCGGTCCGACCAGACCTTCGCCGGTAAAACGGCGATATCTCCTTCATCGAACTCCGTTTTCGACGATCTTGGACTCTATGGAAAGCTTATTCAGAGGGCTACACAACCCACATGGTTACTTGATCCAACTCACAATGGATCAAAGCAGTATTCCACTCTAAGAGCAGTCTAAGTGTCCGAGAAACACCGAAACAACTTCTCCTCTGCAAATGTGCCAACACCACCAAGTGTACAACACCATGTGCATGAGTGTTAGCATTTTCACAATCATTTTCAAAGGATTTTCTCTTGCTCTTACCACGCCACTCGATCCTAACACATCGCAAAAGTTAGATCGCTCAAGTGGCACTAGATGACCGATATGCAAACAAGTTTGCCCCTCCGAAGATCTCTTGTTTGGTTTTGGCTAATTAGTGACACCTAAGGACTAATCTCTCAATGCTAAGTGTTTGACATGATTGAAGATTGGTCGGGCCGGAGTTGGTGTATTGTGATCATGGAGGATGGATCGAGGTGATCCAAAAGTTGATCAAGCATGCAACTCGGTGGAGTTTGAAGATCAAAGGTCCCAAGGCAAAGGTATAACCATAGGGCTTTTGATTTCACACCCAAGACACCATAGAGGGTGTGGGTGGTTATAGGATCGATAAGCCGTACTATAAAGAGGGGAAAACTTTCGTACATATCGATCCTCACGTGCCTTTAGGTTCAAGTCTCATATGCATGCATTCTAACCTAAAGTGCTAACTCCGTCCTTGATGGAATTGGTTTCAAAAATGCTAACACATGGTGTCGAGGTGTTCTTCGGCGTGTCGGCAACAAGAAACAAGTGACGGAAGTCGGCTTGGAGCAAGGGCGAAGGAACGACGACAAAACGACGAAGTTTCGCGAGCCGGGCGTGGACGGACGCGACCGGCCGGACGCTTAGTCAATGTGACCGGGACCTTCCCGTGAGTGCGCCCGCGAGAGAGCATGTTTCCGGGTCGTGTGTCAACGGGTGACGGACGCACCGACCGGAAGCATTCGGTGCTGACCGGACGATCGATCGGATGTGCGACCGGACGCGACGGAGGCGGGGGGGTCCGGTCGGTTCGGTTGCTGCGGTTGTGACGGACCCACCGACCCGGACTCACGGTTGTGAGTCCGGTCCGTAAGGCCCGGTCAGGCCGCGAAAAGTGTGTTTTTCCACCCTTTCCACCACATTTCGTGGTGTGGCCTATATATACCCCCATGGCTGCTCCTTGCTCTCTCTCTTGGACATTTGAGTCATTCCTAACACACTAGAGCTGAGCAACAACCCTCCCTCTCTCTCATTCTTGCTTGTGAGCTTCATTCTTGAGAGAAGAGGTGATCCAAGTGTATTTGCATCGAGTTCTTGCATCTAGAGGCACTTGGGGATCGTTGTGAGCCGGTTGGTTTCTTGTTTCTCTTGGAGACACCGCTCCTAACCGGCTTGGTGATTTGGTGGAGTTGTTGGCAAGAAGAGGAGATTGTTTCTTGGCCACCTCCGGGGAAATTGTGAGAGGATCACGCACTCCTCGTCGGGAAGACAAAGTGCAAGGAATACATTGCTCGTGTCTTGGGTACCACACTTGTTGAGTGGTGTGTTGAGGCTAGTAAGGGCACCGCCTAGCTCAAACATCATCCTTGTGTTGGTCGGCACTGTAGGAGACTAGCTTCTCGGTGTACAAGTGAACTTCGGGTGAACAAATCGACTTGTTCATTGTCTCGGTGTGTGGATCATCACCTTCATGTGATTGATAGCTTTTCTTCTTCCCGGTGATTGGTTGACATCCTCTACACGTCGGTATAACAAGCTTCTCACTCTTGCATTACTTTCCTAGTTTACCTTGAGTAGAGAGCTAGCACTTGCTTTGTGTAGTTGTTCTTGCTAGCATAAGAACCATTTTAGGATTGCTCATTAGCTAGAGTAGTGACATAGACTTTGTGTGGATTAGAGATCATAGATATATTTAGTCTTGTCACTAGAAGGCTTGCAAGACCACTAGAGCTAGTGCAAACCGCTTTACGCCGTGTTTTATACTAATCGGTTTGTTTAGTTGAGTTTGTAGAAAATTTTTATAGACTATTCACCCCCCCTCTAGCCATCTAGGACCTTACAAGTGGTATCGGAGCCATGGTCACCATATTTGAAGGCTTAACAACCTTGGTGTGAAGCTATGGCTAATGTTGTGTTCAACCATGTTGGGGGAAAGCCTCCTTTCTTTGATGGAGTCAAGAATTTTGACTATTGGAAGAGATGCATGAGAATGTACTTAAGATCAATCAATGACCATGTATGGGAGGTGACCGAAAAGAATTATGTCATCCTTGATCCAACCAATCTCACTCCCACCGACAAGTCCAACAAGCAATGCAACACCATGGCATTGAACACATTGTACATTGGTATGGATGTTAAGGTGTTTGAGGGCATCAAAGACCTTGAAAAGGCAAGTGAGGTTTGGGAGAAGTTGTGTGAGACCTATGAGGTCACTAAGGTGGTGAAGAGTGCCAAGTTGTATGTTCTCAAGAGTGAATTTGAGAAATTCAAGATGAAGAAAGATGAGACCATTCCGGAGACATTCCATAGGCTCTAAGTGATTGTCAATGATCTCAAATCATTGGGAGTGAAGACATTGGATAGAGACTTTGCGCACAAATTCTTAATGTGCTTGCCCAAGAGATTTGCCATGTTGAGGAAGATACTCTTTAGATGTGCATTGGACACAATGACACCTAGTGACTTGCTTGGTGAAGTGCTAACCGATGAGCAAGTGGATGGCATGGAAGATGAAGTGGAGAAGGAGGATGACAAGAACAAGAAGGTTGTGGTATTCAAGGCCGCCACCACCTCATCCAAGGCCAAGGGCAAGTCCAAGGCTCAAGAAGAAGATGATGAGGAAGTCAACCTTGAGGAGATCGATCAAGAGTTTGCTATGTTTGTGAAGAAGTTTAGCAAAGTCTTGAAGAGTAAGAAGTTTGGGCAAGGCTCTAGAAAAAGAAATGATTCATCCAAGAGCAATGAAGAGCCAAGAAAGTGCTTTGAGTGTGATAGCCCTTATCACATCCTTGCCGATTGCCCAATCAAGAAAGAAAAGGAGAAGATGAAGGGATACAAGGGCAACAAGACAAACAAGAAGAGCAAGACCATGACATTCAAGAAGACAAATGATGGTGCTTTTGTTTATTCTTGGGACAGTGATGGTTCATCCGATGAAGAGGAAGAGAAGCCCAAGGCCATGAGTGCAATTGGCCAACACAAGACATCATCCCTCTTCGGCTCATCACCTTCATGCTTCATGGCTAAGGCCACTAAGGTATCATTGCATGAGCATGAAGAACTAAATGATAATGAAGTAAAATATGATAGTGATGAGGATGATGATGATAATGATGAACCCACTAGAGATGATCTTTTAGAGATGCTTAAGCAAACTCATATCATGCTGAAGACTAAGGACAAGGAGTGTAAAGCTTTGCGAAAGAGTGTAAAAACTCTTGAGCAAAACTTTAGTGAGCTAGAGGCCACCCATGAGGGTCTAAAGGAAGACCATGGGGAATTGGAGCTAGCTCATACAAGGCTTTAAAAAGCCCATGCCTTGCTCTTAGAGAAGAATGATAGAGCTTGCTCAATCATCAAGAAGGATGTTGGTTCAACATGTGACATCATAGATGAACCCTTTGTGGTTGATGTTGAAGAACCGTCTATTCCTTCCACATCCACATCAACCCACTCAAGCTATACTAGTAGTGATGGAGTAATTTTAGATTCATCACTAAAAGTTGAGAATGAGACTCTCAAAAGAGAGGTGGATGAGCTCACCCACTCCTTGAGGAAGGCATATGGTGGGGATGCCCGCTTGCTAAAGTGCTTGGGTAGACAAAGGTTTTCCCTTAACAAGGAAAGCTTAGACTATGTCCCTAAGAAAGGCAAGAAGGCCTTTGCTACTCCAAAGCCTAGCTTTGTGAAGAGCAATGGGCTCTATTGCAATAGATGCAAGCAAGTGGGGCATCAAGAGCTAAGATGTGCTAAAATGAACATGAACAAGAAATCAAGCAAAGTGCATTCCATATCTTTTGATTCTTGTTACTTGCTTACCAAGGGTGAGAAGGGTGTCAAGGCAAAGTTTGTTGATACACCCATTGTTGGCCCAAAGAAGAAGGCAATTTGGGTACCAAAGGCTTTGGTTGCTAACCTCCAAGGACCCAAAGGCAAATGGGTACCTAAATCTTATTGATTTTCTTGTAGGTGAATTACAAGATTGGGGGCAATCATTGGATTCTTGATAGTGGGTGTACTCAACATATGACCGGTGATGCAAGAAAGTTCAACATCATTGATTCAACTCAAGAGAATGGCAAGCCAATTACATTTGGTGATAGCAAGAGTGGCAAGATTCAAGGCATTGGTAAGGTTGCAATAACCAATGACTTGAAACTATCAAATGTGGCACTAGTCGACATATTGAAGTGTAATTTGCTTTCGGTGGCATAAATTTGTGATCTTGGTTATAAGTGCATCTTTGGTGAAGATAGTGTTGAGATAGTGAATACAAAAGATTCAAGCTTGATCTTTAAGGGAATAAGATTTGACAACCTCTACCTTGTGGATTTTGGTGCTAGTGAGACTCAAATTAGTACATGCTTGATATCTCAATCTAGCATGGGTTGACTATGGCATAGAAGGCTTGGTCATGTTGGCATGAAGCAACTCAACAAGTTAGTGACTCATGATCTAGTGAGAGGCTTGAAGGATGTTCACTTTGACAAGGACAAGCTATGTAGTGCATGTCAAGCCGGCAAGCAAGTTGCCAATACTCATCCAAAGAAGAGCTTCATGAGTACTTTTTTTTTAAGAATGACACAGTACAACGCAGACACTCACAACACGCACGCACACTCACCCCTATAAACACACGCACGCAAACCCTACCCCTATGAGCACCTCTCAAGAACTGGGGGCCGGCAAACTGAAATTCTCGAAGTCACCGTAGGCGCCTCGTCGCCGACGGAACGCCGCTACCACTTAATGCATAACGCCTAGGAAAATCCTGGGAAAATCCCAGGAAAGGTGCGAGCACCGAGATTTGAACCACGGTGGGTAGCGCCCCACTGGACCGCCCTACCATTGGACTACAAGCCAATTCGCGCTTCATGAGTACTTGCAAGGCATTTGACATATTGACTTGTTTGGCCCAACCGCATACACAAGCATTGGTGGCAACAAGTATGGATTTGTGATTGTGGATGACTATACAAGATTCACTTGGGTGTTCTTTCTCAATGACAAGAGTGACACATATTCAATCTTCAAGACATTTCTCAAGAGGGTGCACAATGAATTTGATATCATAGTGAAGAAAGTGAGAAGTGACAATGGAAGTGAGTTCAAGAACACAAGAGTTGATGAGCTATGTGATGACTATGTAATCATGCATCAACTTTTGGCCAAGTACACACCACAATCAAATAGCCTAGTTGAGAGGAAGAATAGGACTCTCATTGAGATGGCAAGATCAATGCTTAGTGAGTACAATGTGAGTCAATCATTTTGGGCCGAAGCAATCAACACCGCATGTCACTACATCAATAGATTGTATTGCCATCCCATGATGAACAAGACACCTTATGAGCTATTGAATGGAAGAAAGCCAACCATTGCATACTTTAGAGTATTTGGATGCAAATGATACATATTGAAGAAGGGTGCAAGACTTGGCAAATTTGACAAGAGGTGTGATGAAGGGTTCCTACTTGGTTATTCCACCACAAGCAAAGCATATAGAGTGTGGAACAACTCAAGTGGAGTGCTAGAAAAAGTCCATGATGTTGAGTTTGATGAAACCAATGGGTCCCAAGATGAAGATGAGAACCTCAATGATGTTAGTAGAACTCAATTGGTAAATGCCATGAGAGGCATGGACATTGGTGATATTAGGCCAACTCAAGTTGATGATGACAAAGATGAAGTGCAAATCACTCAAGCTAGTGGTGCTCAAGTTCAAGATCAACAACAAGCTAGTACATCATCTCAAGCTAAAACAAGTGATCAACCAAGCTCAAGCAATCAAGTTCCAATACTTCAAAGCTCAAGCATAGCTAGAGATCACCCAATTGATCAAATTGTTGGTGACATTGCAAGTGGAGTACAAACAAGAGGTAGACTAGCGGCCTTTTGTCAACACTTTACTTTTGTGTCACAAGAAGAGCCCGAAAAAGATTGATGATGCCTTGAAGGATGAAGAATGGGTTATTGCCATGCAAGAGGAGCTCAATAACTTTGATAGAAATAAGGTTTGAGAATTATTGGAGAGACCAAAAGACTACAATGTCATTGGAACCAAATGGGTGTTCAAGAACAAGCAAGATGAAGATGGCATTGTTGTGAGAAACAAAGCAAGGCTAGTTGCACAAGGTTACACTCAAGTAGAGGGTCTTGACTTTAGTGAAACATATGCTCTGGTTGCAAGACTAGAGGCAATTAGAATTCTATTGGCCTATGCATGTGCACACAACATCAAGCTCTATCAAATGGATGTCAAGAGTGCATTTCTCAATGGCTTCATCAATGAGCTAGTGTATGTTGAGCAACCGCCCGATTTTGAAGATTACCATCATCCCAACCATGTGTACAAGTTGAACAAGGCATTGTATGGGTTGAAGCAAGCACCTAGAGCATGGTATGAGAGGTTGAGAGACTTCTTACTCAAGAAAGGCTTCAAGATGGGCAAAGTTGACACTACTCTATTCACCAAGAAGATTGAAAAGGATTTGTTTGTCATGCAAATATATGTTGATGATATCATCTTTGGATCAACAAATCAAGAGTATTGTGAAGAGTTTGCCAAGATGATGGCTAAAGAATTTGAGATGTCTATGCTTGGAGAGCTCACATATTTCCTTGGTCTTCAAATCAAGCAAATGAAGAATGGCACCTTCATTAGTCAAGGGAAATACATTAGAGACATGGTCAAGAGGTTTGGATTGCAAGATGCCAAGGGCATCAATACACCAATGGATACCAATGGATCATTGGACATTGATGAGAATGGCAATATGGTTGATCAAAGGTACTATAGGTCATTGATTGGAAGCTTACTCTATGTGACCGCTTCTATGATGTTGATCAAAGGTACTATAGGTCATTGATTGGAAGCAAACTTTGAGCTTATTGGATATTCGGACTCGACTATGGAGGATGCAAGGTTGATAGAAGAAGCACAAGTGGCACTTGTCAATTCCTTGGAAGATCTCTAGTATCTTGGTCCTCAAAGAAGCAAACCGGTGTAACACTTTCAACCACCGAGGCCGAATACATTAGTGCCAGTAGTTGTTGTGCACAATTGCTATGGATGAGATCAACATTGAAGGATTATGGATTTGATTTCCATCATGTGCCTTTGTATTGTGACAATGAGAGTGCTTGTAAGATGACTCAAAACCTGGTCCAACATACAAGAACCAAGCACATTGACATAAGGCATCACTTCATTAGAGATCATCAACAAAAGGGTGACATTGCTATCCAACCTATTGGCACCGAAGATCAATTGGCCGACATCTTTACAAAGCCACTAGATGAGAAGAGGTTTTGCAAGCTAAGAAATGAGTTGAACATCCTTGACTTCTCAAATATGAGTTGAATGCACCCCACTATCATGACATGCCCCTCCATCAAGCAAAACAAAGATGAAATTGTTTGACGTGGCATTCATGATAACTAAGGACTTGTTAGAACATATAGATATATAACTTGTGCCTTAGGAAGCATTCATGGAAAATCAAAGGATTTCAATGTATGTGTGCCATCACTATTGCTATTTATGCTTGTTTGATCTAGTGATGACATATGACATGTTTATAGGCTTGCAATCTCAAGTGTTGAATTTGGCTATCTTTTCACACATATGCTTCAACATAGGCAAGATAACCCTTGTCATGAGGTGTGAAGAAGCTTGTCTTTGGTTCAAACCGAAATATATGTTTGACAAGTGATCCAATTTTGACCAAATTTGAGCACTACTCTCTCTTCCATAACACAACATGGTCATACCTTTTGTGGAAATTGTCGACAAAGGGGGAGAGATTAGTGCATGAAAGGTTTTGGAAAATTAAAAATTTCACATGTTTTTAAAAACCTCTCATGTGGTTCATGAGTTTACAAGTGGTTCACACAAGTAGGGGGAGCAAGCTCATAGACAATTTGTTGCATTTGTTTGTGCACTAACATATGACTTGCTCATTGTATATGTATTTAAATTCTATATACATGCTTGTGTGGTGTATGCTAGTTGAGTAAGATGCTTTACAAGTGGTTGATAACTAGCATGCATAGGAGCTAGCTAGATTTTCTAAATTCCGCTCTTAATTCAAGTACCTTGCTTATAATATGATCTCACGTGGTACTTTGAGTTTTGATGAAAATCTAGTTACCTTGATGCTTGTATGGTGAAAAATGGCGCAACTCCGATTGGTATCACGCTTCAAAGGTCCATTTCTTTCACCTTAAGCATCATTTTGGTAACATAGCTCACCCTCAATTTCAATATTCATACATGTATGCAATGCTTCGTTCCAAACTCGTGGCATACATGTAGGGGGAGCTCATCTTTGCCAAAACCGAACTATGATGATTGTCAATCCTATGATTGTAAGCAAAATGCTTGGACAACCGTTGTATGTTCAAAAACATTAATCATAAAACCTTTATGCAGGTTGTCACCAATTACCAAAAAGGGGGAGATTAAAGATCTCTTGTTTGGTTTTGGCTAATTAGTGACACCTAAGGACTAATCTCTCAATGCTAAGTGTTTGACATGATTGGATATTGGTCGGGCCGAAGTTGGTGCATTGTGATCATGGAGGATGGATCGAGGTGATCCAAAAGTTGATCAAGCATGCAACTCGGTGGAGTTTGAAGATCAAAGGTCCCAAGGCAAAGGTATAACCATAGGGCTTTTGATTTCACACCCAAGACACCATAGAGGGTGTGGGTGGTTATAGGATCGATAAGCCGTACTATAAAGAGGGGAAAACTTTCGTACATATCGATCCTCACGTGCCTTTAGGTTCAAGTCTCATATGCATGCATTCTAACCTAAAGTGCTAACTCCGTCCTTGATGGAATTGGTTTCGAAAATGCTAACACATAGTGTCGAGGTGTTCTTCGACGTGTCGGCAACAAGAAACAAGTGACGGAAGTCGGCTTGGAGCAAGGGCGAAGGAACGGCGACAAAACGACGGTTTCGCAGCTCTGGCGTGACCGGACGCACCGACCGGACGCTGGTCAAATGTGACCGGACGCTCCGGTGAGTGCGTCTGGCAGAGAGCATGTTTCCGGGGTCGTGCGTCGACGGGTGACCGGACGCACCGACCGGAAGCATCCGGTGCTGACCGGACACATCGATCGGATGCGCGGCCGACGCGACGGAGGCGAGGGGGTGGGGTCTGGTCGGTTCGGCTTGTCGGTTGTGACCGACCTTCGCCGGACTCACCGGTGAGTCGGTCGGCCTCCGGTCGAGCCGCGTAAAGTGTGTTTTCCACCCTTTCCACCACATTTTCGTGGTGTGGCCTATATATACCCCCATGGCTGTTCCTTGCTCTCTCTCTTGGACATTTTGAATCACTCCTAACATCTTTGAGCAAGCAAGCAAGCCTCCCTCCTCTCTCATTCTTGATTTGAGCTTCATTCTTGAGAGAAGAGTTGATCCTAGTGCATTGCATCGAGTTCTTGCATCTAGAGGCACTTGGGGATCGTTGTGAGACGGTGGATTTCTCGTTTCTCTTGGAGGCACCGCTCCTAGCCGGCTTGGTGAAGTGGTGGAGGCGTTGGCAAGAAGAGGTGATTGTTTTCTTGACCACCTCCGGTTGGTTTGTGAGAGGATCACACACTCTTCGTCGGGAAAATAAAGTGCAAAGGAATACATTGCTCGTGCTTTGGGTACCACACTTGTTGAGTGGTATGTTGAGGCTAGCAAGGGGCACCGCCTAGCTCAAACACCATCCTTGTGTTGGTCGGCACAACCGGAGACTAGCTTGTCGGTGTACAAGTGAACTCGGGTGAACAAATCAACTTGTTCATTGTCTTCATGTGTGGATCATCACCATCGAGTGATTGATTGTTCATCTACCTCCCGGTGATTGGTTCATAGCCTCTACAAGTCGGTATAACAAGTTTCTCACTCTTGCTTTACCTTCCTAGTTTACCTTATGTAGAGAGCTAGCACTTGCTTGTGTAGGTTGTTCTTGCTAGCATAAGGACCTTATTAGGTTTGCTCATTAGCTAGAGTAGTGACATAGACTTTGTGTGGACTAGAGATCATAGAAATACTTAGTCTTGTTACTAGAAGGCTTGCTTGACCACTAGAGCTAGTGCAAACCGCTTTACGCCGTGTTTTATACTAATCGGTTTGTTTAGTTGAGCTTGTAGAAAATTTTTATAGGCTATTCACCCCCCCCTCTAGCCATCTAGGACCTTACAGACTAGCTTGTCGGTGTACAAGTGAACTCTGGGTGAACAAATCGACTTGTTCATTGTCTCGGTGTGTGGATCATCACCTTCGTGTGATTGATAGCTTTTCTTCTTCCCGGTGATTGGTTGACATCCTCTACACGTCGGTATAACAAGCTTCTCACTCTTGCATTACTTTCCTAGTTTACCTTGAGTAGAGAGCTAGCACTTGCTTTATGTAGTTGTTCTTGCTAGCATAAGAACCATTTTAGGATTGCTCATTAGCTAGAGTAGTGACATAGACTTTGTGTGGATTAGAAATCATAGATATATTTAGTCTTGTCACTAGAAGGCTTACAAGACCACTAGAGCTAGTGCAAACCGCTTTACGCCGTGTTTTTATACTAATCGGTTTGTTTAGTTGAGTTTGTAGAAAATTTTTATAGGCTATTCACCCTCCCTCTAGCCATCTAAGACCTTACACCCTCTTGATAGTACGACCATCTATCCTAAATCCGGTCATAAACTTCTCTAAGCACCAATGACCGGCGAAATGAAATGCCCTATAGGTTATACCTTTGCATTGCGCATTTCCATTCCGCTCCATCTCCAAGTGCCGATGCAACACATGCACCAACACGATCACCAAATGATATGATCCACTTCATATCATCACGTGACACTATTGGTCCATCGATCTTGGCCTCACTTGCTCTTCACCGTTTGCGTCGGTCCGTCGGCGCCAAGTCTTGCCTAAGCTTCACCGCCTCGCGGTCCCATCGCTTCACCGCCTCGACTTGCCCTTCACACTTGCAACCGGTCCATCAAGCCAAGCCTTGTCTTGATCTTCACCACCTTGGTCACATGACTCCATGTCATGTCTCATATGCAATAAAGCTCCTCCATTGCATCATCACATGTGAACTAATCTCCTGTGTATTATCTCAATCACACATTATTAGTTCACCTAATGTTGACACTCAATTATCAAAAACCACAAGGGACCTTTCACAGGAAGGTCGTGAAAAGACATTATTGCTAAAAAAAATATTTAAGAAAACAGACATCAACAAAGGTAATGAAACCAAAGGGAGGAGAGCTTAAATTTATCTAGATTTGGACTTGGCAGGAAAATGAGCTTGTTGTTGTTGCTTTCTTAGATTTTTGTCAACAATAGTATTGGAGTCTAATAAAGTAGTGGCCTTCCTTTTTCTCTTCTGATTAACAGCAAGCTAATGAACCCATTGTTTCCAAGATGTATTGCTTCAGCAAGTAATTTGTAAAACAGATTGACTCTAAATTATTTATATCAATGTTCTTTATAGGCTACTCAACACGGTTGACTCTAAATTACAAAGTTCTTTGAAGGTTGAAGGTAAAATAAGAGAATACTATACTATGAAAACTTTAAGTACACATTCACTGGAAATCTTATCCCTGAGACTCATATCAATGTCTTTGTAAAACAGAACAACACTATTGGGTGGACCAACAAGAACTATAGCACGAGGTGGAATGGCGGGTGTCGCCTCAAGCCGTGGATTTCACCCTGCCGCGGCCGCTCCCTTCGTCCTTGACGCCATCGTCCACGTCGTCGTCAAGCTCACTATCAACACTGTGTCGCTCGCCGACCATATCCGTGGGCACGTGAAGAGGAGACAACACGAGGAACTCCGGATGCAAGCACCAGGCTATGTGCATATTTATGTGCGGAGGGACGATGTTTTGCCAACCAAAAAAGTAGGGAAGAGACATAGGGCACGGTTGGAGATGAATTTTTTCTTTTTTTCCTAAACAAAAACATAGACGGGGAAGGAATATGGGCCACTCTAAGGCGGGTGGATGGCCATTGAGGGCACAGGGCAGTTAGATGGGTCAATGCGTGGCTACTGGAGTGCAGGGTCTTCTAGACATCGCATATAATTAATTTTTATTTTTGCTAATTGACATTATCAGTATTGCAAATATATCATACCTAGTTGAATCGCAATCGCAGGCACCTCTCACATGTCTATTTAAATCGAATAGTTGTTAACACAAAGCAACATTGAGCTAGTAAATTGAATTGCCATTAACACAGAGCCATGAAAGATGAACTAGGAGCAATAGTATAAGAAAGAATAAAGAGTGAAATGCACAAAGTGGGTACCTGAACTTGCAACGTTGTGTCAAATAGGTCCATGGACTTACAAACCAGCCATCTAGCCCCTCAAACTTGCGAACCCGTTCACCCCAGGCCCAATCCGGTTTTGTATGGGTACTGTAGCAATGTTGACGCCAGCGATGACGTCAAGACTCCTTTTTAATTTACGAAATTGATATCTTTTTATTTAGAGCTCCAAATATAGCAAATAATATATCAATTTTGATCGCCTCGACGGCTCTTTGCAATGGTGTACTCCTTTTTGTTATTTGAGATAATTTTATTTTATATAAAATTAAATATTTCTATAAAACGAGTGGAATATTATTTGCTATATTTAATTTTATATAAAACGAGTGAAATATAAAACGACTAAGGTCGATGTCATGACCCGTGAAATAGGGCCCGGAAGGACAGGGCCCGACAGGCCGCTGAGCGCCGGCGCCACCCCTCCCGGGCAGGCGAGCGCCCCCGCCGCCTTCCCCTCCTTTCCGCGGTTCCTTCCGGCAATTAATTCGGGAATAAAGGAGGAAAATATCTAGGATTATCTTTAGGCGTTTTGGTGTGCAAGGGGCTATCTCATCTATAAGGGAGACCCTTATTAGGATATAAATAAATAGGATATGCTTGTAAAAGGTATTCCAATCTATAAGGAAACCTTTGGAGAGATTACTTGAGATACAAGTCCCACTAGCCCAGGGCTATAAAAGTAAGGGGTCCAGAATCTTTCGTGGTAACAAGAAAATAAAGAAATTTATCCCAACCTCCTTGTCTCTCGCCGCGCCGCCCGCCCCCCTCCGGCCCGCCAAGGCCGTCTCGCCACCACCCAGCCCACGCCGCCACCATCATCACCGCCCCCCATCCTCTTCCTCTCCTCCCAATTCCTCAATCACGTGTCGGGCCCGGCCCAAAATTTGAAACCGACAGCTTGATAGATGCATTCGTTCTACATGTAAAATATAGAAATTCCTCGCATCTGCGTAGTGCGACGTCGTATTCACATGCAAAATATACTCCTAGAGTACTCGGCAAGTGTTCAAAGCCGATCACGCTAGTCGCTCGATCATCGCCACTTTTTCCTTTTTTTCTATATAATATGCCTGACTTATTACACCTCTCTCAGTCTCTCACCTCGTGTGCGTGCGTGTGCGTGTATATATATCGCGATGCAGGGTTGGAGCGAGCTCGGACACCAGAGCGCCAGCCAAGGCAACCATGGAGGCAGAGCACCACTCAACCGGCCGTTGTTTGTCCGGCCGGGGAGGGCCCCGACGAGCTCTATGCTAGTTGCAAAAATATCACTCGTTTAAATTTTTAATTTTATACGAAATAAAATTATCTCAAATAACAAAACGGAGTACACCATTGGAAAGAGCTCGTCGAGACGATCAAAATTGATATATTATTTGCTATATTTAGAACTCTAAATAAAAAATATCAATTTCGCAAATTAAAAAAGGAATGCCGACATTATTCGACGCCAAGATTGCCAAGAAGCATCCACGCAAAACCATCATGAACCGGATTGGACGCAGGGTGAACGGGTCACAAGTTCGGAAATTTAGATACCGATTTGTAAGTCTATAGACCTATTTGACACATCGTTGCAAGTTTCGGATACCCACGGTGCATTTCACTCAAGAATAAATAACAAGCAAATAAAATAAAAGTAGTCTAAAGTCATCGAGTCTTCTCGTAGCAAAAAGGTCACAAAGTCGAGAAATTTGGTCGGCGGCGACCTTTTTATCCCGAAAAAGTTCAAACGGCAACAGCGTCCGGCACAGACCGCGGACTCCGGAGACCTCGGCCTCCCAAGTACACAAACCTCCCCACGAACTATTCGTAATTACGGACCGCTCCTTTTCCTCTGCATCAGAGGTACCTATCCACAATTAAGTTTTCCACCAAGGACTGAGACGCAAGTTTCTCCCATGTTCGCGTGAATCCCCAGCAACCTTTCACCCCAAGCCTTCCTTCCCTTCCTTCCCCTCCTCCGCTCGCTTAAACCCCTGCGGCTGCGGCGAAACAATTCAAAATCCGCTCCTCGAATCCGTCCGCCCCAGCCCCACCCGGAATCCCGTCTTCGGCCACCTCGCCCGCCGCTCACGCCCTCCTCGGAACCTTCTCCAAACTTGTCGGGCCTTACGCGCCCGCACTTGGCTCGCTCCCTCGCTCGCCGCCGCGGACGCCATGGCGGCGGAGAAGCTGCGGGATCTTAGCCAGCCCATTGACGTGCGGCTGCTCGACGCCACCGTCTCGGCGTTCTATGGCACCGGCTCCAGAGAAGAGGTAACGGCGCCCCCTGAACCTAGTCTATGCTGCTGCTGCTGCTGTCGCTTTGGGGGTCGGGGGCTTCTGGCCCCTCGGCGGCCGATCGCTCGCCGCGGCCACGCTAAGTTTTTTCGGCGGTGAATGGTGGGTTGGATCGGTTGGGACAGGGATGCGGGCTTTTACTTTTGCCCCGTGTGGTGGCCGTGTCCTGTTGTGATCGCGCTGCAGCGGAAGGGGAGCAGTCTGCCTTGAGCAGGCGTATGGGTCTGTCGGTGCGGTTCTGAAATCATGATTGTCTTGCTTGGTTGCAGTGAAGTGTAGAAGTGTTTTCTCGGATTCTATCAATTAGTGATGCTTGATATTCTGTTGAATGTCAATGAAACAAGGATGTGTGATCATGTGCAACTTACATTTGTAACACTTTATAATTGCATTACTGTAAAATTTGAGCCCCCAACCATAGTACAAAACAACATTGTATCCAAAGTTTGAACTATAATAAACGAACAATCATTGCTCCATATAAAAACATGGAGAACTAAATAATCTGAAAATATAGCCCAATACAACATTCTAATACAATTTGCAGTCTACAGAAGCTTAAAGGCTGCAGTTATGTACGGGTGCAGGCTGTTGGAACAACAATCAACTGTCTGTATTCAGGCATTCAGCACAGTGGAAAAAATATATGAGCTTTTTTTTTTTTCGTCATCAGCTAAAGCTAATCCTATTTTCGTGTAATCCACCAGCAACAAATATGTTAAATAATTTCAAACAACTTATTGCGTTCTGCAAACATCACTTTGGTTGACAGCATAGCTGCAGCAGATACTGTGATGAAATGTGTTCTACATTTGTTAATTATTGTCTTCTGGCCCTATTGGTATAGTCAAAAGTTTAATTCAGGCTGAAGCAATTCTTTTTTTTCTTATGCAGTCGATGCATGGTGCTTGCATTATTGCATCACAGTGTATGGATCTAATTGTACTGTTAGGTGAAACATTTTGTATTGCATGCTTTGCAAATGGAAAGCAGGAATATTCATTTCATTGTGCATTATTACATTTCACATTACTATCAATATACAACACGCTTGTATTACTACCTGTTGTTTATGTGCTGCTGCTGTGTTTCAGAGGCATGCGGCAGATCAGATCTTGCGTGAGCTGCAGAATAATCCAGATATGTGGCTACAAGTAGTTCACATTCTGCAGAACTCCCAAAATTTAAATACCAAGTTCTTTGCTCTCCAAGTAAGTTTTGATTCAAGACGTTATTTTATTTCTGTTGATACAATAATATTGAATAACTAAAGCGTGGCAAAGGGGAAATACAAAAATTACTGTATGATATGGATAGTATTACATATTGACTTATCTAGGATAGGATTTCTGTAGTGATTTAAGTCGATAGCATCCATGCCACTAATTCAATACTGAGCATGCACTTTTGAGGGATCAGGGACGTGTGATGATGGGTCAACCCATTACGGTGCTTAAACCAAACCAATTGGTTAGTTTGGACTTTGGAGCTAGGGATTGGATGGTCCGTTCCTCAAACCAAACTGTCATAGTGCAGTCCTTCCTGGCTCACCTGTGGGAAATTAGGGATAAACTGGGAGGAGAATAACAGCAAGGGGGGAGTTTTTGGGGAGGAACAAGTGTTGATTATTATATTGTTTAACCATCGTAGATTTGCTCTCATGGGGACTCTAACCCAGACCTGGAGATACTACTTAAGCACTTGCAACCACTAGGCTAGGATGTTTCGCAATTTCTGTCATTATGAATCATGCTCAATAGAGATATTTCTAATTTCTAATAATAATATACACAAAAGGTTTGTTTCCTATGAACCTTTTATGACTGATTCTAATCATATTCTTTTAGGTACTTGAAAATGTTATCAAATATAAATGGAATGCTTTGCCAGTGGAACAACGTGATGGTATGAAGAATTATATATCTGATGTCATTGTTCAGGTAATGATCATATGACCATTACCTTGATGAACCTGATCCCAATTTTTGTGTTCTGTAAAGCTGACTCTCTGAATAACACCCCTGCCCCCTTTTTTATTTTCTATTTTGCTTTCTACTAGCTCTCAGGCAATGAGGTTTCCTTTCGACAAGAGAGACTTTATGTCAATAAGCTCAACATTATTCTGGTGCAGGTAGGTTAAACAATTTTGATTGTTTTCTTTTTGTCTAAGTATTCATAATTTGTTGTGCGAATCAGTATGGTCTATGCTACTTTTCTCATAATATTGATTTTGATTTTTGCAGTACTGTACATCTGTTTCTTATGTTGCCTATTTTCTGTTATTTCTGTTGTAATAGGTTTTAAAGCATGAGTGGCCTGCTAGGTGGACAACCTTCATCCCTGATCTTATTGCAGCAGCAAGGAGTAGTGAAACAATATCACGAGAATTGTATGGCAATACTGAAGGCAAGTTGCTTGCTCAATATGCCTGTTACCTATTTGTTTTACCATATTTGGATTCGTTGTCTGACTGAGCAACAAATATGCAGCTGTTAAGTGAAGAAATTTTTGATTTCTCAAGAGGGGAAATGACGCAACAAAAGATCAAAGAGCTAAAGGGTTCACTAAATAGGTATATATATTTGCATCTCGTTTTGCTAGCTTTCATCCTCTAGTTGACAGGATGCTCATAAGTTTAATGCATTGCATATTGTTTTGGTGGCACTTTTCATCTTGCCTATATGGACGTGACTTGACCCATATTTTTATGTAAAAAGTACTTTATCTCTGAGTCTTAAAACAAAAAAAAAAACGTTTATTTATCTTTGAGTACTGATATACTGTTGTATGCTTTTGAACAGTGAATTTCGTCTTATTCATGAGCTTTGCTTATATGTTTCTCTCTGCGTCCCAAAGACCTGAACTTGTTCGTGCTACATTGGCAACACTCCATGCTTTCCTGTCATGGATCCCCATTGGTTTCATATTTGAATCTCCTCTGGTGTGTAGTCCTCTTACATATAACTTGAATGCTCTAATGTTAAATTGCATCTGTTCCAACTAAACCTTTTCATTAATCTTTTAGCTGGAGACACTTTTGAAGTTTTTCCCTGTTGCTGCTTACCGGAATCTTACACTACAATGTCTAACAGAGGTAAAAACATGTCCATTATTGTCAGTTCTAATGCATTATTTGGTTTTTCCAGTATAGCCACTAGTTAACACACTTTTATTTGAGTTTGATAATTATGGAGATCCATCTGTGAGGATTGAATCAGGACTGATAAGGTGGATGAATGTACTGATGTTTAAACTATTGCAGGTTGCTGCTCTTCATTTTGGTGATTTCTATGACACGCAATATGTCAAGATGTATGCAGTCTTTATGTTGCAGCTGCAGGTATATTCCATAGTGTTAAGAACTATGATTCACTTTCCTCTAGCTTGTTTGGTGGCTTCTTTTTGACTCTTTGTTTTCCTTGATGAGAAGGCTATTCTTCCTTCTGGAACAATTTCAGATGGCTATGCCAATGGTTCTAATGAAGAACAGGTATACTCTACCCCTTCCTCTTGATTCTATATATTCTGGAATTTGCAGTTTTTTCAGATATCCTATATGAAGTTTCAGAGTTGATAGCTTGTATTCAGTTTTGATTAATCAAATTCAAAATGGAATTTCACGTGGTTTTCTTTTGAATTTTGAAAATCACGTCGTTATTGAGCTTACAACATGTGTAATTTGAGTAACCTTGAGCTTGAGAATTTGAATTTGATGTGGATACTAGCAAAACTGACTGCAATGGCACTAAAGATTAAAGAAGTACATTTGTATATATAGTTAGCCTTGGTTCCATGATTCTGTTAAAGAAGGTTAGGATGATTTGGAACTCAATTATGTTCAGGGACTGAGTGGGATGATGGGTTGATGCAGCAATATGTAAGGTGGAGTGGTGATGATGGCAGGCACACTAATACAACATCACCACCAACTCCATTGTTTTAAGTAGTAGAGATAGAGAAGGTTGAACATTTAAAAATGACTATGGGTTCAATAATTTTGGTAGAAATGAAATTTGATAGTGAAGCCATTTTATTTTATTACTCAGATTACCAACCTTTCTGGTATAGGAGTTTAGTAACAAGATGTCAAGATCACAACCATAGCTTTATGTTCTAATGGGACTATTTGCCAACAGTGCTAACCTAATCAAAATTTTGATAATCCTTAAAAGATTATGTCAGTCAAATCCTGCATAATGAGCATGCTGCTCCCATATGATGCACTAAGACATACTTGTTTCTTTGAGCAGGCATTTATCCAAAATCTTGCACTTCTTCTGACATCCTTCTTCAAGGTAATGATCACTGCATTTTGAATCAAGCAAAGCTGTCAAGTAGCATCTTTCTATTGTTATAAAATTCATGGGCTGCCTGACCCAACATATATGCAGTTCATGTTATGTTTTTTATGAGGAAAAGTTGGGGTAACCTTAGGCTAGTTTCAGGTCTAATTTCTGACCAAGGAAATAAAATTGCTAATTCTTGCTGTATTACACACCATACCAGTCTCAAATGATATTTACTCAGATTTCAATGTGATAAATGTAGAATCACATGCGCATACTGGAAACGACTCCTGAAAATAGAGCTGCATTGCTTTTTGGGCCTTGACTACCTCATTGAAATTTCATTTGTTGATGACACTGAGATGTTTAAGGTATGGAGCTAGGCTGAATTCTGGAACACACTGAGCATTGTGCAAGGTCATCATCTTATATTGTTGGTTGTTTGATAAACAGGTCTGTTTGGACTACTGGAATCTGTTCGTTTTAGAATTATTTGAAACATACAACCAAGTGGAGCGATTGGTGGGACTTCAGGTTCTTTTAAGCTTAATTTTAATACTGCTTATATTTATCTATGTTGGAAATGCCTAGTTTTTCTTCTTGTTTTCAGATGTGTGTAGATGAATTTCAAATTTCCCATGCTATTATTATTGTATTCTGTTTCTGGCTTTCACTTTATTTGGTTGTAGTTGTCATGCTATAATAGACATGTGGCAAATACGTTACAATAACATGTCAGTGCTATGCTAATATACACTCAGTTTGGGGCCCTATTTGACATTATGACATGTATGCGATTACTAATGTTGATCTTTCCCATATAAAACATCCTTTTCAGAATATTGGTTTCAGCCTAGCAAATAGAAACAATTGATGTACAGAACTGGAAAAAAATAGCTCGTCTGTCCTTTGTCACGTCAAATGTAGTTTGATTTGTAAAATTAAGTGTGACATTCAAGATTCAATAAAGCACACCTGATTTCATAGTGTGGAATGGCTACTCCCAATACAGAGAACAAATGAAGCACAACCTCCGTTTTAAACTGCAAGTTGTTTTAGTTTTGTCCTAAGTTAAACTTGTCTAACTTTGAAGTTTATATAAAAGTATAATTTAGCGTCTACAATATCAAATAAATGTACTGTCAAGTTATATTTCATGGTGTATCTGAAGAATCTTGTTTGATGTTGTAGATGTTTGTTCATTTTTCTATAAACTTGGCCAAAGTTAGAGAAGTTCCACTTAGTACAAAGCTAAAACGATTTACAGTTTGGAACATGAGCTACTTTTAATGTGAGGTGGTATATTGTTGGAGGTGTATGTGGCACTGTATATGTACTTACCCCCAAAAAGGTGGTATATTACACACATGCCTAACTAGTGGTAAAATAAAATTGTTTAATTTGATTTGTTAAACGCAAAGGTTCAGAAACTTTTTGGTTGCATTCTGAAGTAAACTGAGCTTTCTCAGGGCTAACCTTTTGTAAATGATATGTTTTTATTTTTCTTTTAAATGGTTGTTTTGATGACCTCTTGCATTACTTTTCATTGTTGCTAAATTCTGTGTACTTCACATTCCTAATCATTTACCACATGCACAAACTTCACCACTTCAGGCTCAGCGAATTCCTGGAACTGATGATGGTACGCTCATAGCTGTTCAACAGAGGAGGCAACTTTATGCAGGATCACTTTCAAAATTAAGAACATTAATGATCTGTCGGATGGCAAAGCCAGAGGAGGTTTTGATTGTTGAAGACGAGAATGGGAATATTGTACGAGAAACATTGAAAGATAATGATGTCCTTGTTCAGTACAAGGTTAGTAAAAGGATTAGCTATCAATTTCTACAGGATATTATAGGCATCTTCGTTAACTTTCTGTTGTTATTGTTTGCTGTTCTATTCTAGATCATGAGGGAAACACTGATATACTTGTCACATCTTGATCACGAAGATACAGAACAGCAGGTATATCTTACTGTGTTACTGTGGGTTTTTTTTAACATTTTGGTCCATGACTCTAAATCAACTTTGTGAGGATGGTTATTAACTTGGCTATTTATGCTGTTTCTTTCTGCTACCAGGTTAGGTTTATGGTAAATGTGCACAACACAAACTAGAAAAATGACTGGTTGCATAAGCAATGAGTACTATCTGAGCTTTTGGGACATAGGAGTTAGCACATGTTCATAAGATAGTTTATGTTTCTTTGATTTCGAAGGAGTTACTTAGGAATCTAAAAATCAACTCCAATTTCATTTTCTCTCTTGGTCACTTATGACTGGGGCAGCATATCCTGTGCTCAGTTCAGACACTACCACCTTCAACTTTCCTGTGTTTTCACCTGGATCTGGAGCCTATCCTTGTTTTTTTAATATAATATTCTGGTGCTTTTCATCCTGCTTCCCAAGTGGAACTTTGGAAATAGAAAAGGGTTTAGCGTTATGCTTCTAGAGTTGTTAGTTATTATTTGGTGATGTGGAAGCCCTATTTTATCTTACTTAGAGTATTAGAAGAAAATTATGGTAGCTTCTGAGATACGCCACTTTCTGTGTATAAATGGTACAAAATTATCTTCTTCGTCTGTGTAACTTACAATGAAGCATCTTCAAAATTTCAGATGTTGAGGAAATTAAGCAAGCAATTAAATGGTGAAGACTGGAGCTGGAATAACTTAAATACTTTATGCTGGGCGATCGGATCCATTTCTGGTTCTATGGTGGAGGAGCAGGTTAATTGACTTAAATAATTATTTGTCGACTTGTGTTAATATTTGTCAATGAAACAAAGATCCACATCTGCTCGACTGTTCCATTATTTTAGTTTCCTCTGATTGGCTGATTCCAGTACAGTAACAACCTCGGACTTAAAATGTAAAATACCCCCAACCCAATGAGAATAATCCCTTTTTCAACAGTTGAGAAACACTACACTTTGGTGGCAATTGTACTCTGGACAACCCATGCATAATGCACCTTGTTTCTAACTTTCTGGATCTGTCGTTTTCTCTTGTATATACTGCTTTGTTATTCGTAGTGTAATGTAGTGATTGGAAGGAAAACATCCCTCAAGACTTCTCCCAGGAACTGACACACAAGAGAACACACGTGCACATATACAGCAGTGTGCTACTTCTAGTGCTGAGAAAAATCTTGTAGTCAAAGCAGCCATTATTACTACCAAGTCTACCATAATCAGACTATTATTTTCTTGAACTACTAGCTAAAATCAAGCTAGCACTGATGACTCAGAATCTATACTCTAGGCTGAACCTGGACACAAATGCACTCAATGTTTGTTGCTGACTGTTTTCATCTATTCAAAATCTTTAAGTATATCCCTATTAAATCTGCTGCAGGAAAATAGGTTTTTGGTTTTGGTTATTCGTGATTTGTTGAATCTTTGTGAGATTACAAAAGGGAAAGATAACAAAGCTGTGATAGCTAGTAATATTATGTAAGTATTTCTCCCTTTTTATATTATCACGCTTTTATTTATTATATGATAAGATTTAGAATGATCAGTATGCTGCTATTCTTTTTCCACCCATAATTAGGTATGTTGTGGGGCAATACCCAAGGTTTCTAAGGGCGCACTGGAAGTTTTTAAAAACAGTGATCAACAAATTATTTGAGTTCATGCACGAGATGCATCCTGGAGTTCAGGTCACATATTTCTATTTCTTTATTTGTTGAAAAATCCATTTAGTTGCTGTCCAATTGGTTCTGTAGCTTTTAATTTGAAAATGTTATAGTCCTGATTCCTTCCCCCCAGTTTTAGCTAGCAAGTCAGCTAATCTTTTATCGTATTCTGCTGTGTATCTTGCAGCAAGTTTTTTTTAAAAAAAATTGTCTTATTGTTACATATATCTGGAACTGTTGTATATTCTTAACTTTTTTCCCTGTGAAGAACACAGTCAAAGTAATATAGAACCTAACCCATGTTTTGTTTGTAGGATATGGCATGCGACACGTTCCTGAAAATTGTTCAGAAGTGCAAGCGCAAGTTTGTGACACTTCAGGTTAGTTTGGTATTGTTAAATAACCTCTATTGTGCAGATGACCGTAGATGCATCTAGGAATCTTGATTTGAATTGCTTTATTAAAATCTTGTTCAGCTGTATTCAAAACTGAATATATAATTTAGGGTGTTGTGATTTGGGATTGTTCAATTAAAGGGCAGTTCTAAAGGCATCAAATATCGCTAAAAATTAGAATAATCTTTGATCTAAAGGCCCAGGAACCATTGATTATTGAATAGGTGGACTTGTTAGCTTATGATTGAGCATTATGGACTTGAGACCATTCAGTGAAAGGGATAGTTCTTATAGTTAGGTAAACAATGTTATCCTGCTTTTATGATGTGCGTCTGACCACTGTCATGACTTCCTTCCCTCATTGAATTGTTGGAGCTGTTGACGTTCACAAAGGCATTGCAATATTTGGACTGATCTTGTATCTTACGGCATCCCTAGCAATACACTTCAATTCTAGGCATTGGGATGTCCACTTTAGATCTTTGTTTACATGGTGAAGGAGGAACACGAGGAGAGTCTTCACAAGCCAACATCCCTGCAATAGGCCTCTAGCGACCTATCACATATTGTCCCATACTCCCATATTAAATTTGGGCTGTGTGCTACAGTCATATGGATGAATGCTTTTAAACCATGCTATCTTTAGGTCACATGGACAACTCTTATAGACAGTTAGTTGACTATGCTATTAGATATGGCCTTAGAGGTTCTAACATGATGTTTATTGATACTCTGTGTACTAATTTTTTTTATACTGCTACTAATAACTATTAAGTAGAGTTACTTGATTCTGGGCTTCTGTATCAAATACATATACAGGATCTATGTTTCCTTTTCGAACTAGTAAGTGTAACATATACTTGTGGCATAAAGTTATATTTGGTGTTTCAGACTCATTATAATGTCTGTACTCATGAAAACACATTTGGCTTTTTGCAAATTTGATGATTGTTTTGTATGGAACATATCTCTGATGCGTATCTCTCGGTTATGTGTGGCTGTTAGCATTTATTCAACATTTGTTCATGGTTGTATAGGTGGGTGAGAGTGAACCATTTGTTTCTGTGCTGTTGACCAACCTTCCTACCACGATAGCAGATCTTGAGCCTCATCAGATCCATACATTCTATGAATCGGTATGCAGTTGAAATTAGCTGTTTGCAGTCTGTCAATGAAGGATATATCTTATGTTTTCATTATTTTTATTCAGGTTGGTCAGATGATTCAAGCTGAATCTGACAATACTAAGAGGGAGGAGTATCTCAAGAGATTGATGAGCCTACCTAATCAGGTTCCACACTGATATATTTGTCATCCGAGTTTTCTATGACTTTCACCTAGTATTCTAGTTGTAAATTGTTGCATCCTAATCTCGCAGAAATGGGCTGAAATAATTGGGGAGGCAGGCCGAAGCCCTGATATTCTGAAAAACCAAGATGTCATCAGATCTGTTCTGAACATCTTACAGGTAATAAATAAGTTTTGAAGTGGCCAAGGGGACACTATTTTTTTGTTCTCATTTGATTTGATGTGCAAATGTTGGTGCCAAATAGTGTGACACTAACCTATTTGATGTGCAAATGTTGGATTTTTTTCTTTGTCCAATCATAGAATGCTTGCATTGCATATTGTCGCTTTATTAGAAGCATACTCACCTTAGGCATATTCTTCCTTTCCTAGGTCCTGTTTGGATCCCATGAATCGAAACCAATATCTAGAAAATGCTTCCCATTTCATTTTTAGATTACTTTCCAATACCTGGGAACCAAACAGGACCTTAGATAATTGTACCAACCACATTATGAGAAGCATGCCCTAGTACCATTTTAAATTGCCCAGGCAACTTTCTGTTTAGCATCACTTTTTTCCCTCCAGTTTTATTTCGGTTCTTATAAGATATAGTTTTTGGTGCTTGCAGACAAACACAGGTGTTGCATGCTCACTTGGGCCTTATTTCTTCCCACAAATTTCAGTAATCTTCCTGGACATGTTGACAGTGTATAGGTATTTTCACTTGCAGTTTACCAAACTTCTTTTTATCCTCTTATTTTCTTATATTCAAATTGGTCTACACATGCTTGTACTCCGTTAAGAAGTCCCCAATTTGGTTTCTCTGATGCTGTAGATTTGTTGATAGTATTGCTTTCTTCATATCATTGCATCACTTGTGATAAAGTCTTCATATCACCTGCTAATGTACTACAGAGTTAAGGTTTCAACAGCTAATATACTTCATTCCCTGTATCAGAATGTACAGCGAACTGGTGTCAAACACTATTTCCGAAGGAGGGCCTTATGCTTCAAAGACATCATTTGTGAAACTTCTGAGGTATGAATAATTATTCTATGCGGACCTTAATACTGAGTATTTTTGTTAAGTGGTGGTTTGTAATAAACAGATCGGTAAAGAGGGAGACATTAAAATTGATCGAGACATTTCTGGACAAAGCTGAAGATTTGCCACAGTTGGGGAAACAGTTTGTTCCTCCAATGATGGATCCTGTTCTTGGTGATTACGCTAGAAATGTGCCTGATGCAAGAGAATCTGAAGTTTTGTCATTATTCGCGACAATTATAAACAAGTAAGTCTGCCATTATTTTCTTCATTCATTTTTTTTTGTTATTTGTTTGCTAAATGTAGATGTGCATGAACTGGTCTTTTCATTTTGTTGTAACAAATTTTGTTCTATCCTACCCTAACTTTTGAGACTAAAGGCTTTATTTTGGCAAATGGAGTTTGTTAGTAATTTGTCCTTTTCTGTATAGGTACAAAGGTGAAATGCTTGAGGAAGTTCCTCGCATCTTTGAGGCTGTTTTCCAGTGTACTCTTGAGGTACAGATAACATAATTTATATCTTTTTCTTATGCTGATCAAAGATAATTCTGATTTATAGCCAAATTATATTTCTTATGCTTCGTATCAGATGATCACCAAAAACTTTGAAGACTATCCTGAGCATCGTCTTAAATTCTTCTCCTTGCTTCGTGCAATTGGTACACATTGTTTCCAAGCTTTTATTCAGCTCTCTAGTCAGGTACAGGTGAATTTGGTATTTCATCTTTCAGATGTCATTACAATAGCATCATCATATATGCTTAGTGTTAAGCTCAAAGCGAAGACATGCTTGTTCTGCTTGTGGATTACTGGTTTACTAACATGATTATTTATATCTGCTTCAGCAACTAAAGCTTGTTATGGACTCCATAAGTTGGGCATTTCGACATACAGAGAGAAATATTGCTGAGACCGGTCTAAGCCTGTTACTGGAAATTTTGAAGAACTTCGAGGTGCAATTTATGTTCTATCCTTTTTGTTAGTACTCTAGTTATAGACTCAAGGTAACCTGAGTGATGCCCACCTTTGCAGGCTTCAGGGTTCCAAAATCAGTTCTACAAGACATACTTCTTAAATATTGAGCAGGAGATATTTGCAGTGCTCACGGACACATTCCACAAACCTGGTTTCAAGCTTCACGTTTCTGTGCTTCAACATTTGTTCTATGTGGTAAATATATATGCATATATGCTTATCTGTTGTTCCATCCTCTGATGATTCTCTGTGTGTATTTGATTACTATGTTTGCTGGCATATTAGGTTGATGGTCTAACGGAGCCTCTCTGGGATGCCTCAGCAGTTCCTTCTCAATTCACAAATAATGCAATGTTTGTTCGAGACTACACTATTAAACTTCTCAGCTCATCATTTCCTAACATGACGCCTGTAGAGGTATTTTTATCCCTTGTGTACATATATTCTTAGTTCAATCAGCAGGAAATTTGAAATCCATGTTTTCTACAGGTAGCAAAGTTTGTTGATGGACTTTTTAGTTCAAAAACTGATCCTCCAAGTTTTAAGAACCATGTAAGAGATTTTCTTGTTCAATCGAAGGAGTTCTCTGCTCAGGTAAATGTCACAAAGTGCCTGTGCCTGTGTCACCTCAAACAAATTTATTTCATTTTGGTCTTGCTAAAATAAAAAAATAGATCTTTGCCATATAATGAAACTGTTTGTACGTACACCTACATATTAATCAATGAAGTGCACAGCCTCCCTCCCCTAGTTTTGTCGAGTGAGGGGCTTTGCAAATTATATTGTCTGCTGATTTTCTTCTTGTTGTCATCTGGTGCCAGGATAACAAGGATCTGTATGCTGAAGAGGCTGCTGCACAGAGGGAAAAGGAACGCCAACGTATGCTTTCCATTCCAGGGCTCATCGCCCCGAATGAATTGCAGGATGAGATGGTGGATTCATAGCGCTACCTTAGTATGATGTTCAGTGTCTTTGACACTATACTTCTGGAGCCCTTGTATTGAAGAAGGCCCATTGTTTTGCTAGGGTGATGAAAGAAGTGCTTGGTTTAGTTTTAACATTCTTCATAGTTATTACACTACTGGTTCAGAGGTTTCTGAAGTAGATAGTTGAAGGATTTAGTTGTCTGAGCTGTTTCAGACTGCCAGTGGGTATAGTGGGGTGGGGGGTTGGTTTCATGGTATGGTATTAGTAGCTCTTGTGTTTAATGTATTTAGCTTAGAGTGTTCTAGTGCTGTACCATGAAGCCTGAATGGCACCACACGCCAAGGTGGCTTCACTTTCTTTTCTTATATAATAGAATGATTTCCTTTTACTGCAGTGTCTTGGTAATCATGTTGTAATCATTCTACATAATGTAACTGTGAGAACTGTTGGGTGAGAACTGTTGCGTAGTTTCATTTTCTTGGCATCAAAGATTTAACTACCAATTTATAGCTTGCTGCAGCCTGGTAGCATTGTTTTGGTTCTGGATGTGAATCAGCTGGTTATTTTTGCATGCTCCGTGAAATTAGTCCAACTGTTTTACCTTAGTGAGGATAAATGTCGACAGGTTTTCGTAGTTCAAGGTTTCCATGTACGGGAAGACTCAAGCGGTAGAGTTTTGACCAAAAGGTCCGCTTGAGACCAAAAGGTCCTGGGCTCGACCGGCGAGTGTAGAATTTTCTCGTATTGCACCTTTTTTTTTTTTTTTTTTGGTGGTAGAACTTGTTTGCCGTATTCAGAACTTTATAGCGAAAACAGCGAGAGCTAGAATCTAGACAGACGTCAAAGCCAAACGACAATGCGACCAATAGTCTTAGCATGCTAACAATTCTTTAAAATAGTCTTAGCATGCTAACAATTCAGAGGTATTAAAAGGAACTGCACTTGACTCCCGACCAATTTCTTTTAACTAAGTTATCATATGGTAAAATTACTGTGTGTCTTTACCATTGGAACTATTTATCTTTCAATCCACCAGGGAGTTTCATATTGTACAATCCACCAGTCTATGTTTTGCGGCGGGACAGCAGTCAATGCAACATGCATTATTTTGGTCGAAGTTATGCACATGCCACATATGATCCGCAGTAACACATTTATAATTGGCTGGGATAAACACATCATGTTGTCACATGAAGGGGCTGCCATTTTGGAGACAAAATCCGCGGTATCTGTGGTGGCGTGGCCCATGTTCACACCGCTTCGTTCAAGTAGGGTGATACTATAATCCGAGAGCCCCTGCCTACGTACGTAGATCTACTTTAATTTCTTGCTTTGTTTACGTTGACGAGGTTAAGCCGCAGCTGACTTCCGTGCACCCAGCACACCTAGCTTTGTTTTGAACGGAATTGTGTGAGGAGCTGTTGGGAAAAACTCTAGTTGTTGTTTCTTTTTTAGCAACAATTCTAGTTGGTACTTGGGACTACTCATATCCTATATAGTACTCATAGGATAAACTCCCGATATGCATCATATCTAGATTCATCCTTAACCGCCTCTCTCTCGCCCATTTCTCCTCAGCGATGATCCTTGCCACCATCTGAGCTAGTAAACCAATCCATATATATACAGCGACAATAAAGATGTTGCAAAGCGTTCTTCTTCTTTCGTTGGCACGCGTGACACTCTGGATGTCTGGATCTGGCGGAAGATCGGACACTCTTGAAAGGGCACGTCGGCAAAGCATCCGAGGCCCCAGTGCAAAATGTGAAATGGGGCCCCTAAAGTCAAAAAATTCAAATAAAAAAAAACAGGTAATTAACTATATAACTTCCATACACACCTTTTTTCACAATATTTAGAAATGTATCAAATACTAATGCAAAAGAGTAAAACCCGGGTGAGGAGCAAATAAAGGACCTTATGTTCTATTGAAACGACCAAACCTTCTAGTATTCCTTGAGGTGAAATCTTCAATTATATCCGCCAACTGCCGACGAGCTGCAAGGCATCACTTTCAAGTGCTTCCGCCAATCCATTGCGTCTTTCTTGTGTCATGGTAGGCCCGGCAGATTTCACCGCGCCACCAAAAGCCTCCTCGGACGCATGTTCGCACGGGAATTGGCGCCACCACCACGGAGGCGCCATCATTCGGAACGCAGACGACTTGGAAGAAGGATCAAAGTATCGCCGGGCCCATAGATTGCTGCATAAAGTGGATGACGACGACGCCCCAAACAATTCTTTTGGCGCCCGGAGCGTTCTCCATTTCTGCCAGCCCATGGCCGGGCTGAGCTTTCGCCCTTATCATCCAAGGAGTTTAAGCATCGAAGTAAACAAGGGCAAAATATTCCGCCCAGGTATTGTTCAAGCAGCCTAATATCTGGGGCGCCCGGCTTGATCATCCGGCAATAAAATAATTCAGGGGCGAATGCACTTGTGCAGATTGGGAGGCAGCCTGATTCATCATCGGCGAGCCGCCTCATCGCCAGCATTGTCTGGGCTTTTGACCGAGCAGCCGCGGTCGTGGCACGACGGGCGCCGGATCAATATCCATCGCCCGGAGCCGGATCCGGCTGTTGCAGCCCTGGCGGGGGCCAGGACCGGCGGCGGATTTCTCCACCACGCCGGCGTCCCGGCCGTCCGCCCAGCGCCGCCGCAGCAAGGGGGGACACGAGCCCATCCCCGGCGAGGACGACCATATCCTGGCGGCCTGCGCGCCCCTTGCTAACCAGATTAACAACAGGGATATTTCATACCATATGGCCATGGCCGGCAAAAACTCAACGCCGGCGCCCTGACCGGCCGCCAAAGATTTGCTTCACTACTTGTCAGGGATCATTGTCGGATCAGGGGCCCAGCGGCCCAGAACGGGCTGGCCACCGCCGGATCTGCACACTATCCGGACTCTCCCAGGCGGAGATGACAATGACATGGCGCCGGGCGCCGGTCTTCGGAGAATCTGCCATTTGGAGGTAGACTTTGCAAAAGGGATAGATACGTTGTATAACTCCAAAAGGTCGCGCAAAACATCAATCATTTTAGAGGGACCGCATCCCGCATTGGATCAAATATATCAGGCCAAACGGTCTCGAGGATGGGCAGCGGCGGCGGCGGCCATCATCTCGCCGAACAATTTCTGGACCGAGGCCTCGGCTCGCACCCCAATGAGTCGCCCTGCCTCTCAATCTCATCAGCATTTTTCTCCACCAGTTTGATTTGAAGAAGGTAATGATGCAATCTGGTTATCGGAGCGACCCCATTCAATTCAGCATGCTTTAGTTTTTGTTTTTTCTTGCACATGCCACATGGCCAGAATCACACATTTATAATTTCTGGGATACATGAAATCATGTTGTCACATGAGGGGGATGCCCATTTGGACAACAAAATCCGCGGTATCTGTGATGGCGCAAAAACATGTAGTACTACCGCTTCCTTCAAAAATGATAATATAATGAAGAGCCCTGCGGACGTACGTAGACCTGCTTTAATTTCTTGCTTTGTTTACGTTGACGCGGTTAAGCCGCAGCTTGACGTTGTGCACCCAGCACACCTAGCTTGTTTTGAATGGAATCCGTCGTCGAGGAGCTGTCGGGAAAACTCTAGTTGTTGTTTCTTTTTTAGCAACAATTCTAGTTGGTAGCGATTTGGACTACTCATATCCTATATAGTAGTACTCATAGGATAAACCAACGATATGCATCATATCTAGATTCATCTTAACCGCCGTGATTTCTCCTCAGCGATGATGGGTTGCTCACCATCTTTGCCAGTATGCCCAATCCATACACAGCGACAATAAATTGTTGTTGGGGCGTCCCCTTCTTTGGTTGGCACGTGTGACACTCTGGATGTCTGGATCTGGTTCGATCTCGACACTCTTGGTGGCATCAAGCTTCCTCCACACAGAATCTTGTCTCTCCCTTGCTACATGATCTTGCCTCTTTCCTCACCAATTTGACTAAGGCAACATGACAATCGTGGATCTAAAGGAGGAATTTGCGATCGAGGCACGTCAAGATATAGGTAGCGTATGTAGGCGCGCGTCCTAACCAATGCCATCGATGTATACCTTCCTATCAGGCTGGATGGATCTTCGCTTCACCATGGATGCTCGTATTCGCTTGACCAGTTTCCAATTTTTGTTACCTAGTGTACCTAGTGTTAGTGCTATAGCAGATAGAGTTTAAGTGTACTCGATCGGTCTTAGTGCTATAGATAGGCTAGGTTGTTATCAAGCATACATCATAGTATGCATGCATGCAAACAACCGCGATATAGATTTGTAGTGGGCTAGTGGCCAAAGTAATTTTAGTGCTATTATTATATCTTATTGAGATGTTTGACTGAGATTAATAAAAAATCATTTATGACAAAAAAATCATATCTACAATGAGAGGTGCCTCTCTAACCAAACAGCACATTCATTTGAAAACTTTAGATCTGAGATCGCTGCTCGCAGCCTCCTTTAATCCTTTAGCACGTGGCTGGAGACATTTGTCGGTTTTTGCAACTAAACAAAGGGGCAAGTGGTCTAAGATAATAAACAAGGAGCAAACTAGGGCCTCGTTCCAACTTCCACTGAGATGTTTTGGATTTTTCGCCCTAATTAAAATATCATGAGTGCAATGCGTACACTGTACTTCCTCTGTCGAGGAAGAACACAATTCTAGCTAAGTGTTAGATTTTAGTATGATTATTTTTGTTTTATGATAAATTTATATTGTTTAAGTTGTAAGAGAAAAATTTTATATTATAAAGATAAAAATATAATAATGTTCAAGCGAATATTTACAGTGCATTTAATTTTAATGATTAATAAAGATTAAAAATATAATATCATATCATTAGATTAGTTGCACTAGGAGATGTCAAAATGAGTTGTCTTGACATGGTAAATTGATTTAGAGACATAAATATAAATACTATTCGGAATAAATAAAAACATGGACAATTTTTGCTGGCACGCTTAACATATGGAAAATATTATTTTCCCTCCCAAAAAGTACTAAAAGGAATGTTTTTCTATTGGAAGAAAGATATATGCTTAAACAAATTAGCTTCTATCGTCGTATACTTCGAAAGCTTGCATGGATAAAATGAAACGAAGTAAAACGAATTCTGCAATGTACAAACCTCCATGACGAACCAGAGAAAATCGTGTACCAAAACATAGATGATGTATATTCAAAATAGGGATCCACGATTGACCAATTTCTCGAGATAAATGCACAAGATGCATTACCTCACTACCGCAGAAAAACTTTTGCAAAGCGTTTTGAAAATAACCTCGGAGACGTGTATATGCATTTAAACTGCCTTGCCTTGGTTAATGCGGGTGATTAATAGAGGCAATAAACCGATATATGGAGACGATTAAAAACAATCTATTAACCGCGGACCTTGTCGGGGAAACTAGAGCTCTTTTGGAAGCAAACTGGTTAAGAGGCCACCACCGTTAATAAGACCGAGCTCAAGAGAGCCCATCTTACCCCGGATATATAAATAGATGAAATTCTAGCTCCCTTGTTCGGCCTCTCTCTCCCTTACTGAAACCCAACCGTCTTCATCCCTCCCTTTTGACCACTCTTTCCCTCCCTTCCCAACAGTGGCGCCTTCTCTCCGTTCGATGAGGCTCTCCTCCCTCCCTCCTCAGCATGGTGCCCAGCGGTGGCGCCTTTCTCTCCATTACGGCGAGGCTGGCTCCCTCCCTCTCCCTCAAGTGGGCATTGACGAAGGCGAGCCGGACCGCGGTGATGGCACGGGTGAGGTGAGGCGGTGTCAATGCGTGTGTGGTGGGCAAGGCGAGGCAAACCCACCTGTCTCATCTAGCGGCGGCGTAGGGGCAACCACCTCCCGGCGCCATCTACGGGTGGCGAGGGCGCGCGGGGCCCGGCCACCTCCAGCGGAGGCGGATCATCCCTCCCACTTCCTCTCCTGCGAGCAATTGCCTAGATTCGACGAGCGGGTGCCTGGATCTAGCGGCAAGTGCCCAGATCCGGCGAGCGGTTGTGTGATGGCGTGCAAAGTTTTTGTATAGTAGTGACTTATCCGGGTTTTGGTTGTGCCCATTGACTCTAAAGTAAATTTTTGTATTGCAGTGACTTATTGCACATTTAAACCGGTTAGGCCCATTGACCCTACCCCAACATTCCTAGGTTTTTATCCTAGTCTTTCGAGCATTGAAAATTGAATACCATTTAAAAGATAAAAAAAAAGTTTATCATTTTTTTAACATATCAACAGTTTTTATCCTAGTCTTGGTACATGTAAATTATATATTTGGCTCTCTAAACTTGTCCAGGGTTCTAGAACATAACATGCTGTCCTACGGGTTAGCTTGGTTTGGGTTCTAGAGCATAGAGCCATATTAAACCATAATTGAACCGACCTAGTGTAGAAGATGTTGTTTGACTGTGCATTGTAAGTATCAAGACCGAGACGAGCATGACAAGTTTAGAGAGGTAGAGTCTATAATTTGCTAACACTAGGACTATAGGTCACCCGTAATGGTAATAGGTAGTACTACGTGAGAGTCAACAAAGACAATGTGCGGATATGAATGAGCGATAAAAAAAAATCTATTTACATTTTCTTACGTCGTATGTTTTTGGTATATATGAATTAGATATTTATTTGCTCGTCGTAGTGAAGTGACTACTCTTATACTTTTTACTTGCCACATCATATCTAGCTAACCAAATAGTTATCTATTGGGGATGCCCTTTATTATTGAATAAACAATTGAATTGAAAAATAAAAATAAGAACACTCTCCGCGTGGCGGGACCCGACCGGGGAGTCCAACACGGTACCACCAGGTCACCAACACCCGCGCACCAAATCGCGTCGCCTTTCTTTCCTCCCCATTTCCCAGCCACGTCACCACGCACCCTCCCCCACCCCACCCACCTCACCCGTCCCTCCACCACCCCACCCCACCGACACGCGGGCCCCGCTCCCTCCCGTCCCCACAGCGTCATCCTGAAGTCGTCGCCGCAGGCCAAGTCATGGAGTCACCGCCATTTCTTTACTCGTGATGAAACCAGGCAGGACGGCGGAGGAGGCGACGCGACGACATCGCCACCGCACCGCACCAGCCAGTGAACAAGAGAGAGAGAGAGGCGCGTCGAGTCTCCCTCCTCTCCCCAAGAAACAAGAACGAGCTGGTACAAAAGTCTCCCGAGCGTTTGACCCCCGAATCCCCTACGCCATTGATGGTTGCGGGGGCACCGGGAGAAGGAGCCGCTGACGATGGGCCTCTGCTCCTCCTGCACCGCCGGCGCCGCCCCGGCCGCCTCCGACCCCGGCGCCGCAGCAGCCGCCGGGGTGACGCCAGAAGGGGCGCGGCGGGATCGTCGCGTGCGGGAAGCGGACCGACTTCGGCTACGACAAGGACTTCGAGGCCCGGTACTCGCTCGGGAAGCTGCTGGGCCACGGACAGTTCGGATACACCTTCGCCGCCGTCGATCGGGCATCCTCCGAGCGCGTCGCCGTCAAGCGCATCGACAAGAATAAGGTAGTACTGCTATGCCGTGGTCCGCTCGCCGGCGACCGAACCTTCTTCATTGTTCTGTTTTCTCATTTCCCTTTCTTTCCGGGGAAGGAGCGTCTCGTCTTGCTGGCTGGCTGGCTGACGGGTGGGCCAGCCCTGAGGCCTCCTTGTGCTGTGTCACGCCAGCTGGGACGGTGTGCTGGGGGTTGGTTCTTCTCGTTTATCGCGAGTGCGGTGGTACCTTCTGCAGAGTTGTTGGCATGGCACAAGTTGCCAAATGCCAATTTGCACAGGGACACTGCACATGGCGAATCAGTAGAAACAGGAATCTCAAATAAAGACATGCTGACTTGTCCTCCGAAAAACGATGATATGCTTGACTTATTTGGGGTTCCTGTACATATATGTATGTATCTGCTAATTTGGGCATGCTTTCCCTTTCTGAGAACACGTAGGAGAGCTCCTCATCTTTGGGTTAGATAGTATGGGCAAGTCAGATCTACTAATCGATGGCCATGGAAGCTACATAGATCACTGAATGATGGTTTGGTTCTGGTTTCTCAATGTCGCAAGTTGTGTGTCAATATTGCAGAACTTATTGATGAGCATATCATGACCAATGGCAGCTCTGCTTTGACCTTACTCAGTTATGCCATAGTGGTATTAGGAACATATTAGGTTTTCACGCTTTGGTCTAAATGAAGATAACTGATAATTCTTATATCTGTAATGAAATTGGCTGTGTCAGAAATGTAACACTTCCAAAAATGGTCCTTGGCCTTAGCGGACACATGTTGGTCTACAATCCATATCTGTTTCTCTGTGCATTCAATATCAAGTACAGCATAGCGAGTGTGATTTATTCATAATATCAAGAAAATTACAGAACTAACTCCTTTTTTGAAATATAGTGTACAGAACTAACTTGACACAAATGGGCTATTTTCCTGCAGATGGTCCTTCCTGTTGCTGTTGAAGACGTAAAGCGAGAAGTTAAAATATTGAAGGCATTACAAGGACATGAAAATGTAGTACACTTTTACAATGCATTCGAAGATGACAACTATGTTTATATAGTCATGGAGTAAGTTATGGAAAATATCTCAATGTTCCTGTAATCTTTCAAGCTTCATTTTATAAGTAGGTTTATGTGAATACTTAACCACCATGGATTCCGTAGGAAACCCAATCAAATATGACTTAAGAGTGGTTTAAAGAAGTTTGATTAGCCTTCTGTCAGAAACTTTTCCCTAACTTATATGAAGGAGTTATCATAATGAGGCCCAGGGCAGTTAGGAGTTTGAGGACATGAGTCTGAGACATCATATTCAAAATCAAATAACACATATTTTTGGGGAAAATTCTATGATAATGCTTATAGAGAACTCAGGAGAAAAGGGCAGATTTGATTTGTACACAAGCAATTGTGATGCTTTCTGTTCTTTTTTCTCACTGCACAAGCTAATTAAATATCTGACTTCCATTGATTTGTTCATATTGGCAGATTATGTGAGGGTGGTGAGCTACTTGATCGGATATTAGCCAAGTAAGAAATATCTTAATATTTTGATATTTTGATGTCTATTATAGCTCTTATATTACCCTTGTTGCACAAAAAAAAGTATTGCATCATGTGTTAAGTATCTACCTTTTTTCAACTAGGTGTTTCTTTTACATGTCATTTCTTGTTTCAGAGATGATTCCAAAATATTTCTTGAACTTTTGTTTTTTATTTTTTCTTATTCTGATGGTCTGGTAATTTTTGGTTTAGTTGTTCATACTGAGCCTACTAGATATAGCTGTATAGGTTTCACTACAATTTGATTCCTCTATCTTTCTTATAGACACTGCACCATGAAGCATAGCAACAGTCCCGATATGATAAGAAGTTTCTTAATATGGATATCTATTATTATTGATGTATTGAGATGGGACATCCTAGTCATTTCCAAATTTCTTTAGAAAAGAAGACATCATAGTCTCCTATGCTGTGTTTAAACCCTTTCTATACTAGTACCTCTGTTCTGATGTATCTAGAGGAATCTTATGCTAGAATTCGTATTTTCTGCCTGAACAGGAAAGATAGCCGTTATAGCGAGAAAGATGCTGCGGTAGTTGTCCGACAGATGCTCAAGGTTGCAGCTGAGTGCCATCTGCATGGTCTGGTTCATCGGGACATGAAACCTGAGGTATACTCTGAAAGTATAAGATCTGTCATCATTATTAGCTGCTAATATCTTTTTTATTAAAAGGATTAACTAATAATCTTTCTGGTGTGTAGAACTTCCTATTCAAATCAACAAAGGAGGACTCGCCCCTCAAGGCTACAGATTTTGGTCTTTCAGACTTCATAAGACCAGGTGCGGTCATGCACATGTTTTTAACTTAATGATCTGTAGTTTTCCCTGTTTGACTTTCACAGTATGCATTAGTTATAGACTTATAGATTACACTTAACTATTGTTGTATGCACTCACAGGGAGGCAATTCCGTGACATTGTTGGAAGTGCCTACTATGTAGCACCAGAAGTACTCAAACGCAAGTCAGGGCCAGAATCCGGCGTTTGGAGTATAGGTGTTATAACCTATATTTTGCTGTGTGGAAGGCGGCCTTTCTGGGACAAAACTGAAGATGGGATATTTAAAGAGGTTAACAGCCTAAGTTATCTCAATTCTGTAATCATTTCGGCATTTTCAATATATATATGTAAAAGTGCTTTCTTTGCATGTCCCATGTTAATTAATTTCCTTTAGTTCTTCAACATTGACATGTTGCCTTGATATCATTATCCTAATTGCTAATTTAATATGAATTAAATATCTATCCCATGTAGTTCTGTGGGGATCTCCCCACAGTTTTGCCTTCAAAAAATATATATATCTATTCCATGTAAAAGTTTATGGTTTAGGGAAGTTGAGCTAGTTCAGTTGACCACCCAGGCAAGTCCTTGTCGAGGTGAATTTGTGTGGCTATTTTCTTATTACAAAATGCTACCTAGTTCCTCCTAGGTTGGTCTAGTTTTTTTTTTAAACAAAAAGTTTATGGTTTACGTTGTCAGATAGGCTAACTTATATAAAGATAAAATATATGGCATTACATTTTGATGTGTAATTTATTGTACAACATAGTAATATTGAACACAAAAACATGTATTCTTATCTTCACAAAATTTGCATGTAGCCCTAATGGGCTTCTTTTTTTTTTTTTGCATGTGGTCTCCTATTTTATGGAGAGATTGGCAAAATAGGAATGCTTGTGTTTTTGAAGGATCCTCACCTGATGTTAATGCTCTCGATGCAAGAAGTTAGGGATGAGGAAAATTTGTGGTGTATGGCTAGGGCTAAGGTCTTAGGCATATTTGGCCGTAATGTGGTGTGGAGCTTAGGTTGCTAGTCTATTTGGATTGGAATTTGAGATTCCACAACATATAAGCCTATCTCAAATTCATAAGGTGGGAGATGGGAAATGGATTCTATGGATTCTTCTTCTCCAACTTAAGTAAAGTTGTAGACTTTACTTAGCGGATTCTATGGATTCTTCTTCCACAACTATAGTTTATTATAAGAATTCAATTCCAAGTATCTAAACGGGGCCTCACAGAACTTCTCCCAGCACTCCTCTCTGCTGCATTCTCTGTCGACTTCTTTTTTGGGCGGATGGAGTGTTTTTAGCTGAATAGTGGAAAGTTATTTTGTGGAAGGGAATTTTCAACTATACTTGAAGTGTGCAACGACAGTCCTATTCCATAATAGCAATGCGAAATAAAACAATGGACTTCTAGGGATGAGTATAGGGAATATATGAATACAAATTAGGACAAACGATCTTTTCGGATATAAGTTCTCATGATGTGTTCACAACAAGGAGCAAGAAGCTTAAATTCTCTTCTATTCTAAACCCGTGCAACCATGGAGAATCAAGAGTTGTTTGAATCCAAGCATGCATTATCTGATAAATAAATGTTTGTAACAAACAATCCTTGGTGACAGCTCTTAATGTCCAGAAATCCTAGCATGGATGGCTGATCTAGGTGGAAAGAATCCTCATTCATCTCTTTTCTTCTAGCCCTAATGCACTAAACAATGAAAGCAGTCCTAAACATCAACATTGCATTGACAATAGCATGAATATTTTTGTATACTCAGCTAGTGTCTGCTCGTAGTTATGACTTGTCTGCTTATCTTGTACCGACTTTGTTATTTTCTTCACTGCAGGTCTTAAAAAACAAGCCAGATTTCCGCCGCAAGCCTTGGCCAAACATTACTTCAAGTGCAAAAGATTTTGTACAAAAATTACTAGTTAAGGATCCCCGTGCAAGACTAACTGCTGCACAGGCATTGTGTATGTGACTATGAACCATCTTGAAAAATTTGAACCATTAAGTTTTCTAATATAGTTAGTTTCCCTAGGACAACTCTATTAAGAGTGCCGTGATGTAAGCTTGCAAAATGATGGGTGAACAGCTGGTGGATGGATCATATTTAAACGGGGAATACTACATTACTAGTAGTCACCTTACCCCTTAGGATATAAATCATACATTATAGGCATGAAGTATTGCACCTCTCTATTTTGTGGTTATATTGTTAAACAAAATGATGGGTTTGCAGTATATCCTGTTAACTAAATGGTTCTTTGTCTAGCTCTCCTGTTTGGGGTTGTTTTTGTTTCACTCCTGGCTTCTGCCTGGATATAAAATATGCACGTTTAGGTCGTTGTGGCCCTCCACAGAAACTTACTTTTGTCATTTCTCAAAGTTGGGCATAGTAAGGTGACATCATCAAGGGAACTACAATCTTTCAAAGGTTATTATTAATACCATTGATACATAACTAGGGCGACAGTAATATTACTGACTAAAGAGAGCCTTTGCTGCTGACCTACTATGATTGGTTATGAGGAATAGGTGTCCTGTCAGGGGAAAAAAGATAAAGGTGCTTTTGTAGACTATAAGGTATATCATATTGTTGTCTTTTAAAGTTACTTACTGTTTATTTTTGTGTTTTACTTCAGCACATGATTGGGTGAGAGAAGGAGGAAAGGCATCTGAAATACCCTTGGATATATCGGTATTGCATAATATGCGACAGTTTGTGAAATACAGTCGTTTCAAGCAATTTGCTTTAAGGGTAAGTTAAAAGTGCCTGATTTTTTTAAGCTTGGCATACTTGAGGAGATTTTAGCAGTGATTCAAATGGTTTATACAAATTTTGTAGGCATTAGCATCTACGTTCAACTCAGAAGAGCTGTCTGATCTTCGTGATCAGTTCGACGCCATTGATGTTGACAAAAATGGAACGATTAGTCTGGAGGAACTGAAGCAGGTAACTATGCTTGGATGTCACTGCTACAGTGTTTCTTAATGTGACTGTTTTTCTTTTTTCCTAACATCTCACACTGGAATATATAGAATGAGGGTGTCGATTGTAATTAGTTATCATAGTTTGCAGTTATTAGCACCTAACTCAAATCTGATCAAGAAATAACTATTGCATGAGAAAAGATACAGGTGATCTACTGTTAATATAAATAGCTGGATTTTTCTTCTGACAGACCAAGTTAATTCCCAATTTCTGTACTTCCTACATAAAGACTTGCCCCAAGATTAGCCATACTTGTGGTGACTCACTGCTGCAATGATATCTAATTTTGTTGCCCATTACAAGACTTATCATCCTGTGCCAGTACTCTAAACAATATATGTACACCTTTTGCAAGGTCTTCCTTTTTCATGGTGTAGTTTTTGGAATATTTTGTCCTGCGTACTTCATGTGTTGGCACATTGTACTGATGTTGCCTATAATGTGATTACTTATACCAAGTTCAAAACAGGGAAGTCTGTTGCTACGTCAGCTTTTACATATTTTGTAAACTTCTTAAGGAAAACCATTGTAGTAGTTTTAAATTTAATTTCATGGTCTGTATACATATGTATAAACCAGCCATTGCAAAACTGTTTACTGCCAGTAATCACTAAAACCACTACTGGCCTACAAATTGTTAGGACAAGAATGATTGTCTATTCCTCCAAATCCTAGAAGGGTGGGCAATATAGTTCTTTGTACATGGGCCACATGGGCCTAGCCTCATGGGCCTTTATACATATACACTAACACCCCTTGATCCCGAACTACCGGCGCAATGCGGAGATCAAGACTGGACATGAAAGAAAGCAACACACACAGGGCCCCCCGCAGTCACAACTAGCCACTGGCGACGTTGAGGCTGGAGCGGAACTCGGAGAAGGTCGACGAGGGCAGACCCTTGGTGAAGATGTCAGCGAACTGGGAGGTGGTCGGTACATGGAGCACCCGAACAGCGCCGATGGCCACCAAATCTCGGACAAAGTGCAAGTCGATCTCCACATGCTTCGTCCGCTGATGCTGAACGGGGTTGGTGGAGAGGTAGACGGCACCGACATTGTCACGATGGACAAGAGTGGTCTTTGTCGTGGGGGGCGTGAAGCTCGGCTAATAGCCGCCGGCCACGAGGCCTCGGCCACCCCCGTTAGCAATGCTCGGTGCCTCCGCCTCAGCCTGGAACGGGGAGACAACCGGCTGCCGCTTGACGACGGGGAGACGAGGTTGCCGCCAAAGGAAGACGTCTTAGGCGGGAGGTAGAGCGGCGAAAGTGTCCCCATTGATCAGCGTCCGGTGTAGACGACGAGCTCGGTGGAGGGAGACCCGGTGAAGCATCGGGCGAGTCAACGGATACCACGAACATAGCGGAGAAGGCGCTTCATCGCAGCAAGATGGGGTGCCCGTGGATCATGCATGTGAAGACAGATCTGCTGAACGGCGTACGCGATGTCAGGCCTGGTGAAGGTGAGGTACTGCAAGGCACCGGCCAAACTCCGGGAAGGCGCGAGGGATCCGCCACGAGTGGTCGCCTTCATCGAAAAGCTTCGCTTGAGTATCAATGGAGTAGCACGGGGGTGACACGCCGACATCTCGGCCCGTTCGAGGATGTCCGTGAGCATACCGCCGCTGGTGCAGGAACAACCCCGAAGGGCGAGTCTCCACAGTAACCCCCAGGAAGTGGTGAAGTGGACCAAGATCCTTCATGGCAAACTCCTGCTGCAAGGCCGATATGACACGCTGGAGAAGCTGCGGGCTGGAGGCTGTGAGGACAATGTCATCAACATAGAGTAGCAGGTAGGCAGTCTCAGCTCCGTGGCGATAGACAAACAGAGAAGTGTCTGACTTGGCCTCTCTGAACCCCAAGGTGAGAAGGTAGGTGGCAAACCGAGAGTACCAAGCACGAGGAGCCTGCTTCAGACCATAGAGTGACTTGTTGAGCCGGCAAAACCGGATCAGCCGATCGAATCGACAAATCCCGCTGGCTGGCTGCAGTATACTGTCTCAGACAAGGTGCCATGGAGAAATGCATTCTTGACATCTAGTTGATGCATCGCCAAGAGCGAGAGAGAGCAAGTGAGAGGCATGCGACTGTAGCAGGCTTGACCGCCCGGACTGAAGGTCTCATCATAATCAACCCCGGCGCTGGGTGAAGCCTCGAGTACCCAGCGAGCCTTTAGCGTTCTGCATGCCGTCGGCCCGACGCTTATGCGCCCGGATCCACTTGCTGTGACCACATTGCCACGGACGGACCGACGGCACAAGGTCCCACGTCTGGTTGGCAAGAAGAAGCCTCATGCTCCTCTTCCATCGCGCGCCGTTAGGATCCGCCAATGCGGCTTGGCGAACAGAGGAAGGAATCGGAGAGGCCGGCGGATCTGCTCTCGGTGGAGAGGGCCGCGGGGCGAGAACCCCCGCCGCATGGCGAGTCACCATCGGGTGAGTGTGACGGGGGTCTCGCTGAAGGATCTGCGGGTGGTAGACCGCCAGGGGTAACCACGGACCTGCCGTGGTGGAGGAGGTGGGGGCGGTGGCGGAGTAGCCGGAGCCGAGTTCGGAGGCACGGCGCCGGGGCGCGCGAGTAACGACACTGCGTCGGCTGCCACGCTGGGTCCCCGGCCTGCGAACAGGGGAACGACAGCGAGGCTCGGGGCCGCGCGTTTGGCTGGTTCCTCCGGTGCCGCGCGTGGCGCGGCCGGGTGCTCGAGGGCCGCCGCGGGCGCAAAGGGACGCCGGGGCCGCTCGGGCGCGGCGGGCGCGGGGGGCGCGCGTGGCGCAGCGGGGGCTCCGAGGGCCGCGCGTGGCGCAAGGTGAGCCTGGGTACATGTAGAAAGAGGCCCGGAGGTAACTGGTGGCTGAACCACCGGGTCAGAAACGGGGACTCAAATTTCGGCAGGGGGTGGAAGGTGTGGAAGAAGTGGAGTAGGGGAACCGACTCGTCGAAGACAACGTGCTGGGAGATGAGGACTCGTGGGAGGAAAGGTCGTAGCCTGGTACCCCTTATGGTCAAGGGAGTAGCCTAGGAACACACACCGGGTCGAAAGGGCGCCAACTTGTGAGGAGCAAGTGGGCGGCAAGTGTTTGGGTAATGTGCACACCGAAGACACGGAGGTGATCATAGGTAGGAGGCGAACCGAAGAGGGCGTGGTGTGGAGTGGGAGCAGGACAAGCAGTGGACGGAAGGCGGTTGAGTAGGTGGGTGGCGGTGTGGAGGCTCTCGGCCCAGAAGCGCGGGGGCAGAGAGGCCTGAAGAAGAATAGTGCGCATGATATCGTTCGTGGTGCGGATCATCCGCTCAGCCTTGCCGTTCTGGGAAGAAGTATACGGACAAGACATGCGCAGCTGAACACCCCGAGAGAGGAAGAAAGAACGAGAGGCGTTGTTATCGAACTCACGCCCGTTGTCGCACTGGACGGCCTTGACGGTGAGACCGAACTGAGTGGACACCCAGGCAAAGAAGTGGAGGAGGGTGGGAAACGTCTCAGACTTAGCACGCAACGGAAAAGTCCAAGAGTAATGGGAGAAATCATCAACCAACACCAGATAATATTTGAGCCCAGAAATGCTCGGTACAGGAGAGGTCCACAAATTTGTACAAGATCAAAGGCATGCGTAGCACGCGAAGAAGAAGAAGAAAAAGGTAGTCTAACATGACGAATCGAGTTGACACGCGATGACAAAGATGCTCGGCATGAGTACGAGTACAAGAGATGTCTGCACTACGACTGAGCTGAGCCAAAACGTCGCGCCCGGGATGACCGAGCCGGCGGTGCCAGATGGTAGAAGACGGCGTCACGGCAAGAGCAGCAGCAGAAGACGGAAGGCGAAGAGTGTAAAGGGGTCCCGTGCTCTCACATCGGAGGAGTGGTCGCCGGGAAGCCAAATCCTTCACAGTAAGACCAGAAGTGTTTAGGACACAACCTTCTCAAAGTACAGCTCAGCATATCTCTCTTGGCTGAATAATCCGTGTGTACCGGAATAAAATGAGTCGACTTAGTGAGGCGATCCACAATGACCCAAATGGAATCATACCCTTTTTAGTGTGAGGCAAACCCACAATAAAATCCATAGAAATGTCCTCCCATTTCCAAGCGAGGGATGGGTAATGGTTGCAGATAACTGTGTGTACGCATATGATCAGCTTTCACTCTTCTACAAACATCACACTCGAGATATACCTAGTGATGTCTTGCTTCATATTTGGCCACCAATACATGTGGCGCAAATCATGATACATCTTATTGCTTCGGGGTGAATGGACAACTTGGAATCGTGAGCTTCTTGCATAATCTTTCTTCTAAGCTCATGGCTTGCGAGGGGACCACCAACCGATTTTTGAACTTCAACACACCTTGCTCATCAATACTAAAGTGAGGACCACGACCTGCTGCCATTAGTTTCTTGATATGAGGAATCTCGAGGTATCTTGTCTTTGCTCAAAAATAATTTGTTCAAGCAAATCGAGATACTAAAGCAATGTGTGCCAATACTTTAGAATGATTGAAAGGCAAAGGAATCTTCATCAGCTTGATGCAACTTCCGACTCAATGCATCGGCTACCACATTGGCTTTTCCAGGATGATAATGAACTTCCAAATTATAGTCCTTGATCAACTCCGGCCACCTTATTTTGCCTCATATTTAACTCAGATTGAGTACAAATATATTTGAGGCTCTTATGGTCCGTATAAATATGCACTTTGTTCCCCAACAAATAATGTCTCCAGATTTTTAGAGCGTGCACCACTGCACCGAGCTCTAAATCATGGGTGGGGTAATTCACCTCGTGCTTTTTCAGCTGGCGTGATGCATAAGCTATCACACGTCCATCTTGCATAAGCACACAACCCAATCCAGTTTTAGATGCATCACAATATACATCAAATGGTCTCTCAATATCTGGCTGAGCAAGAACAGGAGCGGTGGTGAGATATTTCTTCAAAGCTTGAAAGGCTTCTTCACAGGCTGGACTCCATACAAACTTGACATCCTTCTGAAGCAACTTGGTCATTGGATGAGCTATCTTGGAAAAATCAGGAATGAAACGCCGATAATAACCCGGCTAGACCAAGGAACCGCCTAATCGATGAACCCGACTTGGGAGATTTCCAATTTAACACATCTCGTACCTTGCCGGGATCCAGAGACGCCTTCAGGGGGTAAGAACATGCCCTAAAAATTCCACTCGTTTTATCCAAAACTCACATTTCTTTGAACTTGGCATACAACTTATGGTCGTAGTCGGGTAAGGACTATGCGAAGATGTTGTGCATGTTCTTCTTCATTCTTGGAATATACTAGGATATCATCAATGAACACCACCACAAACTTATCCAACTCAGGCATGAAAACTGTGTTCATGAGGGACATGAAGAATGCAGGAGCATTGGTGAGACCAAAAGACATGACTAGGTATTCATACAACCCATACCTAGTAGAGAAAGTCGTCTTTGGTACATCTTTCGGCCGGATTTTTATTTGATGATACCTTAACGAAGATCAATCTTGGAGAACACCTTTGCTCCAGCTAATTGGTCAAACAAAGTATCAATGCGAGGCAAAGGATACTTGTTCTTAATGGTTACCGCATTGAGGGGGCGATAATCCACACACATCCGAAGGGTATCATCTTTCTTCTTCACAAAGATAGCTGGACAACCCCATGGTGATGAACTAGGTTGGATGAATCCTTTCTCTAATAGTTCTTCCAATTGCTTCTTCATCTCAGCTAGTTCTGGTGGAGCCATACGGTAAGGGCGCCGTGAAATTGGTGCAGTGCCAGGCTCTAACTCAATAGTAAACTCTACTTCTCTATCTGGTGGTAGTCCAGGCAAATCTTCAGGGAACACATCAGGAAACTCACAGACCACAGGAATAGAGGCAAGATCAGGAGAAGCTTCAGCATGAGCAATAACTGGCAAGAAGGGAGCTGAAGACATGAGAAGAGACATCCGATCTTCAGAAGAGGGAAGCCTTAACTCAACAATCCTCTGTCTCAGGTTCAAAACTACCCCATAGACACTCATCCAGTTCATACCCAATATTGCATCTATGCCTTGACCCGGCAGTACCATGAACTGGAGTCGATAGGGATGGGTTGCTAGCACTAGACTGACTGTATCTGTGCGGGTATTAACGCTCACTAGCGCACCCGGAGTTTTGATTCTATAGGCAATAGAGATAGCCTTAGTAGATATATTGTGCCTCTGTGCATACCCCGCACTGATAAATGAATGTGATGCACCAGAATCAAATAACACATATGCTGGATGGGAATCAATGGTGAACATACCAGCCATCACAGGCTTTCCCTGTGGAATCTCCTCAGTCGCTATGAAGTTGACCTGTCCAGGGCGACTCACCGCACCTTCTTCTTGACAATAGTTCTCTTCACCAATTGGGAGTTGGTGAAGGCTGGGCAGGGCCGAAAAGACTGGTTCGAGGACACTCCCGAGCAAAGTGGCCTTCCTGTCCATTTTTGAAGCATGCACTGGCTTCATCCTTGCACCGACAGGCTGAAACCGCTGTCCCCTCGAGGTCGCTTTTCTGCTGAGTAGGTCTTGTACATGGGGCTGTGGATCGTAACTCGGCTGAGGCTGGCGAGACGGTTGTCCTCCTGATGGATGATAGGACATCCGCCTCACAACCTGTACCTTCTGAGTGTGTGGATGACCAGAAGGACCACTCGCCACTCTCTTGCGCTTCCACTCCGCTTGAGCATCACGCCCAAGTCCCTCCAGAGCGATAGCAGCATTCACCATTTCACCAAAGGTCTGATGACCTCCGGTGTACAACTTCTCCTGTAGAGCAGAAGAGAGACCACGGTAGAAACAATCCCGCTTCTTTTCATCTGTATCCACATGTGGACCAGCATACTGAGACAAATGGTTGAATTTGTTCACATATTCCAGCACACTCATATTGCCTTGCTTGAGCTCAAGAAATTCATTCAGCTTCCTTGCCAACAACCCAGCAGGAATATAGAACTGACGGAAAGCAGTAGTGAACTCCCGCCAAGTCACCTGATGGTTCGCAGGCTGTGTCGCCTTGAAGTTAGCCCACCAGGCACTAGCAGCCCCCTGAAGCTGTTGTCCGGCAAAGTACACCTTCTGCTCATCAGTGACATTGTTGAGCAACTCAAATTTTTGCTCAAGAATGCGAAGCCAATGCTCCGCGTCCAGTGGCTCTGCAGACGGTGTGAATGTGGGTGGGTGGGTTGCCAAGAAGTCCGGGTAAGAACAGGGCTTCTCGGGACCCCGCGCACCACCCCCATTCCCGCCATTGCCACCTAGGCCGCCTCGAACAAACCCACCGATCAACTGAGCCAGCATATCCATGGTACGGGCTGACTCCTGCCGGGTGGCTAGTAACTCAGCCATCATCTCAGCAGGGGTCATCGGAGGTGGTGGTGGAGGTGGAGCCACCAGAGCTGGGACCTCGTTACTATCTGCCTGGGCATTATTGAGATCAGCACCATGCCCATTCCCACCTTGCTCCTCCTGAGCATCATGACCTCCCCCGACACTGGCGCTTCCACGCCCAGACCTTAGGTTCATCTGAAACAGATAAACCAACCATTAGGGGCGAGGCGCCCAAACCATGATAAAAGCTTTAGAGAGAAAAATTGATAAGGCCTGATAAACTGCATGATAAGGATTTTTTTTTTACTAAAATTGAAGCAATTCTTTTACTCATTATGCTACTGTATTTGCTAGCTAAACTGTGTGTGAAGGGGTATTTAAGAAATTCCCTGTTTATGATGCATGATTCGACCTATTCGTTCGCTCATGCCGGAATATAGCGGCAACCGTATAAAAATTTTGGCACATCGAACACTCACTTCCGTATGCTAACGATTCATACGTTTCGCAAGTTAGTGTACCTGCAGAAAATTGATTAGATAAAACCAGTGCCACTATCCTATATAGACCAATATTATAGGGCTTATACTTATTTACGCAATTATTATCGCATCCTAATTTTCGCAAAACTTTTGTTGGTCAAATTTTATAATTTTGAAAATGGTTATTAAGCTCGTAAACTCATTATTGGCTCTGATACCACCTGTGGCAGAACCGCCCGAATTAACACACTTTTAGAGCACTTGTCTTCCTCTAGACACTAAGTACTCCAAAATGAGTCATCCCAAAAACAGTTCCGTCGAGCACACCCCACGGGAGAACTCGAAACAATCCACGTTTACCTCGAATCCAATAATGAGTACAAGCTTACAATATTTAATTTATTTCATACAATACCAAGTCTTAGAAATTATTTATTACAATACGGAGTTCAGAGTGCGGAAATAAACAATGAAATGAAATAAACATCTAGCGACAACGAAGATACAAGGATCCATCTGTGCCCACCAGAAGAATCCTCCACACAAGACTAGCTCCTTATGCTCCACCTGCAACAAGGGTAAATAAACCCTGAGTACTCAATTGTACTCGCAAGACTTACCCGAAGGGAATTTATATATTTCCCGACTCTCAAGGGATATGATAGGCTTTATGGCTGTAGTTTATTTGTTTGCAGAAAAGCATTACTAAAAGTAAATCCTTACTTTTCATTTATTAGCCATCTTTTAAGTTCATCATCTAGCCATTCTAGATAAGCACCTGATCTACTTTCAAGCAAGAGTTGAGCAATCAGAACCATCTTAATTCCTTCCTTCATATTCCTCTTCTTACTACGATGCCAGATACCAGTCAAGTCGTACCGACACGGCGGCGATTCGCGAACCAATGTCCCCAGCTGGGTACCCCGAAAAACACACGCCCCGCTTGCGCTACAAAAATACGCGCAAGCAAAGACTAACCCCTTCGGTTCCTGCCGAAGCTCAGTCCCCGCCCCAAACTTGGACTCCGAGCCACCACTACCTGAGTCCCGGACTCAGTATGGTCCTTGGACCTCCAACCTTTCCCCGCCTCCATTCAGTCGGCACGGAAAGAGCCGGAAACCTCGACATGAAAAGAACAGGTCTTCCCGCTCCCATAAGCAAGTATGTGCACGGGATAATAAGATCTGTGACTTGACCACCATTCCATTGCAACGAGCGGTCCTTAATTGACTCGGACAGGGAAAACGGTGCAACCAAGCTAAGCCCGTGGCATGGACATAACTTGTTACACCCACAGAATCCAAACCACTTCCTGCCCGGTCACCATTTCCTTTCCACCATCTCATCATCGGTGTAGTAATATTCACCTACTTTGTGAGTGGCTTGAGGTTACTCACGCTACCAATAACCTAAGCATGGCAACTACTCGATCCTGTACTAGTAAGACTCATAGGATAACATATATATGCATGTGGATTTCATATAACTCCTGAAACGTAAATGCAAACATATATAAATTATATTCATCAAAAATAAGGGTTATGCACCGGGGCTTGCCTTGGTCAGGCGCAAACTCAACAAAGTCAGTCACGGGCGGCTCCGGAAACTCCTGCGGCACGAGTATCTCCTCCTCGTACTCCTCGATGACTTCTTCGTACTCCTGGTCGCCCACGGTCACGACTTCCGCCAACTCGTTCACTACATGTATGCGATGATGATGCAATGATTTAATATACGGCAACAACAACTCTTAAAATAAATACACACAAGATAAGCTATCAAGCTAACTCTAATGACCAATATAAGAAGCTATCTATCGACTTCAGCAAGCTAAGGTACAACACGTGTTCTATTCTTACTCATATTAATCTAAAAGGAATATTCAGCTACTACCTCAAATAGCTCAGTTTTAAGCTACAAACGTTACAGCAAACAAACTATATATGGAGCATGTATTACGTACGAAAGCTAAGAAGCTAACAGGCACACTCACGTGCTCCAACTAACTCACGTATATGAACATATATGTATATATATATACGCACGACGGCCGGCATCTCGGCAAGCTAAACTAAGCAGCTAATTGACTAACGCACGGTGATCAACATCAACAACTTACAGAGGTTCGTATGAAGGTGCTGGCCGAGCTGGAGACAGCTCAACCGTGACGGCCACACGCGCGGCGCTCGGCAGCGAGCACGACGCCGGCGAGACGTCCGAACTTGGTCGACTGCGAACGACTGAGGCTCGATGTGGTTGGCTATCTAGACAACTTCCATGGTTACCTTCGGTGCGAAGGAATGGAGGAGGAGGCCGGGGATGTGGCTTCGTGGAGTCGAGTCCTTTATGGCCAGCTGAATACTGACTGAGGAGGACCGACGATAGGAAGACTCCAAACTAACTTGGCCTGGTGCGGTTTAAGCGAGCCGGAACATATCCTTGGCGTACGTGATGAACAGCTCGATGTGATCTTTCTCTGAAGAATTTAATGGCGTCGGCCAAGGCCAGGGCAACGTGCGTCTGCAACGTCATTAAGATGGGCGGTGGCCTTATGTGCGTGATGGCCGACGCGACGGCAAGGCGATGGCGCCGCAGTGGCAGGGTCAAGACACAGCGACTACAGGAAGACGATCACGACGATGAGCAACCACGGCCCCGTGTGTTAACATGTCTGACAATGGCTGGTGTTTGCCTTGGCGGCAAGCGGATGGTTGCTAGTGTCATTAAGATGAAATGACGACTAAGGCAGTGGGTGAGATGCATTCCAACGAGCATGGTTCAGCTATGGTGGACATCACAACGTGCGATGCAGAGACAGCAGTGGCAGCATGTGGCCAAAACCAAGCAGTGCATGGCAGTGGCGGGCCAACTGCAGATATACGACGAGAAGCCAATGAGAGGGATAGATTCACGTAAACTTGCATGGCCACAGGACGACGGCTATCATTTTGATTGCCAGTGAAGATAGACAGCAGCTATAATTGCATTAGCATGCAAAGACTGGTCCATGCACGACACTGGTGTCTCTCTCACTCTTGGTTCAAAACAAAGTAACGTGTGGTGCATGCGTGTATATATATACATATATAGGAGTATGCGTGTGTGTAGATATACAAGAAATATTTTATATTTTATCACATGCATTACACACAAACATGATGCTCATGACGGATTTTAGTAAGTTAATTACGCGGTAACACCGAGGGTGTTACACATAGCCAGCATTGTGTCTAGAAATTTGAGAAATCTAGTTTTCAGAACAAAAGGCTTTTCTGTTGTATTTCATGTTCTCAGAACCAAGAAATAAATTCCATGTGGTGAGTTTGGATCTCACGAACAGACAGAAGTTACAAATAATTACACTCTCCTCTGTTTTAGAACCTATGTTGCAGGTCATTGAGTTTATACTCATCAATTATTATAATGTGGTGTCAACACTAATGTGCAGGCTCTTGCAAAGGATGTTCCATGGAGATTAAAGGGTCCACGTGTTTTAGAGATCATTGAGGCGGTATGTTACGTATGTTTACCCTGTATGTCACAGATTGGTCTTTAAGCTCACATGCTTTCTTGGGGATTGCTTGTTTGGAACAAAGTGTGTATCATTTCAGTGTGTGGTGTTTGTTGATGTGTATGTAGGTGTTGCCGTTTTTCCTAGTTTCTAACCCTCTTTGGATCTCCTTGTGTCTGTTTGATTATGTATTACACTAGATTGTGGCCTGGGTTGGGTTAGTATGGTCACTATTAACAAATTCGAAATCTGCTATTCATTTTTTTTTTTTTTTTTTTTGAAGAATTGGAAAATAGATTGTTCTATGCTTGTTAAAATTGAAGTATCATGTACTGGAACCTAGGAACACTTTTAATTTTTTTCAACACCTTATTGCATAAAGTTAATTATTTCATTGGAGTTACAGAAATTGAATATCTTATATTCCATTGTTGTGCAGATTGACAGTAATACAGATGGGCTAGTTGATTTTGAAGAGTTTGTTGCTGCAACACTACATGTGCATCAGCTGGTGGAACATGATACTGAGAAGTGGAAGTCATTGTCTCAAGCTGCATTCGATAAATTTGATGTTGACAGAGATGGCTACATCACATCTGATGAACTTAGAATGGTATGTATCTTAAAAAACTGTCAAGAGTTTGGTTTTTTTTTTCTTTGGTCACATGCTTATTCTTTGCAATACTTACCTAATACTACAAGGACCCAATTATTCATGATGCATCTCATGGTTCCAATACATAATGAAGTAATAGAAAAACTGAATTATTGTTATTATTATTAATGTATTTCCGGCTGGTCGCTGGCTGACCTCTTGCTCCTTGTCTACAGCATACAGGAATGAAAGGTTCTATTGATCCCCTCCTGGAAGAGGCTGACATTGACAAAGATGGCAAGATAAGCCTAGATGAGTTTCGCCGGCTCTTGAAGACTGCAAGCATGAGCGCACGCAATGTACAAACTCCTAGAGGTGTTCGCATGTCATAGTTTTCTGATTTTTTTAGGTCACATAACAGGGGAGCAGGAGCACATGTAATTGGAGAAAGACTTCTTGATGTAAATTAATACGATGAGAATCAATACACATGAATGGAGTCAATAGGCAGTTGTTCCTTGAACAAACATTGTATTCTTGCTATGCAATACTATGTTTGGTTTACTTCGAGTAAGTTCCTGCAGTTGAGCTTTACTTTATATGTACGCTCAAAATCGAATGCAGCAAATGTTGCACCAGCAGTCCAGCACACATCCCTCTCTTGCTAGAGTGGGTTCGATCTAGAGTTTATATCTTCTAGGCCTTGTCTGGATGCAAGTGTATTCGAATCAATCCACATGTGTTGGAGTGGATTGGAGGGGTAATTAAATAGTTCCACTTCAGTCCACTTGAATACATGTGGATTGAGGTGAATACACTTCCATTCAAACAAGGGCTTAAAGGGTTTTAGATTTAGGTTTGATCCAGTTAGAGATAAGAAGACGGGATGTTTAGATTTATGTTTGAGTCAATTGAAAATAGATGGTCATTTGGGACTGTATCAGCAGGGTCGTCCTCTAGCTGCGTTTAGTTCAGCTTCTTAAGCACTGGCCGATGAATATGCTTTGCCACAGCATTCGGTGCCATACCTTTGGCAGATGAATCAATACCAAAGAGAAGATGTGATGAGATCACTACCCTTGACGAAATCAGCGCAACGCAGAGATAATGGTGCAAAACTAGCACAAGAAACCAAAACTCTCCCCCTTAGCTCATCCGAAGCTTGTTTTTAGGATTAGATTGATTTGATATGATTTATTCATTATACATGGCAGTTATACATGGCTACCACACGTGTATGCCGATCTCACTCACTCAATCACGGCATTCAGCTACTTGCTCCTGGACCTGGGTCTGTTGCTGGGCACGGCCTGCTCGATGTCTTCTTCTTCTTCAGGATTCTGACGAAAATCATCGACTTCTGAAACATACATAATACGTAGCTAGGTAGCTAAGCTGTTGGCGCCCTTGAGTGCTAGCAATGCAGCTCCATAGGCTGCCTCAGTCTGTGTGGCCTTCCGGACCGGCACGCCCAGCACCCTCTCCCGAATGCCCGTCCACTTGTCGTTCTGCGCCCCTCCCCCTGCTGTCCACACTTGCTCCACCGCCGTCGCGCCGAGCTCCTTGAGCAGATTGTACCCCTTGGCCTGCGAATTCGTCGCATACGTAAAATCATCACAAACTCCACTAGCACTATCATCAGAAACTCCACAAATGGACCAGAGTTTGATTTCATTTGGATTGGACCTCAATTCGCGCGATGGATTCCAGTATGCCGTGCAGGTACTCGGCGTCGCTCGCAGGGCGCGGCTGCAGCCTGCTTGCAGAGACACAACACAAACCAAGATCGATCGAATCTTGACTTGCACACGACGATGCGTCCATCTATGCTAGATATGGTGGAATAATCTGAAACTGAAGTGCACCTTGGCATCATGTTGGGGTCAGAGACCGGGAACCTCTCGCCCTTGGCCGGCAGCGGGTAGTAGTGGAGCGGGGACGGCACGGCCGGGTCGATGCGCTCGCTCAGCGCCACCAGCTGGTCGTCCGTGAAGAGCTGCCGGAGCACGGCGCCACCGGTATTGGACGCCCCGCCGACGAGCCACGTGTCGTCCAGGCGGTGGCTGTACACGCCGAACCTCGCGTCGTCCACACGGACTTGGCTCACCAGCTTGATCGCCACAGTTGAACCCAGCGACGTCACCTGATGATTTATTACAGTTGAAGTTACAGTTTAGTAGTTTACTAATTCAATTCGATTCGATCAAGAAAAAACCAACAACACAAGATTACGAGTACTCAGACTCACAGCTCTTCCTGGTTCACTGCTGCCGGCTGCAAGAAACGCCGCTATGCTGTCAGTGGTTCCAGTGCAGACAACACACTTCTTGGAGAATCCTGCCAGCAATGCCAAGATGAAACAATGCACATTCAAAACAAAGATGAAGCAATGCATAATTGGATTGTTGGGTCTAATAAAAGAATGAGAGACTATCGATCGCTACCACAAGTGTGCGTGCTTACCATACTGTGAGCACACATCATCTTTGAGTGCAGCAATGGGAGCCCCAGGCGCTCTGACGGCATGGGGAGCATGCGCGAGTACGGCTGCGACGTCAGCCAGCTCGGGTAGGCGTCGAGCTCCGGATCGTAGCCCACCTTGAGCGCGTTGTTGTAGTCGGAGACGCCGATCCGGCCGTGCAGGAGCCAGAGGAGCCAGTCAGACTGGTGCATCAGCACCGCCGCCGGCGGCGGACGACCGTCGCCGGTCGAGGTCGTCCACCACGACACGAGCTTGCAGAGCGTGGAGGTGCCGGAGCACACGGTGTGGTTGGCCGGCGCGATCGACTCCACCGCCGGCAGAGCGTCCGGGAAGCTCTCGTTGTACAGGAACGGGCCGGCCAGAAGCTCCCCGGTGTCGCTGCATGCGCGCGCCCGCCGGCGGCGGCGGCGGCGCGGACAGTTCAGTCATCTGACAAACACATTTGCCGGCCGGCTTCGGTTTGATTTAATATTTATCCAAGAAGAGAAGTTGATGTTCACTCACCTGTCGACGATGAGCGTGGTGGCCGAGGTCCCGTCTATGGAGATGGAGGAGATGAACGGGCGGTGGACGGGTGGGATGTCGGCGAGGAGCTGGAAGAGCGCCGCTCGCCAGGAGCTCGCCCAGTCCGTGGCGGCGCCGTCGTCGCCGGCCTGCCTATATAGCAACTCTCTCCGATCAAAGGATGCGCTCGTCATCAGGAATGGAAAGTGGACGCTCGATCTTACCGGAGCACAGTAAGCTCGTTTCCCTTCCGAGTGGATGGCGCCTTGCTTGTCGATGAGGGCGTATCGTGCTCCGGAAGTCCCGAAGTCTATCCCGAGGTACAGAGGCGTGCCGGCGCCACCGCCATCATCGCCGCCGGGGGATTCTGCTGGCTGAGCATGGTGATTCTCAGCCTCGATGTAACAGCGCGGCTCCGATCCCTCCGGAAGCCGAATAATCCTGAAAAACGTAGGACATCACATTACAGCTAGGCCTTTGATTGGATGAGCAGCAGCACAGTGACATACATACAGAGCATGAGGTGTATGATCAGTACCGAGTTTTGCTGCAGGGTGGCGTTGGTGAGGCAGCAGCAGTTTTGCTGAGGGAGTGAGAGCTGACACCATGGGCGAGGGCGATCGATTTGGATTTGGTACTCGGCCGAGGTAGGAGGAGGTGAAGGCGATGCTTGTGTTGGCATTTGGCAGGGGATCGGAACAAGGATAAGGAAAGATTTGGACGGATGGAATTAATTGTTGGGCCCCAAGATGGACAGCATAGGGGCGCTGGCTGGTTCTACATGGCTGGGCATTTGGCAGAGCAACCGCAATGTTTATGGTTAAAGCAGTCCAGATGGATTTCATAGCGGTGGGCAAATTTATAGGTATCGGTCATAATGTATATGGACAAACGGACCGGCCAACAGGTCCCCGGTGTAGAGAGGGAGACAGAGTTAAGAGAAAGTGGAAGGAGAGAGAATTTAATATTTTTTATTCACTATGGGCTGCCCATAGCACTATGGATACCCATAACTATGGAGTGCTCTATGGACTGTTTTCACGGTGTTTCAGATAGCTGATACAACATATTTTAATCTTATGGACTGTTCTATGGACAACATTGTGGTTGCTCTGATAAGAGGGTCAAGAACAACGGCACGCTACTGCTCCCGAGAGCTGCCGACTTGCAGCATCATGGGCATCACAGTGCCGCGCACCCAGCATTATCAGGACTAGGTGGCGGCTTACCGGTGCACCGAGCCGCACTCTGAAGATCTGTCTATCATTTTGTTTATTATTTCAAGGTTAACAGCATCAGTCTCTCTCTCCTCCTTCTGTCTTATGGAGTTTGTCGTTTTTGACTTTTGAACTTTTTTTTTTGAGATTACATGGTACAACAACTTGAGACGCTCAACACGCACGCACACTCACACCCCTATGAACACACGTCACGCAAACCCTACCCCATGAGCACCTTCGAAGGACTGGCCGGCAATCTTGAAGTTCACGAAGTCACCACAGCGCCAGTGACATCGACGGGGCGTCGCCTACCACTGTATGCGCCTTAGGAAATCCCGAAATGCGGGGTGGGGATGATGTGTCGCACCCGGGATTTGAACCATGGGTGGGAGCCCCTAACCAATGGTCTTTGCCATTGCGCTATGAGCCCCTTGGCTTTGACTTTTGAACTTTATGTTTGACCATCCGTCTTATTCAAAATATTTATATAAATAATAAAATAAATTAATCAATATTCAAGTATCTTTATTGATAAAATAAGTCATGACAAAATAAATTATATGTATGCAAAAAAAATTTGAATAAGATGAATCATCAAAAAATATGGCACGGAATCTAGGGTGACAAACTCAATGGGACGGAGGGAGTAACTTAGATGGCTTCAAGTTTAATGTGCCCAATGTTTGTGTTTCTAAATTTTTAGTTTGCTACATTACATCTTTTATTATTTTTTATTATAGTGCCTAGGATGTATGACGACTTAACGAGTTTAAAGGCCAGAATATATGTTTGCTTTGATGCTTGCAAGAAAGGTTTTGTTCTTTGGATGTAGACAAGTAATTGGAGTGGATGGGTGCTTCTTCAAGGGCACTTGCAATGGTGAACTCATATGTGCTATTGGAAGGGATGCAAATAATATATATCCAGTAGTTTGGGCAGTGGTGGAGAAGGAGATTGAAAACTCTTGGTCTTGGTTCTTTGGATTGCAAAAGGATCCGAACATCCCCATTGGTGCCAAGGCTTTGGGTTATACTCTGTCGATCAACAAAAGGGTTTGCTCAATCTGTTGCTAAATACTTTTCGAAAATCCGAACATAGGATGTGCACAAGGCACATTTATGCAATGTGGAGGAAGACCTCAGGAAGATCGAGTACCAAAAGCCCTTTTGGTTGTGTGCCAGTTCTTCTAATTTGCAATTTTTCAATTATTGCAAGGCAAAGTTGGCCCAATTTAACAGGCCTGGTGCTAAAGACATGATGAATACAAACCCCAAACATTGGAGCAGAGCATGGTTCAACATTGGCTCCAATTGTGATAGTGTGGACAACAACATGTGTGAAAGCTTCAACAATTGGATAGTTGATATCGGGGCCCATCCAATCCTTTCCATGCTAGTGGGGATCGCAGGACCAAAGTATATGTGAGGATACAACAAAACAAAGCCAAGTTCCAAATGGACCTCAAGGATATGCCCAAATATTATGAAAAAATTGAACAAGTATATTAACCTTGCCCAAGCGGCAGCACCTTGCAATATGGAATGGGAAAGATGGATATGAGGTCAAAGACAAGGGCGCGGAGGCAGCCGCGAGTTGATATTGAGAGAAGGACTTGTTCTTGCAGCATATATTGGCATGATGTCAGGCATTCCTTGCAGTCATCTTTGTAGGCAATATACTTCCATGGATCTGCAACTAGAGGACTACATAGGCTGATTGTTGTGTTCGGTAGTGGAGTACAATAAGATCTATGATCATTACATGTTACCAATGCAAGGAATGGGTGGTGGCGGTGACACAAGGCAACCTCGACCTCCAGCATATGTGAAGATGCCCGGGAGGCCAAGAAAGGAGAGGAGGAGGGAACATGGTGAGTCCAAGAAGGCAACTAAAGTCTCTAGGGCAGGCAGTGTAGTAACATGCAGTAAGTGTAAAAAGACAGGTCACAACTCTAGATCATGTGGCGGGAAATCAAAGGCAAATAGAAGAATTATGGAGAAAGGCAAAGAGGCAAGTAATTTCATTAGCCTAATTCCATTCATGTATTCTTTTATTGTGCACTCATATTATTTTGGTTGGTTGCAGGTACTTGAGAGCAGCAAGCCCCTTAAGAACACAAGAAAAAATGGAGGCGACCAAAGTAGCAGTCAGGCATCTGAATTATCTAAAGTGCAATCTCAGACAACCCCTAATCTCAAAACACTTTCAAAGAAGAGGAAAGCTTCAACTAGAGAGTGATGTGTCAGGGATCTTCGTCGTTCTAGTTATTTTAAACTTTTGTTAGTTAGTACTGTCAGCTATGTCGGGTTATATCAGTTATTTAGTACTGTCACTTTCATCTAAATGGATGATCACTTATGCCCGCTATGTCGGTTTTCAAGTTATGTTAGACATCAGTTATGTCAACTATGTTAAACATCCGTTATATAGAATCTCATGAAGTCATGGTTCCGCCAAAGCTTGAGTGAATTAATCATTGTGGATCTGATTTTTTTTTTCAGAAGGTGGATCTGATTAATTTTGAACCGATGCATGCATGCATATGTTTCTCATGAAGTCAATGGTTCGGTGATGAATGCATATGTATGCCGGACGTCCATGTATGCCCAAGTCACGTACTAGTAGCTGGAGTCATGGCGATGATGATGTCATGTATGAGTCACATAGTCTAGCTAGCTTATCATTTGTCGTACGTGCATATACTTCATGTACATACATACATATCCTGTACGTCGCGGTTGAGGGGGTTATGTGCACCTAAATTTTCTAGTCACGTCATCAGCTTATGTGGCTTATTAATTGCAAAACCACCTCCACGTCATCAAAACCGGATTAGATTAGTGTCAAAAGGTGTTAAGTGCACCGGTTTGCAAAACCACCGAGTAAAGTAAACTAAACAATACATTAGGGGTTATCCGGACTTGAGTGAAAACGACGCGGTAGTAATTTGGACTTTTTCCAATTTTAATTTTATGAGTTTGTTTGGTCTAAGTGCTACAACTTTACAAATTTAAGGACCATTGATGTATTTAACTCTGAATGTATATGTGAACTAATAGTATAGTTTTTCATTTTTTTTATTGAAACTAATATTTTTTTGTGAAAACCGGATTAAAAAATAAAAATATTATCATTTCAAGTGTGAGCATGTATACCTTTAACCTATACTAAATTCAACCACACTATTGCGTTTCAACCGACGATATGAACACCTTTAGCATATCCCTTTTGCCTTCAGGTTTTTCATCTCTTCTCTTAACTCCATGTATGATTGAACACCTCCGAACCACCACTTTAGTGTAGGGCCTAACCAGCTAACTCAATCACAATTCAAGTGAAAAAATTAGTCCACTTAGTTGTCATTTAATTACCAAACCGAATTCAGATTTTTTTGTTTAACCAACTGGTAGACTTTATTCATTCAGAGTTGACATCATTGCTCAAGAGATCTAGAATAAAGCTAGGGGGTCATCGACCCAAGTACAAGTTTGCTTATATAACATAGCTCTTTTTGCTAGATTATGATCCACCTGGTTTACCTCCCACTACAATGCTCAATAGATATATCATGGAAACCACTCCATATATATATTTAGGATTAGGATAATCTGCTCTAAATTGCAACTTCAGTGGTTGCATCTGCACAAAAGCTATTGCTGAAGCAGGAGTGGCGCCAAAACAGCAAGAAATGTGTGGCCAGAATACTCGGGACTGCAGGACGATTCACAAAGCAAAGTTAGATGACCTGATTCCTGTTTCTGGCCAGCAGGTATCCAGTCTCCTATTGGTTTCCCTCTTGGGATGACATGTCAGTCAAAAATGGTGGTTTGGGTATAGGAGACCTGCACACCGTATTTTTTAAAAAAAAAAAAAAAAAAAAAATCCTTATCCTACATGCTGCCTGAAAATACAATTCCTTACTGATATCCTTAACGCCAAATATTATCCCAGTAACTCCTGCAACTGCAAGACAAAGCATCAGGGACCAAAATTGATATTCTGGTCATCCATCCTGCAGGTCAAAGACATCCTCCATGATGATTGCATTTACTGAATGCACAACAGGAAACACTTGCATTTGGTCCCAACCAACAACCATGGTGTCAACATCCATGACCATCTCAAACTTCCAATCCTACAAACCAGTTTGCCCAAAGTGGTTGCTGATCTTTGGCACAGCAACACCCAAAACTGAAATCTAGATCTTCTCACCAACACTTTTAGCCATGACGTAATGAGGAAAATGACATTCTTATATGGAAACAAGACACCAAAGGAACTTGTACAGCAAAAGAGGCATATCGTTTCCTACGATCAAAACTGCACGTACAGCCACCAATTAACGGCTCCCGAACCATATGAATGCAGGCACAACGCATCATGGATCGATATGGAAACACAGATTGCTGCCACCATGCATCAAAACATTAGCATGGAGGCTAATCAGAGTGGCACTGGACACTGGAGATCAAGCTGGATGGTACTCAATAGATCAACAGTTACTGGAAACTGGTAAGCAATGCTATTTTTGTGGTCTGGTTGCAACTAGCCCCCCACTTCGCACTCTTCTTCCAAACTTATTTGATGACCTGTTCCAAATTTTTTAACAACTATATGTGGTATGTCTAGAAAGTTAGGAATGGAGGACTCAGCAATATGGCAAATACATAATGTGGTGGCAGCAGATATGGCAAATACATAATGTGGTGGCAGCAGATATGCACATTGCCAAAATACAGATGATGAACAGACCACAAGGACGATCACACTGCCACAAGGACTGCAACGCACCAGGGATCAGTCTCCACCAAGCCCTAAAACCTACACGCCACTTTAAACCAAATTGATGCGGGTGATGAACAGGTTACACCCAAGAGCACACAAACACATCACTCAATAAGACCCCAGCAGGAATTCAACAGACAACAACCATACATATTGCAAGGTGCAGGAACACACTACCATATCAATCACCATCCACATGCAGACCAGCAGGACTAGGAGTGCTCAATTAGTATACATACAAGGATTACATGTTAGATTATTGAACCTAGGATAGCAACATCATGGTGTAGATAGCAGCATGGTCCAAATGGAATGAGCAGGACACAAATGTAAAGAACAGGATGCATAATGCTCGTGCAGAGAAGGTATCAAAATACCTAAGACTAAGACAGTAAACTTTTTTTTTTTGACAAATAAGGCAGTAAACTTTGAATCACCATTTCTCAATCACCAGAAATAACAGACATAGTTTGACCCTGGCAGTATTAGAGCTGAATCAATCAATAAACTTATCCAAAAAATTGTGCATCATGGTTGACATAACGTCACTGCCAAAAACTGTGCACAGGCTCAACCTATGACAGTTTGCTAAAAAATGATCCAATACTTGGTACAAAATATTATATGTTGGAAGGACACAATTGTAGATTTTAAGTTTATTTCTCTGATCCTTGATAAGTGGTTTGAATCATGATGTCCAAGACCCCATTTTGTAATTTAGTTACACAATATCAGCTTTCCAGTGCGGACGATTACTATGCAACACTTCTGTTTGATCCAAAGATAATAGATATTTCTAAATTGAGATTAATTTATTCTAATTATGTTCATCTAAAATTCTAACAATCTTATAATTCACTATTCATGCCTAGGCATATCAGAAGATATGTTGGGCTAATTATTAAAGAAACAAGTTTTCCTTTTCTCTACACTTTTATATCTTCTGTCAATAAGGTCAATGTAATTCAATTAACTAAAAGTGCTGACAAGATAAAGTTTTGAGTACACAAAACAAGGAAGCAACAGATAAATGAAAACCAACACCAGAATTTCACATATGCTTTTGGCAAGACAAGAATTGAGGTTATTACCACATAAAAACGATACATATGTTTCTCCAAAAGATTAAGTTCATAAACAGGCTTGTAAAGTCGCCTGTTGCAATGAATTTGCACACATACTGATACTGTTCACAACTCAACAGAGCACGGATTTGCAGGGCATTAGACATAAAGACAAGGTAATCTTCTGAATGGGCATCGAATCTTCATGCATCATAAGTGGCTGTCAAAGGGATCATCCATCCACAAATCATGTGTGAACGTTGTAGAGCGAAGGCAAATAAGACCCTCTTACGAATTTAAACTGAGCACCTTGAGAAGCTTTGTTGTCCAGCTGAAGGCGTCTGTGTTGATTAGCAATCCACTTATTACCGCAGCTACTAAGATAGCGTCCAAATACCATTTCCTTCAGGACTTTTGCATTCAAAACAAAGAACTTGGCAAAGTCAACATCAGGTCTCATGCCCCAATAATGTAGGATGACCACTTGTCTAAGATGAGACTCAAGACATTCAATTGGATCTAATGGATTATAGCTCCGCTTATTTTTCCTATCCGTGTGTAGGTTAGCCTGGATAATAAAGAAATAAAACAATATGAGAGCAGTTACTACGCAGTCAGCAATGTCACATAGTAGCTCAAAAGATTATACTATGTCTCAACTGTTCATATTGGCACATGAAGCAAGCAAAGACAAATACTCACGCTGATATACAGCTTCTGCACGCATGGGAAACACTTGAGGAAGTCAACAACTACGTCCAGATTAGGACCCAAAGTGTCAATGGCCAAAACCTTTACAGTACGCATCGAGGTTGTCAAGCTTAGTGCAATCATTTCCTTGACAAGAATCAGGACAAATCAAAATTAGTCAGTAGCAAATATAAATCCAGAATACTAGATGGAAAAAATTGAAGGCTGCTGCTACCTGAAAAACAGTGGTTCCAATATGGAGTTTAGTGATGCCATCCGACAGCAAGCCCAATATCTGTAATTTTGGTGCCCGCACGACCCTTATTGTTGAGGGACCTTTGTCCGGGTAAATTGGTAACAATCTTTCAAGGCAAGGGGCATCTTCTATAATGAGATCTCGGAGCAAAATAGGATTTTCTACTCTGGCGATCTCATAGCAAGAAACACGGATGCCAATGCTCCTTAGAGTGGGCGAGTTAATGCGTAGGCAACCAACGCCAGCATTCCCCTCCAGCAAGAGGCTTTCAAGAACAGGGCAACCACAGAGCAGGCTGTGAAGAGCATCTTCCAACACGAAGACGGAACTCAGGGTGAGCTCCTTGAGGCAGGGAAACTGCAATGGCGCCATGTCTGTGGGGAAGTCGCAGTTGGCAAAGTCGGCAACGCGGAGGGTGGGCGCAAAGCGTAACGCGGACGGCGGCAGCGGGTAACTTAGACGCGGGTCCTCGATGTCGTAACTGAAGCGGATCTTCTCGAGGCCAGTGAGGGCTTGGGACCGCAACCAGCCGTCGATCTTGGCGTAGCGGTCACGGAGGCGCATGGCATAGAGGGAGAAGCGGAAGGCGGGGCCCGGGTGGTCGGAGAGGATCTTGGAGGCGAAGACGAGTCGCTTCCGCTCCTGGCCGCTGAGGCCGCAGTCGACCTCTAGGTTGAGAGGCGCGGCGCGCCAGAGAGGGCGCCACCGGCGGAGAGGATCTGGGTGCGGGCGCCGGCCTTGGGTGGGGAGGAGGGAGATGATGCTGCCAAGAACCTCGTCGGGGAGGCGGTCGATGGAGTCGAGGCTTTGGTCGCCGGTGGGGTCGCCAATCTTGGGATGTCCTTGGCTGTCGATTCGATCCGGTTTGGCCTTCTTGGCGACGGTGCTGGCCGCATCCCCCTCCATGGCCGGCGGGCGGCGGCTGGCGGCGGCTGGCAGAGTGTGGCAGGGTTTGGCGTGCGTCTTGGGTTGGGGTGTGGGGAGGAGGGATTGGGGAATCACCGAATGAGGGGTCGGTTGGTACTTTAGGGCGTGTTTGCGCACCGGCCCAGCAGCCCGGCTGCGCTCTCGGGATGCAACTCGGCCTATTTGCGTCGTTGGCCCAGGCTGCAGCCCGGCTCCCGAAGCCAAAAGCATCCCTCCGCCTGGCTCCGGGATACGCCGCCAGGTTCATTATCTTGGGAGCACGGCTCCCGCGCGGCGGCGGCGGGCGCAATTCGGCATCTCCCCGCTGGCGTCGATGGGGTGGCCGCGGGCGCTCCAGCGGCGGAAGGTGAACTTCAGCCTACGGAAGGCGCCAGCGGTGAATCCCCCTCACGCCTATTTATCCTCCCGTTCCCCTCCCCTCCATTTCCCCCTCTCGCTCTTGCATCCACCTCGTGAGATACCGCGGCGGCGACCGTGCGTGGCTGGGTTCTTGTCCGTGCCTTGCTTTGGAGCTTCGTTGCTGTGCCGGTGCTCGAGGTGCTGCCGGGACTCCGGGGTGCTGGGCTTCCTCTTCGTCTCCGTCCCCATCTTCTCCTCTACTTCCGGATCCGCTTCGTCTCCGTTGCTACGACCTCGAGCCCAAGGTGAAATGGATCCGCCTTTTTTTTATTTTGTGTTGATTTGTTCATGAGTTAGGGTTTGGTACAAGTTGTTGTTCTTGCTCTTAGGGAGACCGGGTCCCTGCACATGTTGATGGTAACCTCTATCTTCTTTGTGATGGAAATGGCTGGCTTTTCTGAGGAGGCACTGATTGTTGCCTACACATTCCTCCTTGACAACAAGGCCCGGGCGGGGGCTTTGTGAACATGAGTGATGCCCACAGGACCATTTGGCTTAGGACCTTCCTAGCCAAGAACTACTATGTGTAGTCTCACTACATGTAGTTGCCACTCTCTCTTCTTTTGGCTACAATTTGGACTTTCATTCTTTGTAAGTACTTTTGTGCAGTGGTAGGTTGATCTAGTGACACTTGACCTTTGGTTGTTGTTTGCCTAGGAGGGTGGCTAACATTAGGCAACAGATTTGGGAAGAAGTAGTAGCAGTTGAGCCTTTGGATGTTGGGCTGCAAAACTTATATTGTAAGAACCTATTTGTGTAGCCTCTGTTGGCTACTTCAGCTGGTGTAGCCTCTGTTGGCTACTTGAACCTTCTAATATTAGTATTTTTATGCCTCTGTTGGCTTCATTACTTGATACTTGTGTTGGCTCCATGTCTATGTCCGGGGTTTTAACTTGGCTGTGGACGCTTTTATTTAAAATTGAGGGCACTTTGATGAATTTTGTTGCAACAATCGAGGCCTTGATTTGCCGTCATGTCTATGTGCGGGGTTTTACCTTGGCCCGTGATGCTTTATAAAAAAACTGAGGGCACTTTGATGAATTTTATTGCAACAGCTGAGGCCTTGATTTTTATGCCAATGATGATTAATATGGCGGGGTAAGGAAAGGTTTACATTGATGGTCTTTAACTTGTGAGGAACTGGACATATGCTAAATCATCCATGCCCAAGCAAGCCATCATGAACCATGACTTGATGGTCGGGCCGGATGCCGCCATCTTGTGTTCCTTATGCTCCAAGTTGAAAGACCACATGAAAATGCCAACAAAATCCGAGGCAAATCATTACTTTTATCACTCTTGTTCTCAAAATCTCATACCATATTTTCGTTGTTGCTCTTAAGGCATATGGCTTGGTATGTCGTCTCTCTGCGGCAGGCAGTAACAGGGGGTGTATGAGACTTGGGCACAATGCAATGCCCAAGTGAGTGGCTATCCTCACAACCGCCACAAGAGCTTTCCAACAAGAGCACAAGCCGAGGCATCCTATTTGCGATTCATTCATGATCGGGAGCAGCCCACTGCTAGATGTTGCTCCTCGGTCTTTGCTAGAGGTTGCTCCTCCAGCGGTGGTTAACAAAACATTGTGCTTGTTCATTGCTGGTATTTGCCTGTTCTTTCTGGTGGTTGTGCTCCTGTTCATTTTGTTCGGTTAGAAGCTGAGCATGTGATGCTGTGACCTGCTGTTGATGGAGGCATCCCTTTTATTTCGGGTTAACTCAACCTTCAACTCAATTGTGTTCTTTTCATTAGACCGATGATGACAAATTTGATGGATGCATTAGCTGGCTACATGTTTTCTCTAATCTGTTTGTCCAATCCATGTAGCTAGCAATTCATGAACTGTAACTTGTCTGAGGTCAAGTGCTTCAAACAGCACTAATTGTATGGTTCAATTGACAATTATGTATGTAATGTTAATGCAAACTCTTGCTCATTCTACATTCATCTATGCATATTTGTATTTCCTGTCTATGGGCCAGGCCGACCACAGCCAGGTGCCAAACACCATCTCAGTTTGGCAGTTGGGGTAGTTGGCCTCCTAGCCCGGCTGCCAAATGGATGGCAAACACACACCTCTGCTGGGCCGGGCTAGATTGGTACAGGTGCACAAACAAGGGTGCTTTGACCGCCTGGGACAAAGCCGGGGACGCCCGTCCAGTTGAGTCGGGCCTGGCTGGTGCAGGCGGGTGCATAAACACGCCCTTAGATTTTAGAAATGCTACCACCATGTTATTGAAATTTGTTGGACACGAGTTTGGGTCGAGGAGGATAAGCGGGAATGGAAGCTCGATGGCGCCAAACTAAAAAAAACGAGCAAGAGGCGGATGAGATGGAGCCGGCTTCGTTTTAGTTCCCCTTCAATAAGTTTTTAAACTCTTTTTTTCATCGCATCACATTAAATACACCAAAAAGACATATGTTCAGAGCAGTAAATATAGATAAAAAATAATTAATTACATAGTTTTGTTGTACATCACGAGACGAATCTTTTGAACCCAGTTAGTCTATGATTGGACAATGTTTATCAAATACAAACGAAGTGCTATAGAAGTTGGAATAGTGTTTTTCCAACTTTCTAGCAAACTAAACGAGGCCTCAATGGCGCAAACCAAAAGCGAGCAAGAGGCGGCGGCAGCAGATCCCAGTTGCGGTGGTGCACCGGTGGTGGCAGGCGGGGGTGGTTCTGGTGGCTCGCGGCTACCCGCGGCGTGCGGATCCTAGTCTGCGGTCTTGCGGGCTGCGACTCGTAAGGTTCGGCCGGGTTCGGCGCCTGGCGGCGGTGTTTGTGTCCGTTTAGGTGGTTCTCGGCCTCTAGTGTGCGTCTCCAGGCCTCGGCCCGCCCAGTGGTTCGGCGCGCGGTGTTTGCGTTTAGGCCAGTCTCAATGGAGGTTTTATAGGTGTTTCATGCACATTAAATACAGTGTCATATCGGTAAAAACTTCACTTTTTGCATAAAACTCCTAGAAGAGAGAAGAAAAAAAGTTTCACCATAGTGAAACCTTTGGATCTTGTTTCATATGCGTTGTAAACGGGTGAAACCCCATTGAAACAAAAAATAGAGTTTCACCATAAAACTATGCAATTAAACCATACAATGAGAGAGAAGTTGTGGGAGACCCTTGAGCCTATGAAACTACGCATTAAGGGAGGCGTCAATTTCATGTCAAAGTTTTACATCTTGAAAACCAAAGGTAAAACTCCCTATTGAGACTAGCCTAAATATAAGGTTGGCCTTCAAATATCATATATCCAATGTTTGCGTTTGACTTCTGGAACTTCCAACATAAATACTGTCACATTTAAAGGATTTTTGTATGTTATAAAAAAAGGTCTCATGCTACTGACTCCGTATATAAACAAACCAAAGGAACATAAATACAGTGAACAATAGACTGACACCAGACTAGGTTATAGGTCGGAAAAGGTGACGTAATAATTTACAGCAATCTTTTTACTATGAAAGTTCCTCGTTTCAATACAGTGAAGGAAATAAACCAGCATATATATTTCATATAACCAGGCAGTGACTGAAACACAAACGAAGTACTACCTATAATCACTAAGTATACCACGTTTACACATAGTAGAAAGGTAACCCTGTCATGAATATGGCAACTATCTTTCACTGTACATCAGACTATGCGGAAGGTTGATCAGGCTGGGGAGCAGTAGAGCTGCTGCCGTTCTTGCGGGACATGCTGAAAGGCCCTGTCACAGTCCTGCCCATGAACTTCCCGGCTTTACCAAGGCCACTGCCGACAGCACCAATACCAGAGGTAACAAGGCCAGCGCCAGCACCAATTCCTGAACCAACGAGACCGACGCCACCAACAATTCCTGAACCAACGAGGCCGACGCCAGCGCCAATGCCAGTGCCCACAAATCCAACACCCGAACCAACAGCATCCATTGTGCTACCAATTACCCCAGCCTGCTTCAACCGCTTCCTCTCCTCTATGGCTTGCTTTTCCATCTCTAGGGCTTCCACCTGCTCTTCCTTTGTAAAGGGATGATATTTTACCTGAAGGGTTGAAAAATAATATATTAGCATCATCAAATTAATCATGGAATTTACTTAATTTTTCCAGTCAAATAATATTTCTCAAGCTGGCAGTCCATGAAACTACATTTTGCTCCAGCCATGACTTAATAAAAAGGTCATTGTGCCATAATATATACTCGGTGCAACAAAGAAGCAAACTGAAGAACCACTTTTGTGAAAAGAAATTAAGAGAACAAACTAGCCAATGACATTTCTTCAGTCTATACCCAAGTTGATAGTTACTTATGCAGTGGCCGAAACAATTGGCTTCTTGATTTGATGTACCCCTCTGTCCAGAAAAGAATTAAATTCTAGAACGGTACCAAACTAAAGTATCTTAAATTTGACTAACTATATTTATGGCATCAAATGAGTATCATTAGATTTGTCATGAGATATATTTGTATAATATACATACTTGACGTCATAAACATTAATATTTTTACCTATATATTTGGTCAAACTCTAAACAATAACGAAGAATGCACCTAGAACTGCATTCTTTCCGGGATGGAGGTAGTGACTTGGTACTCCAAATTGTATTTTGACAACATATATGAAAGTCAACTCACCTAAAATTGCGTTATTTCTGGGACTATATATGAAAATTGTTTTTTGACAACTTAGAGTAGTGACTTGTACTCCCTCCGTCCACCAATATCTTCACGTTTGAGGTTCAAAAAAAGTCCACAAATAAAATGTCTCGATGTTGGCTGCGAGCTGTAAAGCAGGTGGACAGGAAAAATCACAGCGGCTGGAGCGCTGCCGTCCACACGTTTCAATCCCAAAAGGGGCAAAAAAAAAAAAAGAACAAATCCCCATCGAGGGAGCCCCGTCCTCACCCGTCGCCTTGCCTCCTGCCTCCGTTCCCCTTTCCTTTCTCAAACCTTCGGTTCTCTCGTCAAAAAAAAAAAAAAAAAAAAAATCCGTTCCCTTCCATTCCTTGCTCCTCGCACACCCCTGCCCATCCATTGAAGCTTCGTTGCTGCGTCACCATGGCTGTGGCCGGCCGCCGGCGTAGCCGGCGGACGCGTGGAGGTGCCAAGAAGGCCAGGGCCGGCGGTGCTGACCTGATGAAGCTGCGCGGCCAGATCCGCGACCTCGCCAAGCCAGACGCCGCGGAATCAGCTGTGAAGCCAAGAAGCGCCGACTCAGCTGAGGAGGACTGGATCTACGTGCGTGGGTGCCGAATCAAGAGGGCTGGCCTGCGATTCAACTCCCAGGGTGAGGTGCACGTTCCTGACTCTGAAGATGAAGCCCTCGAGGTGGCCGCGAATGGGGCAACCGAGGTGGCGCTGGCCCCTGCGATGGCCGCGGACGAGGCTGCCGACGTCGATCTGGCCCCTGCGGTGGCCGCGGATGGGGCTGCCGCTGTCAGTCTGCCCCTATGGCACCTGCGGTGGGGCTGCTGGCGTCGACGTGGCACCTGCGGTGGCCGTGGATGGGGTTGCCGGCGTGGAGATGAACCCGGAGGTAGCTGCGCGCCTAGCAAAAAAGGTACTTGGCGAGGATCTGCATCCTGAGGTGGCTGCGCGCCTAGCTGAGGTGCTCTCCGAGATCGAACCTTTCTGCCACGAATGTTTCATCGACATGTACAAGGTTATGGTGCCACTGTTCTTCAACCCCCTAGATGATGTGCTTTTCATGCTAGGATAAACTGATGCTTTTGCGATGACGTAGCATACATTCTCACTTTGTGTAGTTGATGAAGTGCCTTTGTGTACAAGGTTAGGTTGCCACTGTTCTGTAGATGACGTGCTTTGGGTCCTATGATGAACTGTTGTTATTGTACTGATGAAGTGTGCTTCCTTGTTAAAATGTGTTAATCAATGTAGATGTGTGACGATGAGTCGTTCTGTTAAAATGTGATAATCAATGTACTGTTGTTCTGTATTTTGCATTGCGGTTTGTGATTACCTGGGTTCAGCATAAACAACCACATATTCGAACATCTTCTAATTTAGATCGGAAACATACACACACATGCTTTACTTAAGAGTACACCAGTAGTACAAATTATATGGTCTCTAAATTTACAGCAATACCACACATGATGAACATGATCAAGGACTACTGCTTTATTTATAACATTAGCATACATGATTACCACCGTATTAGGTTCCCAACATTTCCAAAATCACCACAAACATGATACAATCAGTTTTCCAATGATGCCATCACGTCCTCATATAGCTTTCTATCACAACCTAGGCTTTTAGGAAGCATGCCTAGTGCCTCTAGCCGATCTTTGTCCATGTGAGGAATCTTGTATCTGTTTCCTCCACCATTTTTCATCACCTCAATCAAACACCCTTGTAGGGTCAAGAACACCCTATTCAAAGTGTATGGATCATAATTATCAAACTCTTCTTGTACGTTCGCAATCAGGTCATCCAAGCCCCTAGAGATCCTGTCGTAGGTTAATGATTGGAGAGAATTAAAGAACCCTAGGTCTAGCACATTCAAATCTGGGGAGTTGGCAGGTTGGTTGATGAGTCGTATGTCAAGCCCTGTTTGTGCAACTGCAGCAGCAAACTCCTTATCATTTACTGGCACATGTGAAGGGGCATTATCTTGCTGAATATAAATGGTTTGTCCTCTAAGTTCCCGTGGCCACCGTCGAACAATAGCGTCCAAAACTTTACTGATCATATATGACCTCATTGTAGTCCGATCAACCTTGATAGGTTTGGTGACTCGAACCCCCCTTCCTCTATTATGACTTCTTCTTTTTGCTGGTTCCTATTGTAGACAAAATCAAGTTAGTATCCCAATTTTGTAGCATTAAAACTTGTGCAAGAAATAAAAACTAGTGTATATAAAATGTACCTTTCTAACAAATGGCCACACTCCTAGCTTTCCATCAAATAGACAATTGCCTGCGTCATCAAATAATGGTCTTCCTACTGCTGATAGGAACATCACTTTCCCAATACGATTCTTATTGTGCACTGTTCTGTGTGGATCCTCCTCCTCGGGAAGCATATAATACGTCATGTTGGCTGTGGTGTTAAACCACTTCTCGTCCATGTGGATGATGTTGTACATATCACGAAATTTGGGTTCATTAGGCAGTGTCTGTTCGTCTAACATGGAAACACACCAGCGTAGCCTCTCTTTCTTGTTTTCTTCCCTTAACAAAGGCTTTAATGTGCTGGAGTGGCGTCGTAGTAGGCCTTGCTTGAACCATTTATGCAGGGTGCTCTTCTTTACACCAATAGCTTTTGATAGAGATCGTATAGTCCTCCTCCTATGCAAGGAAACTCTAAGTACATTTGATAGATCAAATTGGATCCTTTTGCGGCCACAATTCTTCTTCCTTGATCTAACATCTACCGGTATGCCTTGTGCACGACATTGCTTAGCTCTTCGCCAAACACCACGCACTTGATACTCACTGACCTGAAACATGTGAGCTACTATGTTCGTCGTGTTCCTTTTTAATTTGCCATTATTACTTCTCTGAAGCAATGCTTCATATATTTGTTGCCTTTCAATGTCTGTTAAATTTCTGCACTTGCGTGGATTAATTGCATTTGTATGTTCATCTTGTTCGTCATCTGAGTCCTCCAACTCCTCCTGATCAAAGACTATGTCCACAGCATCAGCATACACCCCATAGTCGTGCATGTCCTCAATCATGTCTGCAAAAAAAGAAGTCTGAGATAGCAGTAGCAAAATCATGCTGAAATTTGTTGCTAAAAAACAGGGAGGAACCTGATAATTAGCTGTACTTTGCGGTGTCTATTGAGAATAAATTGTCAATAGTACAGCTTCTAAATTTGTTGCAAAAAATCCAAGTTCCAATGACACTTACTGATCATGTGTTGGAGCTCATGTTGGTGTTCAGCAGCTTCTAAATTGAGGTCAAAATCATCTTGTTCTAGTGGAGCAGCAAAATTGAAATCTCTGTCTTGTTGATGGGGTTCCTCAACAGCAAGAACTGCAATAGGTGGGGCATATATAAGTTTAGTTAGGCATAAAGATGTGTTTACACACAACTATTACTTTATTTTTGTAATGGAATTAGAGAAACATTACATTCATGAGTTTCTTCCTCTTGGCCCTCACAAATAGGGATATTGAGATCTATGGCATGTACAGAACCAAATTGCTCATTCTTTTGGAGAAAGTGGGATTGACCTGTGATTGGATGGATAAAACTTTATTTAGGCAAAAAAGATGAGTGTACACAGTACAGTCCCTTTCTTTTAGTAATGGAACTAAGAGAAACATTACCCTCATGAGATTCTTCTTGTTGCTCTTGACATGCAGGGATATTGAGATCTATCTCATGCACACCACCCTGATGCTCTTTCTGGACATAGGGATACTGACCTGTGAGTGGACGCACGTGTCCTTCTTTCATGAGGTGCAATTGATCTTCCTGCATGAAATGGATTTCCTCTCCATCATCATGAAGCTCTTGATTTAGGTCTGGTAAGGGCTCTTCACTTCCCTCCCCTAATACTATATTTAGATCTATGGCCATGGTTGAAGATGGAATTGTCATGCAGGCACATGGATTTTCACTTCCTTCACTCGGTACTATATTTAGATTGGTGGCCATGGTTGAAGGTGGAACTCAAAGCATGCAATGGAGATATGGAGGCTGGCACATTTGGAGCGTGGGGGGATGGCTGGTGTTAGGTTTGTTAGGAGCTGAGAAAGCATTTTTGTAGTGGGGCAAAGGCGCCAAGTTTCTGCATTCAAATTTTGAATGTTGCCCGCGAATGCTGGAACTGGAATGGAACGAATGGAACCTGGAAGTTTCTGTAATCTTGTAATCTTGTGACGTGGCATGTTCCTGGCCACATGCTTGTTGCATGGCTTGTTCCTGGCCACACACGGAGTATTGTGTGCTGTTGCCCACTTGCCCTTGCATATGGACAAAATCTGTACTATTAATTTTGTCAGACCCATACTGTTACAGGGGCAGTTTGGTCATTTTACCCTTGCTTTAATTTTCGTGCTCAAACCTGGAAGGCAAGTTATTTGCGGACGGAGGGAGTACTCTAAGTTGTACTTTGACTATATATGACCACCCCCACACCCCCAAACACACCAGGTGTTAGGTGTTCCCCTAATTGTCTGCAGGGACTACAGTATTAATGTTATGTGAAGACAAGACATCTTAGATGGATGCAAAAGGATCAAAGATCTAAAGGTAAGCTAAGGAGGAGGCCCAGCTTTGGGCAATGGCTGGGGCGTGACGGATCTCCTTAACGGCCCTTGTTCCTAGGGCTAGGTTATTCCAGGTCATTTGCATTTGTAAGAAAAAGGTGCATATGTAATTTTGTCATCCTATTGGTGAGTGTAACCAGGATTCTTTACCCATTTTTTTCCTTCTTTAATATAACAAAACACAGCTCTCCTGCGTGTTAAAAAAACGGCCTGACAGAAATAGACAGAACCCTGCTGTATTCAGCACAGCACCAACGCATGAACATGCCACAGAAGGTGAGCGACAGGAGGTACGAAGTAGTCAGGAGTGAGCATGAATCTGCCTGCTTCTGTTGGCTAGCTCTGGACCGCTGGTGCAGTTAAGCCATCAAGGAACAAATTGAGCCCCCTTGTTATGTTACCATTATGATTATTGCAGGGAGGAGTGCCGAGGCTGTGGCGGACAGAAGGCACATAGGAGGGGGGATAGCAGGAGTCTTGGGGCAGCCAGCCAGCCATCACCAGCATGTTGTTGGGAATTAGGGCTGGGGTCAGGAGCACATTGTTCGAAATAAACCTGATTGTGTGTGGGCACTACTCAGTCCTGCATGTAGGTGCTTGTAGGCTAATTTTAGTGTCTAGTTAGCTTTGTCTTGGTGGTAGCCGAGTATTCAGAAGATGCGTTGGAGGCATCGCATGGCGCATGCGTAAGCCTAAGCACGGCTTGTGGTCAGTTTGAGCAACCTGGTGGTCAGTTCAAGCAACCCCGTCCTGCGGAGGAGCCACATGCGCTGGTGCCTGCAGTAGAGATAAGTCTAGCCGGTTCATGTGAGTTCGTGGCTATCCATGAACTTGTTCGTGCGCAAAGGCAAGGTCGTGGTTTAGGCTGCAGGGCTATATAAGCCGATGTAATGCGTCTGTCCAAAGTGTCCCGAGTTGTGTTCCATTCAGAAATGAACAGCCAGCGTACAGGCCGTTGTGGCGGCCAGGGCGTTCGTCGCCAAAGTTACTGTTCATCTTCTTCCTCCGTGTGTGAGTGAGAGAGTTTGGGGACTAAGTTCCAACACACATGAGGCTGAGGCTTGTGGTGTTCTGTAGGAGATCCAGGCCAAAGACAAGCAGTATGTAAAATGTGCATTGCCCATGAAGATCTGGATGACTGACTCACAAGTCAGTATGCGACACATGGATTTTTCTTAATCATATGTGACTGTGGCAGAATGTACTAATAGACTAAGAAATTACCAAGTTGGAAAAGCAATGTTATTAGGTAAACAGAACATGCGCACATAGCAAATATGTATTTCTTATTCACAAGTCCTCTAGTATCTCTAGCTTCAAGGCCGCTATAGACTACTCAGGTTAGAGATGTAACAATAAGTAGAAACCTGCACTAACCTTAAGATGTAATGTGCCTCTATCCTTGGTATCCCTATTTTTAAGTGGATCCACTGAATGTAGCAGCTTCAGAGTGACTTCTTGGGTAGTCTCAGGTTCAAGAGTGTTCACTGCTAGTTTTGCCACACCCAGCCTCTTGTCTTGTTGAAGTTTGTCTTCGTCGTAAACCTGTGAAATAACCCGGGTTGAATTGGTATCTCATATTGGAGCAGTGTCAAACATTAAGAATTTATACGAGGATGTTTGAATTTTGTTAGTATAAAGGTCTAAGCCATTTCTTGGAAGTCTGAATGTACATTTTGAATTTTTGATTAGCAATGAAATTTTTTTTGCTCCATGCAAAGCTTCTCAACACCCATAAAATTTAATCAAATGGTCAATATGCTAATGTACCGCAGACAGTTTGAACATGCTAGTAACAATACATTGGTCTAAGATAGTGCTGCTGGGTGAGGATTAAATGAGAACAATTTCAAGCTTAACTTAGGAATGTAAAATAGAACTGAGCCCTCAAGGTTCTCACAAATTCAAGGGCAAATCCAATTATTTCTCATCCTCTGTGTAGATATATTATGTTATTTTGGATATCAGTGTAGTTCAACAGAATCCAAAACACAGCTGGGTGTGCTCTGAACGTCCACTTTCTAGTACAGAAGGAATGGCACCAAAGGTTGAAAAAATTTATTTTAAAACAATGAACGAGCTGGGGCCAGTTTCTAGCTGGTTCTAGATTTCTTGGCAGTTCAGGAATTCCACCCAATATAAATTACTTTCCAACCAATGACCATTATTGAGAACTGCATAACTAACCTGATAGACAGCTGCTGGAGCTTCCTGAAGTATGAACTTCTAATTCACAATACATTCTACCTAATTTGCTGTTCAATGGATCTATGTATAGTTACTGATCTCTGATCTGTCCCTACAGATTTCAAGCTGAGCATAATTTGTTGGTTTGCAACCTCGATAGTCACAGGGACTGGGGTTAAAGTCGTGTTCCAAGACCATGGGATGGGACGTCGTCCCAAACTGAGGATCTTATTCTTGCATATTTTAAAGCTCCATGGAGCACTAATCCTTTTTTATGAAGATATTTTTTTCCTTGATGCAAGTGATGTTTCCAACAGAGGAACAAGACAAAAAAATATATAGAATTACCTCAAAAATGACAGATTGTGTTTCTTTGTCTTCAACAATCAGATCAAATGTTTCATTCCATTCCGGATTCAGGTCATCATCTATGACTCTTGTTTTGACCTTAAACATTGGCCGCACGTACAGTTTCACATAAGGGTCTGATTTACCGACCAACTCCTTATTTTTCAAAGAAGTTGCTTTTACCACAGTAACAGAAAGTCTTCCCTGAGGTTTAAGCTCCAAGTCACTAGGGAGAGAAAAAAAGGTGAGCTAAGTCGTCAGTGCCAAATGGGATCTGATCAGAATGTATAAAAACATTATGCTAAAAAAATGTATAAAAATATTGTAGTCAGTGCCAAATGGGATCTGATCAGAATGTATAAATACAAAAATTATCATTAGCCCTTCCAAGCTAGCAAGAGATACCTACTTAAAATCATTCATAAATTGCTAAAATAATTTGTATCTAGTTGTAGTTGCAGTATTAAGTGTCTAGTTAAGGATTGACTGCATGGATCTCTTTCATAACATTATATATGCATCGAGCCCATATCTCAAATATTAAGCAAAATAAAATAGGATAAAAAAATAGATACTGGACAAGGACAACAATAACGAAAACCTACAATTTATAAATAAAAGGACTAATCAGCAAAAAGTAAGTTGAGGATTTGTTGAGCTATCTATTTTAAACAGCTGAAGTGCACATTCAAAGATGGTAAGATAAAGAGAAAATAATATGTTAAGGAAAACCCACCTTGTATCAACATTGACACCAAGTTTAACAACATGCCTGTGTGGCCACAAGAGCATATCATTAACAATTGAATTGACAGTGTCCTAATCAAAGGGAAAAGAATCATGGTTACATTTATATATAGTTGCTGGTAGGACTACAATGTTCAAAATACTGTCTAGTCATCATACATCAATCATGTCAGAAAGTCCAGGAACTGCAGTTAGGCTTCCTCCAATGGCCTTCAGGGTGTACTGAATTTTTGGCTCTGGCTGGAGCACAAAGAACCCAATTAAAAGAAATAAATGGGAAACGCTCTCTTAAATCTTAATAGTTGAAATTGTTCCACTCTGGAAACGTACTTCATAGAACATTTCTAAAAAGTTTACATTATCAAACTCATCAACAGACATCTCAAAACATTTCAAAGAAATAATGTTCTTTTATCTGATTCTATATGGTTCTGAGAGATACATGATTCAATTTTCCTAAATACCCCCCACCCCCAAATCCTATTTTAATTTAGGCTACATTTATGAGACTTAATATAGTTTACATTAGTCAATCGAGTTAAATATGGGTAGTTCAGGAGACAAATAAACATAATGATGCAATATTGAATTTCATGCACCGATCAGTGTATGAAATAGCTAAGTTATTTTGCCTACAAAAAATAGCGAAAGTTATTCAGGAAAGGTTGACAACAATTAACTTCAACACAAACACAGACTTAAAGTAAACCACAATTTTTTTTTCCATCAAGATTTGTTTGCAAAGTCTCAAATTCAGGAGCTTTGGCTCTCAAAGCATATTGGGTTTCATTCAGCAACCAGTTTTCTCAAAATCTTGACTGTTGAGGAAGTTGTGAAATATAGTTCATTTGGTGGCAAGGGATGCAAATTTTAAAAAAGCAACATGGTAAGTGTACTTAAAATCTAAAATGTTAGATAAGAAAAAGGAGGTAGACTGGGTACTAGATACTTGCATCAGCAAGGAGAGCCACAACAACAGCAGAAATGCAAGGGATGTCTTCAGATAGTTGAAATATAACACGTATGACAGTGTAGACCTGAAGATCCTTGAGCTGCAAGATAGTTGGGTAAAAATATAAGGACTTATAATCAAGAACAGTTGTCTTCCCAAATTATCGTGTAGCGAAGAAAACCTGAATAGGCAGTGATGCAACTACAGCATCAACAGCTAGGATTATGCTTGGATTACCACCCCAACGGAAATCTATATCCATGATGATTTGGCCTGGTTGAAGATTTTGAATACGAATACCTTCACAAATCACAACAAACAAACAAAACCCATCATATTTTTAAATCATCCTTATGTAGTCCTGCATCAAGATTCATGACAATATAAATGTAATTATAAGCATAATTTATCTGTTTGTCATAAATAATATGTAAATCATAAACTCACTTAAACATGGAAGTTATATACTATCCCGCAAGTTGACTTCAGGAAAAAGGACAAGTTGACATGTTTTATAAATTTAAGCAATTTCAGCCAATCATTAATTCCACAGAAAGTAATGGCAGTTATGACAAAAACCATGCCTTGATTTTCAAATATTTACATGTGCAAAGTCAATCTTGTGTATAATATTCAGTACAAGTAACAAACCATGTTATTTAAGTATATTATCTTCTTTTTTTTAAAAAAAAAAAAAAGTATATTATCTCCACAGTGTAACTACATGCATGTTCGAATCTTCAATTCTAAGAGATAGTATGCACCAAAGAAGAATAACCACAAATTAATAGAACTGAACATGCAGCATATAGACAGGAAACCTTCTATCTTTGGTGACACATTTCCAAGAGAAAATTTGCTGAACTTCAAAGATTTTATTCCTGGAGGCCGGTAATCATCTAGCAGTGGTTCAACGGATTCCTTAACCACTACTGTTGCAGCCTAAAATTAAAAGAAAAGCTCAGAAGTCAGCATGTATGGCTTATGAACAGTAGCGCTAGACAATAAGTAGGGTAGGGCACAAGATTGCAGCAAAACAGACAGCTAGGCATATCTTAACAAAGGTGGATATGCAAACAGCTGACAAATCCATGCCTGATGGAAAATGTAGTTATATAATGTACAATTCAAAATTTTATAAATGTGGGGCAGCTTAGCCTATATACAAAAGTTTGAAAGTCATAATCTAGAAAACTAGGAATCAGATAGGTTCAGTATGAATCAATTTCTAACTCAATCGCCGCCGCTACCTTTACAAATGATGGGTCAACGGTATAGATTAAAGAAAATGTCATGTACATGATCATTCAGATGTCCTGATGCTTATTTTCAAGTCCAGCGAAGGTTTCACTAATCTAAGATGTGAACATAACCAATAAAATGGAGATTCCAAATGCTAAAAACTTATTTATTTTTCATGCCCAGAATTTCTGGCCTCGCAACATTGAGAATTTTAAATCAAGAGGTCAGCTACGTAGAAAATAACATGATGAACAAAATTGAAAATAATAAGGAAATGATGAGACATACCAATTAAGAAATCAACAATATGAAACATCATACAAGGAATGAAGAACACAACAATGGTATTATCATATGGATGATTATTACTAGAAAATATTAACAATAAGCAAAGTACTCTGCAGAAGACTCCAGTAACTTTAAACTTACTTCTGCAACAAAAGGCCAAAGTTTGCTTAGATGCTTGTTCAGCCATTTAACCTGCAGCAAATAATTAAATATTAATTCTGCAGGGCCAATGAGGTATAGAATATGTTCAGAGGCAGGTCATAATCTCTCAATTTTATGTACAGAATGTTTTGTAGAAAAGAAAAACCAATCATAATAGTTATTTACAATGTGAGGTAAGCTAATAATAGACTAATGATATCTAAATAAGTAAATATACAAATTCAGTATTTGACTTTTTGTAGTTCGGGTGATGGTTTAAGAGGTGATGCATAAAAAAATTTCACCCTTCAACTTCCCCCACTTAGTGGAAAATGCTTATCTGTGTTGTGTTGGTTCAAAAGAAATGTTCTAGTTCTTAGTAATTGACGACCAAACCTGTGTTCAGTAGTCAAAGAGAATAAATCATGGAATAACATAAACTAATGATTAGCTTGTATCGCTCTTCCAACTTCTATGGTTACTCTCCTAAGAGCTTTGGAAAAACCTCCCTACGAAGACAGGAAACTAGCGACGGCCGATAGGATTACCCTTTGATGTCTTTTATGAATTATAAGCAATCACTTTATGAAAGGAAACATGAAGCAGATATGTTTGCTGAATGTTCAAGATCAAAGTCTTTTGATCAATCACGTAATGTCATGTATACACTAAGCTGTGAAGGTGTCAAGGTTAAAACTAGGGAAGGAAAATAAAACAAAGTATACCCCTTCATATCTACCCAAAAACAAAACTTGATGGGCCATCTTAGGCTAGCCACAAGCTTTCTCCTTGCCCACTGCTCCATCCGTCCCACTGACAGCCTACATCCAGTAGTTGAGCGCCAAACATCCTAGCCCCATACACCATACAGAGCCTGCACCAACTCTTCTCATCACTCTGACCACTGGGGCTCTTAATCATGGCCAACCAGGTAGCCACTACTGTGCAGATCACACAAGTACACGACTCGTCAACCAATGCATGCCTACCAAATGTCTGCAGTTTCATCGCCATATTTCAGTGCTTACAGTATCATTAAAAAAATTGTTCACAAAAGTTACATAGTCAGGTACAAACTGGCCAGGCCATTAATATATATGCAAAGAGTTATATCAGCAAAGTTCACATATCTAATGATGCGCAAGAATATTGGGAGAGAATGTTTTGGGAAGATATAAAAATTGTTGATGGTGCAGTTATTTTCTTCCCATATAAATAAAGTTTGCAGATGTAGACATTTGATTTTTTAATGAGCATACCATATTTTACCTAATATTTCTGTATCATTATGGATGATGCACAACTTCATATCAACTATGCATTTTCATTATACCTTTTCATATAGCTCGGTGGATAGAATTTGGCAGTTACTATTATGCAATTAGATATAACCCAGAGTATTTTGACTATGCTGACAGTGCCCCATCCCTATTACAGAATCACGGCACCAGTAGCTGCATCAATTTGACAGCAGCCACAAATAGCCCCAAGGTGCTCAAACCAGCCCTAGTGGTTTGCTGGGCTGCAACATATTGCTACCCTAAAGCATCATTTGCACTCACCTCAAGCCCTCCCGAACTCAATATCACCTGCCTGTGATCGGGTCAACTACAAACTAAGAGACTTAGATATCCCCCACATCCACACAACCAATTTGATTAGCATTATCGATGAGTTAGCCAAGTGTCTCCACTTGTGATAAAATCAAGCAAGGGTTATGCTGTGAAGAGACTCGCTCTGTGAAACTCCAAACTTCTGTTAAGCTATTCATTTCGAACAACTACAACGAACTTCCTACAATTTAACCACTTGTGAATCCACGAGTGAGGTGACAAGCACGAGACGACAGACATGAAACAGCACACCAGAATGGGTGAACTGGAGACAAGCGGGTGTGGACATTTTGGTAGGTAAAGTGGTGCCAACCTGCTCAAACTGCGGGAAGGATATCCACTCCGGGAAGTTATCACCGCACAGCTTCCTGAGGTCGTCCCTGCTGAGAGAGCCGAGCACCTTGATATCCGCAGCCTGCAGCAAGGAAGAGAGAGAGACACACACAACGAAACTCAAAATCCCGCAAAAACAAACAAGTCGCGGTTACTACTTGTGAACTGAAGGATCCAACTCCAAGGCGTAGCGAGAACGGGGAGGGACGAGGCACATTCCCCGTCGCGGCGGCATAAACCCAACCCTAGCCAAACGAACTCACCTTGGCGATGCGCTTCGTGCTGCGTCGGCGCATGACGCGGCTCCAGCCGGCCATGATGGCGACGCCGACCATCACCCCCATCACCATGCCCGATATCAGCCCCATCCTGGCCGCCGATGCCGCACTTACTTCGCTTCGCCTGGAGAACACCACCTCTCGGATCCCCTAGCTCATGGAGCGACTGAGATCTGGACGAAGGGAAAGGGGGGCGGTTTGCGTTTCCGCTCGGTTTTGTGGCTGGGAGAATGGGGAAGAGAAGAGAAGAGGAGGGAATTGATTGCTTGGTTAGTGGGGGTGATTAACGAGCAGGGTGGCGAGAGGAATGAGCTGTTGGCTTTGCTGGAGCGGGGCACACGGCAGTAATCGGAAGTCGCTGAGAGCGAAGGGAGGGGGTCAAACTTGAAAATGAGTTGATTAGGAGGAGAAGTCGGCAGCGGCCAAGGGGCACGGGCATCGCCGTGTCGTGTCCGCGCGGATCGGGGATCCGGAAGGGCCACGTGAGCTGGATCTTTTGCTTTTTGTTTTATTACTAGCGAGTGTATAATGTCTCCTCCCAAATAGATCAATTTTTAAAGTGATCTTAAATTAAACATCTTATACATCATAGGCGTCTCCCTTTTTTGTTCCACCTTCCTGCCTATATGTTTCTCCTATCGCCCAATCGATCACGCACACGGAATAGTATATTTTATAGTGATCATAATATGGTACGCACTTTTGTTCCACCTTGGCTATTTGCACTTTTGTTCCACCTTCCTGCCTATATGTTTCTCCTATCGCTCAAAATTTGCATACGGTGCGTGGCTATGTGGTACGACTGGCACGCCGAGTAATAAATAAGCATGTTTATCTTCCGTCGTCTCCCTAAGTTTCGTCCAGGCCTTTGAAGCACGAAAAACCCTCAAGTCAAGTCCATGTCCGATACAACTTCTATTTAGAAGGAAAGCGAAAAAAGACAAGAAGGAAAGACTGATCAAGAGAAAATAGAATAGGAATCCAAATCCAATTCAAACCCGAACCCAATTAAATCAAATCAAACATTGCATAAATCCAAACCAAATAGTACCAATCAACAAAACAAGGGATCGATGCCCTAGATGAGGATGATGAAATCTTATTGGGAGGAACGGAGGACCTGGTGACCATCGAGGCGGGGATTGTTGAAAGAAAACGGGTCGGCGAGATCGGCACAGCGACGGCGGGCGACCGGGCGGCATACAAAGTTGAGCTTGCCGGGCACCGCCGTGGAGCCGCCGACAAAACCGCGTGAAGCCTCGGCTAGCTCGCTCTGCGGGTGGAGGTGCCGGCCGAGTCATGTCGTAGCCGCCGGTGGTCACCTAGCGACTTGGGTGGCGGCAGGGCTGAAAGATTTACGGACTACGGAGATAAGAGGATGTACTGAAGGTGTGACAAAGAGGATAAATAAATAGAGTTTCCCACGAACAAATAAAAAAAAAAAAGGATATACAAAAAAAAAAACATATGGACACATAGATGTGCAGAAGAAGAAAAAGAAGAAAATCGAAGCCCCATACAATGTATGCATCATTGTTAATCAAAGAGGGAGCTGACAGCTTCTGTACATTGCAATCAAGATGCTGACTCTAATTAGACATTTAAATTACATGTTTTATGTGTTCTCATCAAAGAAAGTCATGTAAATTGATATCTGTCGGCATACAGACAATTATAAATTAATGTCATAATAAATTTATGTGTACATATTTCAGTTCCTTACCGTGGAAAGATCTATCAAATTACTTTTTTATAATTCGACGCAGACTCAATTGGATATATCATATTATTCTTAATATTAAATTATATATTGGGAACGTTAATATCATAAAAATATAGATTACGGCTCTATAAATTTTATAAAAGACCAAAACATAAATAAATATCCGGCACTTCTATTTTCGTTGTTCATTAACTTTTAATACGACCCCGTTGCAACACGGCATTATTGAACACGACGCATGTGTCGGGTCTTGGCATGGTTTAGGCTGCGTGTAGATGTCAAAGATGGCGAGCTTGAGGTCGGGCGTGCCGCCCATCTTGAGCGCCTTGAACATGATCTGTTAAGGCACGTGTAAGGCCTAGGATTGATGAATCGTATATATGTATGTGGAGAATGACCTTTTTTTGGTATTGGACAAGAAATCGTATATATGTATATGCGGAGTTTGTGGAGAGTTTTTTTTCTGGATTTAGAGCTCTTTTAAATCTACACCCAAGGAAGTATCTATTCCACACGTAAGAAAACAGCCACGGGGAGACAAAAAAACAAAACTTCAATTTATTAGCTCTAGCTTGTTGCATAGCTACCGGTTTACGTGTACGCATGTCGGCCGCCAGTGGCGCTATGGCATCCTGGTGTGTCCTTGGCGGCCGCACGGCGGGGATCCGTCTGCGGACGCTCCGGCGTCTTGGAGGATGCGTGGATCGACAACTGGTTAACCGGATAAAATTCCTTTTCAAAACGTTTTTTAATGTTGAGTTCTTCATCCGCTAACGCCATGTACCTAGTGGCCTCTAATTTTGACAGCTTTGAGGATAACATCTATTGTTGTAATGAAGAATTCGTTAGAACACGATATCACACATAGTACAAATAATTAACAAAACAGGGTTGATTAATTAAAAACAACATGCATGAAAGATAGATGGGACCTGCCCTGAGCACGTCTTGCGGCTTCGTATTGCGTTTGTTCCCGGCGCGGCAACTTTTACCGTCCAGGCCAGCGACAACTATTGCAAGCAGTCGATACGCAAAAGCAGCATTGAACTTCGCACAGGGTGGTGCATGCACTTGGCATGGATGCTCTCTATAAGACCGTGTATTCAATAGATATATTGTATATGTATGGAGGGCTGTATATTCAATATATATGTTTATGGACACGATGGATTTTGAGCCGATCAGACCGTATCCTATACAGTTTGTGATTCAGACAGTATCCGTGTAGTTTGGACTGAGGCAGGGAGGCCAGGAATCGGGAGGGAGGCTAGGAATCATATTAGGAGATCAATACGTATCCTATACATTTTGTGAGTCAGAACTCCTATTTGTTTGCTGATTTGTCCGTGTAGAGTCAGACTCCTCTTTGCTTGCCGATTTGTCCGTGTAGGGTCAGAACTCAGGAGGTAGGCACGAATCGCATATTACATGGTATCTTATATATGTATATGCTAGAGGCAAAAGAAAAATAGGTAGGTGAACGAAAATTTTTTCTCTTTAAAGTAGGTATAGATCGCTAATAATCACTAAAAAAAAAAAAGCAGTCCTGGTGTAAAGTGAACTATACCACATTATAAAAATAGCATTATAGTGTGTCATTAAAAATACCAAAACACGTGATGAACGGTTATTCATTTTAAATTTATAGACGAATGCAATAAATTAATAAATGTAAATTGAGTGTTTTCTTTTATCATGGGTGTAATTATTTGTTTCTAAATGCAATTTGATAAGTTTGTGATGTGAAGAGGTAGGAAAGAAAAGTGGGATATACATTTTTAAAAGGAAGAAAATAAAATAAAAAGAAAACATATTATACACACGCATACGCAACACGGCACCCAACCCACGAACAGACTCTGGACCCCCACGCGCATATGCACGAGGAACCCATGCACGAGTCCCTCCCGTGCTCAGCCTGTCTCCAGCAGGCCTCGGCCCACTTCGGGCCAGGCAGCAAAGCCAGCTGCAGCCCAAACTCCCTCCTTCCATGTTCACGTATCCTATTTGTTCTACTAAAAAGACGTATCGTATTTGCATCGAACTTTTTACGGGCACATAGAAAAGGTGGAACCAAAAAAAAGGGAGACGACGGAAATTTTCTCTCTTTATTAGTAGGTATAAAGCGAGTGTATAATGTCTCCTCCCAAATAGATCAATTTTTAAAGTGATCTTAAATTAAACATCTTATTTTAGTCATATCTATACAAAAAAACATAAATATTTGTTAAAGCAAATGAGCATGTACACTAATTTAGTTTTATAAATTTGACGCTCTATATATTCTATAAATTTGGTTGAACTTAAAAAAAAATAGTTTAAGATAACTCTAGAAAATAAGGAAACGAAGGAAGTATATGTGCGTGCCATCATGATATAAAAACATCCATCCATCAAAGCATAGAGGATGCCCCGCGGTGAGCAGAGCTACCGCCGTCGTCGCCCTCTCCCCTTCATGTGGTTGCATTGCCTTCTCTCATGACTCGACGCCTAGATGACTCTACACCTGTGCGGGCTATCATGTCACTGTTGTCGAGGCCAAGGCCATGTCAATGCACAACCAACCTCTCACATCACCGTAAGGAACGAGTTAGGACTAGTCTGGACGTGGATGATACCCGAAGTCAAGTTCATGGGCACAAATATAACATTTTAATAATAGTAAGTGACCTAGAGAACACGCATTGATAAGTTGAAGAAGTGACCATGACATTTCCTCTATCCAAAACCTTTAAAACGTGATATATCATTGTCTGATTAATCTCCCAGGTATTCCCGTGTTTGAATAGTAGCGAAAGTTCTATTTTCGACTAACCTAGAAGGCAGCGGTGGTCAGGTCGTGGTCACCTATCTCACACCTAAACCTCTAAAATGGAATCTTAATAACTCACACTCTAATCTCTAAAATACAATCTCCATTACATATTGTACCTTAGTATTCTCGAATACAAAAACAGCAGACATCGATCCAATTTACAATAAGGGCCTCTTTGGATTGCAAGACAGGTAAAGGATAGGAAAAGGAAAAAAAATATAGGAATTGACGTGGTATACTTCTCTAATCATATAGAAAGCCAAGAAAAGTTGCATGAAATGGCCTTTGGCTAGAACTTAAAAGAAACATAGGAATTAGAAGAGAGAGATAGACACAGAAGAAAGTTTCAAAGAGGTTGGACCTCATGTTAGATTTTCTCTAAAATTCCTATAGATCGAGCCATTCCATAGGATTTTCATAGGATTTTAGGATGGCCAATCCTTCGTTCCAAAGGGCAACATAGAAAAGTTTCCCATGAGATTGGGATCCTACAAAATTCCTCATGAATCCTTTGATCCAAAGGGGGCCTAAACCTTCAGGACACTGGCAATGGAGTGCTCCGCAGAGGCAGGCCCACTAGTATAAGTGAATACCCAAAGTTCTTGAGAAAAAAAATCGTATATATATAGTGTATATTCAAGTCTGTATATTTTTTAAGGGAATAAAAGTCTGTATATGAAAAAAAAACATAAAGTGAACACCCATAGCTAAAAAGATAAATCAGCCCAATTTCAACTCATTTTCCCTTCCAATCAAAGGGTCAGCGATGCTCAGCAGCCCATTTCTCTACCGGAGGCCCAAGCGCGAACTCCCTACTGAGTAGTGTGGAGAAAGAAGTTGCGTATTCTTTGTTTGCTACTTGTTCAAAAATTTGTTGGTGGATATAAGTTTACCAACGAAGGGTTGAGAAATTGGCATTTGGTTGTGATTTTCTGGGTACTTCTTTGTATTTTGAATACCCAGATCTAAAATCCTAGGCTTGCCATAGGAGCTGAGAAAAAAAAAGATGGACAACATCTGTCTTCGTTTTCCAAGCATAGATAAATTGTGAGAAAGACATAGAACTGGTACACCATGTTTGTTTGCCTAAACGTGGGGAAGAGCCAAGCCCAGCAGGTACCACCTGCGTGTATGTTTGCCTAGACTTCGTTAGTCGTTAGATTGGAGCTTGTGCACCACAGAGCCCAAAGCGATGTTGGGCATGTTGGGCCTAACTGAGAGGAAGCGAGAGTGAAGAGGTCGTTTCTCCTTGAAACAACTCGTTTGAGCTTTGATGCGAGCGCTGGTGGTTGGTGGGTGTGGATGACATGTGGGTCCTCCAGTGCAGCACGGATGGAGAATCAGAATCGTAGACAGTGCTAATTAACTACTAAGCAGCTGCCATCACGCATAGGGCTAGGGCTAGGCACTATCGCCTTGGATCAGATTAGATCCGATGCTTCCTTTATGTCCGCGTCAACGTGTGGATCCACCCAACGCCTCGTGTCTTTGACCTTCTCCTTAGAATCGTGTGTTCACGTAGAGCAACTGGTTGATCTGAGCAGCTAGTTTGGGTCACCCAGGTGTCGGACCGATTTGAAGAGCTAAGGGGGGCCTGTGCCCCCTCCCCTTATCCGTGGGCACATGTGTTAAGGAGATCTGAATGTATGGTGTACCGTCAAAACGTGATATATCCTGTTAGGTGGATACAACATTCCGTGCATTGTGCTCCCTCTATAAAAGTAGTGTATGTAGCAACTACCTGCACTTGCTAGTATCCCTTTTGATGTGCCACACGGCCTACTCGTTGGGTTCCGCGCCACTCGAGCTGACTTGCGCCACAATCCACAACCGCGCCGCCGCCCTACCCTTGGCTCATGCCGCTCAAACATCGTCACTAGCATTAAGGAGAGGACACACTGAGGTGAGGTAATAGAAAGCGACGCGATACAACATTCAATCTAGTTTTGAAACACTAACAAACTTTGTAACATAGGGCCTCTTTTGGCGGAAGGAGCGGGCTCGGCTTCTGGCCCAGACGCCTTAGCTGCGGACGTCGGGAGGAGGAGGCGGAGAAGCCTCGAAATCGTGGCCCGGGGCTCCTATGAAAAGTAGCCGGTGTCGTGAGAGGAAGGGAGAGTAGAGAGAGAAAAACCGCTCCCGTGAATAGTATTGCTACGAGTGTTTATCGGTTGTTCGATCTTGGGAGCCGGTGCTCCTCCCGCCAAAGAGGCTCATAGTACGTGAACATTGAAGGAGGCCTGAACGAGGACATTGAACGGTCCGAGAAGCTGAGTGCCGCGCACGACCACTGCAGCAGTCACAGCTCTCGCCGGAAAGCGGCTACAGAAGGTAACGTGACGTGCGAGAGCATAGGTGTGCTTATCCTCATCCAGCGTCCCAGGAGAACAGGAAGGAACGGCCGCCGCCAGCCTCACCAGTCAGTCAGCAATTTTAGTCAAAAATCAAAATAGCGGTGATACCAGCCATAGCCAAAGAATCCATCTTGATCAGAAGATCAACACAGTTCCCGTCTCCAGATACATCAGAAAATTCAAATTCAAATTCAGATTCAAACAGCTTGGGGCCATGTTCAGAGATTAGCTGCGAGCTGATTCAGTGCGTGCCGGCCAATGCGACAGACTGGCACGTCAATCAACGGGCATCATGGAATCAAATAAAGATAAAAAGCAGTCCGAAAGCGGGAGGGAGGCGGCGGGCCCCCACCCCTGCCGAATATCAACGAGGATGGGCACTCGGCGCACTGACTTGTGGGGCCTCCGTAGCGGTGGCCCCACCGGCCAGTGAGGACCAACGTTAGACAGGCACCGCGGAATCTGTCGACCGATGGGGAAGTGCGCCGCTGGCCCCTTATTTACAGGCCGCCGCGAGGAGAGGAACCCAAAACCCTCCCAAAAGCCACACACACGGAGGGAGCCCTAATCTCAAGGCCGCCGCCGCCGCCGCCGCTGCTGCTGCGAGCCCCCGGTCTCCTCCTTTCCCCAGCCGCCAGCACAGCCGCCAGCAGCCAGCCGCACACCACCACCGAGCACACGTCGGGCTTTCTCTCTGCGTTCCACCCTCCCTCGCGCGCTCAGGGTTTCGGGATGGAGGCCGAGGCGGCGGCCAAGAGGGCGCGGGAGAGCGGGGAGGAGGACGCCGCCGCGCCAGGTGCTGGTGCCGAGGCTGCGGCGGCCGGGGCCGGTGAGCAGGCGGGGATCTCCGCCGTCATCCCGGGATGGTTCTCCGAGATTAGCCCCATGTGGCCTGGTGCGTCCCGCTCCTCTGCCTTACCTTGTCCTCCGTCCTCTGCTGCCGCATCCTGTTGCGCACGCACACACTCTTCCTTCGGAGATTCTCTTTTCGTCACTGCTGGTCTTTTCGTCATCTCGTTTGCACCCCTCCCTCTTGCTCATGGGTGCATTCTGGTGTCTAAATAAATGGTAGGTGAGGCGCACTCTTTGAAGGTGGAGAAGGTGCTGTTCCAGGGGAAATCAGACTACCAAAATGTCATGGTATTTCAGGTAACTGTTATTACCCTTTTGCCTTCACCCATGCTAGCCACCGACAGTTGGTTCGTCAGTCAGTGGGACTTGATTCTGTCTGCCTCTCTGTTTTGCTTTACAGTCCTCTACGTACGGGAAGGTGCTCGTTCTCGATGGAGTTATTCAGGTGACAGAGAGGGATGAGTGTGCGTATCAGGAGATGATTACTCACCTGCCCCTTTGCTCCATCAAAGATCCCAAGAAGGTATACATGACCCCTTTTGCTGTCGTTTCCTCGCCTTTCTAAGCATCTTTATTTGTTTATTTTACTTGTATACAATTTAAAATAATTATGATACACATATTAATTTGTTTTTATGGCAAAAAAGTTGAAGCGAAGCTGTAATTGTTAGCTTATAACATGACTGTTGATAGGATTCAGAAATACTTTACTGGTGCTACTGGCATCATGGCCAAGGACAATCCTGGCAGATACATGGCCAAGGATAGTCATGTACATGCTTGATTGATTTAGCATTAAAAGCTGTACTCTGATGCTATTTGCATCAATGGAAACATCTCTAAGTATTGGTCAGTGGATACTTTATACAGTTTTGGCTTATAATTTGTTTGAACTTGTTATGCCTGGAGAAGTCTGTATCTGCAGTAAAGAAATGTTAGAATGCTGATGTAATGCCATGTTTATTAACAAGATGAGTTTGAGTATTCATACTTTTCCAAAATGATAATTATGTATGTTTTACTAAATTTATCTGATGTAATGTTATATTGTTTTATGATACACAGGTGTTGGTTATTGGAGGAGGTGACGGTGGTGTTCTCTGCGTGAGGTTTCACGGCATTCCTCTGTGGAACATATTGACATCTGTGAAATTGACAAGATGGTGGTAGATGTAAGATATCTCATCCTGAATGTGCGCAATACTATGCAGTGACCACTGATATTATATTTTACCTAGTAACTATGCACTTCAGTGGTTGTGGTTTAAGGACTTGTAGGTGTTTGAGAGCATTTGCTTTCTGTTAGATTTGTTTGGACACCAATAGTTTGGTTCACGTGTCTTTATGTACCTTCAAATTTAGGTCTGCAATTGATTTTACTGACATTACTTGATTTTTCAGCTGTCAATGTCATGTTAGCTGCCCCTGCTATACCTTTTTCAACTTTTAAAATTCATTCATTCTGTATTATGATACTACATTTTGTGCTATCCTTCTCTGACCTCTAAATTCTAGGAGCAACGAAGTGAAACAATACTATTTTTAATTGTATCTTGTCTCGTAGTGTTGTGTTTCGCTTGGTATTGCTACCCTGCTATAATCCTACCTATGTAGCTGTTCTTTGTTTCATGATTGTTCCCGGTTTGATGAACTATTGTCTGTTATAGGTGCAATCTTCTTCCTAGATTTAACAAATTTCTTAAAGCAATTTTGTTAACCTACTTCAACTTGCTTGGAACTAAAAGGCTTTGCTGTTGTCTTAACAGTTATATAACCTTTTTTCAATGGTTTCTCTCTTGTGTTACTTATTTTTAATTGTCTGTTCTATTGTGCAGGTCTCTAAGCAATTTTTTCCCTCATCTAGCTGTTGGATATGAAGACCCTCGTGTGTCATTACACATTGGAGATGGTTAGTAGCATGTTATATTTCTTTTGCTTGCCAAGATTTGTTTTGCTTTGCATAATATTTGTCTCATCCATGTTAATTCTTGTTGGGTTTTCGATTGCATATTATTCTATATTTATTTGTTTTGAATGACATAATTCTATATTTGTTTATTTGTTCCATAACTAAATTGGCATATGCTACATTTTGAAGTTCCCTTGATAGTGCCTGGGCCGGCCCCCTGCTTTTTATTTCCAGTGTTCCAGCTTGATATCCCTGCATAGTTTTAGTCATGTCCTTCCTTTTCGATATCTTTTGAAGTTTTAATATTAATTTTTAATGGATCCCTTTGTTATTTGATGGATGTTTATGTTATGTATTTGATTAACAATTCTGTGCTACATATTTATGTGCTGTCTAAAATCTCCATTGATATGTTGATGCAGGGGTCGCCTTTTTGAAAAATGCTCCAGAGGGTACATATGATGCAGTAATTGTGGACTCATCTGATCCGATAGGTAACTGTTGTTAATCATGTGTTTTGTACCTACTGCTCTGTCGTTAATGTTTCATCAACATCTGCCTGCATAATCAGGTCCTGCTCAGGAGCTTTTTGAGAAGCCATTCTTCCAGTCGGTGGCCAGAGCTTTGCGTCCAGGTGGAGTTGTATGCACCCAGGCAGAGAGCATATGGCTACATATGCACATTATTGAAGATATTGTTGTCAATTGTCGCCAAGTTTTCAAAGGCTCGGTTAACTATGCTTGGACAACAGTACCTACATACCCTAGGTATGCGCAGCTAATCCTATGTATGCTATTGTGCCAGTTTTTCTATTTATCCACTGGGTTAACATGCATCCATTGCAGCGGAGTTATTGGGTTCATGCTTTGCTCCACCGAAGGGCCTGCTGTTGATTTCCAGCACCCTGTTTTCAACATTGAGGAGGATGAACATTCGAAATCAAAAGGACCCCTAAAGTTCTACAACTCGGAGGTGTGTATTTTTGCTGCTTTCACCGCCTTTGCATGAGAACTGCTTGAGCTGCTTTCTGATTTTTATTCTATATTTTTCAGATCCACACGGCATCATTCTGTTTGCCCTCTTTTGCAAAGAGGGTAATTGAGTCGAAGGCGAACTAGACGTGAAGGTATTTCACCAAGTCCGGTCGATTGGGCTAAGTATCTTAGACACAGAATTTGTTGTAGTGTGAAAAGGGGGTGCCTCCCTTTTCTCCCCCCCTTTGATGAATAAGCACAAGAGATGAGATGCAACAGTTATTGGAGCTGTCGGTCTATATGACCCTGCTAGTTGTATGTCTAGCTGCCTGGCGCAGCTATAAAAACGTTTTGCAATAGCTGTTTTCGGCAGTCCTCAGATCAGGTTGAGTTTTTGGCATCATTGATTCTGTTCCTGCTTCCATATCAGGGATGGAATATATAAGAAATAAAACTGTGTAATGATTGTTGCCATCGCATCATTTTTAAGACTGGTTCGGTTTCGGTCGATCTGATTTCCTTTGGAGCATGATTGTGGTTTTATGATGGTTTTAGGTGTTGCTGAAGCAGATTTGTGGTTTTATGATGGTTTTAAACTTTTAAGAGGGTGTTCTGAAGCAGATTGGGAGAACACATTCTCTATTTATGTGAGATCCACCTGTGCATGGCTAGAAGTCTCCTTTTGTTTTTGCCATTTCTTAGGCTCTTAGTGACTTGCGTGGTGGCTGTTGTGGCATGAAATTGATCGTGTGACTTGCCATGAAAAATAGTAAAAATGGATTGAAAAGAGGATCTGTTGAGCAGAGCATGCTTTCATTTTACCTGTTATTACCTCTTCTCACTGAAAAAAGGACAATTTAATCTAAATTTGTTGAAGATGCTCTTGTTCCAGTGGCAGACTAAAGATGCATTTGACGTTGTGAGTTGTGACAAAAGGCAAGTAGTGTAGTTTCATATTCATTCACTTTGCTAATCAGTGGGAAGAATCACTGAAGTAATGGATGTTATATTATCATGTACGCCTCACGTGCGTGGACGTGGGAGAGGCGAACGAGACGGCGTGGAATCAGCTCTGACTCTGGTCCGGAAGCGTGGGTGGCGGCGCAGTCCTGAAGACGTGCTTCCGGCAGTTGTGGAAGATGCTGTCGTAGACGAGGTCGAACTGCACGCCTCCTCGCCGCCGGTTGATGACGAACGCCATGTGGTCCGCCTCCACGATCCTGTAGTACCAGATCCCCGCCCGCAGCGGGTGGCAGTCCTCGTCGTTCTCCACCTGCACGCTGGGGTGCTCGACGGGATCCTCGGGTGCGTCATGGAGAAGGTGTTGAGCGCGCCGTCGTTGTCCTCCCAGTCCTCGTCCCTGTACCCCGGGTACGGCGGGCTGGCGTCGGCGGGGGTAGCGCCAGCGGCACATCTGCCGGACGCGGACGAAGAGCAGCGGGTGGATCGTCGTCACCCCGGACGGCACGGTGCTGCTGCCGTCAGGTGATCTGGTGGTGCGGCGGCTGGCGTAGCTGAAGTAGAAGGTGCTCGGGAACGTGCGCACCCGGGCGTTGATCCTGGCGGCGCCCTGGATGGTGAGGTCGGGGACGATCCAGTCCCCCGTCGCGAAGGGGCCCCGCTCGCCGTTGCCGTTGCCGCCGAGGAGAAGGTCCGCGAGCCCCGACACCCCGACGAGGCGCCGCGACATGCCGAAGTGGTCGAAGCCGAAGTCGTAGTAGCGCTTCAGGCACGAGAGGTCGAGCCAGTGGTAGAGCACGCTGCCGACGCGGCAGATCTGGAGGAGGCACACGGGCCGCATCCACCGCCACCCTTCGTCGTCGACGCGCATCCCGTCGATGTAGGCGCGCGTGGTGCCGTTGAGCGCGCCTGAGAGGGAGGTGACGCTGAGCACCCAGCGCTCCGAGGTGACGCCTTGGTAGCCCTCGAAGTCCCCGTCGTGGAGCATCTGCTGAAGCAGGCGGATGACCTGCGCGCCGGCCGAGTGACCCACCAGGTGCACCGGGTGGTCCTCGTCCCACACCGGGTAGTGGCCGCGCGCGTAGGTCCGGCCGAACCGGGAGTGGCCGGACGCCCGGCTGTGCTCCTCGCCGTAGTCCACCTGCCCGCCTTTCAGGTAGTAGAAGAGCTCCCGGGCCCTGTCGTGGACGCTGGTGAGCGAGCCCAGGTCCGGCACCAGCACACGCGAGTCCTTCTTCTCCGCGCCGGCGAAGTACGACAGCCCGCCCAGCCTCTGCAATGCATGCACGCACACGATTGATGACCGGAGACGGAGACGACGAAGGACGAAAGGAAACGGAATGAGAGCAGAGTATGTACGCTACGCACGCCTTTGCCGAAGCCGAAGATGCCGTGCACGAGAACGATGGGCGGCACGGTCCCGTCCAGCACCGCCGCGGCCTCGGCCTCGCCCTCGACGGCGACGTCCTGGCCACGCCGCCGCCTCCGCCGGCGGCGGACATGAGGGCCTTGTTCACGAGGGACGCCGACACGTCGGCGATGACGGCGGTGCCGAAGACGTAGAAGGCGTAGCTCAGGTGGACGACCGCGCTGACGAGCAGCTCCGCGGCGCCCAGCAGCGCCGCCCCCGTCCGGCTCCTCATGCAGTGCAGTGCAGGCAGGCAGGGCTACCGCTCTTCACGGTCACGTCTCGCCGGCCGCGGCGGCTCTGCTCTCCGATGGTTGTGATGAGTTGCGCTGCGCGCGCCGTCGAGTGGTGCCTGTGTTGCGGCTTGTGGAGGGAAATGAAATCCGTCTGGAGAAGCCTGGTAGTTTGTAGAGGCGAGGCGACCTTTGTCTTTGTCGTTGCATGCTGAGTTGGCCACAAACAAGGAAACTCCACGCCATTCCCGTGCTGTCTGTCCTGGTCCACAAGGATTTCCTTTGCAGGGACTGGGAGCCTCGTAGCTTTCATCCGGGATCCCAAATTCCGTCACATGTCGCTGACATCTGGGACCGGATAGTGCCGAAATCAGGCGCCTGCTGGGTTGTATTTTTTTTTTTCATTTTCTTTCGGTAGTAGTGTTCACTTCCCATGCAACCCAAAAAGCAAACTCAAAAAGTAGCCTACAGCATTGCCACATCAAATCTCTTTATACATTTTTAGAAAGCATTAAATATAGGTAAATAAAATAACTAATTGCACAATTTGACCGAAAAGTGCGAGGCGAATCTTTTAAGCTGGTTAGGCAGCCATAGTTGGATAAAAAATTATCAAATACAAACGAAAAGTGCTACAAGTAATCGAACCCAAAATATTTCACCAACTAAACACCCCTAATACGGAAATTCTGATGATGCTGTACATTTCGTTTGCCCGAGTGTATCATCAATTTGGACATGCCAAACTGATGCAGTTAGGGGGCTCATTCGAGCAACTTCAAAGAGAGTGTGTACGAGTATGACTCTCTATTTCAAAGTTACAGAACTTTCTCTTTTTTTAAAAAAAAATAAAAGCCAGCAACAAACTATCTTAATCATTCATCATTTTCTCCAAAACCCATGGCCTCGCTCTCGCCCTCTCTACTTGTGCAAAGGCACGATGGCTATTCGGTAGATCTCGCAGATGTGCCCTCTCTTCTCGCATGAATTACGTCGCTCTACAGGCGTAAATTTGCCACGCCGGCGCAAAGGCTGATCTGCTGGACGTGTGAGGAACGCCCATGTGTGTCTATGAACATGTGTCTATGATCTCTTTATTTATTCAATTTGCAAGATGAAAAATGCATAATCCCTCAGTCTCAAAATAAGTGTAGATCTCGTACTTTGTGGAGTCAACAAATGTTAATTTTTTTTATAAGTTTATACAAAATTATATCTATTTTTTTTTTTTATTTTTAAGTGTGTGTCGAACCCAGCTAGATTAGGGGGCGAACTCCGACACGAGAACGACGATCAGGAGGGGGGGATGGTGGCGGTGGAGAGGGGCGGCGTGGGGGCGCCCGTGCGGGCGCGGCGGCGCTGAGGCCGCATATACGGCACGCGACGGCGGTCGGGCGGGGGAAGGGGGGGGCGAGGGAGAGGGAGAGAGGAAGAGATTGAGATAAAATTTCTTTATTTGCTTGTTACCCCGAAAGATTTACAGACCCCTTACTTTTTATAGCCCGGCTAGTGGGACTTGTATCTCAAGCAATCTCTCTAAAGGTTTCCTTATAGATTGGAATACCTTTTACAAGCATATCCTATTTATTTATTTCCTAATAAGGGTCTCCCTTATAGATGAGATATCCCCTTGCACACCAAAAACACCTAAAGAATCCTAGATATTTTCCTCCTTTATTCCCGAATTAATTGTCAAAGAATCCGTGGAAGGGAGGAGAGGCGGCGTGGGGGCGCCGCACGTGATCCTGGGGGGGGGCGCCGGTGCTCCGTGGGCCCGGCGGCCCGGGCCCCTACAGGCCCTATTTCACAGGTCATGACATCTCCCCTTCTCCGACCGACCGGCGTCCCGTCTTTGGATGAAAGTCCATTCGGTCACACACAGGTGGAGGTCATTTGCCCACGGCATGATCGGCTCAACACCGCCGTACTAGTCGGCCATGCACGGGCCGCGAGGATCATGTTCTCCCTGTGTTCGCTTGGGAGCAAACTCCGTGAGGTAGTGAAGGTTGCCGATGTAGCCGTGGTAGATGTACCGGGTGGACAACACGCCCTTGCCTGTGATCTTTGCCCCGACGGCATGGCGTGAGGAGGAGCCCGTGAACGCCCACCTCAAGGTGCCGATGCACCATGTCGCGGGGTGGGCTCTCCAGAACAAGAAGCGCCTCGATGGGTGGAGCATTGACGAAGAGCGGAAGGAGGCGCCGATGGTGATGTCGCGGCGAGTAGGAGGAGTGGCGCCCAAGTTCAACATCGCATCGCATATGAAGGGAGGGCGACGCCGAACGAGAGGGCGAGAGCTGAGTGTGCCCCCCCCTCTCGCATTATAACCGATGTGGACGTTATCGACGGTGAGGAAGAGGCGATCCATGCCGCCGAAGAAGACGACTGGCCGGGCCGACGTGGTGGCGCCGCGCCACATACCTCCCAACGGGATGGCGGTTGGTGAAGCCGCCGTTGGTTCCGTCGTGTTTGCTCCCAAGGCGAGGAAGTTCGTCCTACGAACTCCGCCTCAAGCAAGGCCTCCAACAGTGTCGGCAATAGTGGGAGAGGAAGTGGAAGGTAGCGGCCATCGAAGAGGAGGATGCCATCCTCCGGCGTCCATGCCGGGTGCGGGGGCGCCGCTGGTGGTGACGTCTAGGGCAATCGGCGTAGGTGTTGGTCCTCCGTGGTGTCGCGCGTCTGGAAGCCGGGACGAAGACGCCCGTGGGCGTGTCGTGAGGTCAAAGCGCCGCATGCCTCGAACGGTTCCCAAGCGAGAGGAAGTGTCGGGACGCCGGCGAAGATGCCCGACCTGAAGCGGAGCCATGCCCCTACGCGCCTCCACGCCGGGGAGGTGGGGCCAAAAGTGAACGTCTTTCGGTGGCCGTCCACGGTAGAGTACTGCAGCTCACGGGTCGCGAAGTCCCACGTCACCCGCCCCAAGCTTGCCCAAGGCATGCCAAGGATGACGCCGACGCCGTTGCCTCAGTGGCACGACGTAGGCATCGATGTCGAAAGGTGCTAGCGTCGAGGCGAGTGGCACGCCGAAGGTAGCAGCCCGGCATGTCGAGGTGGCGCCTGCGTGCCGCTGGTAATCGCCACACGCACCGGCCGAGTCACGAGGCGCTGCTGTCACCACGCGGGGGTCGTTGTAGTTGTGTGTGGCTCCCGAGTCGCCGATGATGTTGACGCCCGTGCCCGAGATCATACCGACGAGGTAGAGAGAATGAGCACCACGTCATCGGGAGTCGGGTCCCCTACGAGGTCCTTCAAGTCGGCTGGCTCCTCTTTGATATCCGCGAGTGGGGCGTTCGTCGAGTCGTCGGTGTAGTCGTTGAAGATCGTTATGTCGAAGAGGTGCTTGCACTTATGACCCGCGGCGAACGGCTCGTCACAGTTGAAGCAGAGGCCAGCCTTGCGTCGCTCGTCATCTCCTTCGGTGTCAGCCGTTTGAACGGCCGAGACATTGCCGATGTCGCCGATGGAGTGGGCGCAGGGGGGCGGCGGGGGCCCAGTGCGCGGCGCCCTACCCGCCGCTGTCTTTGGTGTTGATGCTCACTAACTCATATTTTATGCATCAACAATTCATGGAAAAAGAATTAAAATATAATTAGATAACCTTATTAGGGGTTTCTACTAATGATTTCCATGAGTTTTGGTAAAGTTGTGATTTGCGAGGACTTATGAGAAAAACAGCGGCGAGAAATGGCGTGTCACACGACCGGCGTAATGCAGCGCAATCCAACTCGAAACAAGTCTAGAAGGCTCGGAATACACCCGGCGTTAAAGAGTCCCAAAACCCGAAAATACATCATCTAGAAGACTCGAAGAAGACCACAGATCGCGGGACCCGAGTGGGCCCCACTGCGGGCCGATCGGCAAATATTTAGGCCGATCGGCTGCCGCCTCGCCGCCAATCAATCTCCGCGGGGAAGCTTCCTCAACCGCCTCCAAGATGCAATATAATCCGTATGATTATGGTCGGTTTGATCCGAGGGCGGCGGTAGAAGTGCGGGATGATTCAAGGATTAATACCACATCGCTGTTGAAGTTGAAGAGAGCAGAGGAAGACCCATATATAAACAGCCCAAGACCCCTCAAGTCAATTCAATCCAAGTTGATCTAAAGCTTCATGTTCAATAAGAAGTAGATCAAGGAAGAGCCAAAACGAGGAGAAGAAGAGGAGACACCACGAGATAGGATAGCTAATTCATAGCTCTAATCTAGAGCCTAGTTTAGATAGAAAGTCGGGTTTAAAGAAGAGAGAGTGTATGCTCCGGTTACGGATCGATAAGTTACACTATGGTTCAATATAATTATTGTTCTCATACACCTTCGTGCTATTTCATTATTATGTATGCAATTAATTTACTTACACTTTATTCTAGTCATAGCATATTTGATATAGTCATTATTCATGGTAATTGAAGTACTTATTCGTAGAGCTCCTAGTATATTATGCGCATATGCTAGGTAGTAGAGAGTATGTAAGCATGGTGCTTAGATATAATTTACTCTTGGATTCACCTTATATATGGGTCGTGTGGTAGATCGTAGTGGTGACAAACACTATTGAGTCCTTTGCAATCCTCCCCGTGTATAAGACTAGTCGATAATGGTTCTTGGGATTATCTTGTTTAGTTCTTGATTTTCTTAAGTAATCTTGGGGTACACATTTTTATTTATGGTTTTGATTTATATATGATCTTATGCTATGCCATTTTATTTCCACTTCGTAAATTCTTTGTATACTACATAAGAAACTGTCCCATTTGTCCTAAATCAATCTAATCTAACTAGGAATTAATCTTATCCTATTGTTCACCACGTGCACCTCTACTTGTCTTATATACCTTATCATTATTATCTTTTATTGGCTCACCCCTGTTTTAAGTAAATGCTAAACCACCGAATCTCATTAGTCTTCTATCAGCATCTTTAATCATTTGAAGCGCTTATCATATCTTCCTCGTGGATTCGATATTTAAAACCCTTCGGGTGAAATGCTCCTTTGGACATCCGCGGCGCTTGCGGATCTATCTCTCTCGTAAGCTAACAAATACCAACAAGCATTTCGGCGCCGTTCTTAGGGAAGATTTTGATAGCTTTTCTTTTTGATTATTGATAGATGAATACTAAGTGTGGATTTGCTACTTAGCACCTCTGCTTAAACGTAATTACCCGTGTATTGTCTATTAGTCTATCTTATGCGAGGGTAATTGATTAATATTTTCGAAGCGGCGACGGTAGGAGAATCCGGTGTACCGAACTTCATAAACCATTAACATTGGGACTCGCCCGTGTCGTCGTCACAAGAATTCAAGTGCGAATAAAGAAGGCCGCACAACTCACAAATTCTATTTTGTGAGTAAAGGTAAGTATGATCGAACGCGAGAAGGTTTTTAAACTTTTAAAATCATATTAGTCTCACCATGATCATATCCCTTCATCTCTATAAAACCTTTATTTTGCCTTTTGTTTACTATAGTATGCTTAAGTTTTGAAATATCTTCATACACCTTAGACATGATGCTTAATTTATTTTCATGGCTCAAGTTAAACATGGTGTTTAGTTTGATTCCCGAAACCGCAAGGTGTGTCGATTTTATTTCTAAGGGCTTTTTAAATTAAACATGGTGTTTAGATTAAATTGCCTTCTTAAATTGAGTTGGACATTATGTCTAGGTTGATTTTTGACTGATAGTATACTTTAGTAGATTACGGTTATCTTTGTGAGACTAACCCCTACAGAAAAAAAAAATTATCAAATCCAATTTGGAAAAAGAGATTAGCTTACGCAAGATATGTAATGAACTCCAACAACTCGCACAAAAGAAGACTCAACTCACTCCTTACGAAAAGGACGAACTGTAAGTGCCTAAATACTCAATTTGTCTTTTTGTCGCAAGTTACCTTTGCCTTAGCCACGCTTTAAGTGCAACCGCTTCATAATAATAAATAATAAAACAAAAACAAATTTATATAATCGTGCTAAGTTTTTAAAAAAGAACCATCATTATGTTAGCACAAATAAATTATATGGACAATAACCCTATTTTCAATATCATTGCTATCCTTCGGTATATGTCCACTAAACATTTGCAGGAAAGAATGCGTGGTGGCCATGTTCATGGACCTACCTCACTACCACTTCCACTACAAAACATAGAAGCGGGATCAACGTCAACCTACATCATCTTATCAAAGACTTGCTTGCTCTCATCACCTACAATAAGAAATACACCGGTAGGAACGCACTCCAATCAATGACGGGCGGTACAAAGAGAAGTCACAATAATGCCACGAGACCATGGAGGACAAGGATGTCACCAATGAGGTTTCTCCCTCGATCATCAAGGCGACGATTGTGCTACACATCATCAAGAAGAACACTCCACACCACGTCGTTAGAGGACAAAGCTAATCAAGGAGGGGCGCCAAGTTTACATCTCAAATGAGCATCCTTTTAGTCAAGCGTAAGTAAAAGAAGATGAAGAAGAATTGACAAAGGAAGATCAATTGGTCATCGGCATACTCATCCCTCGGGCCGATTAAAAGAAGAAAAGAAAATGGATTGGTACAAAGGGAGAGGACGAACACAACAAGATTCCATCAAAGACCAAGCAGTCACAACACACTCAAGGAGATGATGAGCAGTCAACCCCGACTTTAAGCGCCGAGTGACCACGAGTTGGAGCTTGGGGAGGAAGACCAATTCCACTAAAAGATGCTCAGGACAAGGCTCTCCCTCCTCTCGAGACTCCCTTGGATTCCGACATAGAAAAATGAAGAGAAGACAAGACACTCAACTACCATTCATACCATGAGAGAACCACCATGAAGTGTTACAATGCTTTGCCATGATTCTACAATAAAGATAACATCTTCGGTAAGTGTCCTAATCGATAAAGTTTTTTACTCTAATCATGGCATGCTTACTAAGGAGTTAAATATGTTAGCTCACAACCTCACTTGGATTAATCTGAATAGCTCAACATGTTAGCTCTTAGTTGTTCTTACCCTTGTCTCTCTAGTTTTATTTTTTCTCTACACTTTTAGTTTGCTATGTTATAAAAGCCACATTCATACCCGTCGTCGATCTTTTCACCTTTGTCACAAATAAATGAAACACATTATGCTACCATGGTTATATATGCTCAAGGTTAGAGTAGGATGAATACAATTTTGGTTGTTGGTGTTTTCCCACCGTGAGAGCCCATGCACTTGATCTCTACCTTAACTTTGTGAGCGGGGACACACTTTGCGCCCGATTAATGTCCCGCCTACAACATGCACAACAAGCAAGGAACATGGGTGATGCAATCCTGGGATCACAATCCCAAGAGATGCAACTTTAAGATCAGACAAGCAAGCCTAAAAAGAACAAGACGCGGAGAAATTACAAGTGGGATAATGGAGTGATGGACAAAAGGAGACATAAAGAAGATTCAAGAAAAGTCCACCCGGCCCCACCAACCAAGTGCGCCGAACCAGCCACTCCAAAAAGGTCTCCACCGAAGAAACAAGCTTGGAGGAAGAAAGAAGAACACGCCTACCAAGGGAGACAACAAGAGTACACCCAGGAAGACCTACCACCACCCAGCGTCACCGGTGATCAAACACCGTCGGCTACCTCATCTACGCTACTCATCGAGATCATTGAAGGCACCGCACCATTACCGACATCCCGACGAGATTCCATAGATGACAAAGACGCCACGAAAGTAAGTACTCAAAATTCTCGCCGAGAGATAACTCGGTATTTATCGCATATTTAATTTTTCGCATAGCATATTTCAATTAGCATGTTTCCTTTAAGCATATTTACTTTTCTAAAAACCTGCATTAGAAAATCATAAAATTATGTTAGCTGCATTTGCATTTAATTCCTTAAAAACCCCATGCAAGCACCCCTTGCTGTGGTGGCATAAAAAAAAAAAAAATACAAAAATATTACACTCATATGTTTTCACACTAGCATCCCTATTGCATAGAAAAAAAAAAAAAAAATGTGGGCACATGAAGGTCCACACGTTTTTCTAAAAATCCAAAAAGAAGTGAGCACATGAAGGCTCACAACATAATCCTAGAATTTGTTCCTTCGGGTATGTGCGAAATTAATATTTGCAGGGGAGAACATTTAAGGAAAATCAGGAGATGAACAAGTTCCAAGGGCGAATAAAAAGACTACTTCAAGATCCGGCTTGGGGAGAGCACCCTCGATTATCACGATAAGTATTATTATCCTATCTATTTTAAATATTAGCTAGTTAGTATATTTTGCTTAGAGTTAATGAGTCCTAAATAAAAATATTAGTTTTAAGAGTCCAATAAATATTAGAAGTTCAGCGAGTTAGCTCTCTTTTCTTTAATTATGACCTTGATGACATATGCTTGGAAATGATGAATAGTTGCTCGCATTTAATTCCTCTTAAAAGTACTTACACTTTGGACTTAGATTCTCCTAAAGCTTTAAATGCTTAATTTGCTCTAAATACAACACTTGTGGGAAGCACATGCTTAATCTAAGTCTTAGCATTGAAAGATAAAAGTGCATGAAAAGTTGAGCCTCTTTGTTTATCATATTCTTAGAGATACTTGATCCCCTGGTTTTTATCTTTAAAAATTATACATGATGAGTTCCTTAGATATGACCTTTGAGAGTTTGTCACTCGCATCAAAACATCCCACTCCACCAAATACACTGCTTCTAATCCGAAATACGCCTCCCCATATTCCATCAAGCCGCTAGCCATAATTATAAAAAAAAAAAAATAAATAATAATAATAATAAATTCTAGCAATTTTGGATATGTCTCTCTCAACGTTTTTATGCCAATTAGATTCTGGGCTACATTCATTAAAAAAAAAAAAAAAAAAAAAAAAGAGGAAAGAAAAAAAAAATAAATATTGAGAGAGAAAAGTGAGACAAGAGAGGGAGAGTAACGGACAAAAAGTCATACTAGGCGAGAAGGGCCTACCTCCTAAATAATAAAAAATATATTTAGAGATGAATAATGGACACGTGTCAGAGGGTGAGTAGGGCCCACATCTCTAAGGAGAGAGAAAAATGGACACAAGTTCGGGGAAAAGCCCACCTCTCCAAGAATGGACAGCCCAGTGTCTTAGCAATTTTTAGAAAGAGAGATATAGTCCAAGATGCTTGAAAAAAAAAAAAAATAAAATACTAGAAAAGGCTAAAGGCTAATTACTACCTTTCATCCTCATTCATTCACCACTATCATCCCACTATGTATGTCCTACTATATGTGTCACTTCACTACGCATTACTATCTACTTAAGAGGGTCATACATAGGATCTCTCGAGTTTTCTTTTTTGAAAAATAATGCAAAACCCCGGATGATAGTTGATCAAAGAGTTTGAGACATGGTACTTAACTTGATTGTTTTATCTTGCTTATGATTCGTGAAAAGGCTACGCCCCATGGTAAACAGTATGAGAGAGCAATCTTGTTAAAGAGGAGAATTTATTTCGATAATAAAAAGTACTTTTGAGGTATGAAAGCGTAGTAGCAACTCCCCGATCCTACTATAGCATATAGCTTTTGCTAGGGACTAGCAAAGGGTAAGCTTGGGGAGTTTGTTGATGCTCACTAACTCATATTTTTATGCATCAACAATTCATGGAAAAGAATTAAAATATAATTAGATAACCTTATTAGGGGTTTCTACTAATGATTTCCATGAGTTTTGGTAAAAGTTGTGATTTGCGGGGACTTAACAAAAAAAAATAGAAATGGCGTGTCACCTAACCGGCGTAATGCAACGCAATCCAACTCGAAACAAGTCTAGAAGGCTCGGAATACACCCGACGTTAAAGAGTCCCAAAACCCGAAAAATACATCATCTAGAAGACTCCGAGAAGACACGGCGCATCGCGGGGACCCGAGTGGGCCCACTCACGGGCCGATCGGCCCAAATATTAGGCCGATCGGCCTGCCCAACCGCCAATCAATCTCCGCCGGGGGAAGCTTCCTCAACCGCCTCCAAGATGCAATATAATCCGTATGATTATGGTCGGTTTGATCCGAGGGCGGCGGTAGAAGTGCGGGATGATTCAAGGATTAATACCACATCGCCTGTTGAAGTTGAAGAGGCGAGAGGAAGACCCATATATAAACACCCCAAGACCCCTCAAGTCAATTCAATCCAAGTTGATCTAAAGCTTCATGTTCAATAAGAAGTAGATCAAGGAAGAGCCAAGACAGAGAAGAAGAGGAGACACCACGAGATAGGATAGCTAATTCATAGCTCTAATCTAGAGCCTAGTTTAGATAGAAAGTCGGGTTTAAAGAAGAGAGAGTGTATGCTCCAGGTTCGGATCGATAAGTTACACTATGGTTCAATATAATTATTGTTCTCATACACCTTCGTGCTATTTCATTATTATGTATGCAATTAATTTACTTACACTTTATTCTAGTCATAGCATATTTGATATAGTCATTATTCATGGTAATTGAAGTACTTATAAGTAGAGCTCCTAGTATATTATGCGCATATGCTAGGTAGTAGAGAGTATGTAAGCATGGTGCTTAGATATAATTTACTTGCGGATTCACCTTATATCTAGGAGTCGTGTGTGGTAGATCGTAGTGGTGACAAAGACTATTGAGTCCTTTGCAATCCTCCCCGTGTATAAGACTAGTCGATAATGGTTCTTGGGATTATCTTGTTTTAGTTCTTGATTTTCTTAAGTAATCTTGAGGGTACACATTTTTATTTATGGTTTTGATTTATATATGATCTTATGCTATGCTGTTTATTTCCACTTCAGTAAATTCTTTGTATACTACATAAGAACTGTCCCATTTGTCCTAAATCTAATCCTAATCTAACTAGGAATTAATTTTATCCTATTGTTCACCACGTGCACCTCTACCATCTTATATACCTTATCATTATTATCTTTTATTGGCTCACCCTGTTTTAAGTAAATGCTAAACCACCGAATCTCATTAGTCTTCTATCACCTTTGTCTTTAATCATTTGAAGCGCTTATCATATCTTCCTCGTGGATTCGATATTTAAAACCCTTCAAGGGTGAAATGCTCCTTTGGACATCCGTGGCGCTTTGCGGATCTATCTCTCACGTAAGCTAACAAATACCAACAAATGGGGCTTGCTTAGGTGTTGTAGAGGATGGTGAGGTATCGCCAAATGCATACGGGCGAGACATGGCAACCTCCATGTCCTTGGGATCTGCATCTCGGCGTCCGTCTTGAGCGGTTCGCCCAATCCATTTTGTGTAGATGTTCACCTATTACTTGTCGTCGAGGTTGACCGCACGTGCCACATCGCGCCGGGAAGCGCTCCGTGTACTCATCGATGTTGCCCGTCTTCCTCGGCGATGCTACTCACCCGGCGGATTCCGCCGTTAATTTGGGCGGCGCTCGTTGACAACCGGGCGAAACTTGCCCAATACGCCACGGTTTCTCCAGGATAGCCTCATGTACCATTGTTGTGCTCCCCCCAGTGAGATGATAGGAAGCATACCGGACTTGTTACATTCTTTGGCGTACCTTATCCACGAAGAATTGCTCGCATCCCGGTTGATCCATGGGAGAGGATCCTCCTTGCCATCATCGTTGGGAAGGACAACTTGTGCAATGGCGATGGCGAGACACGGAAAGGTGTCCACGGAGGGTGGGGGCGGCGCCCTGGCGGTTCGGGAGCCGCGCGGTAGCCCTTCATCGGCTTCTCGGACGGCTGCGGTGACTTATCATCGATTACGCTTGCCCGTCGGTCCGCTTCTTGATGAAGTCAGCGGTACATGCGTCTCTCAGCGGCGTCTTCATTACAAGATCGGCCTCTTGAAGTTGTTGACGGCGTTTTATCACCGCCAGGGGATCGTTGCTGAGAGATAGCAACTTGTTCGGCCCGGCGTGTCGATCCTGTTGTCGAATCTGGCCCGGCTGGTCCCTCAAGTTCAAATAGGCTTCTTCGATTCGTTATCCATGGTGGTGGGTGGATCGTAGTGGTCTCGGATACCAATTTGTCGAACCCGGCTAGATTAGGGCGGCCCGACACGAGAACGACGATCGGGGGGGGATGGTGGCGGTGGAGGGGCGGCCGGTGCGGGCCTTGCGGCGCGGAGGGGGGGGGGCGCAAGACGCTGGGCGGCGCCGGTGGCGGCGGCGGTCGAGGGGGGGGGGGGGCGCCATGAGGGAGAGGGAGAGAGGAAGGGATTGTGATAAAATTTCTTTATTTGCTTGTTACCCCCGAAAGATTCTGAGACCCCCTTACTTTTATAGCCCAGGCTAGTGGGACTTGTATCTCAAGCAATCTCTCTAAAGGTTTCCTTATAGATTGGAATACCTTTTACAAGCATATCCTATTTATTTATTTCCTAATATGGGTCTCTCTTATAGATGAGATATCCCCTTGCACACCAAAACACCTAAAGATAATTCTAGATATTTTCCTCCTTTATTCCTAAATTAATTGCCAAAGAATCCGTGGAAGGGAGGGAGACGGGGCTGGGGCGTGAGCGTGAGCCTCCAGGGGGGCGCTACCAGGTGCTCGTGGGCTTTGGGCGGGCCTGTCCTTCCAGGCCCGTATCCTGGGTCATGACGGTGTGTTTATTGTGAAAACATATGACATAATTAATCTAATAATATTAATTTGGTATCATAAAGATCAATAGTCTTTGATATATTTTTGGTCAAATTTAAAAGTGTTTGACTTCTTGAATTGTGAGATGCACACTTATTTAGGATGGAGCTTGTAATTTGTGCCCACTAATTTGTCTTCTCTCAACTACAACGACTAGTGTGGACCTCACGAACCACAGTTCAAAGTTAGCCAAATCTCCTCCCTCCTACCCCACCTACATTTTAGTTCACCCTCCACCTTTGCTTGCACACTAGGTATCCGCCCCACCCCCTTTTTTGTGAGTTCCCTACCTCTAGCCTAGTTTTTACTCCTCACACCTAGTTTTTTAATTTAGGAAGCTAATTATTGTAAAACTGTATAGAAAGGGAAAAAATAAGCTCTCCATTCATTTTGTTCAATTGAACTAATTATTAATTAACTTTTATTTTCAAGATTTTTGAGACCCTTTAGCATTTAATAGGGCTATGACCATGATAGGCCACATTGCCCCTTCTTTAAGGGGTTGACTGGCTTGGAGTTTTTCCCCATCATTCTAGGCATTGATACCATTCTCAGATGTCCAAAAGTGGGAGCATGTGGTGGATGCATGTGTCGGATGAGCTTGCCTAGCTCAGAACCAAATCTCTAATAGGAATCCTGCTTTCAAAAGCAAGCATCCTAATAGGGCCACGTCATCATGCAATTTCTCAGCCGTTGGATCCAAAAAAGCCATGACATCATGTTTTCTCGGCCGTTCAAATGATCCCAACACCGTCATCGTCAGCGAGCAGTTCACCTGGAAAGGTCGCATGCAACCCGCTCGTTTCTAGATGAATCAGGTTGCTTTGCTTCACCTCCTCTGTGCCGTCAAGGCCTGGAGGCCGTAGCTGCCCCCAAGCTCCGTGCAAGCTCCTCCCTCCCATACTTGACAAAGCAGAGATCAAAGAAAAGTGGTTTGGTGCTTGGTGGAGAGAGGCAAAGCAAGACTGAACTTTTTGGAAGTAGAAGAGAATAGGCTGATAGAATCCATTTGTGCCTGGCGGATTTGTGGTTCTGAAGATGCGGAGCCCCGTCAGTCCTCGAAGGAGGACGGGGATGGCCATACGTGGGGTAGGTCGGCCAACCTCGTTGACAGTGGGGTGTGCTCCAGCTCGCCGCCGAGGATGAGCAAAGCTGCGCTAGAATTGTCGCCGACGCCCGAACGAGAAACGCCGCCGACCTCAAGAGACGAGGAGATGCCGCCAAACCCACGGCAACCGCCATGGACGCATTGTCTCGATTTAGGAAGAAACGAGGGGAAGGGAACGGTGGATAAGCTAGGCCACTGGGCACCAGCAGGTAGTAGGCACACATAGCTTCAGGCTTTTGTTTTAGACTTTTAGCTAGGCTAAAATCTAGCGTGGGGAGCAGAGGGAGTAATATTATTACAAACTGAATTGTGTCACATGGTCTTGTCGCCATTTCACAAATAAGACGTCTCTCTGTCTTTAGATTTCTACCAGGTTGCAAGAAAAAATATATGCCACGATACATCCACACATGGCGTTCAGGCCCATATACACAAGTAAAGCATCACTTGCCTACTACGATTGTGTAGCGTGGCAAAGGCGCACAATTTTCTAGTATGTCCTAACGGTGTGCTATAGGTAGCCAAATAAGCCACACAATTCGACAGGGGACTAGCTCGTCTAGGAACATTTGTTTTCACTGAAGCACAAAGGAGATAAGTGTAAAAATCAACCTACGTAATTGAACATGGGTAACATCAGTGTTATACTCCCATTGACACACAAAACCTTCGAATTATATTGAAGCGAGGGGATTGAGCCATTCCGTTATAGGGCCTTTTAGTTTGCATGCATTCCTATGCCTTTTCAAATTGCTAGTACCATCAATTTGTAGTTTGACTTAGCAAAAGATACATAGCTTCACATCATTCTTAAAGTTCCACAATTTCTCAAAGTCATTATAGACATCACATGTATAGAATTGGGTCTGTTTGAACATGTCAACATTAGAAGCAACAGTCAGGGTCTCTGCACCAAAGGGAACAACATTGCCTTTGCCAACAAGGGAGATTAGTGCTTCAACAATCTAGCCAAAGAGCGCCTTCCCATATCTAGTGTGTCTCTATCCTCACTGTTTTGATCTATCATGTCACCGTAGGTCATCATCGATGGTGTACTCCTCATCCACATAAAAGAAGCCAACTTTTTATGAAGAATAAACTATAAAACTAGATAAAGAAGACGGTAACGGTTTGGGGAACCAAACATGCTCGCTTATGAATCTAGCACCAGAGCTACCAATGAGATCAACAAAACACAAATCTAGGCCTATGGTTCCTCAATAGTTTAGCGTCTACAAATGACATACAAAACACAAGAACAAGATGAACACATAAAAATAGTCAAATAAAGGGTTAGAAATTTTTGGTAAGGTGTTGCATCCCTATGATCTAGAGCACCGAAGCTTCCATTAAGGTTGAGGAACCACATATGTGTGAGATAATGAGAAGAATAGTAAGGTTCTGCACGAATTTGTTGATCCCATTATCGATGACTACATGAGAGAGGAATTGATGGCCACATAAGCGCATCTTGGGTAGAGATTTGTCCAATCGTCCATCGTAGATAGGGTGAGGAGAACTAACAAATAAGTGGTGAAGAGCCAAAGAGACGACAACCGGTAGCATGTCCCCTTCCACATAAAAAGGCCTAGGGCCCAAGAGTTCCAAGGACTTCCATGTAATTTGTAAACCAAAAGGGTTATGACAAGGAAGTTTTACTCCTCCCACCCCAATAAATAGAGCCCAAGACAAGAGGCAAGGTCGATGAGGTTCCCTTCATTACGTAAACACTAATCTTTAGCATTTCGTCTCACCTCCTTCCTTTGCGGGCCTAGTTTCTCTAGCATAATCTTCACCTCATTTAAGGTACAAGAAAAGGTCTAGATTCCAACATGAGTGAACTCTGATCGAATATGATTTCAATTCAAGCATAGTTTGCCAAGTGGCTTACAATAGGATAATTAAACAAGCGGCCTGTGGCCCACATGTCATCGACTCAACGAAAGCTAGCGCTATGTGCCTCGCCTTTATAGATATATAAATGTAATTTGCCGAGTACGCCTTTCTCTTACTCCTTCACGCCTTGGGTCCTGACATAACCGTCCATCTCAATCCATTTAAACACCGATTCCACTGTCATATGTGTCCCTATGGAAATGGAAACGAACAATAGTGGTGAGAGGCGCATTTAAATGGAAACGAATAACAATTGTAAGAGAAGAAGCTTAAGGAGAGGGAAATCCACATACGGAAGATAGGTGGCTGATCCCAAACAAGCACCACGTCGTGGGAGGTGTCGAGAAACCAGCGCCAATAGATTGGCGTTAGCGATATCTTGATGTAGTGGCTTCCGACGACCACGGTTGAGAAATAGCCATCAATCAACTTGAAGCCCACCTTCTACCCCCGTTGTTTGAGTTCCCCGCCCCTCGTGGAATGAGTGGAGGAAACAGAGCGGGGAGAGGGAGGAGTGAGCGCATAGCAGTCCGGTGTGTGTGTGATCAAATGACAGTCTCAAACAATGACCGGCTCGCTCGATGAGGCCGCGCGAGAGGGAAACCACGAGAGGATTTCGTGGCCGCGGGACAGTGAGACAGCCAGAATCCACCAAATGACCGGGAAGGTAGCATCCACGCCGTGAAAGACCGGCGTTGGGGAAATGAAAACCGGCGACGGGTGAGATGTACCGTGGTGGCGAGCCGGCGGGCGTGCGGGTGGGAGGAGGGGAAGGTCCTCGGCGAGAAGGCTACCGAGGAAGCGGCGCCAGCCGGGCAAGATAGAGCGCGACCGCCATGGCTGGTGGACGGGGCGGGGTTTCTCAAAACGGGTTCTTCCGGGGGCGTGGGGAAAGAAGGTGCTTATAGGTGAGGTTTTCTTCTCATTGGGCCTAGGATGGTAGCCACAACTTTTGTTTGTGAAATTTTCTGCTTTTTTTCTCGTGAGTTTTTTTTTTGAACATTTTTTTTTTCCGGTGAGTTGGACACACGCTTTTCGCTTACGGTTGTGACCTTGGGGCGTCACTGTCATATTTTTCTTATAGTTTTTCTTATACACAAAGGTTTTCATTTGTACATTTATTAACAACATAGTACATAAATTGGAAAAAAAAGTTTCTCCAAAATTATTACTTAAAATCTAAAGGTTTGTATCACTTCACAATTACTAGTGAAATTGATCTTAACAGACTTGTTGCTTGTTTGTATAAGTGTTTATTAGTCGGACATTCAACATTGTTTTTCTCTCATAATAAATAAGCATCGGCCGAGAATTAGCTAGCCAAAAAGTATGAGTCTAAATGCCTTCTTTGTCTTGTAATCTTGTGAAATTCAGTTTGTTGGGATTGAGTTGTTTATTGTCATAGCAATTATGGATCCAATCCTAACATATACAAGCTTCTCACAAGATTTTCGTCCTTTAAAATGTTTATGCAAGCAACTTCGTAGTCCAAACAATTTTTGGCCTCTCGATGATTGTTTTTGGCTGATTCAATAGTATTCTATGAGAGGAAAAACAAGGTAAAACAATAACAAACGAACGTCCAAAGAGATAAGTCGGTCTCATAAGAACATTTAACATGGTATATTGTTATTCTCTCATAACAAAGCAACGTCAACTGACTTACCAGCCGAACAATTAATTATCCATTGGCAAACCAAACAACTTTTGCAAAATTGCAATGAAAGAATGTGTGTGAATTTGTTTTCTTTTTGATTGTATCTTATGCAATTTAATATGGGTGGAGTATGTAGATGCCCTTGCTTCTAATACTAGGGCCTGCTATATTAGGCTATTTGCAATCCTGGAGTGAAAGCTTTCTTTGGTGGTGCATTGCTCGAGGGGGTCTCGTGAACTATGGAAGTAATCTCTTATTTTCATGTGTTAAAATGGTGGGTTGCTTCCGTAAAGAAAAATACTTAAAAGCTTTCTTTGGTGGTGCATTGTTCGAAGGGTCTCGTGAACTCTATTGAGAGACTATAGAACAATTCCTACGTTTTAAAAAGGACTCTAATAAGAGCTAGTATGGTACAACTCAGTTTCTCTAGCAAAGTAAATTTTGTTAGTTTCATAAAACAATCTTACTAGTGGAGCTAAATCTATTTTCTTATAAAACATTTGGTAAAATGGCTTCTTAGTGGAGATAGGAGGGAGATTAGGAGGAGCTAGTAGTTTTTAGCTTTATTCAGCTTCACCTAGGGAGCTGCCCAAATGAGATAGAAGCTGTTTTATACATGGCAGTTTGGTACAAGAAATGTTTGTGAAACTAGTGCAAAAGCTACACCCTACACAACCTACATGTAATTGAATTGTACTCCCTCAGTTCCTAAAAAGAGTAGTTGTAGATTCATGCCGATCAAACTTTCCTTAAGTTTAAGTAGATTCATAAAAAATATTAGTGACATTTGCATATCTAAAAGGTTTATTATAAAATATATTAACAATCTATGTAATGAGAAGTTAGGAATGGTAACTTTTTAAGAGCGAGAATGTTTTTTTTTTTTTTTTTTTGATTTTTTTTGGAGACGGAGGGAGTACCAGCTGAGGTTTAAAAAAAAAAAAAAACGCTCCGACGACGGAAGATGGGCAGTAGCGCTATCATGCATGCGTGGCATTGTGGCAATAATCGCTGTTGCATACACGTGCTGAGACTTCGTGAAAATGCTCATAATTGTGCAGGAGACCCTGGCTTGCTTCCCTCTCGAGAAATTCGAAACCGCTCCAGCTTGTGCGGTCGCACGGAGCAGCTAGAGCAGAACCGGCAGCCGGACAGCCACGCGAATGTGGTCGGGGCAGAGGCCGGCGAGGCGAGGGCTCAAGTCTGGCTGTGGTCCCCACGCGTGACGCTGTCACCAGCATACCGCCGCAACGCAAAGGCCCGGACCAGCTAGCGTGGCGCGGCCCCAGCGTAGCTCGTGTTGGTTGATGAAAGTGAAAAAAAAAAAAAAGTTCACGCCGTTCTTGTGACAAGTCTTAAAAGCAGAGGAGCTTACTGCTGGGTTTTGGTTTCACAAACGCTGCGGCCAGTCATCATGAGCCGATGAGCAAGTCCGGTCAAAATGATACTATCCTCTCGTGTATCTACCTCCGGCCTTGTTGGGAACAAAGGTATAAAAAAATTATTACAAATAGAGAATAGAAAAAAAAGGTATAAAAATTAGATTGGAAACTAGATAGATAAATAAAAAAAAAAAAAAAGAGAGATGAAAGTGGTGTTTGGCACGTAATAATCCATAACACAAGAATCTAATAAATTTGATCAAAGTTAGTGTTTGGGCCGGAATTGACACGTGTTCTTCTTCGTCCGAAGCTACGAGATGGCGTGCGGGGCTGCGACTTCGCCGGGCGGCGTGGCGGCGGCCGCGGCGGAAGTGGAGGGAGGGAGCTGTGGGGCGGCGGTGGCGGTGGCGGCGGCGGCGGCCCGGCGTGGATCGGCGAGAGGCGGGGAGCCAAGAGCTGAAGGCGAAAGATATTTTTTTATTTTGCTTGCTTATCCCCTAGAGATTACATGCCTCTTGCTTATATAGCCCGACTAGTGAGACTTGTAATCTAAGCAATCTCTATAAGGTTTCCTTATACGACTGGATAAGGGAACCTTATAGATATCTCATAAGGGTTCACCAAACAAACACTGTACCCGATTACTATTCACATGAGCTGTTTTTTCTCTCTACTCTCCCTTCTCTCTCACTGACATGAGCTATTGTTCATCGGAGCCCTTGGAGCCACGATTTCGAGGCTTCTCCAGCTCCTCCTCCTGCTGCTACAATACGTCTATACCGGAGCCGGAGCCGGTGCTCCTTCCGCCAAACATGCTCTAAGGTGAGGACTCCTCCGCAGTTTGACTTGTTAAAAAAAAGTCTAGAATAGTATAACCAAATCTATGAGCCACAAGTCATAGATCGTTACTTCAATTACTTATCAAACACATACACACATAAGTTGTTTAACAGTGCCCGTAAATGACAACTTATCCAAGTTAATATTGCACTTGCAAATTTTCAATTGTTACACAGTTAGAGCTTTTGTGAATCCATCTACCACTTGATCTCCTAAACCACAAAGACAGTAATTTCTCTCTAAACAAAATAATTGTGACAAAATATACTGTACCAATAGTGTCATTGGGCAGGCCTCAGCCACCACTATAGATTTCCATAGCCCCGGGCCCGAAGGCACGACCGAGGCACGACCTTTTTGGCCCCGACCCAAAAGCGGCGGGGCGGTGAACCCGGCCGGGCTGGCCGGTGAGGCCAGGCCGGGCGTGCTTGGGCCGACCATCAGGCGCGGCCTCAAAGCACGGCCCGGCACGGTGGTATAGCTGCGGGCCTGAGTGGGCCTGTAACTGAATCGAAATAAAAAAAACTCCACACAACTTCACATTTGGCCTAGCCCACAAGCGCCTAACCCTAAACCTAAAGCCGGCCCTTCCCCTTCCTTCCCCACGCACGGCGGGCATCCCGACCCTCCGCTTCCCCAAGCGCGCGGCCCCCCTCCACTTCCCCCACGCGCGCCGGCCGCCCATACGCTGCGCCCCGCCTTGGCCGGCCGCCCTTCCCCCTTCCCCAGCGGCGCGGCCGGCCTCCCCACGCCCGCCCCGGCCCTTCCCCTTCCCCGCAGCGGCCAGAGCCCCGCCCCTCCGCTTCCCCACGCCCGCGCCGCCACCTTCCCCTTCCCATCCCCGAGGTACGTCGCCTCACTTGCTGCCGGCAGGAATCACCTCAGCCTTGGCCTTGAGGTGGCGTGGCGTCACCGCGATGGTGAGAGCTACAGCTGCGAGGCGGCGGGGAGCGCCGGCTGCTGCTCTTCGATGCGGCACTGAAGAAGGCGGCGAGTAAGCGGCTAACTGCTGCTTTCGCTTTGCGGCCCGGCCCGGCCGAAGTTTTTGGCCGGTACGTGCGGGCCGGCCACACGTTTCGAGGCCCGTGGGGCGTAGGCCGACCCGGCACGAGGCCGTGGCGGCGCGGCTTTGATGAAGCCCGTGGCGGGGTGAGGCCCGGCCGGGCCGGCATGAGGCCTAACACGCCTCGGGGCGTGCCGGGCGAATGCCCGTTGGAAATCTATAGCCACCACACATGGTCTTACGCTCTAAACCGTCGATAAAAGAGCTACGGACTTGTAATTCCTATAGCAATGTTTGTAACCCCATATTATTTCATTCTAAAATATATACTTTGCTTTAGTCGACTTGGATACAATATTGCCTGCTTTTTGAGTTATCAATAAATAATATTAGTTTACTTGATTGATGTTGTGTTTTCTATTTCTCATTTTATCAAATTAATTTGGACTGGGTTAGGTGTACACAACATAGGTTACTGTGAAAGCCAAAAAGGTTTGGGTTCACTTTGTTTGATGCTGTGTTTTTGTTTCTAATTTTGTCAATACTATTCTATTACCAAAATTCGCATTCCGACTAGAAAAACTATGTTAGATTTAATTTGTGCTTGGTTTTGAGACATAGTGGGATGGGACGGTCCAATCCCAAATTTTAGGGGGTGGGATTATCTTGTTAGATGTTTGGTTGAGATGGATGTAATGTCCATAGTGTTTTGGCGGGATTATAGAAAGTGAGATTATGCATTTAACCCATGAGGCCCAATTGTCAGACTCTATTTTTTTTTTTCCCTTCCTTTCTTCTTCATTTCCTTGTCGTGTCTTCCTCCTCCAATTTTCTACACCAATACTCTACATGGAGGATAGTGCATGCACTCCATGGCTCCTACAGCTAGCGTTAGCCCCTCCGTGCCGCTCTGACACTGTAGTTACCCCGCTCATCCACCCCACCTCCGTGGCTAGGGCTTGCCCCTTCACCCTTGCCTCCACGACCCAAAACATATCCCTCTATCCTCTCCTTTATGTCCATGGGCGACACCTGCCCCTCACTCTCACCTCGGTTAGGTGTGCTTACATGCCTACTCCATCACATCCCTCACGGATGGGAACAAAGGTGGACTCATTCGCTCGTTTGTTGTTTCAGAGGCACAAAGCCGTCTCACATCTTGTGGCAATATTCTTCTCCAAGAATAACCCTACTTCTCATTTCTAAAGTTTGAACTAGATGTTTCACAAAAGTAGGATCGACCCATCCTGTTCACCATCATCCCTCGAATCAAACATATGCAACACAAGAAATATGTTTGGATCACAATAACACTTCTCTAAAATGAAATCGTCCCCTTTATGTTCATTATTAAACTATAATCATTATTAGAAATAATTTATTTATCAAGTAAAACTTCTTATCTTCACAAAGGTCCCTGAAGGCAGTTTTCTTGTGATATGGTAAAGATCAAAAGGTACCCAGGTGCAAAAACTTGCCGGACATTTGAATTTCACGGCCGTTGGAGGCCTGGGCCCGGGCCCCACGAGCTTTCCTTTCCCCAATTCAAAATCGCGGATCGCCAACCGCAACGACACAAAGCCAAAAGCATCATCCGCGTTTAAAAGGCCACTGCTTCCCCAATCGAGGTCGCCTGCCGTCACTCACCTCGGCTCAGCTCCACCAATCGCCCGTGCCGTGAGGTGCCAGCCACGACCGCCGCAGTGACCATGGTTGAGGTGATGATGGTGCCCCCAGCTCCAACGGCTGCGGCGAGGGAAGCGAGGGAAGGCGGCGGAGGACGGGCAGCAGCAGCAGGGGCAGGGGCAGCAGGGACAGCAGGGGCAGGTGCTGGCGCTGGTGCTGGCGGCGCTCCGCAAGTCGGTGGTGCTGCCGTGCCAGATGGCGGACGCCGACGACCCCGCGGGAGCGGGATGGGGATGGAGATCGGTTGGCCCACCGACGTCCGCCACGTCGCGCACGTCACCTTCGACCGCCTCCATGGATTCCTCGGCCTACCCGTCGAGTTCGAGCTCGAGATCCCCGGTCAGGTCCCCAGCGCCAGGTTGGTTCGGGTCTGGGAACCCCACCCCCACCTCTTGCTCTCTCTACTCCTGTGTCTGTGTCCCCAGCTGATCTTTGAATTCTAATCGCAAAAAAAAAAAAAAAAAAAAAAAAGGCTGATTTTTTGAATTCGTGCAGCGCCAGCGTGTTCGGGGTGTCGCCCGAGTCGATGCAGTGTGGCTACGACGACAAGGGGAACTCGGTACCCAAGATCCTTCTGCTCATGCAAGAGAGGCTGTACGCGCAGGATGGGCTCAAGGTAGGAGTATTTCGGTTGTTCAAGCCATTCAGTTTGGGGTTTGGGAGTTCTAAATAGTGTCCGAGGCTCTGAGCGCCGTCGAATTCAACCGATTAAATTACTTTTGCAATTTCAGGCAGAGGGGATCTTCCGGATCACCCCGGAGAACAGCCAGGAAGAGCATGTCAGGGAGCAGCTCAACAGCGGCATCGTGCCTCATGACATCGACGTGCACTGCCTTGCTAGTTTGATCAAGGTAATTTGGCAATGCCATGTTAGCGTGGCTGAGGAATAAACAGCTGGGAACTGAAGCACTAGCTAAATTCTATCATTTATTTGAATTAGCATGTAAATCAAACAATCACCAGTAAAGATTTACCCTAGGAATTACCAAGCACTTGTGCTTTACTACTCAAACTTCTAAGTTAATGAGGAACACCGATTCAAAAGTTTGGCTCCATTGGAAGGAGCCAAACTGAATTCGTTAGGTGTTAGTATTGAAATTCATCTCCCAAAATGCTATTGCATGATAATTGCACGCTACTTTTACAATCTTTCATCAAAGAATTCAAATACTGTATGAGTTGATGTTGATTTTTTTTCCCATTGAAAAATGTTTATTCTAACTTCCAGAACTTTACTCAGCATGTGGTGACTAAGCGGTAGAACACGCCCCCAATTTAAATTGCATACATGTACAGGTTGAATGTTAGATATGAACTGAGATGCTATAACCCTTAAGTTAACTGTTAACCTTTGATTACTCAGAACTTCAGAAGAATGAAGTTTGGGTTCTTCATATATAATGTATGCTTGTTATCGGAATAAAAATGGATTTGATGTATGCTTCTTGTCAGTTTAGTTCAATCTTGTACATCAAGATTCGTGGTCCACATAATTTTTGTTTGCATATTTTCTCTCTCTTCTTTTCCATTGCACCTGCATTTTAAAAAAATAAAATAAACAATACATGTCTGTATGGTAATAATTTTCATATACTTGATTGTGTCATTAGAACATGGCACTGTATTAAATGCTGAACCATGAATAGAGTAATGTCGTTGAATCTCCTTTGGTCTGATCTTTTACATTATGTTATGCCCATGTGAATCAGGCCTGGTTCAGAGAACTCCCTGAGGGTGTGCTTGACAGGCTCTCACCTGAACAAGTCCTTCACTGTAACACAGAGGAGCAATGCATTGAGCTGGTAAAGCTTCTTCCAGCAACCCAGGCTGCACTTCTTCATTGGGTCGTTGAGCTCATGGCTGATGTCGTTGAGGAAGAGGAGTCAAATAAGATGAATGCAAGAAATGTTGCCATGGTTTTTGCACCGAATATGACACAGGTATTTTCTTCCTGTCAAATCCTCTTAACACATCAACTTGTTTGCTGACATGACACGTGTGCTAACAAGAAATTTGATGTTTTGTTCAATCAGATGTCCGATCCTCTGACAGCTCTGATGCATGCTGTTCAAGTCATGAACTTGCTGAAAACCTTGATTCTCAAAACACTTCGGGAACGCGATGATGATGATGATGCAGGAGCCTATTCCTCATTTTCATCTTCGCCCTCTTTATCTGATGAACTTGACGAGGAGGATGGCCATGGCCAACAGGATGGTGAAAATGACAGTGGCAGTGAGAACTACAATTGCAGTGCTGATGTAAGACCAAAAGATATTGGCAAGGCCGCTGCACTAAGAGTGGACAATGAGCAGCTAATTGGTGTGTCCAGGAGGCACACATCAACTGATCGCCATTTTCCTTACATTAGATACAGTAACGACAACGAAGACATATCACTGGATGATATTGAGGAATGCTTCTTAAGAAGGCTAGAATCAGTGAGGGAAAGTGTTGACGAAGGTGATAATAGAAATTCTCCTCCCTCAGAGAAAGAGGCAGAGTGGCTTAGCTCCTCTGAGAACATAACGGAAGGTAGTAACGCAATTGGCGAAGAAAAGAGACAGAACAAGCAATGCCACTGATGGTTCTACCAATGAGCTAAGGCAAACGGAAATCAGAATTGAAATGACGAGTGCAGAGGTAAGAAGTGCTGGAAAAGGGGAGCTTATTCTTTGCTCGTAAGCAATCCTCCCAAGGGTGCAGATTTCAGTTTGGTTATCATCCTTGTAAGGGTATGTGAAGTTGTGTAAGCCAATCGTTCTTGGCAGTCAGTCCTGCAGTCCTTGTAAAATTCTTTGCACGCTCTACTGCATGAGGTGCGTAGTTGAGTAATTGTGTTCTTTAATTGAAGCTGAAACAACCAGTTTCTAGCTAGTTGGACCTGTGTAATCAGCTGAACTCTTGCAACTGGAAGCCACGTGAAACTAGATTTGTTCGTATAGTGTGTTTATTGAGTCTGACCATATATATCTTTTTTTTTCTGATGTGTTCATTGAAATTTAAGTCAGCACAGCTAGATTTTGACTTAAAACCAGAACGAAATTATTCTTCAGTCCCTGCACATGGCGCGCAGAATGACGTTGACTTAAGTTAACTCTAAAATGGTCTAGCCTTGGCAGCATTCATCAAGAGTTTTGCAGCTACTCTGCTGGCAAACAATAAAAAGGTCATTTATTCCATGGATAAACAAACAGCAAATTCACATGGCGCGCAGAATGATGTGAACATGCTGCGTGACAACTCACTCACAACGCCGCAGAAGACGGCACTTGTTCCTCTCATCGCCTTGCTTTCCTGAGATTCTGAACAGTGTTATGCACAGGATGGCAGGGAAACATTCAAACATATACCAGAGTTCTAAACCCAGCCACCACCGAAGGCGTTGGTTGCCAAGTCCAGTTTGCAAGCCAACTTTCTTTTGGGCCTCCACCTCATGCCAATCCACAAGTTCAGACTGACCCATGGCTACAATGGTGATGAGGAGGGAAATCGAGGCAATAATCTAAATGGGAGAATGAAGTTCTCAGCAAATTTGATTAAAAGATTAAGATGCAACAAGTGCATCTTCTGCTGATATCCTCTGAATAGTTAAAAGAAGAAAAATTGTTGAGGCATGAGAAGCACATCCAAATGATAGGTGTAGACATATCAAATGATAACATAAATATAGGACTATATAGGTGTTCTGTAAACAACAAACACATGTGATTGATTTATTCTATGTGCTCAGAAAAAACATTCCCAGCACAGGGCAAAAAGAATGTAAAATACTTGAGCTTCTGCATGACACAAAAAAAAAAACAGTGTACATCGCAAATGCGCGTCGTCCTAACCAATTATTATCCTCTAATGTCACTGAGAAACCAGAATCCAGTCTCAACCCTTCCTCATTGTTTCGAAGTTGCTATTCTTTACTGACAAAAAAATGTGTTTTTTTTTACCATGTACTCATTGTTAACTTGAAGGAGCACAAGCAAGAAGTCACTGCCTCATACCTTAGATTGCAGAATAGCGCACTCAGCTAAAAAGTCAGATAACTCCAAGTTTCCATATTAACCAAGCAGCAAATTATCATACTGCAACTATCATAATTTAGATTCTGGGTAGAGTTCCCGGTTGCAGAAAAACCACACAGAGAAACTGAGCTCATTTTTAAATCTTGTTGCTACACACCTCTGCTATGACAATAAACAACTCTTTTTTTTTTTTTTTTTTTGGAAAACACGGGACAAATTGTACTCCCCTCCGGGCTGGTATTATTAGTCGTTTAGGAGGGCGACACGGTCTCCAAAACACAACTTTGACCTCTTGTTATTATGAAAATATTTATGAAATATAATATATGTACACTTTTATCAAAGTATTTTTTAAGACAAATCTATTTGTATAATTTTCATATTTACAAACTCAACAACTTAAAAGTTATTGATAATTTATATTCCCAATGTTTGACCAAAACCTTCCAAAACGACTTCTAATACCAAGCCCGGGGAGCATTAGAGAAGAAAATGGTCCCCATACAGCCCACATATGAAACATATCTCATTGGGGGTCAAATATGAGAGGTGGTTTGGGCACAATAAAAGTAGATTTGCTTCCGAGCTTGCTTTTAGAGAAATAACTTGCTCTGTTACCTATCATCTCTTCACACCCTTTTTATCACCTGTGGATTTAAATCGGAGCAGCCCTTTGAGAGCAGATGGAAGTCTGAACTATAGAATTATTTTAGAGCAGGGGAGTTATTAACATGCATGCGTGCATATAAAGCTTGTGGAAAGACAGCTCTTTAATCAGGGACATTCATTGCTGAAAATCCGTAGAGATGAAAGGGAACATTATGATGGTTTAATACATCCATATAAACAGACTAGCTCTCTCAATACCCTACTGAAGCATCAAAACATAAAATGCAATGTTAACAACTGAAGACACAAACAACTAAATAAAAATTGAACATGAGGTTGTTATTCAGCATTGATCAAATGAACGAAGCCTTTAGCTGGAGTTCCAAACTACAGCAACTTCGTTTCCTTCAGCATTCCTGGGCTTCCTCCACTGATTCAAACCATTGATCAAATGGGTCATCCCTCGAGGAATCATGGATGTGATCTGACAGGTCACTGATATCCTCGCCACAGAAAACATCTTGATAATAACTAGCATCATGTACAAAATGAAACTTAACATGTCGGGAAGCCATGCTCCTGACTTGTAGTTGCCTTTCTTGATCCTCAATCCATTCCTTGGACCTTCCAGGTTCACAGTCACTATTTCTAAAACATTCTGAACTTCATTAGCTCTAGCAACGGGCATTTCGAACAAAGAATTGGGCAAACTTGACATCTGGCCGCATGCCTTCATATCCATCTATTGCTACCATTTTAAGATGATGCTCAAGACACTCGATGGGATTTTGTTTATCATAGCTTGCAGCACTTCTGTATCCTTGTGACGCCTGAATAGCAATAACGTAACAAATGAAAGAATGTTTATTTTCGATAGCCAAGAGAAATAAGCATCGATGCAACATAAATTGGTAATGCAACAGCCCCCTTTTAGTTAGCAAAGAGTGATAAACCAAAAGCTGCAGAAACTGCAAAGCTTTAGCAGCAAGCATGGAACATGTACATAACACTGATGAAACAAACATTGAAGTTGAGACCAGCTCACCGAGATGTATAGCTTCTCCAAGCATGGAAAACACTTCAAGTAGTTGCTGGCGACATCGATGGATTCTGCATCTTCCAGAGCCAAGATCTTGGCGGTTCGCAGTGTCGTTGCCAGAACGACAGGCTGCATCAGCAAACGCTTCTCCATGATAACATTGTCAGGCCTCACACGGTTGACACGGCGGGTGGTCGGCTGAAAGACGGTGCCACCAATCTGCAACTTGGGGATGCTGTAGGACAGGGATCCCAGGACCCTGAGTCTTGGAGCACTGAGCACTAATAGCTGGAAAGATTCAGCAGTAGCCGCGCGGCGGCAGGGGACCAGCTTCTCTAGGAGAGGGGCATCCTCGATGATAACCCTGCCACGTCTTCACCCTCACCCTCAGATTTTCGTAGTCGAAGTCATCAAAGCCGAAGCCGTAGCCGTAGGATTCGAAGTCATTGGTTGTGGATGAATCTGCAGGTGCGATGGCGAAGCTTGTAATTGTGGGTGAGTTGATCCGGACTGTGGCGAAGCCGGTGCAGCTGTCAGGACAAGGGTTCTGAGAGCAGGGCAACGGCGAGCACCCCATGGGCGTGCCTTCCGAGATGTCGGCCGCAGCAGAACGAGATGAGCTCAACGTGCGGCAGCCGGGGCGCTGCGAGAGCACCCGGCGGAGGGAAGGTGTGGTAGCCGATCTTTAGGATGCGCAGCGTGGGGCGAACCGAACAGTGCCCTCCCTGGCAATGCTCTTGTGTTGTCCCGCCGCGGCCCCTGTACTCTCGTGTCGTCCAGCCCGGAAGAGTACCCTGCCTCGATCTCAAGCTCCTGGAGACCGATGAGGCCGGGGGACTGGAGCCAACGGTCGTAGGACTCACCACTGTCGAAGCGACCGGTCGAGTTTGAGGCGGCGGGCGGGGGCGGGGTGGGCAGCGAGGATTCCAGACACGAGGCGCTCGTAGTCGCCGTAGTGATTTGGGCAAGTGATATCCAGGTTGAGAGGGGAGGAACGCCAGATGTGGCGCCACCGGGTGGAAGGACCTGGGACGCGGATAGCGTCGGCGGTGGGGAGGCGGGGAAAGCGATCTCTCCGAGGATGCCGTTCGGGAGGACGCTAATTCGGTCCTCGCCGCCATCTATGACTTCCTTCTCTGATTCAAACCATTGATCAAATGGATTTTCTCTTGAGGAATCATGGGTGTGCTCTGACAGGTCACCCGATATCCTCGCCACAGAAAACATCTTGATAATATCTAGCATCATGTACAAAATGAAACTTAACATGTCGGGAAGCCATGCTCCTGATTTGTAGTTGCCTTTGTTGATCCTCAATCCATTCCTTGGTCCTTCCAGGTTCACAGTCCTTATTTCTAAAGGTTCTGAACTTCATTAGCTCTAGCAACCGAGCATTTCGAACAAAGAATTGGGCAAACTTGACATCTGGCCGCATGCCTTCATATCCATCTAATGCTACCATTTTAAGATGATGCTCAAGGCACTCAATGGGATTTTGTTTATCATAGCTTGCAGCACTTCTGTATCCTTGTGATGCCTGAATAGCAGTAACATAAGAAATGAAAGAATGTTTATTTTCGATAGCAAAGAGAAATAAGCATTAATGCAAGAAAAATTGGTAATGCAACAAGCCCCTTTTAGTTACCAAAGAGTGATTAGGCCAAAAGCAACAGAGTCTGCAAAGCTTTAGCAGCAAGCATGGAACATGTACATAACACTGATGAAACAAACATTGAAGTTGAGAAGAGCTCACCGAGATGTAGAGCTTCTCCAAGCATGGAAAACACTTCAAGTAGTTGCTGACGACATCGACGGAATCTGCATTTTCCACAGCCAAGATCCTGACGGTTTGCAGTGTCGTTGCCAGCATGACAGGCTGCATCAGCAAACGCTTCTCCATGAGAACATAGTCAGGTCTCACACGGTTGACACGGCGGTCGGCCAGTCCAAAGACAGTGCCGCCAATCTCCAACTTGAAGATGTTGTAGGACAGGGATCCCAGGACCCTGAGTCTTGGAGCGCTGACTACTCGTAGCCGGTAAGATTCAGCATTAACCGAGCGGCGGAACAGGACCAGCTTCTCTAGGAGAGAGGGGCATCCTCGATGATAACCTCGCATGTTGTGGATGAATGTGCAGGTGAGAAGGCGAAGCTGGTAATGGTGGGTGAGTCGATCCGGGCTGTGTGGAAGCCCCTGCAGCTGTCGAGGACGAGGGTTCTGAGCACAGGGCAGCCGGCGAGCACCCCGTGGAGCGTGCCTTCCGAGATGTACACGCAGCAGAACGAGATGAGCTCCAGGTGCGGGAGCCGGAGGTCCGCCACGGCAGCTGCGGAAGAAAAGGAGTGGCGGCGGATCTTTAGGACGCGCAGTGTTGGAGCGAATTGGAATAATGCCCGCTCTGGCTCTACTATCGTGTCGTCCCACCCATACTCTTCAGAAGAGTGCCCTGCCTCGATCTCGAGCTCCTGGAGACCGATGAGGGCGGGGACTGGAGCCAGCGGTTGTAGGACTCGCCGCCGTCGAACGGCCTTTCGAGTTTGAGGCGGCGGGCGGGGGCCAGGGTGGACGCTAATCCGGTCCTCGCCGCCATCCATGGCTTCCAGCGGGATTTGAGGGATTGTTGCGGGAAGGGGGCGGGCGGGCGGCGGCCGAAGGCCCGCGACATCAGGAGGAGCGGGGCTGGGGAGACAGCATCGCCGGCGCGGGGCGGGAGCAGGGGGCGGGGGCGGGGGCGGGGGCTGGGAGGCAGCATCGCCGGCGGAGGGAGGAGAGTTGCCGGCGGTTTCGCGAGTCGAGTGCGACACAAGGGGTTTGTGTTCGTAGTGTAGGGTTTGTCTATGTTGGGCTTGGGCCAGATTGGGCTGTAGCCACTAGGATGTGCTGGGCTGCTATCCCGTATTTGCAAAAAAAAAAAAAAAAACAAAAGATTGAAAACAGGATACATCCCGCTCGAAAATGGGATTCCGCTAATATGAACGCACAAACGCGCCACCGTTTTTGATCTTGCTCCCGCTTAATGCTGTCCCGTTTTTGGTCCCGTTTCCATTTATCCCAGTGAAAACAAAAACGAACAAAAAAAAAATACGGAATACGGTTGTGAACGGAACGGTAACTAGGTTCAACTTTATACCAATTCTGCAATTGGGATTGGTAATTAGGTTCCATAGACCCATATATATCAATCTAAGTCATGGAGAACTGTCAAATTTTAGACAGCTATAGGAGTATAAGTTTATTCATCAAAATGTAAAGCTTGAATCACATACGGAGTAGACCACTAAATTTGGCATAGGAAAAGACAATGGGAGTACCAGTGCTTCGGTCTTTCAGCATGGTGTGTTGGATTTAATTTAGGATTGGCGTTTTGAATTCAATTAAATCACATAAATTCTGTGACTCACATTCCTCTCACCCACCGTCCATAAACGAATATAATCCACTGCAGGAAATACAGTACAGTATGTGGGGGGAAAAAATAGTTCCATACTTTGGTTTCATCGCCTTGCTCTCAGCAGAAACTACAGAAACCGCAAGGGTTGAGAGTTGACACACAGGCATGCAGATGCTTATGTTTTTCTTTTATATCTCTATAAAAAACCACGTAGTAGATGCTTGTGATTTCACGATCTACCGTGATGTAGTTGGACTAGCTGACAATATACTGTCAACAATGCTTCCGTGGTCAAATGCATTCAAGAGACCAGCGGCACCAAACAATCATCAGCTAACTAATAACACGCGACGCGACGTGGCTATCACTATCCTCTGATCCAGCCTGCAAGAACTAGCATTATTATTATACTATTATTATCAAACAAAAGAATTAAAACAAAGAACGTCTCTGTCGTGCCGTACATGTTGGTGGCACTCCTCCATTCCTGTAAGCAATGCAGGTGAGATGGAGCAGAAGAGAAGAGAAGACCAGAAGAGAGGGAACGACGAATGCTGGAATGGTGATCCAAACGATGGTCATTCCATTTCCATGGCCAGGCGGCAAGCAGCAGCAGCAAAGCAAATTCTGAATCCGTTTCACAGATCGGAGAAACAATCAAATCAAATCAAATCAAATCAAATCAAATCAAATCGATTCGATTCTCTTCTCCCAAAGAAGAGGAAATGCGCCGGCAACCAACCAATCAAGCAAAGATTAAGATAAGAGTATACTCCTATGTTTGCTAATAAGAACTGTATTAACCCTCTCCTTCATCAGATCTCCTCCTTTTACAACAAGAAAAAAAAAAAAATCCATAGAGCTAGTAGTACTTGTAAACGGCACGGCAGCCGGCAGCAGTAGCGGCGGCGTCGGGCGGCGGATCGGACGGATCCGGCGCGTTCAGGTTCAGCCGCGGCAGCGGGTGATGCGGAGCAGCCGCGGTGGTAGGGGTTGGCGTGCGCGCCGGGTCGGCAGTTGTAGTAGGTAGTAGCTGGCGCCGCGGCGGAGCACGGCACGTTGTCCTTCCCAGCGCGCGGTAGCTGATGTACCCGCCGCCGTAGAGCGCGCGGCGGTGGGACTCGGCGGATCCCGCCAGGTCCAGGGACTCGTCGTCGGCGAGGCACTCGCCCACCGTCCCGATGCCGCCGCGGCACTCCCTTCGGCCACCGCCACCGGCACCCGAGGAGAGGAAGCCCAGGCTCAGGTCCAGGTCCAGGTCGACGTGGCTCCCGCCGGCGGCCGACGTGGATGCCGACACGAAGGCCAGGAGCAGGAGCAGGGCTAGCAAGAGCTTAGCCATGGGCGCGTGCAGCCGCGGGCGGCGGCGGCAGTGGCACTGGCAGGGAAAGCGCGTTGGGAGCGGTGGAGAGGGAGGCAGGCAGAACCAGACCGTTAGCTGTCTTGGCGACTGGTGAGCGAAAGGGGGGAGAGAGGCGCGGCGCGGCGGGCCGGCGGGCCGCAGGCAGAGAGAGATAAAGTTGGGTGAGACAGGGGAAGCGTGTCGAGTCGACTCTGGCTGGACTCTGCGCGGTGGCCAACGGAACGCGGTGTGCGGCGGTGGCGAACTTGGGCAGGCCGGTAACGGAGGAGAGAGAAGCACGATGGATGGATGGATGGATGGATGGATGGATGGAACGGTGCTGATCGATGGATCGGCAGTGACACTGTGGCAGTCCTATTGACAAGGCCACTGCACAAAGGCCTTCCTTCCTTTGGATTGGTGGATTTTTTTTCTTAGTTTCTACATTTTCTTGTACAAATAAACTGATTCCAATGAAAATACTTCCTCCATCTAAAAAGCATGTTGTCATTAGATTCGTGCCAATCAATTTGACTAGAGTTTGACCAAATTTATAGTAATTAGTATTATATTTATGTCTAAAACAAAATTTATTATGAAAATATATCCCATCAATAATTTATTATACGTGTTGGTAATTTGTTATATAAAATTGGTCAAAGTTGAAATCGCTTAACTTGTCGGGAATCGTGAATTACATGTTTTTGGGCGATTTATTATAAACTTGGCCAAAGTTAAAACCACTTGCCTTCTTGGCAATCTAAGATTCGTTTTTTTTTTTTTTTTTTTGGAACTGGGGAGTACTGTGAAATTCTTGTGTACTAAAGGGGTATAAGGAAGTAGACAACAAAAATCTAATTGGTGTGTTGAGGCCTGAAAAAAAAAATGGTGTGTTGAGGAGACACACACCAACCAATTGTCACCTACGTTACACAGTTACTCTAAGGGGGTGGACGTATCCGATACTGTCGAATCACGCGGATACGAATACCGATACTCAATTTTAGTGGGTTTTTCTTTTTAAGAAAGTGCGTATCTGCGTATCCGATACTATCAAATACCCCTACCCGTGTAACATAGATTGTCACTATTTGCCTTGCATTAGATACAGTAAGGACTATAAAGACGTATCGCTAGATGAATATTGAGGAATTGCTTCTCAAGAGCAAGTCCACCGGTTTTTCGTTAATCGTTCTCAACATGTACTTATTCAATCCCAAAATAAAAAACATGTCTACGATTTAAATTTTATCACAAATAAACCTGCACGTCTAGACTAGTGTCACTTCCATATAAGGAAATAAAGGAAACAACTTGTCAAAATAAAAAGAAGTTGGTGTACAGTCGTTCATTCACGGATACCTTCCATACTGATCAAAAAAGTGCTTCTTACGTTTTTACTAATTCCGTTCTAAACTACAAAATGTTTGACTTTTTTTTAACCTAAAGTTTGACCGTTCGTCTTATTTCAAAAGAATTGTGCAAAATATGACATATTTTTGTTGTGTTTGCTTTATAAATATAAATTCTTCGAGGATGACTTAAATTTGACTATTTTTACACAATTTTTTTAATAAGACAAGCTCTCAAACTTGAGGTGAAAAAAAAAGTAAAACATCTTATAATTTAAAATGGGAGGGAGTGATTAATTGGCCACTATTACTTCAATCAATATTACTGTTGAGCGTGAGCGTCAGACTCCTTTATATTTATAGAGGAAAAATGGTAATTTGGTAGTTGCACTAAATTTTTATAGGTATAAAATATTATGGGAAAGAGGATTTATGTAAGAAAAAGTATCGATGAAGACAAGATAGTAGAAATTTTCCTCTCTTGAAGACTCGGAGAAAGAAGCAGAGCAAGCAATGCCACTGATCAGCTGAGGTAAATGAAGTTCAGAAGTGAAATGACGAGTGCGGTCAGTGCGGATGTAACAAGTGCTGCAAAAGGGGTGCTGACTTTTTCTCGTTATCAATCCTCACAAGGGTGCAGATATTTCAGTTTGGTTATTATATCATCATCCTCTATAAGAGTATGAGAAGTTGTAAGCAAATCGTTCTTGGCAGTAATATTTAGTTGAGTAGTGACCATACATATCTCTCTTTTTCAGAAAATTTAAAATAGGCACAGCTGATTTGCACTTAAAACCAGAACCAACTTATTATTCAGTCCCTGCACATGATTAATGAACCATAACAATATCAACTATTCATGATGGCATATGGACAATGCATAAACACATGCTTTTTTACTGGAAACTATGAGGCAAAAGTCTTGATGAAATTGCAAATGGATATGATATGATACGAAGCATGGAAGCTCTAGCCCGGTCCGGTCTATGGTATATGCATCGCACTATCGCAGGCGCAGCTCACAGGGCAATGTCTAGAAGCCCACAAGGCCGCCCAACGGCCGCAAATGTGTTGTGTTATGGCCCAAAAGCCGAAAATGTAAATAGTGATTCAGTCATCATCTTCCTCGTTGAGACATTCGCAGCATAAGCAGCCACGATGACCTTCGCACTATCCATTGTGGCCGTCGGCCAGAATAATCTGGGTTGAGGTGGGGATTCGCGGTGAAGACAAGGTAGGACGGCGCCCTACCTTGCCCCTCTTGGGTCCTCCACCACTAGACGGAACAAAGGGGCCAACTAGGGCCTTGCCCCTCCCCCCCCCCCCTCCCCCGATGCACAGTACATGCTTGTTAATACCCTCTCTATTTATATGAATCTATAGCATAAAAAAATACCAATTCAGCTATTTTATATTCAAATCTTGTGATTTTTTATTATAATAAGTTGTGTAAAAGTATCTAAAATTTTCTTTAGACATACACTTATATATACTTTATCGAGGTTTAAAGATGTTAGTGTACGTGTTCGCCCCCTTAAACAAAATTGTTGATTCCCTCTCTACGTCTAAAGCATTGCTAGTGTGATTTGAACATCCTCTCTAATGTTAACATATAGTAGTATATATATTTCTATCTCTTGTGAGTGACAGGCAATCACTTTCGACTTCTACCGGAGTTCTATATCATGTCAAAGTCAATCTACACTATCGTGTCATACCAGTAAGACTCATAGGATAACGAGAATATATAAAGGTGGATTCCATTGAACTCCTCAAAATAATCCAATGCACAAATATAATATATATGTGTGTTAAAAAGTAAGAATTATGCACCGAGGCTTGACTGGGTAAACAATATTATAATAAATAGCTTAACATTTTTCTCTTTAGGATGTAGTTAGCATCGCGCCTTGTTTTGATTTACTTAAGTAATCCATCCATCCACCCACCCACCGTTGTGCCCAAATGATATGCATTGATGAAATTAATATGCTTTCTCTTCATTACTCATCGGCTAACAAATCGTTAGCAGTGACCACAAATACATTTTTAGTCAGAGAGACGGTGATCACCTCTTCATCCTCATTGCACACATAACCCAGAGCGGCTAACTCATTAGTGGCCTACCAATAAACTCGATCGCACACTCAAATTGAAGAAAATTTGAAACTAATAAAGACCTTACTTCATAAGATGATCTACAACTAAATTCATCATCGTAGGAGCTGGACTTGAGAGCCTTCAAGGATAAATTCATTCATTTATAGATGACCATAACAGGATACACAATTTCATTTACATACATAAACATCTGCTTCAAGAGTTTTGGCAAAAATAGTTTGACAATTTCCTATTTGCCAAATGTGAAACACAAATGTCAAACTCGGATCTAATTTACATCGGGAACCCTAGAAGAGAAACAAAATTATGTTTATGTTCTTCCACCTCTCGAAAACTTTCCCCTGAAGTAGAAACAAAATTATGTTTATGTCCTTCTACGTCTTCTAATACGCACGGATGTACCGTGAATGCCAAACGTCAAGAAAGCGGGCTGATTTGCAAACACTCATTTGAATTGCTAACCCAAATACCAAAGTGTTGGAGAGAGTTTTTTTAGAGCTTTTTGATAAAATTTGAGAATGACAAACATAAATGGCAGACTTTAGTTTTTTAGCATAGTCGTATTTTGGTGAGATACACAGATACCGTGATTTTCCCATGATTTTTAGGGTGCTTGAGGCGTCGAAAGCGAGCCCGTGAATGGTTGACGGAGTTCGAGGTTAGCCTAGCAGTAGCTAGGATGGAGGACATGGAGTCGCGTGCGAGTGCCGTAGTAGGCCCGTAGGGCAGGGCAGGCTGTAGGTGTGCGGTGGCGGTGGCCGTGGCGTTCCGAGGTTTTTTTAAACACATATTATATTAAAGTAACGATGTTACAACTTGGTCCTTAACCAAGGAACCAATTACATCAAGTCCCTAAAGGATCTAGATCCGAAGTTCGCCATCGGGCGCGGGTTGCCGCTAAGCAGCGCAGCGGCGCCTGGGGCGCATGGTGCCGATTGGTGCGGAAGGGCCTCGCTGGCGTAGGTTTGTGGAGAGCTTGAGGACGGCGTCATGGACTTGCATCGTCGGCCTAACCGAAGATTTTAGTAAAGCGGTCGCCGGGCGGGTAGATGATCGCCGCCCCCGTGAGCCGGTGGGTGGCTCATTTGCCGCACGGCGATGTGAATGAACTGGTTGGGTCTTGATGCAGGTTGCTGTTGTGCTACTTGAAGGAAGATATAAAACGAAACAGGAGAAAAGGATAAGGGCCCGTTTGGATCCAATTTGGATTCTAGAATTCTTGAAAAAAAATCAACGCAGCTTCCAAACAGCCCCATGATTCTAGAATTCGGTAGATAGGATTGCAAAAAACTGAATCCGGAGATGGGTCGCTTCGGCCGATTCTAAGATGGGCCGCTTCGACCAGAAGATAAAATCGAGATAGCAGAATCTGGGATCCAAACAATAAAATCGGATTTTATTTAAAATCTAGATTTTACAAATGTAGCTAGAATCTAGATTTTCAAAATCTAGAATCCAATCCAAACACGGCCTAAGGATGGAAGGCTAGTCTACGGATGAGGAAGAACGGAATCCACGCACGCGTCCATGCGAAGCCTCTGGAGAGAACAACATCAATTCATGCTCCACACGTGTCTCGAGCGGGCTCCACCCATGTAGGACCCACCATGTGTGAAACAGCAGTGACGAAAAATCTCCTTGGCCTCACGCTGCCGCGGCGGCGGACTCATCGCGCAAATGTACCGGAGGAGCGGCTCCAGGTTGACGATGAGGAATACCGCCCGCCCCTCCTTCTGGTGCTTCAGGGAAGCACCGCGCGCCTCCTCGACAGCGGGAGCAACCAGCAGCAGCAGCCAGCAGCAGCGTCGGCCAGCCGGCAGGACGGCCACACGGTGGTCGGAGCAGAGCTTGGAGGCGGCTTGGTCGGCGAGGTCGCCGAACGGACTCAGTCGAAGCCTTTCTGCCTCCGCCTCCTGGATGGCGAGCCGGGCCATCTCCTCCTCATCCTTGACGACACACGGAATCAGGTTGATGCAGGCGTTCGCGTTGCTGATTCCTCAGCCATCCATGGCGATTGGGTTGGGATTTCTTCTATGGCCCTGGCAGCGACCGGAGGAGGGGCCTCCTGGAGCAGCATGTGGGCGTTGCAGCTCAGGTCGGCTTCGGGTGGCACCCACACCCACCACGCGGCTGCTGGTGCTCCCATCGAAATCTCGCTCCGACGCTCACAGTGCTGACAATGGCGAGAAACCAGCAGCAGCAGAGACGGACGCGGCTTTCCACAGTGCGTTGCGTGCACTCTTCCTCTCCCTCCTCTCTTTCTCTCTCACGCTGGATTGATGGATGCTGCAGAACCTGCGCACCCTCCCCCGTCTCTCTCTCTCTGCCAAGCCGGGCTGGGGCTGCAGGCACATGCACTCGCACAGTAAAGGCGCGCACACTGCCGCATGCAGCTCAGTCCCGCATTCATGGCAGCCATTACCCCGTTCGGTCAACTCAAGCTGGACGCCACACCGTTCCATGCCACACCGCGCACTCTCCCCCCCCTGCCGGTGCCCGCCCGCATGCAGCTTGCAAGCCGCCAACTTTGACCGGTGCGGTGCCCGACGCCTCGGCCTACACGCTGCGCCTGCAACACGGCGAGGCTTGCTAGCTTTTTCGTTTTGGAGGGACATTGCGCGGCAGCTGATTTCCCCCAACCCCACCACCTTCGAGCTCATTTCTGCTTCAAAGTGAACGCGGCGTCTCGTCCGAGGCCAAAGCGCGGCGCGGCCCTTGGCTGTGTTCTCAACAACTCAAGCCCAAGCACCGCGCGCCTCGACTCCCCCCGGCCTCCTTCGTCCTACTCGCCTCCCGGTCGCCGCCGCCGCTGCCGACGGCCGTACGGTGCGCTTCTTGGCCCCTCCATCCGCGTGGCCTCTTCTTCTCTCCGTGAAATCCATGTCCTTTTCTTGGTTTTCTGGGTTCCGGCGCACGCCTGCTCGCTCGCTCGACGGAATGTCATGGCCCAAATCTTGGAACCACAGCTAGCTTTATCTCTCTCTCTCTCTCTCTCTCTCTCTATGTGCTGGTGATTCTGTCGTCGTAGCGTTCATTCAGTTTGGCTGAGACGGGGGAGAACAGGGATGGATGACAACTTTTCTCTTGATGCTGCCCGTACGGGGACTCACCACAAGGGGAAAAGAGTGTTTTCTCGTTGTTCCGTTTTAATTCTAGGATTCAACTTGAAGGGGATCAAACCCGTCAGTTTGAGTGATTATACATTGCTTGTTTTCCGGCGGAAACAAGTGTTCGGATTGCTTGCTTTTTACAGCGGACTACTGTTTTGCCTATGTGCAACGGGCGTATTACAAAATCAAGTTTAATTTATTACGATATATCTAAATGCAGTGTCATTTCTGTAAATGGAATGTCATTTGGAAAACAAGAATGGATGTGATATTTACTTCCCATCTTTGTATAGTTTTTCATGTAAATGTTTACACCATGTCTATATGCCAGGCAACCTGATATTTGGGTTCTCTTCAGGCGATGTGGTGTCTGTGATCATTCTTCATGATTCGTGCCCTCTGCTTGGAATTGATGTCAATCTAAGGGCTGCTAATTGGTGCCTGAACATGTCCCAGATTTTTATCAAGAGAATACCGGTAAGAACTCTTTGCTGTATCTACCAGCACATCAATGCCAAAAAAAAAAAAAGATGCCAAATCATTGATTGTGTTTTCATTGTATGGCCAGTCTGCATGCAGCAAGAAGCCACCAGCAACCACTCCACCACCTGCCCTCTATCACCGTCACTGTCTACTGCACGGTATGCTTCTCCATCCCCCCAAAACCTTGGAGCTATTGCTTTTCTCCCTACAGATTTTGTAGTTCTGGATTCTGGCACACCAGCTAAATTAAAATGCCACCAGAAAATCGTAATTCATGTGTCTGTTTGTTGATCATGCTGGATTTAATGAAACAAGTTACGACCTATGTGGTTTGATCGTATTCTTTTGAGGGAAACTATGCAGCCCTTACTCTCTTTGTGGACCTAGGCTCATCTACATCTGTTCTGAAATCTGACCAAGTTTCAAAGTGCTTTGAGGTTGTTGTACAGTAGTCAAAGTTAAGGCAATTAAGTTCTGCTGGATTCTTAGGAGTTGGATATGACATTATCAATTGTTTCTATATCGGTTGTTCGGACAAGGAGAAAACTACTCTTGTGTTATGATATGCCCAATTAGTAAATAAATTCTGGTTGACAAATAATGCAGAGTAACTGTAGTAGTCTGCTTCTGTACACTACTTTATACATATTCTGTTGGTAGCACAATATGTGTTTTTACTTCTTTGTTTCTGGTGTCTGGCCCATTTAAGTAAACTGAAGTAATGGGACATCTATTGAAGAGATGTTATTTGGCAAACAAGAATGGACATGATATTTCATTTCCCTAATAGTTTTGGTTTTTCCTTGTAAATTTCATCATAGTCAAGAATACATATCAAGAATGGACATGATATTTCATTTCCCTAATAGTTTTGGTTTTTCCTTGTAAATTTCATCATAGTCAAGAATACATATCACTTGTCAGTTTGTGTGTCTCCGTGCATCAATGCAATAAAGGTTACATTAATCCAACTATCTACACTTGTTCAGTTCATTTCTTTCATATATCTGCATCTTTTGTTATTAAATCTTCAAATTGATTGCTCCAGTTGGTGTTCCAAACTTCCATCTGCAATTGCTGAGATGTTAGAGGGCAAAAGCATATAGTTACCAGTGATTCTGCAAAGCATTCAATATCTATTCTTAACATACTTTAGGTGTCCTAGGATTAAGTATGAAAATAGAACGTTAGAATACTGGAATTACATGATTTCAGATGAAATGTAACAAGGCAGGCAAATATGGATATGTATATGCTTATGTTCTGTTTTCATAAAGGAGGCTTCAAAAGCCCGTAGGATCAAGAAGGGACTTGATCTCATGGCTACTTGTTGTTTTCAGAAAATAAGTAAGAAGGGATGTGCAAAGAGAGTTTATATTCCACAATTATCTCATGTATTGAGAGCTATAAAAATATGAAAGAATAATACAAAGACAAAACATAGATCTATACAGGATCAAGTAGGAAACACTTAGTATTTAATTTGCAATGCTTTTTTTTTTGAATATATATATTTTTAGTCTTTCATACCCAGTTGATATGTTCTAAAGTAATAATATATCACACACTGTATGCCTATTCCAATTCTGTGACCTAACTGATCTCTTATTGCTTATACAGGATATTGATGAAGATAGTCGATGTACTTTGCTGTTAGAATACTGCACACGATTAATAACCAATTGCTCTTTGGTAGTTCATCAGAATGGAGTGCAACAAGGAAGAAGCTTCAAGAGCTAAGGATTTAGCTGTGGTAAAGCTGCAAGAAGCAGACTATGCTGGTGCTAAAAGGATTGCCCTCAAGGCTCAAAAGCTTTCCCTGGCCTTGAAAATATTTCTCAGCTGTTAACTGTTTGTGAAGTTCACTGCTGTGCTGCTGTTAAGATCAATGGAGAGACTGACTGGTATGGTATTCTTCAAGTAGAAACAACTGCAGATGACATGCTACTCAAGAAACAATACGCAAACTTGCTCTCTTACTCCATCCAGATAAGAACAAGTTTGTGGGTGCTGAAGCTGCCTTTAAGCTAATTGGAGAAGCTCACAAGATACTGACAGACAAAGTATACCGTTTGTGTCATGACTCAAAATCGAACCCAGTTATTATTCCAAAATCTGCACCAAAGCAGCGTGGGCGACCATCAAAAGAAAGCTGATTATGCCAATAAGGAGAACACTGATGCTGGATATTCAACTTTCTGGACCATTTGCTTGACTTGTGGAACCAAATACCAGTATCCATGTAGTTTATGGATGGAAGTTCTCTGGTGCGAGATCTGCTCAAAGAGATTCACTGCTTATGATTTGTCTGACAAGCCTTTTGTCGGAGTGGAAGCTTTAAATCCAAGGAGTGGATTTGCGATGCAACACCAAATGTCCCCCTCAAGTCAATGGACACATGTCGCCAACCAACAACACAATTACCAGAGTGCCCCTACTTGGCTAAATTATATCTTTGGTGATCAAATCCCTGTCCCCAACCTGCAACAGCAACCTTGTAATGTCTCTGGTAAGCAAACTCCAGACATTAACCAGCAACAACGATCACAGAAATTCCCTTTCTGTTCAGGGCCAAAGAATGTGGTAAATTCTCATCCATGGGTTGGATCTGGTTTGCAACAGGAAATGTGTCCTCCGTGTCAACCCACACATGTATCTGACCAAAAATTCTACTATCATAGGGCCCCTGGTCAGCAAAATCCTGTTAATGGTCATCAAACTCAACATTCTCATGCATGGGGTGATTTTCTAAAAAAATTCTCATTCTTGGAGTGGATCTGGTATGCAACAGGAAATGTGTCCTCTGAGTGAACCCACACATGTATCTGACCAAAATCTCTACTATCAAAGGGCCTCTGGTCAGCAAAACCCTGTCAATGGTCATCAAACTCCACATTCTCATCCATGGGGTGGATATGGTATGCAACAGGAAATGAGTCCTCGAGTCAACCCACACATATATCTGACCAAAAACTCTACTATCAAAGGGCCCCTGGTCAGCAAAACCTTGCCAATGGTCATCAAACTCCTGTCACTGACTATCAACAGCAATCTCTGAAAGCTGTGGATAAGAATACTTCTGTCACTACCCAGCAACAATCTACAAAACCCCTTTCAATTCAGGATCAAAGAATGTAGTGAGTTCTCAAGGGGCAGCCTTCCCAAACAATAATGCAACTGCAAACAGTAACCTTACGGCTGAAGCTGGGGCTTCCAATACAGAGAAGATTACAAGGCCATCATTCAATGATGAAAATGGTGAAGATAGAACTAAGTCACCAGTTGTGAATTGTGATAAAGTTCATCTAGTAAATGAGCAAATGAAGGAAAATGAAGTAGATACAGGATCCAGTCATCCTGTTGCCATAAATGGTAGCCAGGTTGCTGCGAAAGATGTTCTTACTGCCACATGTGCAGATAAAACACCTGGGCAACATCCTTGTACAGAAAGGCAGCAGAGAAATAATGTCATTGTTGAAGATGGATCTGATCGGTGTGGAAAGGTTAGCGATCATCTTCCTGATTCTCCTGCAAAGAAAAGGATAAGAAAAGAAAATTCTTCCTATAATGATGGCAAATGTGATCATACACCAGAAAATGAAGTTGCTGATGCAAACAGTCAACACAAATGTAGTATTCCAAGCAAAGAGAAGGTAACAAATGAAAAAGAAGTGATCAGTGGCTTAAATCACGATGTGTTGCAAGGAACAAAAAGAAAACAACAAACTATAAGTTCTGGAAGTGGAAGCAATGCTGCTGCTAGATCTGTGAACAATAGTGTTCCTTGCAATGCTACACTTTCATGTCCAGATTCAGACTTCTACGACTTTGAGAAAAACAGGGATGCAGATAGATTCACAGTTGATCAGATATGGGCAATTTATGATGATCTTGATGGCATGCCAAGATACTATGCTCGAATTGAGCAGGTTTACTCTCCAAACTTAATGTTGTTGATCACAAGGCTAGAGTATGATCCTTTGTGTGATGCTGAGAAGGAATGGTCTTCTAAAGAGCTGCCTGTTGCTTGTGGAAATTTCAGAGTTGGAAGAATACTCTTGACTGAAGATACTAAGATGTTTTCTCATGTTGTTTCTTGGACAAAAGGAATGAAGATGAACAGATATGATATTTATCCTAAGAAAGGTGAAGTTTGGGCACTTTTCAGGGGATGGAACATCAAGTGGATTTCAGATTCCAGTGATCATAGGCATTATGATTATGATATTGTTGAAATCACCTCAGACTTTGCTATGGGTTCAGGCACTTATGTGATTCCCTTGGTAAAGATTAAAGGTTTTGTCAGCTTGTTTGTTCGATCAAGCAATATAGCACCATTTCTGATACCTAGTGGCAACACCCTTAGCTTCTCGCACAGTATCCCTTTTCACAGGTTGGCACAAACTGACGGACAACATATCCCAAATGGTGCTCTTAAGCTGGATACTGCATCACTACCTTCTGATTTGGAGAAAGCGTTTACTCCTATGAACCTTGACAGCAGTTTGATGAGCACCAGAGATGGTAATACTCAATGTCACGTTCCATCCAGTAGCTCTTGTAAAGTGCCAGTTGGAAAGACGAAACAGAGTGAGGATGGTACTGGTACAAATGTGAAGGATGAAGTTGAGAAATTGAATCAGAGTCCAAGGATTGAACCATGGTTTTTTAAGGCGTCATGGCAAGACGTGGCGAGTCGCTCATTCGAGGGCAACGCCTAGGCGAGCATAAGGCGAGCCAAGGTGACTGGCGACGCCATATGTTCTTCTATATATATCTATTTGTATATTGCGCGTGCTAACGTTGCGTCCCATGTTAATCAATGCTAATTCTACCAAATTAGAAATATTTATCTAACTTTGCTTTGTCAGTGCTGTTTTCATAGCACTGAACTGACCACCGAAAGTTCAGTGTTTGCTAATATTGGACAGGTAACAGATGATTTAAGAGTAGGCTTGCGCAGAACGTTAGATAGTACACTACACATTTGTTGCAAAAAGCCAAAAAAATATCTTGGCAATTAATACCTTTAATATTGCCCAAAAACTACATTTAATGTAGCCCATCATCTATCCTACATTCCTACCCATCTGCCAATGACAGATGAGTGGGAGGAAATAATACTGGCCACAACAATTACACTGTTTAGCAATCTTACATGTGGATAGCTTATACAAACTGGATACATTAAAATTTATTACCATAGATGCTACCTGAAGCTTGTCATTTTCTTTTGACTTCACCTTGCAAGCTTTCTGCAAAGCCCCATCTCCTGCATACATAGCCAAACAAGAACAAACTGCAGTCAATAAAGTATATAATTTGGCTTCAGAACTTGATATATCCAGTTTTATTTAACCAAATCGCAATCATACATTAGGGCACTTACAGTGCAGACTTTATCATAGAGTCTAAGCTTATTTATTATCTTCATATTTATTGTATTTTAATGATGTGACGCTGATGTGGCAGTGTATTTATGTGAAAAACCAAGACCCTAGGTCTTATTTAAACTCCAAGTTCACAATACTCGATGTAATAAATAGTCTTAAACTCTATAATAGAGTCTGCATTGTGAATGCCCTTAGCAAAAGCAAGAGAATGACCATGACTTGTATAAAAATAATAATAAACACTGAAGTGTTGAACCTGAGTTGCTATCAAGATTTTCAGAACTGCTATATTTGTTTTAAGGAAGTTGAGAAGTCACTGCTACATATTCAAAAAGTTCTTTTTTTTTGAACATTTACACAGTCCATGCATAGGAAATGCACGGCTTTCCTACTTACCTACACAAAAATCAGTAGCAGCAACATCAAATGCAATAGTTCTGATTACCTTGAAATCCCCTGTTACCAACAATTCCTCTCCCCAGTTCTCATTCCAGTTGGAGGGATTCATGGTGTTCCTTGGCTTCAGAAGAGCCTGAACAACCTGAGAAAAGGAGCGTGTATCCCCTCCAAAGAGTGGACCAACGAATCTCAGACTGCGCTCCACGAAGGGGAGTGACTAGATCAGAGTAAGGAGAAGGTGGATTAAGCGATTAGCTTGGCATCAACACAAACCGTAGAGCACACACCTATTTCTCAACTACGCCTCCATAGATGTTCAAGTCTCGAACTCAAATCAGCATCCGGGTGGTCACGTTCTCACACCCATGAACCCGAAGCAACTCGCCCGATCTTGAGGATTCAGGAAAACCAGGATTGCTCGGGTTTGACGCAGAATCTCATGTTGTATCTAGTGAAACTAATTAGACGTCAGAAATGTTGCTTTTTAAAAAAATTCGGTCAAACCTAAAATTTTAACCTATAACTCTAGAAATTGATATGTTTGAGGACAGAGAAAGTATAATACACATGATGTGTATATTGTGTGGAGGTTAAATCGAAGCTATGGTCATGCTTTCCGTATCTTCATTATGTTTTATGGTAGTATAATTAATGGTTAAATCCTTAGATATGTAATGTCTTAGTGACCTACTCATTTGTTATATGAAGCAGAGGCATGTATAAAGTAAAACCTAGAAAGCTTAAGTAATCAGCCTATATTAAAATTTGACTTGGTTTGCAGCAAAATCAATGTGATCTTTTTCAATGTATCTATTTGTGACTATGCTGTTTGTTGTCAAGAGAGGCGGGACAACTAGATCTCTCTCTCTCTCTCTCTCTCTCTCTCTCTCTCTCTCTCTTTTTTGAACTCGGCCTATATTGCACTTAATAAGAAGCTTCTTTCATATGGGCCAAATAAAACCCCAAGCATTCTCAAAAAAAGGAAAAAAAGGTTGGCTGTCCTAGATGTGCCCACAAACACATGCTGCGGGAGTGAATTTAAATTGATCAAGCTAGGGCTAGCTAGGGATAAATTGACTTAAACATCTTCATTAGAGCATCTCCAATAGTTCTCAATAAATTAGTTGGTAAATCAATGAGTTTTAGAAGTGACTCAAAAAAAGTTGGGAGCATCAGGAATCCTGAACTATTTTTAAATCACCCTAACCACTTTTATACTTTCTTCCTTTCTTGTATATTTGCATTAGAAACCCTGTCTTACCCTCTATTCTTTCCATATCCTTTTACCTCTAGATTACCAAGTCGATATGCACGTGCATATATATTACCATGCGTGGGGGGTGGTTTTTCCAAGTGCCTAAACATTAAGAGGTGGGGTTGGGAGTTGTTGTTGATGAGTTTTTTTCTCCAATGTTCCCAAAAATCCTATATGGGGACAGAGTGTTTTCGGTACTCCTCCTGGAGATGCCGTTAGTGTAGTAACTAAAGTATGTATTATGGGATCGTCCAAGGTGATAGCAACTTGGTGTTGGGGGGTGTGGAGGGGAGTATTTTTTAAAACAACTCCCTATTTTGATCTGTTAGTAAAAAAAAATCTCCTCCAACAAAAAACTCTTTAAAAATAAAAGGCTACCAAATATCTATCTATAACTCTTATAAAAACAAAACTACCATATACTCCCCCTCCGCTCCTTTTTAATTTAATTGTTGTTTTTTTTGGTGTGCGTGCCACATGTTTGACTTGATTTATAGAAAATACTTGCAACATTTATATCTTCAAATAAATTTGTTAAAAGACTAGATTCAAAGATTTTTCCCATGATACTAATTACATATTATAATGATTAATAATTTTTAATATAGATTTATTTAAGTTATTTCTTGGGAAGAAGCAAAACGACAAGTATTTAGGAATGGAGGGAGTAGTATGTCCCGAGAGCATATATGTCCCATGAGTATTTTAAAAACAATTCCCTATTTTGATATTTTAATAAAAAAAAAAAAGAACTCCTCCAACAAAAACTCTTTAAAATAAAAGGCTACCAAATATATCTATCTATAACTCTTATAAAACAAAACCCCACTGGCCTATTTCTCTGCGATTTCGGGAAGCTGAGATGAATGAAGTATTGTAGTGGAAAATAGTGGAATGAGGGTCATGCATTAGAGCAACTCCAATAGTTTTGGCAAAATTAGGTTGGCATTTATGATTGTTTTTGCGAAGTCTCAAAATAGAATGGGAAGCAAAAGAGAAAGTGAGTGGAATTGCATGTTGCACGCGTAATGGTAGAATGTGAAGATCAAAACGTAAATCATGAAAATGCGAGATGGAAGTTAAATAAATTGTCTTGCTGCATGCATGCCTATTCGGCTCCAGGGTCTATTTTAATTTTTTGATGCAACACTACGGTGACCGTTCGTTTTTATGGTAGTGACCAAATGCGTAATATGTTGCATGTTTCTATTACTTGGCAGACGGATGCATGGTTGACGTTGGAAGGAAGTGTGTTACTGTATGACATAAGCGGGTGATGTGGAGGAAGGAGGATCTAGTCTAGAGAAACAGGCTAGTGGACATTTGCTTTATAGGAGCTTAGGATAAGATTGTAAGGTCTATCAATATGTGGTGTTCACATTTGTGCATCATCCTCAGGATTGTCTTCTCCTGATGTTGTAGCTGTATCGTCATCCAAATTTTAGCTGTAGTGGGCAATGTGAAACAATGTTTTCCTATCAGTCATGCATCTGCAGCATTGTGGTTCTTTTCGTTTAGCATTTCTATATCATTTTCAAACTCCTTTCTGAATTCAAATGTTAGACTGGTCTAGACTGGTTTGCAGAGGGGAGAGTTTTATTTTGTAGTTCTAGAAAGTCTGGGACATGCATGATGTGGTACTTATATATTACACTACATGATTTACATCATGTGGTTTACGTATATGATTGGCGCATACTCCCTCCGGGATGGTATTAGAAGTCGTTTAGGACAGCGACACGGTCTCCAAAACACAACTTTGACCTGTTATTATTATAAAAATATTTATGGAGATGTGATATATGTATACTTTTATCAAAGTATTTTTAAAGACAAATCTACTCATATAATACCAGCCCGGAGGGAGTATTTGTTATCTGAGGTGCTGCTTCCCAACAGCCAGATGACGCTGCAGCCAGTAGCAGACCTCTCATTTCATTCCCTGTGTTTCACTGAGCCGTGCTAGAAAATAAGTCTATGGAACACAAAGAATATGCATCCTTTTGATTAAAGTATATTTATTCCTCGAAAAGCCAGCACTTCTGTTTTCTATCTATGACTTCAAATATAAAACCACATAAGTATTGTTGCAAACAGTTACCTTTGAAAAAATGAATTATGATGACAAACCCTGTGAAACCCAGCGTACTTCTCTTCTCATCAACAATGTAGCAGAGTTATATGATATCTAACTCAAATAAATATACTATCACTCATCTACACAGGCTTGAAAAATTATGTGTTCAAAGTACATAATTTTGATTTATAACATGGTGTAACAATCCTAACGACGGCCCAATAGAGTTGGGAAGATTTTGGGCCAACTGGAGAGCCCAGCAAAGGGAGCAATGCGCAGCAGCCGCGTCTCACGCGGGCCGAGGGCGCGCGGCGCGTGCGCAAGATGGCAGGCCAGGCGCCGCCGTCTCACGGGATCCCCACGTCAGCATGACAATATTAGGAAAATAGAATAAATAAAATAGGAAACGGAGGATCCGCAGGATCTCCGCTTGCTTAAAGGCTAAGCAACCCCGACCTATAAATACAAGGGGAATTGTAACCGAACAAATCAATAATACAAAGGAGTAATTCTCATCTATCTAGCTCTTGGCTATTCTCTCTCTCTCTCTCTCTCTCTCTCTCTCTCTCTCTCTCTCTCTCTCCAACCCTAACTAGCCGCTGCCCCCTACCCGCGCGCCTGCCCCATGCGCCGCCGCCTACCTCTGAATCCTCCGTTCACTATTGCCCTCCACATGTCACCGATGTGTCGGACCTCTTATACCTGGTATTGGACGACCACTACGATCCATGGCCGCTGTTGATGGTAGTTATTGACCACTTTTATATATATGGAAAGCTCTTAAACATGGGATGAATGCTACTAAAATCTTATTATTACTAATGAATTCCACGAGTTTTGGTGCACACTCAGTTTTGCAGGAGAACTGCGGAAAACAGCGGAAACAGAGCTAGAAAGAGTGAAAAATAGAGAAACGGAAGAAAATGACCAAATCAAGGAGATTGGTACAATTTCCAGGGGTCAAAATGAGAAGAGAGGACACCTCGCCAAGGCCGGGGCCCACACACTTCTAGGTGGGTGTAAGGTCCTAGATGGCTAGAGGGGGGGGTGAATAGCCTATAAAATTTTTCTACAAGCTCAACTAAACAAACCGATTAGTATAAAACACGGCGTAAAGCGGTTTGCACTAGCTCTAGTGGTCAAGCAAGCCTTCTAGTGACAAGACTAAATAATTCTATGATCTCTAGTCCACATAAAGCCTATGTCACTACTCTAGCTAATGAGCAATCCTAATATGGTCCTTATGCTAGCAAGGACAACCTACACAAGCAAGTGCTAACTCTCTACTCAAGGTAAATAAGGAAAGTAATGCAAGAGTGAGAAACTTGTTATACCGACTTGAAGAGGCTATGAACCAATCACCGGGAAGGGGATGAACCAATCAACACAATGTGATGGAGAACCAATCACCAAGACAATGAACAAGTCAATTTATTCACCCGAGTTCGCTTTGTACACCGACAACTACTCTCCGGTTGTGCCGACCAACAGAAGGATGGTGTTTGAGCTAGGCGGTGCCCTTGCTAGCTTCAACACACCACTCAACAAGTGTGGTACCCAAAGCACGAGCAATGTATTCCTTGCACTTTGTCTTCCCGACGAGGAGTGCGTAATCCTCTCACAAATCAACCAGGAGGTGGCCAAGAACAATCACCTTCTCTTGCCAACGCCTCCACAACTTCCAAGCCGGCTAGGAGCGGTGCCTCCAAGAGAAACGGGAAATCCACCGTCTCACAACGATCCCCAAGTGCCTCTAGATGCAAGAACTCGATGCAATGCACTAGGATCAACTCTTTTCTCAAAAATGAAGCTCAAATCAAGAATGAGAGAGGAGGGAGGCTTGCTTGCTTGCTCAAAGATGTTAGGAATGATTCAAATGACCAAGAGAGAGAGCAAGAGGCAGCCAAGGGAGTATAAATACCCCTCACCACGAAATGTGGCCGTTGGGAGGAAACCCACGGTTTCACTGACTGGCCGGGGACTTGCGACCGGACTCACCCGGTGAGTCCGGTCGGTGGGTCCGGGCCACAACCGACAACCCCGAACCAAGCTTGGACCCCGCCCGAGAGCTTCCGGTCGCGGGTCCGGTCATGCGTCCGATCGCGATCGGATGCATCCGGTCGGTCGCGTCCGGTCACCCGTCGACCACCGAGCCGTTTGCGAGCTCTACGCGGACGCACTCACCGGGGCGCCCGGTCACTCTTGACCGTCCGTCCGTCCGGTGCGCCCCGGCCACGCCAGAGCGCGCGAAACTTCGTCGTTTTGTCGCCGTTCCTTCGCCTTTGCTCCAAGCCGACTTCCGTCACTTGTTTCTTGTTGCCGACACGTCGAAGAGCACCTCGACACCATGTGTTAGCATTTTGAAACCATTTCCACCAAGGACGGAGTTAGCACTTTAGGTTAGAATGCATGCATATGAGACTTGAACCTAAAGGCACGTGAGGATTGATATGTACGAAAGTTTTCCCTCTTTATAGTGCGGCTTATCGATCCTATAACCATCCACACCCTCTATGGTGTCTTGGGTGTGAAATCAAAAGCCCTATGGTTATACCTTTGCCTTGGGACCTTTGATCTTCAAACTCCACCGAGTTGCATGCTTGATCACCTTTTTGGATCACCTCGATCCATCCTCTATGATCACCTTGCACCAACTCCGGCACGACCAATCTCCAATCATGTCAAACACTTAGCATTGAGAGATTAGTCTTTAGGTGTCACTAATTAGCCAAAACCAAACTAGAGATCTTCAATCTCCCTTTTTTGGTAATTGGTGACAACCCATAAAAAAGGTTTTATGATTAATGTTTTTGAACATACAACGGTTGTCCAAGCATTTTGCTTACAATCATAGGATTGGACAATCATCATAGTTCGGTTTTGGTAGCATAAGCTCCCCCTACATGTATGCCACGAGTTTGGAACGAAGCATTGCATACATGTATGAATATTGAAATTGAGGGTGAGCTATGTTACCAAAATGATGCTTAGGTGAAAGAAATGGACCTTTGAAGCGTGATACCAATCGGAGTTGCGCCATTTTCACCAAACAAGCATCAAGGTAACTAGATTTTCATCAAAACTCAAAGTACCACGTGAGATCACATTATAAGCAAGGTACTTGAATTAAGAGCGGAATTTAGAAAATCTAGCTAGCTCCTATGCATGCTAGTTATCAACCACTTGTAAAGCATCTTACACAACTAGCATACACCACACAAGCATGTATATAGAAATTAAATACATGTGCAATGAGCAAGTCATATGTTAGTAAACAAACTAATGCAACAAATTGTCTATGAGCTTGCTCCCCCCTACTTGTGTGAGCCACTTGTTAACTCATGAACCACATGAGAGGTTTTCAAAAAACATGTGAAATTTTTTAATTTTTCCAAAAACCTTTCATGCACTAATCTCTCTCCCCTTTGTCGACAATTTCCACAAAAGGTATGACCATGTTGTGTTACGGAGAGAGAGAATAGTGCTCAAATTTGGTCAAATTTGGATCACTTGTCAAACATATATTTTGGTTTGAACCAAAAACAAGCTTCTTCACACCTCATGACAAGGGTTATCTTTCCTATGTTGAACTATATGTGTGAAAAGATAGCCAAATTCAACACTTGAGATTGCAAGCCCATAAACATGTCATATGTCATCACTAGATCAAACAAGCATACATAGCAATAGTGACGGCATACATACATTGAAATCCTTTGATTTTCCATGAATGCTTCCTAAGGCACAAGTTATATGTCTATATGTTCTAACAAGTCCTTAGATATCATGAATGCCATGCCAAACAATTTCACCTTTGCTTTGCTCGATGGAGGGGCATGTCATGATAGTGGGGTGCATTCAACTCATGTTGGAGAAGTCAAGGATATTCAACTCATTTCTTAGCTTGCAAAAATCTCTTCTCGCCTAGTGGTTTTGTAAAGATGTCGGCCAATTGATCTTCGGTACCAATAGGTTGGATAGCAATATCACCCTTTTGTTGATGATCTCTTATGAAGTGATGCCTTATGTCAATGTGCTTGGTTCTTGTATGTTGGACCGGGTTTTGAGTCATCTTGCAAGCACTTTCATTGTCACAAAACAAAGGCACATGATGGAAATCAAATCCATAATCCTTCAATGTTGATCTCATCCATAGCAATTGTGCACAACAACTACCGGCACTAATGTATTCGGCCTCGGCTATTGAAAGTGTCACACCGGTTTGCTTCTTTGAGGACCATGATACTAGAGATCTTCCAAGGAATTGACAAGTGCCACTTGTGCTTCTTCTATCAACCTTGCATCCCCCATAGTCGGAGTCCGAATATCCAATAAGCTCAAAGTTTGACCCCTTGGGATACCATAGCCCAACATTTTGAGTGTGCTTCAAGTACCTCAATATCCTCTTTGATGCGGTGAGGTGACTCTCTCTAGGTGAGGATTGAAATCTTGCACACTTTCCAACACTAAACATCACATCGGGCCTAGAAGCGGTCACATAGAGTAAGCTTCCAATCAATGACCTATAGTACCTTTAATCAACCATATTGCCATTTTCATCAATGTCCAATGATCCATTGGTTCCCATTGGTGTGTTGATTCCCTTTGCATCTTGCAATCCAAACCTCTTGACCATGTCTCTAATGTATTTCCCTTGACTAATGAAGGTGCCATTCTTCATTTGCTTGATTTGAAGACTAAGGAAATATGTGAGCTCTCCAAGCATAGACATCTTAAATTCTTTAGCCATCATCTTGGCAAACTCTTCACAATACTCTTGATTTGTTGATCCAAAGATGATATCATCAACATATATTTGCATGACAAACAAATCCTTTCCAATCTTCTTGGTGAAGAGAGTAGTGTCAACTTTGCCCATCTTGAAGCCTTTCTTGAGTAAGAAGTCTCTCAACCTCTCATACCATGCTCTAGGTGCTTGCTTCAACCCATACAAAGCCTTGTTTAACTTGTACACTTGCTTGGGATGATGGTAATCTTTAAAACCGGGCGGTTGCTCAACATACACTAGCTCATTGATGAAGCCATTGAGAAAAGCACTCTTGACATCCATTTGATAGAGCTTGATGTTGTTTGCACATGCATAGGCCAATAGAATTCTAATTGCCTCTAATCTTGTAACCGGAGCATATGTTTCACCAATGTCAAGACCCTCTACTTGAGTGTAGCCTTGTACAACTAGTCTTGCTTTGTTTCTCACAACAATGCCATCTTCATCTTGCTTGTTCTTGAAAACCCATTTGGTTCCAATGACATTGTAGTTCTTTTGGTCTCTCTACCAATTCCCAAACCTTGTTTCTATCAAAGTTATTGAGCTCCTCTTGCATTGCAATGACCCATTCTTCATCCTTCAAGGCATCATCAACCTTTTCGGGCTCTTCTTGTGACACAAATGCAAAGTGTTCATAAAATGCCGCTAGCCTTCCTCTTGTTTGCACTCCACTTGCAATGTCCCCAACAATTTGATCAATTGGGTGATCTCTAGCTATGCTTGAGCTTTGGAGTATTGGAGCTTGATTGCTTGAGCTTGGTTGATCACTTGTTGTTGCTTGAGATGATATACTAGCTTGTTGTTGATCTTGAACTTGAGCACCACTAGCTTGAGTAATTTGAACTTCATCTTTGTCATCATCAATTTGAGTTGGCCTAATATCACCAATGTCCATGCCCTTCATGGCATCAACCAATTGAGTTCCACTAACATCATTGAGGTTCTCATCTTCATCTTGGGACCCATTGGTTTCATCAAATTCAACATCATGGACTTCTTCTAGCACTCCACTTGAGTTGTTCCACACTCTATATGCTTTGCTTGTGGTGGAATAACCAAGTAGGAACCCTTCATCACACCTCTTGTCAAATTTGCCAAGTCTTGCACCCTTCTTCAATATGTAGCATTTGCATCCAAATACTCTAAAGTATGCAATGGTTGGCTTTCTTCCATTCAATAGCTCATAAGGTGTCTTGTTCATCATGGGATGGCAATACAATCTATTGATGTAGTGGCATGCGGTGTTGATTGCTTCGGCCCAAAATGATTGACTCACATTGTATTCACTAAGCATTGATCTTGCCATCTCAATGAGAGTCCTATTCTTCCTCTCAACTAGGCCATTTGATTGTGGGGTGTACTTGGCCGAAAGTTGATGCATGATTCCATAGTCATCACATAGCTCATCAACTCTTGTGTTCTTGAACTCACTTCCATTGTCACTTCTCACTTTCTTCACTATTATATCAAATTCATTGTGCACCCTCTTGAGAAATGTCTTGAAGATTGAATATGTGTCACTCTTGTCATTGAGAAAGAACATCCAAGTGAATCTTGTATAGTCATCCACAATCATAAATCCATACTTGTTGCCACCAATGCTTGTGTATGCGGTTGGGCCAAACAAGTCAATATGGATCAAGTCAAATGCCTTGCAAGTACTCATGAAGCTCTTCTTTGGATGAGTATTGGCAACTTGCTTGCCGGCTTGACATGCACTACATAGCTTGTCCTTGTCAAAGTGAACATTCTTCAAGCCTCTCACTAGATCATGTGTCACTAACTTGTTGAGTTGCTTCATGCCAACATGACCAAGTCTTCTATGCCATAGCCAACCCATGCTAGATTGAGATATCAAGCATGTACTAATTTGAGTCTCACTAGCACCAAAATCTACAAGGTAGAGGTTGTCAAATCTTATTCCCTTGAAGATCAAGCTTGAATCTTTTGTATTCACTATCTCAACACTATCTTCACCAAAGATGCACTTATAACCAAGATCACAAATTTGTGCCACCGAAAGCAAATTGTACTTCAATATGTCCACTAGTGCCACATTTGATAAGGTCAAATCATTGGTTATTGCAACCTTGCCAATGTCTTGAATCTTGCCACTCTTGCTATCACCAAATGTAATTGGCTTGCCATCCTCTTGAGTTGAATCAATGATGTTAAACTTTCTTGCATCACCGGTCATATGTTGAGTGCACCCACTATCAAGAATCCAATGATTGCCCCTAATCTTGTAATTCACCTACAAGAAAATCAATAAGATTTAGGTACCCATTTGCCTTTGGGTCCTTGGAGGTTAGCAACCAAAGCCTTTGGTACCCAAATTGCCTTCTTCTTTGAGCCAACAATGGGTGTACCAACAAACTTTGTCTTGACACCCTTCTCACCCTTGGTAAGTAAATAACAAGAATCAAAGGATATGGAATGCACTTTGCTTGATTTCTTGTTCATGTTCATTTTAGCATAATTTAGCTCTTGATGCCCCACTTGCTTGCATCTATTGCAATAGGACCCATTGCTCTTCACAAAGCTAGCCTTGGGAATAGCAAAGGCCTTCTTGCCTTTCTTGGGGACATAGCCTAAGTCTTTCTTGTTAAGGGAAAACCGTTGGCTACCCAAGCACTTTAGCAAGCGGGCATCCCACCATATGCCTTACCTAAGGCGTGGGTGAGCTCATCCACCTCTCTTTTTGAGAGTCTCATTCTCAACTTTTAGTGATGAATCTAAAATTACTCCATCACTACTCGTAGAGCTTGAGTGGGTTGATGTGGATGTGGAAGGAATAGATGGTTCTTCAACATCAACCACAAAAGGTTCATCTATGATGTCACATGTTGAACCAACATCCTTCTTGATGATTGAGCAATCTCTATCATTCTTCTCTAAGAGCAAGGCATGGCTTTTTGAAGCCTTGTATGAGCTAGCTCCAATTCCCTATGGTCTTCCTTTAGACCCTCATGGGTGGCCTCTAGCTCCCTAAATTCTTGCTCAAGAGTTTTTACACTCTTTTGCAAAGCTTTACATTCCTTGTCCTTAGTGTTAAGCATGATATGAGTTTGCTTAAGCATCTCAAGGAGATCATCTCTAGTGGGTTCATCATCATCATCATCGTCATCACTATCATATTTTACTTTATTATCATTTAGTTCTTCATGCTCATGCAATGATACCTTAGTGGCTTTAGCTATGAAGCATGAAGGTGATGAGCCGAAGAGGGACGATGTCTTGTGTTGGCCAATTGCACTCATGGCCTTGGGCTTCTCTTCCTCTTCATCGGATGAACCATCACTATCCCAAGAGCAAACAAATACACCATCATTTGTCTTCTTGAAAATCATTAACTTGCTCTTCTTGTTGGCCTTGCCACCCTTGTTTGCCTTGTGCATCTCTTTCTCTTTCTTGATTGGGCAATCGGCAAGGATGTGATAAGGACTATCACATTCAAAACACTTCCTTGGCTCTTCATTGTTCTTTGATGAATCGTTTCTTCTTCTAGAGCCTTGGCCAAACTTCTTGCTCTTCAAGACCTTGTTAAAGTTCCTCACAAACATAGCAAACTCTTGATCAATCTCATCAAGATTAACTTCCTCATCATCTTCTTCTTGAGCTTTAGCTTTGCCCTTTGCCTTGAATGAGGTGGTGGCGGTCTTGAATGCCACAACCTTCTTGTTCTTGTCATCTTCCATCTCCACTTCATCTTCCATTCTATCAACTTGCTCATCGGTTAGTACTTCACCGAGCAAGTCACTAGGTGTCATTGTGTTCAATGCACCTCTAAAGAGAATCTTTCTCAACATGGCAAATCTCTTGGGCAAGCACATCAAGAATTTATGCCCAAAGTCTCTATCCAATGTCTTCACTCCTAGTGCCTTGAGATCATTCACAATCACTTGGAGCCTATGGAATGTGTCCGGGATGCTTTCATCCTTCTTCATCTTAAAGTTCTCAAATTCACTCTTGAGAACATACAATTTGGCACTCTTCACCACCTTAGTGCCCTCATAGGTCTCACATAGCTTCTCCCACACTTCACTTGCCTTCTCAAGGTCTTTGATGCCTTCAAACACTTTGACATCCATTCCCTTGTAAAGTGTGCTCAATGCCATAGTGTTGCATTGCTTGTTGACCTTATCGGTGGAAGTGAGGTTGGTTGGATCAAGGATCACATAATCTTTCTCGGTCACTTTCCATACTTGGTCATTGATTGATCCCAAGTACATTCTCATACATCTCTTCCAATAATCAAAATTTTTGACCCCATCAAAGAAAAGAGGCTTTCCCCAACATTGTTGGACACAATGGTTGCCATACTATTACACCAAGGTTGTTAAGCCTTCAAATATGGTGACCACGGCTCCGATACCACTTGTAAGGTCCTAGATGGCTAGAGGGGGGTGAATAGCCTATAAAATTTTTCTACAAGCTCAACTAAACAAACCGATTAGTATAAAACAAACAGAAAGCGGTTTGCACTAGCTCTAGTGGTCAAACAATCCTTCTAGTGACAAGACTAAATAATTCTATGATCTCTAGTCCACACAAAGTCTATGTCACTACTCTAGCTAATGAGCAATCCTAATATGGTCCTTATGCTAGCAAGAACAACCTACACAAGCAAGTGCTAGCTCTCTACTCAAGGTAAACAAGGAAAGTAATGCAAGAGTGAGAAACTTGTTATACCGACTTGAAGAGGCTATGAACCAATCTTAGGAAGGGGATGAACCAATCAACACAATGTGATGGAGAACCAATCACCAAGACAATGAACAAGTCGATTTGTTCACCCGAGTTCGCTTGTACACCGACAACTACTCTCGGGTTGTGTCGACCAACACAAGGATGGTGTTTGAGCTAGGCGGTGCCCTTGCTAGCTTCAACACACCACTCAACAAGTGTGGTACCCAAAGCACGAGCAATGTATTCCTTGCACTTTGTCTTCCCCGACGAGGAGTGCGTAATCCTCTCACAAATCAACCAGGAGGTGGCCAAGAACAATCACCTTCTCTTGCCAACGCCTCCACAACTTCACCAAGCCGGCTAGGAGCGGTGCCTCCAAGAGAAACGGAAATCCACCGTCTCACAACGATCCCCAAGTGCCTCTAGATGTAAGAACTCGATGCAATGCACTAGGATCAACTCTTTTCTCAAGAATGAAGCTCAAATCAAGAATGAGAGAGGAGGGAGGCTTGCTTGCTTGCTCAAAGATGTTAGGAATGATTCAAATGACCAAGAGAGACAAAGAAGAGGCAGCCAAGGGGGTATAAATACCCCTCACCACGAAATGTGGCGAGGGGCGGCACCGCGGGGGGTGCCGCGTGGCACCCCCCGGTGGAGCCACGTGTCCTACTTGGACGGAATGTTCCTACAACCGACCTATGGAGTTGATCTAGTCCATCCAATCAAGTCGGTTTGATCCAAGAGCTGAGATTCATCTTATAAGGCTATAAAAGAAGGGGCGGGGCTACCCCTCGAAACCCTAATTCATTAGAGATAGACGTAATTCCTTCTTGAGTTCTCTCCGAGAAGTCTAGGGTTAGAGAAGTCAAGATCCTATGATTAGAGCATAGCCACTTCTAGATTAGCTACAAAGGATATTGATTAGCAATCAAGTTTATTAGAAATAGAGAGATTAGTGAGGAGTGCTTCGGAGGAGTTCCGGCCTGTCGGGATCTTCTCTCTTGTATTCGAGGGATCATTCTCTTCGCAAGAGGAGGAGTGTATTCAGAGACTATCGGTTTTTGACTTCATAATTAAAGTAAGTTTTGGTTTATTCTATTCTTCAAGTTTGCAACTAATTTAGAGTACTTTAATCTTGGTTGCTCTTGATTAGAGGGATAGTTTCTAGTGCATGCATGGTGCTTAGACTAGAGTTATCTGTGATTGACCCTTTTTGGCTTGGAATCAGTGGTAGCATCATAAAGGTGACTTTATAGCTTTATTGAATCCTCTGTAGCCCACTTACCGCCAAGAAGTGAACGGTAGAATTTGTCCGTTCTTAGTAGAGTAATTTGGCTTTACTTTATTAAGAATTAGTGTCCACGATAGAATAAATAAACTAGGGTTTATCGAGATTAGAACAAGAAGTCGGTGTTGTCTCCTAATTCTAGCTAGTTTCTTAAGTACTTTGATTGTGAAGTGGCTTGGGTAAACGCTATTTATATTCACCTACTGTTCCTTTGGGTTCGATATTTTAAAACCGGGAGTTTATCTTTTAGTGAAGTGCTACAACGGTATTTCTATCCGCGGCGCTTACGGATAATTTTACAATGACATTGTGTGCATATAATTTATACCAACAACCGACACCACCGCCATGAACAACAAAGATCGGAGATATCCGCAAGGACACGAAAGCTACCCTCATAAGTTTCCAACACCAATTCCTATCTCTACTACAACAAAAGTATGCGGTTGATTGAAATCGACCGAACGCCGTCAACGCCAACATCAACGCCAACGACGAGATCACCATGGTGGATGAACACCTCGCGGTCAAGGAGAAAGAGTGCAACCTCTTCACCGCCGACCTCGTCATCACGCCGATGCTTGGCGCCACCGCCCGGCGACTACGTTGCCCGCACATACACGTCTTCACCATCACCAACCCCGATGACATCCCCATGAATGTCGCCATCAACAAACCTGTTGTGGAGGCACAACCGATTGGAATCGTAATCAACAAGGACGACGTCACCACCGACGCCCACAAGCTACCGATGTCGCGCCTGCATGGGCAAAGCATCGTCTAGCGATCGCGACAACACCACCGACAACAACAACAACGACGTTCGTGACTACACCGGGAACAACGACGCAGCCCGCGGGCCACGTTGCTGGGCACCCTTCCCCTCGTCACCGTTCCCCCGACGCCGCACAGCACACCACAACACGCCAACAACAACATCAACACCGCCAACGTCTACTAGGTGTTCAACAAAAAAGCTCGCCAAATTGGGCCAACATTTCTTGTCAAGGAGGTCAAGTGGACACCCCCAAACATCAACAACAACATCGCCATCCGGCTCCACGATGAACAGGCACGTTGTAAGGTCCTAGCTGGCTAGAGGTGGGGGGTGAATAGCCTATAAAAATTTCTACAAACACACTTAACAAACCGATTAGTATAACAAAAGGCGTAAATGTGGTTTGCACTAGCTCTAATGTCTTGCAAGCCTTCTAGTGACAATTCTAGATATAAATATAGATGGCCAACGTGCGGCCGGTGCGGCCCGTGGGTCGACGGGCCGGGGCGGGCTGGCCATTGCCCGGGTCGCGTCGGGCCACGGGCGGCGTGCCTCCACCGTGCTCGGGCGCGTCCTCGCCCATGGCCCGGTCCGTGGGCCATTTGACGGGCCACGGGCGGTCGGGCCGGCCGGTCCATGGGGCGTCGGGCCCGGCCGGTCCCACGAGCCGATTGGGCGGCCGGGCCACGCGGGGCCCCACAACAGAAGTGCTCAAAAAGCGAGGAACGCCGGCGGTTGTCGCGCTCCCGCCGCCCATGGCCGCCGCTCCCGCGCGCGCGCGCCGCGCCAGCGCGCCCATGGCGCTAGCGCGGTGCTCCCGCCAAGGCCGGGCGGCCGACATTCTTTACCCTTCGGCGCTTCAGCGCCGCCGCCGCCGCGGGCCGCCGCTTCGCCTTTCGCGCTGCCAGCGCGCGCCGCCCGTACCCTTCAGCGCCGCCGGGCCGCCGCTGCCGAGCTTCGCGACGCCGCCCTCGCTTTCGAGATTGGGGATTGGGGATGGATGGGCCAGGCCTTTTCCTTTTTATTTAGTGGAGATTGGGGATGGATGGGCCAGGCCTTTTTCTATGTTTCGTCCATTTCAATTTATCATCGGGCGGCGGGAAGGGCGGGCGGGCGGCCCGGACGGGCCGGCACGGGCCGAGGCGCGGCGGCCCATGGCCCGCCCGCCGCCGGGCCGGGCCGCCCGTCAACCCGTACCCTAACGGACCGGGCGGGCCGGCCGTGCCGGGCCATTTTGCCGGGCCTTCGGACCGTCGCGGGCCACGGGCCAAATGGCCAACTATAGATATAAACTATGATCTCTAAGTCATACAAGAGCTATGGCACTACTCTATCTAGTGAACAATCCTAGATAAGTCTTAACTAGCAAGAACACCTACATAAGAATAAGCTAGCTCTCTACTCAAGGTAAACTAGGAATGTAAATGCGAGAGCAAGGGATTGCTATACCGAAGTGTAGAGGCAATGAACCAATCATCGTGAAGAGAGATATACAATCACAATCAAGAGATGAATCCAATCACCAATGAAAACAATGAACACGATGATTTGTTCACCCGGAGTTCACTTGTGCATCGACAAACTAGTCTCCAGTTGTGCCGACCAACACCGGGATGGTGCTTGAGCTAGGCGGTGCACTTGCTAGCCCCAAAGCCACCACTCACAAGTGAGGTACCCAAGACACGAGCAATCCACTAGAGTTGCAATTGTCGCTCCGACGGGATGCACAAGAACCCCTCACAAATCAACCGGAGGTGGCCAAAAATAATCTCCAACTCTTGCCAACGCCTCCACCAAATTACTGAGCCGGCTAGGAGCGGTACTCTCCAAGAGTAACGAGAAATCCACCGGCAACGACGACCCTCAAGTGCCTCTAAATGCAAAGCTCAATGCAAAGTACACTTGAATCTCCTCAATTCTCAAGAATGAAGCTCACAAGCAAAGAGAGAGAGAGAGAGTGGGAGAGTGTTTGCTCGGCTCAAAGGGTGTTAGAATTGATTCAAATGACCAAGAGGGAGAGCATGAGCCGGCCACACAAGTATTTATAGAGATGGGGGACACCCCACTTCAAATCGCAGAAAAACGCGGCGCGCCGGACACCGAATCGCCACGTGTCCCGACCGTTGCATTTGAAATCGATTTGAACACGCCGCCGGACGCCGAAGCGCCCGCCGCGGCCTCCCGTCCGCCCGCCGCAAGCGTCCGCCACGGGGGTGATCTGCAGGCTCTCGGATTGCGTCCCGCGCATGCCGACGCGCCAGATCCGTCCGTTCCGCACGCGAGCGAAACGGTCCCGAGAGGCCCCGCGCGCGGACGCGCGCCGGTCAGAGGAACCGGACGCTCCGACACACCAAATTTCACGGGGCAATTTTATCACGCTACGGACGCCGAGAGCCAGCGTCCGACGCCGTCGTCGTTCAGCGTCCCAAGACGGCCTTTGAAGCCCTCCTTCATTGCCGCATCGTCGTCTTTGAAACTTTCCAACTTCTGCCACTTGTATCAAGTTGCCAACATGTCGAAGGGCACCTCGAACACGTGTGTTAGCATTTTGAAGACATTTTCATCAAGTGCGAAGTTAGCTCTCTAGGTTAGAATGCATGCATATGATCTTTGAACCTAGAGGCACATGAGGATCAATGTTCCCGAGGTTTTCCCCTCTTTATAGTTCGGCTATCGATCCTAAACCACTCACACCCTCTATGGTGTCTTGAGTGTAAAACAAAATGACCCTATCAAATATACCTTTGCCTTGAGCCCATTTTGTTTCTCCACCTCGCTTTCTCAAGTCTATGTACTTGATCATCTTTTGGATCAACACCGTGTCATCCTCCATGATCACCATTTGTAGCAAGACTTGAGTCGACGCGATCTCATACTAGATCACACTTAAGCATAGAGATTAGTCCTAGGGTGTCATTAATTATCCAAAACCAATCTAGAGATCTTGACATGTCTACCCCATCCTCTATGGCGCCACTGTCATGCTCGACGTAGCCCCAACACCGGCCACCAATGACATCGATGGCAGCACACCGTCGCTCGACGTCCGCAACAACAACATGGCCTCGAACAACTACATCTACTCCGTGTTCGACCAGATCAACGCCACCAACAGTAAATACTACAGCGGGCCGAACATTTGTTGCTCCAACAACTACAACGCTGGCAACATCGACACCATCACCGCCACGTTGACTTGGCTCATCTCCAACAGTGCCCAGAAGCTACTCTTGCAAGCGACGCAACATTTCTAGAGATTGGACCATGGCACATGGAACAATTGGCGCCTAACCCGCATCGACCTCCAACTACGGCATACGGAAATGCTGCACCAACAAGCAACTTCCAAGGGCGCAATACAATCGAATGTCATCGCCGTGATCTTCATCGACAACTTGAGCTGCAAGATCATCTACACCAACAGCACCTGCACCTCGATTATCGTCAACAACCACGCTTGGACTACTACCCCGTCCATGGCTCCATCAACAAGCTGCTCTACGGTCAGGAACCTGCATCGGCTCGCATGAGCAACAACCACATCTACAACAACAACGACAACCTCCTCTTCGGTCTAGAGTATCGTCATCACCGACCTCGCCAAGCTCCATCTAGGTGCCTCTACACTTCCAACTGGTGTCATCATCAACGACATCCACTACCACCCGCACAACTACCTCTACTTCGCGCACCGCTACATCAACAACCTCGACGCCAGGAAGTTCCATACCGACCTCAACACCTCCATCAACAGTCGCATGACTTACTACTTGGAGGCCATCTCAATGGGAGCTCTCCCACTCATCAGCACCATCGACCACCTCCAATTTCGTCGTGAGGACACGCCGATCGGAGAAGGAGGGAGTGTTGTAAGGATCCTAACGACACCCCCAACAGAATTGGGAAGATTTTGGGCCATCCGGAGAGCCCGACAAGGGGAGCAACGCCGTAAAGAAGCAGCCGTGTCTCACCGGCCGAGGGCGCCGCTTGCGCGTGCAAGAGGGCAGGCGGGCGCGTCGCCGCCGCCGTTATCTATGGGATCGCCACGTCGGTATGACAATATTAGGAAAATAGAATAAATAAAATAGGAAAACGGAGGATCCGTAGGATCTCCGCTTGCTTAAATGCTAAGCAACCCCGGTCTATAAATACGAGAGGAATTGTAACCGAACAAATCAATAATAGAAAGGGGTAATTCCCATCTATCTAGCTCTTGGATCTTGGCGCTCTATCTCTCCAACCCTAACCTAGCCGCCGCCCTACTCGCTAGCGCTGCTTCTCGTGCGCCGCCCGCAGCCCTCACGCCGCCCGGCCGGCCGCCACCGCCTACCTCCGCCTCCCTACGCTCACGATCGCCCTCCACGTGTCACCGGTGTGCGGACCTCTTATACATGGATTCCAAATTATCCAAACAATATATAGTGTTGTTCAACAAAAGCTTGTTGTTTTTTCATGTTTCCAACATAAAAACAGGAAAGCATATAAACCAATAACTGAAGGTGATGAAGCTAGAGCAAGTTAAGGAGCTCCGATTTAAAAGTCTGACGACCCAACCGAAATCTCAGTCTCAAGATGTGCCATTCACCACGAAGCTTAGTAAGAATAGGCAGCAAAGATGTGAGAGCGCAGATCGCAACAACCAGTCATGGGAGTCGAGTAGCCAGAACAGTGTATAAACCAGTAGAAAATGCTATGGTGGTTGCCATGTAAGCAAATCAAATAAGCTTCTTGTTAAAAGACCACGTAGTAAAGCAAGAACTCAAGACCCTCCCATCTTGCTATGATGCATATGAAGGCAACATGTGAGGAGCACATTGCCAATGTGTCGAGAACAAGAATGCCTTAAACACAACCTTCCTTGCCATGATGGGAAGGCCTCGTTTCAAAGCATCGATGTTGTATCCTCCGGGCAAAGTGAAATCTACACAGGCTAGAAATATTATGTGTTCAAATTACATAATTCTGGCTTTATCACAATGATTCCAAATTACCCAAACAATAGTGTTGTTTCCTAATGTTTTCAACGTAAAAACAGGGAAGCAAATAGAAGCAATAACTGAAGGCGGTGAAGCTAGACCATGTAGAGGAGCTCCGAATTGAAAGTCCGACCCAACCGAAATCTTAGTTTCAGTATGGGCCATTCACCAAGAAGCTTAGTAAGAATGGGCAGCAAAGATGTGATAATGCAGATTGCAATAGCCGACCATGGAAGTCGAGGAGCCAAAACGATTAGTGTATAAACCAGTTCTGCGAATCTTTGTGGTGGTCGCCATGTAAGCAAACCACATAAGCTTCTTGGTAAAAGACCTGTAGTAAAGCAAGAACTCAAGGTCCTCCCACTTTGCTATGACACATACGAAGGCAACAGCTAGTGAGGAGCACATGGCCAAGGTGTCAGAGATCAAGAATGCCTTAAAAGCAATCTTCCTTGCCATGATGGGAAGCCCCTCGGTTCCAAAGCATCAGCACTATATCCTCCGGGCAAAGTGAATGCAGCAGCAAAAGGTAATTGTAGCGATGAGGATCGCGACTAGAGAAGTATTGCCTGTGTATGTCTGATTCAGGGACTTGATGTCCTTCCTTGATAGGTCAGTCACTTTATCCTTAGCGACCTTGTGGAGATTAGAAATGGAAGTAGCATCTTGAGGATCAGCTTTCTGCATACGCATGGACACTTCGTTCTGCATGAGTTTATAGAAATATATTCTGCATGAGTTCAAAGAAATAATCTGGTAATGATGCTTGCATCAATAATTAACTAGTATATTATAACACAAAAGAAAAATTGAAAACCTGCACGTCGGCGTTCTTTTTACATTCTAGTATGCACTAGTAATTGATACAGAGGACTAGTCGGATTCCAGAAGTGAACATGCATAGATGGTAGGAAAACAATATGATAGCGCAGAAGATTGGCAAATATACAAACTGATTTAGTGGACTGACGTGATGAAAACAACATACGCACCCAGTTCAAAGTCTTGGCAAGGTCGCCACTTGGTAATTCCCAGTTTGCTGGATTGCCGTAGTTGTTTTGCACTGTGACATCTATCTCTGGGTGAAGCAGTAAAGCAGTGACCATCTTCGGATTGCACTTATGGACTGCGAGGTGCAGAGGAGTATTCCGGTCATTATCTCGTTGCACGTTAATGAGTCTACCAGATTGTGGCAAAGCCAGGACAAAATCTACGAACTCAGTCCGTTGATCCCATACAGCTGTATGCAGACATGTCCAACCTGTTGTTGACGCATAAAGCGCATCTGGACAATGTTTAAGGTACTCTCGAGCGACACCAACATGGCCTCTATATGCAGCAAGAACAAGAGGAGGGTAACCATCACTTGTGAATATGTAACCTAAAGACCGGTCGTGTTCCAATAATACTCTCAGCACGTCAATCTTGTCCCAAATTACAGCCAGGTGAACTGGAGTTCTCTTAGCCCTGCTTTCTTCTCTGGCCAGAGCAGGAAGTGTCTCCATAATCTTTCTAGCAATGCCTGCAAATCAAGGCAGTCAACAACATTCATTAATACTAATAGTGATAGATTTTTATTCTAGTTTTTCAGATACTCGTCAGGCCTCACTCACACTCACCTGAATTGCCGTTTTTCACAGCAGCATGCAGAGCATTCATGCCACAGGCTCCTCCATGAGCAGCATCAGGAATCCGCAACAGTTTATCGAAGACATCCTCGTAGTTTCTCATCACCGCGATGTACATGGGTGACTCGCCGCATTGGTTCACAGCATGCGACAGGGTAGGTTGTGCTTCCGTCAGCTCCAGCGCGAGGTCCCTGTGCCTGCTGCGTATGGCGTGGTGCAGCGCGTTGCATCCACGCTTGTCTTGCTTCAGAATCGTGTCGCTCAGCTGCTGATCACGGCAGCACCTGAGCAAAACAGAAGCCACAGAGATACGGCCGCTCGCCACGGCGGGGAGCAAAGGGGTCTCGCCGTCTGAGTTGATGGCGGCGAGGAGTAACGGGTTCAGAGCCTGGACCTCCTTGCAGAATACCTCGTGGCCATGGATGGCGGCGATGTGGAGGCAGGTGTTCCCCAGAGGAGTGGTTCCAAGCAGCACGCCCGGAAAATGCACATACAGGTGCCTCATTTCTGCGACATGACCTGATACGGCTGCTTCCAGAACCCGTGCATCCATCGGCGTTCCATCTGATGAACTATCCGAAGCTGCTTCGTCTGCCACCTAATTAATGCAAATACAAACGCTGTCAACTGTTTGCAAACCTTCTGATGGACTGCAGAAAAGAATCCATTGTTTGGATCTACAGATTAATGTCATGGAAACAAGTATATTTTTTAGAGTCACATCGAGTAATTACCCGGGTTTTGTTAATCACCTTTTCTTTGTCACGCAGAACAGCCGCTATCGACATCAACCCATTCCTCTGTGCCAGATGCAGAGCGGTTTCTCCATTGTTATCTTGCATGTCTATAAGATGCTGGAGCTGCTGAGACCCCAGGACAAATTCTACAAACTCTTCTTTACCAGATAATACAGCTTCGTGAAGACATGTCGAGCCATTTGCATCACAATAGGGAGCATCAGGACAGTGTTTAAGGAGCTCTCGAGCAACGCCAACATGGCCCTCAGATGCTGCTGTACAAAGAAGAGGTTTACCAGCTGTGGAGATTAAGTACCCTAAGAATGGATCATGCTCTAGCAATACTATTATCACATCAATCTTGCCCTCATATGCAGCCAGGTGCATTGGAGTATACTTATCCTCATTTTCTTGTCTGGCTTGCCAAGGACGTGTCTCCATAATCCTCTTAACGATAGCTGAAACCAAATCAAGTTGCAGAAAATGGTTAAGAAGCATGGAAGGATGAAAGGCAGCTGACAATAAGTAATGGTAGTGCCCTTTCCAAGTCTTCACATCAATTCTCAAAAGTCGGGTGCACGAAAAAAATCCTAAAATTTGAAAAGATAATTTAATATAATAATCCTATAATTTTTTGTATAAATTGGCCACATTTGCTATGAAAAATTATGCAAAAAAAGCACTTAAGTTTATATTTAGATTTTCCACATTTCATTATAAAAGATAAGAGAATGTAACACTTTTTAAGTTATATCTAATAAAGTCAGTGTTCCAAAAGATAGAATTCCACGACCTCCTAGGCACCAGTAGGTGTGCTAGGCGGAGGGGCACCACGATACCTAGGGGGGATATATAGGTAGGGCCATAGACATCATGACATACTAATATTAGTTAAATATATGTATATGTATATGTATGTTTCTACATTACAACTTATATTACTATTGCCATTAATATATTAAAAATATAATTAAAGTAAACATACAAGTTGCACCGTTATCAACCATGAAAAGTATGTACTAATGACACTAACACATCATTTAAAAGTATATTAAAAGCCATGGCATAGAATTTACAAAATTGGTTATTTAAGACAAATGTATATATTTCAACTAAAATGTTTGCCGTCTGTATATTAAAATTATAATCATAGGAACACTATTTTTAATAAAGATATATTATTACACATAATCCTTGATGGGAAGATTTAAACAACTCAATCAAGAAGTTATGACGGTTAGCATAGATGACCAAAACTGGCTATAATTACTGATCTCTGAGATTACTATAGAGTAAATAGTGAGTAATGGGCTTAAATATTAATATCCTCTTGAGATTAGCACCACTACCCCATCTTAGATATATATCTTTATAGTCTAGCATGAATCATAAGCATCAGTTTGGATCTGAAATAACCATTATGCCAATCATAAGGATCAGTTTGGATCTGAAATAACCATTATGCCTTTATAGTACTTTAAGAATGCATTCTACAGCCTGAAATCCTTATTTTTCTAAAAAATTCAAAAGAATGGCTAATAAAAGGTAAAACATGCACATGAGTTTCATTATTTTAAATAAAATATAAAAGCATGACGGATAAAAAGATAATACATACACATGAGTTTAAGCTTAACATGAGGATAAAAATTTATAGCCAAGAAGATTTAGAATATTTTGTCATTTGTTCGTGCAGTAATTATTATTGTAATGTATCAAGACAGTATGTACCTTGATAAATAACGAAAAAAAAACAAAACTGCTTACAATTACGAACAGAGGGTGTAGTAGATCAGTTATCAAAACTAGACAGTCCTCTCTCATTCTCATTTATAAAAAGGCAGATTCAAATTTAAAAATCCATACCAAAGAATTTTTAACTACTATAATAAGAACCTTGATACGGTTAGATTTGTATTTAAATTTACTATCAATAATTATAAATTTATAAATGTAAACGACATAATATATATAAACCAAATGAATGATCAAAGTGTAATTTGGGAGAACATGTTGTTTAAGGCCGGCCTTGTAAAACGGAATGTAGGGTGACCTATTAAGTCAATTTTGTTTGAAAATGAACAAAAAGTAAAAACTTGCAACTTAATATAAATAACTTTTATGAGTCTAAACAGTAACATCTAATGCTTATGTCTCTGAAATTCTAGCCCTGCCGCTGCCGGAGTACAGGTCGATGGATAACTGTGTGAAAATTCTGACAGTCGTACAGCGAAAGTCTCACCTAGATTTCCATTTCTGACAGCAGCATGGAGAATGTTGAAGCCCAAGACACCGGAATCAGCCGAATCTGGAATCTCCAACAATTTATCGAACACCTCTATGAAATTCCTCATCACCGCGACGAACAGAGGTGACACGCTGTATTGGTTGACAGCTTTCGACAGGGCAGGCTCTGCCTCTATCAGCTCGAGCGCCAGCATCGTGTGTCCTCTGCGGATGGCGTGGTGCAGCACGTTGTATCCGCGCCTGTCTTGCTTCAGTATCGTCTCACTCAGATGCTGGTCACGGCAGCACCTAAGTAAAATAGAAGCTAAAGAAGAACGGCCCCTTGCCACTGCAGTGAGCAGAGGCGTCTTGCCGTCTTTGTTGACGGCAGAGAGCAGAGCCGGAGCCGGAGCCGGAGCCGGAGAATGGTCCAGCCGCAGGATATTCTTGCAGAAGTCATCGTGGCCCTGGATGGAGGCGATGTGGAGGCAGGTGTTCCCTTGTGGAGTTACTCCAAGCTGCACGCCCGGGCCATCAAGAGCCAGTAGTTGCTTCAACGAGGGAACATCACCAGATGTGGCAGCTTCCAGGAGACGCCGATCCATATATGCTTCCCCTGACCAACTCATGGTGGCCGGCCGCTGTGACTGGCTTCTAGAATTATGTTTGATGAGGATATAACCACTGCGCATTACAAACTAGTAAATGTTTCCCCATTCGTATAAGGCATGTTGAACAACCACAATAATAATTTGTTTATTTACCTTTTTTTATTTGGGTGTTTTATACACCGCAGGACTCCTTTTAGACACCGCTCAGCACATAGACGTGGATGGGTGAATTTGGCCGTGAAACTGCAGGGCTACTTTAATTATATTTTCACTAACAAAAGATAAACAATAGCTCATGTTATGTTGCTACAAACACTGTATCATATATTACAAGTAAGAAGAATAACCATATGTATAATACCTGGCTGCTGAATGTGGCCCCTGTAGTGTGGACGGGCAAGATATGATCCGGTAACTGATCAGATTATTGTTTGTCTCAATACAAGTGATGAGGCAAGGAGTTACAACGACTGGCTGGATTACAAGTGATCAGACAAGAGGCTAGCAATGCACGCAAAGAAATTGTCCCTCACAGCAGCCTCTTTATATACAAAACACAAAAGCAATGGAGGAAACAGGAAAAGTAAAGGGAAAGAAAGATACTTAGATCTCTAGAATGAAGCAAGGAATTGATTATCAGGTTCTATTGGACGCAAAGGGCCATGGGGGTGCGAACTTTGGTCCCACTGAAACCCACATGAGCACTTTGTGGACAGTGAGCACAGAATCTTGTGGCCGCTACAAAAGGGATGTCTACAGCTTTGGGCTTGTCTTGAACTTATTAGCCGTGAAGAGCCGTTACATGTCAACAGCTTTGGGGATGCCTACAGCTTTGGGCTTGTCTTGAACTTATTAGCCATGAAGAGCCCTTACATGTCAACAGCTTTGGGGATGTCTACAGCTCAAACTTCAAAGGGAGTTCAGTGGATTGGATAACTTACCTGTCAAACAGCTCTATACTTCGGGATGCGGTTGACAAGTCTTTGATTGTGAATGCTTCAATGCAGGATTTTATCTCTGGGTATGCGCCACAAAATTTTTTTCTTATGCAATTCGATAAAACCATTTATAATTCGGTAGAACCATATTCTAATTTGATAAAACCATATTCTAAAATCATATAAATTGTTCAAATGAAATATAAAATACTTTAAAATATAGCCATAGAACAGACTTACAATATTACTTGTTGATCCGTTGCATTCTCAGAGAGATGAATGCCTCAATTATATCATCTTCATCAACTTAGAAGAAAATATTTGGCTCAATAAATATGAGTAGACAATCATCTAAAAACAGTATCACCTAGCTTATTCCTTGATCTTGCTACGGATGAAAGGATCGTCGGAGCCGGAGCGGATCGCCGGAATGCTCCATTGATAATCAAGAAGCTAGAGATCAGCCAAACAAGTTCAACTAATAAGCCAACTAATATCTACTACTATAGTGCCCGTGCTAACGCTTACGGTTTACTTCAGGGATGCACATGAAAACAACCACATGACAATATATTTTTATAGTTTAATTCATGCAATTCTATAGGACTATGTATATGTAACAAGGCATAATAAATCATGTCCGCATACTACAAATAATATTGTTCATGCTAACCCTACGAGCCACATTAAAAACAAACTATTTGTTATTTATTAAAAAAAAGAATAATTAAGCAAATGCACCAATTGAAGTACCTTAAGAGCAGTCCAAATTAATTGTTTAGGCATCCCATATGTCTTGTTTTGTAATACATTTTTCGGTTCTTCCGCACGTCCATCCAAAACCTTGATGCAATTGTGGAGCACTATCAATCCAGCTCTGACATTTTTAACCATACATGTACTTACATCAAATGAAAAAAGGAAAGAATTGAGAGATTTGTTGCAAATATTAGCTTACAAACAATAGCCATGTTTCGGTAATGACCTTCCGAAGGTAAAATTATTATGGACAATGTAGGATAGATTACCATTTTTGCAATCACAGCGGGGGGCAGCAGGATAGTTTGCCTTTGTCCCTCACTTTTTTTTCATTGTAGCACTATTTTTAGTGCATCTGCCCTTTGATTTCTCATCTTCTTCAAAAAAACTCCTTGCGGTCTTTCTCCATAATAACTTTGTTACAGCTCTGGAAAGGCATGAGAGAACAAGAACAATCATCAAGAAAGAGTTCCAAGTGTTCAGCACACCCACCTTCACATCTTTGACTCCACAGGCATCGTAAATACAATTTCAAAAGCACAGCAGCAACTTTTTTTACCCTCAAAGTGTTTTTTAGTAAGCAACATATTCTTTGGATAGAAGGTGGACAACAAGCAAGAAGATAAATTTCCATGTTCCAGCAGTCCAAGTTCAGACACCTTCCGTACAGAGAAAGCAGCGAGTTCCGTACACACACTGACGAATGGAAAATCGTACAGAAGCTGGGCAGATAGAAACACTTGCCTCAAGATTGTAGCATCGTCGAACAGCAGTACGCAGGGGCGGAGCCAGGATGAGACTCCGGGGGGTGCTATTTAGTGGAGATTTGACAAAAATCAAGAAACTGAACGGTGGTTTAGTGGCTAAGTATAGCAATTTGTATGGGAATTATGCCTCCCAGGGGGGGGGCTACAGCCCGGGCAGCCCCCCCCATGGATCCGCCCCTGGCAGTACGAGTGGGATGAGAGAACACCTTGGGGCAAGGCAGTTCCACCCAAAGAGAGAGTTCCCAGGCAAGTGTAAGGCAAGCAACTGTTTGCAAATGCGCCTTGTCCAGCAGCAAGCCTCTCAACGTTACTACCATAGAGCACACATGGTGCTACGGTTCCAAGAAGACCTGCTACATCCAAATAATATGTAACTATTGGTTCTTGGTTCAACGGGATATATAACTTTTTACCATTATAACGGATGGCAACTCTCCGTTTCTCACTCTACCGGTTGCCAATACATTTTTACCACCGCTCCCGACCATTCGATACGGTTTTACCACTTTGAACGATGTGGCAGCCGGATCACCCGGCCCGTCCCGGGCAACAGGTTGGAAATCGACCAAATTGCCCCCTGCTCTCTACTCGTGCGAGTGGGCGGGCCTACAGTAACCCTCTCGCTTCTTAAAAAAAAAAAAGAAAAAGAAAAAAAAAAAAAAAGGAAGCCCACGTCACAGACGCCCCGACGCCCGACTCCGTCTCGTCGTCTCCCGACGCCCGACTTCGAGGCAGCGGGATCCCGACGCCCGCGCTTCTCTCGATCTGGCGCAGATCTCGGTCTCCCCCGCCGCATCCGATCCGCCCCGCCGCGCCCCCCGCCAGATCCGTTTGCCCCCACCTCCGCGCTTTTGCCGCCGCGCGCCGTTTGTCGCCACCCGGCAGCCCGCCGCGCCGCATCTCCCCTTCCCGCCGCGCATCCTGCGTCCCGGCTACTCTAAATCACGGCCGAGGCGGTGGTAAAGGTGCCCGCCAAGTCCCTTCTCTTCTCTCTTGAATGCTCGGATCTGGATGTTAGGGTTTTGACGGTGGGAGATTTTTTGTGCTGCTTAGGTTCATGTAGTGGGTGGAGGGACAAGGCAGAGAGGATGGATTGGAACGATCTCCCCGCTTCTCGGTAAGATTCATCGCCCAACTTTTCTCATTTGGGATTGGGACCGCAGGTGTAGGTAGCCGGCTTTCATTTTTGTTTCTCATTTCGTCATTTCTGTGCTAGGATTGATCCTGGCAATGCGTTTAGGTTAGATGTAAAGGTATCTCGTTATGTTGCTGCGCTTGATTATGGGGACATTGAAATGGCCGAACAAGAGCATCAAGTATGGCTTGATAGGAATGAGCAGACAAGATATTGCTAAGTTTGATCATGAGATGTCTAAAAGGATGTGTTGGGGATCTAAACGTAGATTAGCAGTTTGGGTGCTTGAGCTTGAGAATGCCTCTAAATGGAAAATAAGGAGGGATGACCATTTTCAGCGGCTTATATTGGATAGGTGGAATGAAAAGGTAGATGTGCTTGCAGTCGATGTTGAAAGTGAATGTGTTGTTGACGAGTCTTTGGTCATGGGATTGGGTCTCAGATCCGGGTGTAACTTCAGCTCATGGCGATTCTTTGCCGCAAGAGCAGACTAAAGAAGCCCAATTAGCCGCAAAGAAGGCATCGCCGTAGATTGAATCGGCAGCAAAGAAATGGGCAAAGACTAGCAACTCAATCTACACTTGTTTCAATGTACCCAAAGACCTAGAAGCCTCCAAACACCTCCAAGGTAATTGCCTTCCTTATTTTTTCTAGTTGCAAGAAAGGGTAAAATAGCAAACCTAAAAGCCGTGAATGTACACGGGAACACTTGTATGGAATTGCAAGTTGTCAACCATCCCGATCATGATGCTATCACGGGCCTTCAAACATGACACCTAACAGAAGCGGCTATATGTACCAAGGTCAAGAAAAAGACTCCAAAAAAAGAGTAAGATTGGAGCTAGGAAGGGCAAAAAATGAGACATGTGTTCTGTTGTGTTGTGCTTTTGGCATATGGGAGGTTGAATGAATTTGCCCCATGCTGTGCTTTTGGCATATGGAAGGTTGAATTAATTTGCCCCATCTTTGTGCTTTTGGCATATGGAGATATTCATCTAATTTGCCCCATGCTGTTCTTTTTGGCGGATGGGAGGACATGCATGTATTTTGTAATCAACTGTTGGAACCTATTTTAAATATTATGTAAGAGGTTGAACTGTTTGCATCCCTCAATTCTTAGGTTTGTAATGAACTACTTTGGAACAATTTGTCAACCTGTTATGTTATGAATGGAAAAACTTGTTTGAAATGTTATGTGAGAGGTTGACACAAATCTGTCAAATAAATGGATGCAGTTCAGTAGGAGATATTTCCAAGCATTTCCATGTCCATTTCCAAGCATTTCCATCGAGAGCCTTGTCAAAAAAAAAAAAAAAAAAAAAAATCCATACGAGAGCTTTGGGCTCCTCGAATGACCTCCCCGAACAACCCAAATCACGCCAGTAAAAGAGGGCGAGGGGCATTTTGGTCGACTACCAAGCAAAGATCCGGCGTGGACGGGTGATCCGCCCGCCACATCGTTCATAATGGTAAAACTATATCGAATGGTCGAGCGGTGGTAAAAATGTATTGGCAACCGGTAGAGTGAGAAACGGAGAGTTGCCATCCGTTATAATGGTAAAAAGTTATAGAGTGAAATGCATGGGAGGTACATGAACTTGTCTTCCTATGCCAAATAGACCCATGGACTTTCAAATTGCACATTTGACACCTTAAACTTCATCATGGGTTCACTGCGCAGGTCCAATCAACCAATCACCGTGAATTCACGGTCCACCGCGGATACAAAACCGTTAGCCGGCTAACGTGACCCATGAAAACTTGCAATTTGCCCCCTCCTTTCTTCCCCTCATTCTCTCATATTCTCCCCTGCCATAGAGTAACTTTCAGATTGTCACACTTTCAATTGCAACATGTATGTAACAATTCGACAGAATAATTTAAGTCATAGAGTAACTAAAGTCATATATTATATATTTATATTATATATTTATATATGTAATATATATATATACAAGCATCCCGACAGTTTGAGCATCATAGTTTGTTGCATCCAAATATCATACATACAAAAGATTTGAGCCAACTATGCAGAGCTCCATCCAGCTAGCTACCTTAGCCCTAGCCACCATCCAAAAGATGAGAAAGCACCCATCTAGTTGTCTTTGGTGCATTTACGTACATTGACATGGACCTGCCTATATTAGTTCCTTGTCCAAAAATATATACTACACACAAAAGTATCATCCTAGATTCACAGTAAAAAGATCATGCTTTCCCTCATGTCTAAAACAAGAGATTGCATGTGAGCATGGTATCCCGTTAGGTCCCATCTCCTACACTCACACTTCTTGCCTTTTATGTCCACAATAAAAGTGTGGTCCTTATCTTGAACTTGAAAAATTTCATCACCGAGAAGGTATGGCATAGCAAGTGTTTGCCCACCGAGATATCTTGTTCACCTTTTTCCTAATTTTAGGACAAATAGGACCTTCCCACATTTCTCCGTGTTCTTTATCTTTGCAATAGTGTCTTGCCATCAGTTGTCCCTTAATTTGTTCTAACATACTTAGCATGTGCATTTCTCTAGCATCTAGGATAAATTTGTTAAAAACCTCACGGGCATTGTTCAACAAACAAGTCACACTTAGGATATGTACTAAAGAATGCTCTACACCATGTATTAGGAGGCATTTTTTTCTAACCACTGAAATGCTTTCTCATTTAGCACTTTCATCTTCTCCATGTTCTTATCAAACTGCAGTTGAGTAGTTGATCTAGCACAAGCCCACAATTGGTTTTAAGGTTCTCACCTTTAAAATGTTCTTTGAAAATTGGAATAAAGGTGTCTCACACAGAACTGTGCTTTCGAGAATGGGAAAACCTCACCACAGCTTTTAATCAATCCCCGCATAAGTAAAAGTACAATTAGGATTTGTAATAATTGTCCAAGGGTATGTGTGAATCATTAGTACATTTAGAAATCTCACCTTCGCTTGTCGGTCATAATTGTCCAAGGGTGTGTGTTCTCTATACCTAGGTCCTTCTTTAATGTTTCGGGGAACCATCTCCAAGAGTCCGGGCACTCTCACTATCATCATCAAATAAGTTCTCATTGTTGTCATGTGTATTGCCAAACTTAGAAGGGCTAAGCACTTTGGGCAAGGATGCAACAGGGTTCACAACTACATCATCCCAATCTGTTACTAAAGCACTTTGCCTTCATGATCAAAATACAAAGACAAATATCTTGACCTTGTCCACAATAGCGACCATCACTGATGTGTCTTTCTCTGATACAATCAATCTAAGTCCATCGGGAAATGGTTTTCCAGGAAGCAGCCAAAACACATTAAGGGCAGGATTCTTTGGATAATGAAGAGCAAAATTCAACGTTTCAAACCACACTTTGGAGACCACACGTGCGTCGACAGATTGTCGAAGAAAGAAACCTTTCCATCCACATAAACTCGTTGACCGCCAAGCATCCATAAAAACCCGTAATGATGTACCTCGAGTGTGAACATATCACTAGCAAAGACCTACATTTGAGGCGGGACAATGATTTTAGAACTAAATTAACTTGAAAGTGGCACACACGGGATTGAAATCATAAACCCTAGCCTATCGAAACCACGCAAAGAAATGGCCAAATCGACACTTCCAATACCAAATCGACACTACCAGCAACACAAATACACACAATCCCCAAGATCTTGATGAACTTTACCATAACGGGGCAGCCCCCTTGACGTCGTGGTTTGAGCGCCATCACGGTGCTCCCTCAATGACGCCGGTGGGGTGGCTTTCTTCGACGACGATGGGGGGCAAGCCGCCTTGGAGAGCGCGGCGCGGGTCGCGCGCTTCGGACCGAGGCCGACGGCGGGCGCCGGGAGCCTCGCGTTGTGGGCGCCCGTGAGAGGTGAGGGCAGCCGGGCGCCGCGAGGCACGCGCCGGGCTGTCCCTCGCCGGGACGCCTTTGGAGAAGTGGGGAGGGCGCTGTGGGTCGGCGGCGGGGGGGGCGCAGAGCCTCGGGGCCACCGCTGTACCGGGGCGCTGCTGCTCTGCTCGCTGTGGTGGCGGCCGGGTCGCCCTCATGCACGCGGAGATGGAAAAGAAAAGGAACGGAAGAGAAAACGGAAAAAGGAAGAAAAGGAAAAAAGGGGAAAAAAAAAAAGAAAAGGAAGAAAGGAGGGGGCAAACTGCATATTTACATGGGCAACTCGCTCCCACGTTAGGGGTTTAGGGTTACGGTGGCTACCCACGCCCGTGAATTCAGCCGACTAGGATGATTGGGGCTGGAGTGAACCAATGGTCAAGTTTAGAGGTCAAATGTGCACTTTGAAAGTTCATGGGGCTATTTGGCATAGCAGGACAAATTCATAGACCCACGCATTTCACTCAAAGTTATATATCCCTGGTTCAACACCCAAATTAAAAAAAAAAAGCAATAATTCAAGACATGGTACCTAAATCTGAAAGTGAACAATTTAGTGGATAACCTTCAGGTAGGTAGATGAAGGGGAAACTGTCAATTCATCTACATCTATCAAACAAGCAGTCACAATCGACCGCTACATCAACTTTTTTGAGGAGCGAACCGGCTGTTGTTGGCTGGTTAGAACAGCACTTTCAAGAGACAATTTGAACTCGTCCTTTAATTGCACAAGCCATTTAATTAAGACAGCAGTGTCTAAGTATATAACTTAGTCCATCCTATAATTTATCTCGAAACAGAAATGCAGTACAAAGTGATCAAAATTGTAGTCTTGTGCATGCACAGACTCTTCAGCAGTTAGGCCGAGGTAGAATGAGTGGATGCAGTCAACATTCAGAAAAAAACAACATAATGAATTCATGTGTGAACAGGAGAACTACCGATTGGTTCTAATTGTTGTTTTTCTGAATTCATCTGCGGCGGCCAATCGTCCGGGATCACATCCGACGCTCCAGCTCCTCTATCTCCCATGTGCTGCCGGCGCCGCCGTCACCACCACTGTTGGCGTGGCTCGGCGGCAGGCTGCCGCCGCCGGCGTCCTCCACGCCGCTGCCAGCGGCCTCTGCCATGCCTTGGCTTCACACCCGATCGACGGGGCCCGGCCGCGGCTGGAGGCGAGGTAGAAGATGAATGTGAAGACGATCGAGCAGGAGTCGTCGTCGTCCGGAGCCTGGTGGTGTGCTGCCTGTCCTGCTGACGCGTCTGCTCCTACGCGCCATGGCTGCTGCCATCCTGGGCGCACAGCATCCCCTGCAAGGACGCACGAGCTTCGCCGGCCACCATGGGAGCTCCACCGCCCGAGTGTCGCCGGCCACCATGGACATCCCCTAGGTGCTCGATGAAATGCCAAGCTGATGGGAGGTGCGGTGATGGTGCTAAAAATCACCGTAGGAAGAAAGGGGTGATTCTAGCGTACGAAGACAGGCAACTAAACAGAAATCTACGAGCCAGGCTTACTTTGGACACAACAACCAAACAAGGGACATCTTCTCCATCGGGCTAGGCCAGATCTGCCCTGAATAAGAATCGAAGTCAGGCCACATCCGCCCAACCTACCAAACACGCCCCATGTCTAGACTGTCATCGCGTCGCCGTTCCATTACGCAAAAAAGTTGAGAGAAGCAGGCATCGAACCGTGGCTGACGGGGCTGAGCGCCGACGTGGGAGGTGGGAGAGCGGTTGAGCCTGTAGACACACACAATCTTGACCCTTGATTATGAGTGGGTAAGGGGAGAGAAGAAGAATAAATCTAGACCGGTCCCATTTTGATGATATTGTTTTTTCTTAGGTATATTTGTTGGGGTGGATTGAAAGAGGCTTTCTTAGCCCGAGACGCATTTCTATCTACTGTAAAAAGGATGAAAGTAAGACTGCGTTTTGGTGACGTAAAATTTCGTACGTCGTATGCTCGCCCATGCGATACCGCACCAGCGCTGCCCTTCTCCTATTTTTAACGGCGCCGACAGGTGGGGCTGCGGTGATTTCCGTAAAGAAAAAAAGGAAAGAAACAATTGGTGCGTGATCCTTGCGACTCGTCGGCCTCCCCTGCCCTCGACACCGCTGCGCATCCACCCCCCTCCCTCCGTCTCCGCGCCCCCGTTCCATCAACGCGCACGCGCATGCGCATGCGCCTGCCGACGCTTCCTCTCCCTCCCTGCCCTCACTCACAGCACCGCCGCGTGGGATACGTGGAGGTCGCCGCCGGAGATCGGCACCTGCACCGGCCACTGACTCGCCGCCTCCTCTCAACGCCTCCAGAAGCGCCAGCGCCTCGAGCGTGGTGGGGCTGTGGCTGGGGTTCGCAGGCCTCATGTCCGGGGCGATGTGGAGGCGCGGCGCCTCCAGCGGCGGGCGCTGCTCCGCTCACATCGGCATCGCCAACTGCGGCCTCTTCGCGTTGCTCCAACCGAGCACCCCGTGACGTCTTCGCATTGCTCCAACTTCGTGTGTGGGCCTCTGCCCTGAAGTGGCGTCTGCCTCAATTCTCCATATGGTTGCACAAGGTCATTGCACAAATCGATCTTGTCCTGTGTGATTTTATTGTTCTTGTGTTTATGCCTGCGATCTGTTTTTCCCACATTCTAATTTCGAGTAATTGTTTCATGCCAAGATCGACATGATTATCACTGTTCTAATATAATGCAAGTATTTTGTGATCCGAAATTACTCACATAATATTGTTATAAACCTCTCTGTTCATGAAACTAATCTAGCAGGCAGATCCATGGAAATAATACTACCTTAGTTGATGAGCTAGGTGGCTCTTTAATGGAAGGGAAGCAATTTTAGTCTACAGAATATTTGTTGATTTCTTAATCATATCTTTCTTATTTTTTTCTGATGCGTAGATGCCACACTTTTCTTGCATGTTGAACGTGGGGTGGACTTAATTCAGAATGTTTACAATATGTGACTTGTTATGAAAATATGTGGGCATCTCAAGTGTCTTTTGGCATATACATTCAAGTCAAGTGTGCTAATCTCGCACATCATGACCCCTCACACATAAAAGGGACAGGGTTATATACTCCAGTCAGGATGGCGTCACCACCAATTGTGGGCATGGTTTCCTTTTCTATGGATATGGATGACCCTGAACATTTCCTTTTTGCTTTTTCAGTGCCTATGTGCAGCTATGCTTTAAGTAGTCAACTTGAATTTAATTGCCTAAATCTATCATCAATTAGTTTTTTTCCGTGTTTTTATATTATTGCAGGTTGGTGTCACAAACCCTTGATTCATGTGTGATTATTTCAATACCTGATCACCAATTCATGGAGTACCAGGCCATCGCAAAGTAGAAGGCCCCAAGGACGAGTGGATGCTGCAGGGAACTAGGAGGCCTTCTCCAAGATCCTGTGAGCTCCGTCTCCTTCACTGTCTTTGGTACCATGTATATGTTCCTAATTTCCTATGCTTTAGCTGGTGTAGGAGCAGCAGTTCATGAGCTAAGATAACTAAGCCAGTTAAATTAAAAAGGGGTGGAAAAAAGGGCCGTAAGTAGTTCTGTCCAGGGTTATGATGATGTTCCCAAGGAAATTCCTGACCCCGATGCAAAGAAGGTGCATATTTTTCTTATTTCATAGTATTTTTGCGGCACTTATTCCATAGTATATACATCTCCTGTGATCCGATCTTCAACATTCCCTGATTTCACATTGTTCAATACCTGTTGCAGCCACAGGATTGGGATGATAAGGAAGATGGTGAATGGACAACGCCAACCATTCCTAACCCATAGTACAAAAGGAACATGGAAGAAAAAGGTAAGGTATGAACCTGACTAAGTGGCTTAATTATAAAAGACAACCTATGACACATCTGCCGACATGAGTTGATCTTTGTGTTGTCTAGAAAATTAAGAATACGGAATACAAGGGCAAGTGGAAGGCCCCTTTGATTGAAAACCCAAGTATATTTTCCTTTCAATTTTGAGAAATAGACAATTTCACCTGAGGCTAACCGTGCTTTCCATTACAGCTTTTATGCTTATTATATGAAGTTAATTTGAACTTATTTATTGATGTGTGCACAAAAGAGCATTTTATACCAAAAAAATATAATTTGATCAGATTTGTGTTTAATATAATATAAAGGGCATGTGATCTAAAGTTTAACATTTAGGCTTTTCCCTTATTGAGATTTGTTAGTTTCTTTGGTTTAAGTATACTTTTGTGGAGTACACAATCGTTGGAGCTATCCTCTGTGGGTACCACCAGGAATTGCTTTAAGCAATACAATTTTGATTCCTCAAATTGACCTTGATGTAGTAGACTATTCTTTGACTTAAGCTATCAACCAATTATGTCCTGAAAGGTTAAGCTCTGAAGTTTCTTAGAAGGAACGAGAGCAGAAAAGCTGAGACTGTTAAGTGTTAACTGATGGTCCATCTCAGACTTTGCAGCAGAATATTTAGTATTTGTTGATCCTCACAGAGACACCGTGCCATAAATCTTTGCACTGTTTGATGTCACCGCTTAGACTGTGGTGTTTGGAAGTTAATATTATTGACATCTATCGGGTTAGCCTTTGTCCTGCACAGACTGTCTACACCAAGTCTGGCCATTTGCTACTGAACTTCAGTTAGTGGATTACATGCTAATTTTGATTTATCAATCTTCTTTGCATCTAAAGACTTGAATTCAAGCTGATATAAGGCAAAAGCATCACAGTTGTTGATCTCATAGAGGTGCCATTCGTAGCTGTTGGATGCATGTAGATCCATGTAACATAAGACATGATTCCTGTGATTTTTGTAATGCTTCATTCTGTGCAATGGATGCTTTAGTATTGTTACAAATTGAATTAAAATTTTCAAGTTTTACCTATGCCATCAGCACTGACCTCTAAGTTTCAACATGCAGCACTGAAGTACAAATTGGCACATCGCTGAAGTGCTTCCGCTGGACTGTGGCCGTCCGCTCAGCCTCGGTCCTTGGCCCCGCGCCGCCACACATTGGCACACGTCCAGGAGATCGCTCAGTTGGACACTCTTCCAGTTACAGGTCGATTCACTTTATAACTGAATTTGATTTCCAATGGGTTTGAGACTCCTTGTAATCTTTAGTAGCTTTGATTTAAAGGTCGGATCTTTGGTTTTGAGCTGTATACCATGTAAAAGATTAATCTCCCATTGTGGAGCAACTGTTAAACTTAGATCAGCAACCTGGCACATAGTTTCTATTTTTGATCAGGAGGGAGTGAGCAAAACATGCATCCATATTGGATAATATTCAGTGATCTGTCCCCTTTCTTATTGCCACGTAGTTTCCACTGATTTAATGATGAATTTAATCAGCAGAACATGGGCTTAATCAGCAGAACATGGGCTGAAAGAGAGCTTTCAATTTTATGCTCATGTGGGAGGTGAGCTCGAACCAATGACATATGCTTTCACTGGGGTATGCTCTTCATAGATGAAGCAGATGCTTTCTTGTACAAGTGAAAATAAAAATCTTCAGATACTTTTCTTGTACCCATCTTTGATTCACATATCTGTTGATCTCCATTTATTCATTGAACGGTATCAGTTAAACAAATATACAGTGTGGTGCAAGACTGTTGATCAGGCCTAAATGAACAAAAACATTTTTTTACAGAAGTTGGTAAGCAAAATTAGAATTCAGGTGGAACCATGGGAAGGAGAAACTCAGGTTCCGGGAAGATGGGTAATAAACAGTTGCCCAATCAGTAATGTCTGTTAGATTAAGTATTAACATAAGTACTTAGTATGTAAAAAAAATTACAGCATTGACCTTCTGAAAGTAGATCATCTGTCCATATCTGTTGCGATCATGTCATTGTGGAACAAAACTAATTTGTATATATGTATGTCTTCAACAAAGGGAGAAGTCATTTTGCAGCTACTCAATTACCATCTCGTTAGCAATGTAACACCAAGGGATGGTAACAAAGTTATCTCTGCACCACAAAATGCATGTGGTAATTACCTTTCTCTATTTTTTGAACAATCCGATGTGACAGCCACAGAGCATCTAGCAACATAGACCTGAACATAAATGCTACAATTTAGCTTTTGAAATCTTGGGCTTAATTTCCTCATAGTCCAGTACATTTTTCCCTATTTTTTATTTTATTATTTTTTCTAAAAGAACTCAATTATATTGTGAATAATTGTCTGGTTAGGTTTGCAGAAACTTTAGGAAAAAGAACACAGATACTACATCTGGAACTGTTACATTTGCCATAAGTTGTTTTTATCTGATGAATTGTGTTACTTTCATAAAAACTTGTTTGGATTAAATATTACTTTAATATTATTGTTTAATGTCATAGTATTGTTACCTTATCATGCGATTCATATTTTTATATATAAAATTTTATTTTCCCGTAGCAACGCACGGGTATTTAACTAGTTGGTGTACATCTAAGAAAAAAAATGTTGGTGCATTAGTAGGGTAGACTTGTTTGGGTGGATTGAGAGGGGCCTTCTCCAACTGGGACGCATTTTTTGGTTTAGATCTAGGAAAGAGAATGTTGGTGCATTAGTAGGGTAGATAGATAGATTGGTGCATATTTAGGAAAGAAAATGTTGTTGGTTTATTAGTAGGGTAGAAGTACAGAGCTATTGATTATCTGATTAGCTAGCCAATTTTAGTTGATACATTGCCAAAATACTATTTTGTCTTTCTAGACAAAATAATCTAGAAATAATGACTAGGCATTAGAAATTTCCAATATTTCAACCATACATATCCCACTTAATAACAAACCAGCTAGTGTTTATGATTTGTTAACCAAGTCTATACCTATTAATAAAGAGAGAAAATTTCTTGACCCTCTTTTTCCGTCTGCCTCTGCTCGTAATATACCGGACTCCCACGTGAAAATACCGAAATAACAAAGGAAAAATTTCTATCGCTAGCGGAGGCAAAGTCCAGATACAACACGTATTTCAAGCACGCATATTCCCGAGCGCGCGAAGGGTTTCCCACGCCGATCCATATCTCCTCGACGAGAAGCCGAGTTGCGTGCCGTCCATGCGACGCCGGCGGCTGCTAGGTTTCAGGTATGGACTCATCCACTTCGGTTCTGGCAGCAGGTTTCAATAGGGTGGTAGGGCGCCCGACGTGATTGCCCCGTGGATCATCGACGCCGGCGGCTGCTAGGGTGCCCGACGTGATTGCCCGGCCTGCTGATCATCAACGCTGGCGGCTGCTAGGGTGCCCGACGTGATTGCCCGATCATCAACGCCGGCGAGGCTGCTGTGCCCAACGTGAATTCTTTGACTGCTCTGAATTCTTTGCCCCGCTGATCATTGATGATAGCAAAAGAACAGCAGCAGCAGCTAGCATACGAGCAGCAACAGCTAGCATACACGTTGGGCAAAAATTCAGAGCACGCAAAGGTAGCATCTCTTTTTTTTGTTTGTTCCCTAATGTGTTCTGTAGCTTTTGTCACTTTTGCAACTCTTTTGACTCTTTTTATTTAAATAAAACCCTGTAGGGCAAACCAGCCCCTCCAGTTATAGATTGCTAATCGAATTGGCCATTGATCTATTCATCTTTATTTGTAGTATTTGCTCCAAAGGAACAAAGTGAATACTGGACAAACATGATGACGGGAGGTGCAGTACTGTTGCCTGAATGTGTATGTTCTAAGTTCATGGTACTGTTCTCGTCGTGGCAAAATAGGACGGGTGGGTCCAACTTATGATTTTGCAAGCCAATTATGTCAAACTCTTGGAGGTGAACTCATTTTTCTCTTCCTATATTATTTTGCAAGTTTCCAAACAACAAGATTTGAGAAACCAAAATTTTCAAATTGTTAGAGATTCTTTTATATAGCTGAAGTCGTTTTGCCATATCGCCCTACCAAACGGTTCTTAGTTCATGGTTCTCAAAATTCACGCTCGAAGTTAAATAAAGTCTATTGGCCGAGATACTATTGTTTTTTTTTTTCTCCGTGCAACGCACGGATATTTTTTGCTAGTATTAAAAATTTGGAGGATCTTCTGTTTGGCAAAGATGTATTTTGGTTTTGAAGGTGAGCAGAGAAATATAAATATAGCATATTCAAAATGAAAAGAATTTAAATAACTAAAACCTAGTTTGGATCCACTATTCTACTTCTAATAATAATAATTTACGATAGATCTAAGTAGATCCAACTAATAAAACAGCTAATAGTTATAAGTGCCTAGCTAACAATTATCTCGTCTACCAGCCAAATCTAACTAATAGATTGTCAAAATACTATTTTGTCATTCCACTCCTCTTCTCAACTTTTTTTTTTTTTTAATTTCAGAGCAAATCTTATCAACTTCACCAATCCTATCTAGGAAAAACAAAGACATGATCGCATAGCTCACTTAATATGATCTATTAGTCAGCTAAACACCGGACGTGTTCCTGTTTCAGCTTATGTTTTTCTCTCACGTAATACTATTGAATCAGCAAATTTATATAAATCTAACGACTTTTGAGGCAAATCAATACTATTCCCAATTTTACCCCTACTACTTTGAAATGAAACCGAGGCAAAGACGTGTGAAATGGCGGCGTGGAAGGCGAAATGACCGGGCTTTCCGTTTTCGTTTTGGAGGGAAGTTACGAGCCACCTGATTTCTCTCCCCTCTCACACGTCCGAAAACACCAAAAACCCCACATCCCTTCTCTTCCCCCACCTCCCCATATCTGCTTCCAAAAAAACGCGGCGCGGCGAGAGAGATCGGAGGCCAAGGCGGCGCGGCGAACAAGGCTATCGACTGAAGCCCAAGCAAGCACCGCGCGCCTCGACTCCCCGGCCTCCCTCCGCCTCCCGGCCCGCGCGCCCGGTCTCCGCCGCCGCCGCCGACCATACGGTGCGCTTCTCGGCCCCTCCGTCCGCGTGACCCTCCACCTCTTCTCTCCGCGAAGTCGTTGTCATTTTCTAGGTTTCCGACGCCACGCCTGCTCGCGGCGACGGAATGTCGGGGGTCAGAATCATGGAACCACAGCTACCTGTGTCTCTATGTGCGCGGCCGCGCGGGTGCGCGTGTGTTCCCGTTCTGTGGTAGCGTTCATTGCAGTTTGCCTGAGACGGGGAAGAGGGATGGGAACTTTTTCTCTTGATGGTGCTCGAGCGGGGCTTCACCAGAGAAGGGATGGGAGCGAAAATGGGTGGATGTTTCTTGTAGATCCGTTCTATAGGTTTGAACTTGAAGGGGATGGAACGCTAGCCGAAACTCGTGGGTTTGACCGTTTGAGTGGTTCGCACATTGCCTGCCTGTTTCCAGCGTAATAACATGTGTTTGGATTGCTTGATATTTGGAGTGCTGTATGTACTGTTTTGTTTTGTCTATGTGCAACGGCGCATTACAAACTCAAGTTTATTACGAAATGTCTAAATGGATTGTCATTTCGAAAACAAGAATAAATGTGTCATTTATTTCCCATCTTTGTTTAATTTTTTAATTTTTGATGTAAATTTTCATCAAGAGAATACCTGTAATAGCTCTTCGTTGTATTGTATCTGCCACCATATAATGCAAAGAAAAAAAAAAATGAATGGATGTCTTATTGATTGTGTTTTCAATATGTTTTTGTTCTGCATATATTAGTTCATTTCTTATGATTGTGTTTTCATTGTATGGCCAGCCTGCACGCAACAAGAAGCCGCCAGCTTGCACTCCACCATCTGCCATCTATCTATCACCATCATTATCTACTGTACGGTATGCTTCTCCATTCCCCATCCTTATAGCTATTGCTTCTGTCTGCAAATTTTGTACTTCTGGATTTTTGACACACCTATCCCCCATCCTTGTAGCTATTGCTTTCTCTTGCAGATTTTTGTAATTTTGGATTTTTGACACACCTGCTAAATTAAATGCCACCAGGAAATCTGGAATTTATGTGTTGTTTTTATCATGCTGGATTTGATGAGAACTGGTGACCTATATGATTTGATGTCTTATTTTGGGGAAACTATGCAGCCCTTAGTTGATCTAGGCTCATGTACATCTGTTCTGAAATCTGGCTGAATTTCAAAGTGCTTTAAGGTTGTCATACAGTGGGGAAAGTTAAGGCAATTAAAATTTTCTGGATTCTTAGGAGTCGGATATATGACATTATTAATGGTTCTTTATCGGTTATAGTTCTGGCAAGGGAAACTCATTGTTGTGTTATGATATGCTCAGTTGGTAAATGCTGGTTGACAAAGAATGCAGAGTAGCTGTAGAATTCTGCTTCTGTACACTCAAGAGCTAAAATTTGCTGATTGATGCTCCCCTTATATTAAAACACTACTTTATACATATTCTGTTTGCAGCACAATATGTGTTTGTACTCCTTGTTTATGGTGTCTGGCCCATTTACATAAACCAAAGTAATGGAACATCTATGAAAGATGTTATTTGGCAAACAATAATTGATATGATATTTCATTTCCCTAATATTATTGGTTTCTTCTTGTAAATTCCATCATAGTTGAGAATACATGTCTCAGTGCATCAATGCAATAACAGTCACATTATTCCAACTGTCTAGACTTGTTCAGTTCATTCTTTATATATCTGCATCTTTTGTTATTTAATCTTCAAATTGATTGCTCTAGTTGGTGTTCCAAATTTCCATCTGCAATCGCTGATTTGTTAGAGGCAAAAAGCATATTGTTACCAGTGATTCTGCAAAGCGTTCAAGATCTGTTCTTAACATACTTTTGGTGTCCTGCTATAGGATTATTTATGAAAATAGAGCGTTAGAATACTGAAATTACATGATTTCAGATGAAATGTAGCAAGGCAGGAAAATACGGATATGTATATGCTTATGTTCCCTTTTCATAAAGGTGGCCTGGCAAAGCAGTAGGTTCAAGAGGGGACTTGTTCTCATTGGCTACTTGTTATTTTCAGGAAACAAGTAAGAAGGGATGTGCAACAAGAGTTTATATTCCACAATTATCTCATGTATTGAGAGCTGTTAATTTATGAAAGAATAATAGAAAACATAGGTCCAAGTCTCATCAATTCTCGTTCCACTAGATAGTGAAATGAAGAAAAATGAAAAGGAGTAGGGAAAAAAATCAACAGAATAGGACTTCACATGGTAAATACAGGAGCTAGAGCTCACATAATCCATTCTCTTTTGTTCAATAAATAAATCACAATATTAGTAGAAACAATCAACATTTTTCCTCCGTGTTTTATTGGTATTCTTGTTATTACTTACCAAAGTAGGATTTTATTCTCTAAGAGCACCTCCAGTGTTGCAGCAAACCGAACCGTGGGGAGAGAGAAAAGAGGCCACGGTTCGCTTCCCACACCGCAGCACCGAACCGAGGCGAAAAATTTTCGGGTTCGCATCTCAAGTATGGTTCGAACCGAGAGAGCGCCGGAGGACAGGGAGGGCCCCAGCGCTCCTGCGCCGTCCGACCGCCGAGACCCGGATGCGAGCGAGCCCGGGCGCCGGCGAGGACCCGCGGGCGAGTCCGCCGCCAAGACCTCGCTCCACTTCCGCCGCCACAAGACTGCATGGGCGGCTCCTCCCCGGCGGCCATGGCTCCCGGTGCGGCTCCCCATCTCCATGGACGCCGTCCCGACATTGCATCTCCTCGGCGGCGGCGGGGCGGCGCCGGCCACTCCCAACGCGGTGGCGGACCCTCGCCTGGGCGGCTCATCCTCGGCGGCCATGGCTCCCGGGGCGTGGTGAAGCTCCCATGGCGATCCCCCCAGCCCAAGCGATGATTGGTGGCTGCGGGTTGGTGGCTGCGGGTTGAAGACCGAAGATGAACAGGGGAGAGAAGGGAAGGAGATGTGGGGAAAGGTGGAGAGAGAATTTAGATATGGGCCCCACAAACGATGCTCACATTAGAGACACCGAACCATGTTGAAAATCGATTCCAAAAACCTGCTCGTGTCAGGCTTGGTTCGCTCCTACACTGGAGCTGCCCTAAAGGAAAGGCTGTATTTAATTTGCAAATGGTATTTTTGAAATTGTATTTTTTTACTCTTTCATACCTAGTTGATATGTTCTAAAGTGATAATATATCACACATTTGTATACATATTTAATTTCTGTGACTAACTGATCTCTTATTGCTTATGTAGGATTTTGATGAAGACAAACGATATACTTTGCTGTTAGAATACTCCACAAGATTAATAACCAATCCCTCTTTGGCAGTTCACCAGAATGGAGTGCAACAAAGAAGAAGCTACAAGAGCTAAGGATTTAGCTGTGGTAAAGCTGCAAGAAGCAGACTATGCTGCTGCTAAAAGGATTTCCCTCAAGGCTCAAAAGCTTTTCCCTGGCCTTGAAAATATATCTCAGCTGTTAACTGTTTGTGAAGTTCACTGCTGTGCTGCTGTTAAGATCAATGGGGAGACTGACTGGTATGGTATCCTTCAAGTAGAAACAACCGCAGATGACATGTTACTCAAGAAACAATACCGCAAACTTGCTCTCTTACTCCATCCAGATAAGAACAAGTTTGTGGGTGCTGAAGCTGCCTTTAAGCTAATTGGAGAAGCTCACAAGATACTGACAGACAAAGTAAACCGTTCGCTCCATGACTCAAAAAGGAACCCGGTTGTTTCTAAATCTGCACCAAAGAAGCGTGGACGACCATCAAAGAAAACTGATTGTGTTGCTAACAGGGCCAATAAGGAGAACACTGATGCTGCATATTCAGCTTTCTGGACCATTTGCTTGACTTGTGGAACCAAGTACCAGTATCCACATAGTTTATTGATGAAAGTTGTCTTGTGCCAGATCTGCTCAAAGAGTTTCCTTGCTTGTGATTTGTCTAAGAAACCTTCTGTCAGTGGATTTGGGATGCAACACCAAATGTTCTGGAGTCAATGGACACATGCCGCCAACCAACATCACAATTACAAGAGTGTCCCTACTCAGCAAAATCCTACCACAGGTCATCAAGCTCCTGTCCCCAATCAGCAACAACCTCAGAATGTCTCTGGTAAGCATACTCCAGACATTAACCAGCAACAACGATCACAGAAATACCCTTTCAGTTCAGGACCAGAGAATGTGGTGAATTCTCATCCATGGGGTGGATCTGGTATGCAACAGGAAATGTGTCCTCCTAGTCAACCCACACATGCATCTGACCAAAAAGTCTACTATCAAAGGGCCCCTGGTCAGCAAAACCCTGTCAGTGGCAATCAAACTCCTGTCATGGACCATCAACAGCAATCTCTGAAAGTTGGGGATAAGAAAACTTCGGTCAGTACCCAGCAACAATCTACCAAACCCCTTTTAATTCAGGATCAAGAATGGACTGAGTTCTCAAGGGGCAGATTTTCTGAACAATAGTGCAACTGCAAGCAGTAACCTTACAGCTGAAGCTGGGGCTTGTAAGAGAGAAAAGATTACAAAAAAGCCATCATTCAATGGTGAAAATAGAACTGAATCAACAGTTATGAATTCTGATAAAGTTCATATAGTAAATGAGCAAATGAAGGGAAAGGAGGTAGCTACAGGATCCAGTCACCCTGTTGCCATAAATAGTAGCCAGGATGCTAAGAAAGATGTTCTTACTACCACAAGTGTAGATAAAACATCTAGGCAGCATCCTTGTATAGCAAGCCAGCAGAGACATAATTTCATTGTTGAAGATGGGTCTGATGGGCGTGGGAAGGTTAGCGATCATCTTCCTGATTCTCCTGCAAAGAAACGGATAAGAAAAGAACATTCTTCCTGTACTAGTGGCAAAAGTGATCATACAACAGAAAACAAAGTTGCTGAAGCAAACATTGAACACAAACACAGTATTCCAAGCAAAGAGAAGATAACAAATGAAAAAGAAGTGATCAGTGGCTTAAATCATGATGTGTTGCAAGGAACAAAAAAAGAAAACAAGAAACTACAAGTTCTGGAAGTGGAAGCAATGCTGCTGCTAGATCTGTGAACAATAATATTCCCTGTAATGCTACAGTTTCATGTCCAGATTCAGACTTCTACGACTTTGAGAAAAACAGGGATGCAGATCAATTCACAGTTGATCAGATATGGGCAATTTATGATGATCTTGATGGCATGCCAAGATACTATGCTCGAATTAAACAGGTGTACTCTCCAAACTTCATGTTGCAGTACACATGGCTAGAGCATGATCCTTTTGTGTGATGCTGAGAAGGAATGGTCTTCTAAGGAGCTGCCTGTTGCTTGTGGAAATTTCAGACTTGGAACAACACTCTTGACTGAAGATACCAAGATGTTTTCTCATGTTGTTTCTTGGACAAAAGGAAGGAAAAGGAATAGATATGAGATTTATCCTAAGAAAGGTGAAGTTTGGGCACTTTTCAGGGGATGGGACATCAAGTGGAGTTCAGATACTGATAATCATATGCATTATGATTATGATATTGTTGAAATCACCTCAGACTTTGCTACAGGTTTAGGCACTTATGTGGTTCCCTTGGTAAAGATTAAAGGTTTTGTCAGCTTGTTTGTTCGATCGAGCAATGAAGCACCATTTCTGATACCTAGTGGCAACACCCTTAGTTTCTCGCACAGCATCCCTTTTCATAGGTTGGCAGAAACTGATAGGAAACATATCCCAAGTGGTGCTCTTGAGCTGGATACTGCGTCACTACCTTCTGATTTGGAGAAAGCGTTTACTCCTGTGAACCTTGACAGAAGTTTTATGAGCACTGCATGTAACGTTTCATCTACAAGCTCTTGTAAAGTGTCTGTTGGAAATACTGAACAGAGTCAGGATGGTACTGGTACAGATGTGAAGGATGAAGTTGAGAAATTGAATCAGAATACAAAGATTGAACAAGATAATGGCTTTGAAGCTTCAGTGATTGATCATTGTGGTGATGAGTGGAATGATAGCTCTCCTCCAGAATCTCCATCTAGCTTTTTGTTACCCTGATACAGAGTTTTACACTTTCACTAGTTTGAGATCATTTGACAAATTCAAGAAAGGGCAAGTTTGGGCACTGTATTGTGATACTGACAAGTTCCCAAAGTACTATGGTTTAATAAAGAGCGCCGATTCAGAAGACTGCACAATTCACATAAAGTGGCTTGAGCATTGTCCATGTGAACAAGTGGAGAAGTGCTTGGCGCAAGACGGTTTGTCTATTGGCTGTGGAATATTTGAAGTCAGCAGGCAAAGTGAAATCTATGATAGTACAGATGTCTTCTCTCACAATATGGAGGTGAAGCTGATGGGTAAAGGTAAGAAATATGAAATCCTTCCATGTACTGGCCAGGTATGGGCTATGTACAAGAACTGGAGCCGTGCATGGAGCTTCAAGATTACAGTAGATGTGAATATTTTCTGGTTGAGGTCATGGAGGTTTCTAATGGAAGTATAACAGTGTCATGTCTTGCTAAAGTGGAGGGGTTTAGCACAGTTTTCATGCCAGAGCAGAATTCCATAAGAATAGCAAGGAGTGACTTGATTATGTTCTCTCTCATCAGATTCCTGCCTTCCGCTTGACAAATGAAAATGACAATCTTTGTGGATGCTGGGAACTTGATCCTGCATCACTACCAGAAGTTTTGCTTGTTAGAAAAACCAAATGAACCATTGGCTAGTTGATAGAGGAATTTGGCACTATGAAAAGTGAAGGTATGTTTTTGAATAGAGCAGTTTAGCATGATTGAACATATGACATTTCTTCAGCTATTGTTAATTATTCATTTGTTTGCTTTGCAGTGTGCTGTTGACAAAGCTGTGGTACTGCCAGTAGTACTGGATTGTTTATTTTGTTTGTTAACTGTATTTTGTGTCATGTAAAACAGACTAATTCATTAATTTGCTACCTGATGCTGCTATGTTAAGGCTTTTGCTGGCTGGCTCTCGCTTTAGATTTCATCTCACCTGTTTGTCTTTGTTACGTGCATTTAATTTGGACATTTTGGTGGCTATACCAGTTGATCGCGGCTATTGTTCAAACCTTGGCAGTGCCTGCACACTAGCATTCGACTTTTGAAACTTTAACAGCATCAGCATGTATATGTATTATGCTCTGTTTCGCAGATCTTAAAGCTGAGATGGGTGTATGCAATTAACGTGTCCCGTGTTCTCCTTTTTATAGTTGTGTGAGCAGCTTCAAGAATCCTGAAATGCCAACTTTTCAGTGCGGCTAAGCTAATCGTGTGCGCATATTTGCTGTTAGTAGTCCGTTTTGTGAAAATCTGAGACCTTCATTGAATCACCAGTTATTCATGTATTCATATCACATCGAAGGCCAGGTTTTTTTTTCCTGAATCGCCAGTTCGTCACTCGTCAGTGGCTTCGATGCTGGCACTGGTAGCGTATCAGGTCATAGCCTCACATGTTGCGACACGCTGGCAAACAATTCTTCTATAGAATAGAGACGAATGAGGAGAGTAAAATTTGCACATGGCACGCCACCTCTTCCGATCCCATCCCAAATTAAAGGTCGAAACCTATTAAAGCAGTGAACCAACCTACTAAATCCGTTTTAATTTGTAGTTTGTTTGACTTTTTCAATCCCAACTTTTACCACTCGTCTTATTCAAAATTTTGTGTAAAATATCACTTTTTTTTGTTGTGGATTGCTTTATTAACAAATGTTCTTTAAGAATGACTTAAATTTGACTAGTTTTGTGCATATTTTTTGAATAAGACGAGTGACCAAACTTAAGGTTAAAAAAGTCAAACGAACTATAATTTGAAACGGAGGGAAAGTACATCGCACCTAGTTGCAGGTACCGGCAATGGCTGTGGCGTTGGCGGTGTTGGACGCGGTGGTGGCTCTCTTCTCGTTGATCTTGGCCGTGGCGGCGCCGCTATTCGACTCCCAGGTCATCCTCCCGCCCAGCTTCTACCCGGCGCCGCTAGTGCATGTGTTCCGGTGGTTCATCACCGAGTTCGACAACTATGTCATGACCGACCGGCCGCCTTTCCTCCGCGGCCTCGTCTGGCTCGACCTCATCTCCTCTGGCCGGTCAGCGTCACCAACCTCTACGGCATCCTCGCGCGCCAACGCTGGTCCGCCACCACCTCCCTCATGGCCGGCGTCTACATGCTCACCTACCTGGTAATCAACATGCTCATGGCCGCTAAACGTGCTCACCTATATCTATGACTTCTTCCTGTTTGATCCAACCTACTAAAAGTTAACACTATGTTTAGCATACTATCATACTAATTAGAAGGACCAAATATGAATTAATTTAAAAACTAATTTTATAAGCACTAATTGGCGAGACGAATCTATGAATCCTAATTAGCTTAAATAATGCTATTTTAATTATGGGTTAATTAGGATTAATAGATTAATCTCAGAAATTAGTCACTGCTTATGCAATTATTATTGAAATTAGTTCATGTTTACTCCTTTTAGATGACATCTAAACATAGTACTGTATTAATTTTTAAGAGCCGGGATTCAAAATGAAGGCATTCATCGTCTGAGTGTGAGCAAAAAAGCGGCATGTAATTTGAGTATGCGTTGACTAACTTGTTGCTTGCTTATAATCTTCTAATATATATTTAATTTGATTTTGTTTTGTTTGTCTCAGTCTGCAGTGTTTGGGGAGATGTTAGGTTCAGGGAGAGCAACGCCGAAGGCCCGAAGCTGCTTGGGTTGTACGTTCTCTTACTTGTTTTTGCACTAGCTTCAGTTGCGCGTGGCCTCTGCTCCTGCTCAACACAGGCTACACACCGGCGATAGGTCCATCGTCGCCTGCACTTGCTGCTTGGAAGAAGAGGGTTTAGATCCCTGATTACGACATGTTTGGGAGTCTTTGTATTGGATCTAAAACCTACATAATGTTCAGAAGTTTTTACAGCACTTACTGGATTTTGCTATTTGATTTTGCCACATTTTGAAATGATTCAGTGATTTGTGTATGAAAAAAAAAAATATATGTGGCCAACTTATGGTGAATATATCATATTAGAACATGAGCATGTTTAGCGCCATCGTATCATGAAAGCAAGCCTCTGTCTTGGTGGATCCACCACATCGCCAGACGTGGGTTATCAAGTTCCCAAAATCAAGAAAGCGTCGACAATAACTCTTGCTCTTTGATGAACACGATGAAAAAGGGCAAAGATCCATGCCTCTACCAAAATATTTCAGACTACGTTTGCTTTTTATAGAATTTTAAAATCACTCGTGCACGTGTTAATGGTTGTGTTTCCTGGACAAATGTTTGAAATTTGTGTTGATATTTTCCACCGCTACCGCCATTCCCTCAAGGTTTCCTCCCCTTGGGCGGCGTTGGATTATGGTACATGGGCCCGGATGTGCTGGAGGATGTCCCCATCATCTTGAAGGGAGGTCGTCGTGTCCGGCGATATAGGCCGGCGTGCTCCTCACTGCTTTTAGTCTCCATTTCACTATGGGCCCTCAAAGGGAGGGTGATAGTGGAGCGGCGTAGCTACGAGGAGCGGAGTAGGGCACAAGGGCTATGGTGATATCGGCGAGTATGTTGTTCGGCGCTGGCGCAAATCGGCGCTTCAGTTGACGATTTTTCGGCTTAGTCTAGGATCACCCAGGTGTTTTGTTCTGTGATGTTGTTATGTCGTGGTGATGTTCGGGCCGTATCAACGATTTGGGAGACCAGTAACGAAACGCGTGATGTGACCCTAAAATTTATAAAGAAAATAATATAACAAAAAATAATTTTCGTTATAAAGTTTCAATTATATGTTGTTCTCACAATACTTAGAACATGTTGAATCTTTGTATGCAATTGTGGCGTTTGGTAAAGAACCATGTTGTTTCAAATATTTCAAAATATCAAGAGGACCCATAAATCTGTCAATATGATTTTGAATGAACTTTTAACTCCACGTATAATTCTCTTCCATCAATATCTGAATGTTCTCCACTTTTGAGTTTAGCTTTTAGTTTGACACTAGCATCTTAGGAGCGCAGAGGAAACTAAAATTGTTTAATTGCTACTTAGTATAATATGTACTAAATTTGGAGGCCCTAAAATTTGGAGTCCCGAAGCAGTGCACACTTTGCACCTCGCTAATGTACTGGCCCTGTGATGTTATAATCTCGCCCCCTCCTCCTTGTATCTTTTTTGTCCACTGGCCCTTGTACTAAAACTTCGGTGCATGACACTGTCTATCACCGGCTTGCCCGAATCAATGGAAAATTATTCAGGTGGGGTCTCTCAACCTCCGGTGTTTGCCTAAAAAAAAATTTGTGTTGATATCACAAGGCCTTAATGTGGGTTCAATAGCATGAATATAAATTTGCTACATATTTTTTTCATATATTTTAGTCACTTGCAGTTCAAATTTCACTTGATTCAAGAAATTGACAGAAAATAAATTAATTACCTAAATCTACGAAATAAATTCAAAAATACATCAAACTTGAACATGGAGTGTATGCGGAGAGCAAAAAAAAAAAAAAAAGTTTGAAGAGAAAAAAAAAAAAAAAACTTCGCGAGTGCTAGAGTTTGGCACTCGGCAAAGTCATACGTCTTTGCCGAAAGTGCTAAAAACTAGACACTTGGCAAAGGCTATCATTGTTGGCATGGTCCGACGGCTATCAGGCGTTCGCCGAGTGCCTACGCGTCATCAAGTGTATTTGCGTCCACACTCGGTGAAGAGATCGCTTTGCCGAGTGTTTTACTTCGCCGGCAAAGATTTTACACTTGGCGAAGCACCCGATTCTGGTAGTGTACAACGGCGCGCTCGGCGGAGGATGTGTGTATGCCGGTGCTGGTGGCGCACCCGGCGGATGACACATGTATGCTGGCGGTGGCGGCATGCTCGGTAGAGGATATTGCTCGACGTTGCGGCCTTCGTATTGGTACCTGGCATGCTGCTTCGCGATGAACGTATCGATCTTTTGCCGGAACGCCTCTGCGTCGAGGCCGTCGATCCCCAGCTCCTCCGCTGGTGCCGCCGACTGCCAACCGCCATTGTTCTCCGACGACTTGGCTTGCTGCACCTCCGCCCGCGTCGTGCTTGTACGGGCCGCTGCGTCGCCATGGAATGGGTGTTGAGGTGCATGTATGCCGGCGCTGGCGATCTCCTCGTATCGGAACCACTCGAACCACGCATGCTGCTTCGCGGCCTCATCCTTGTGCCGGAACGCCTCTGGGTCCTCGGACGACAACAAGGATGAAGCTGCGTCGTAGAGGAGGAAGAGGATGAAGATGATGGTGATTACGGCGAGGAACCAGAAGAGGCGCAGCAGCGAGGCGAGAAAGGACGCGGCGAGACGGTGGAGTGCGATGGAGGGGTTGTCGTGGAAGGCGGAGAGGAGCACGGCGAATAAGCAAACGAGTTGCAGCAACAGCGCAGCCCTGGCGTCGGTGGCAGCCATGTTCGCAGTCATCGGAGCGGCTGCTTGGCTGACGGCCGGATCGGAGGTTTAAATTTAATTTGAGGGTGGCGAAAATGACATCACCCGCTCGGCCCGTTTATAGCTAAGCTTCGTGACGTTCGGGGGCATGCCGCGCAGGACGGACGGACGGGAGGCCGAGCGGGAAGGAGAATAATTCGAAAATTTGAATTTGAATTTGAATAATTTCTCTTTTGATTGTATGGTCTGCAGCCCTGCTAGCTTCCAGTAATTGCATTGACTCATGCAGCTCAGCTGAACGCCTGAGTCATTGAAACTTGTTTCAAAATGAAATCAAAAAGGAAAAAGGTCCTACGTGTTCGTGTCTGGAACCCAAACTCATACTCAAGCCCAAACTCACTCAAGTGTCGAGATCCCATCGAGCAGTCGCCGCCCGAACCTTAGCACCGCCGGTGGGCGCGCTGGTCGCGGAGGGGGCAATGGGCATCGTCTCGGCAGCGGCGGACGTGCTTGTCGGTTTTCTCCCTGACCATCGCCATCGTGGCGCCGCTGCTCGCCGCGCAGTCCGTCCTTTGGAGTGGCGAAGCCAGATAGAACTGGCACCGAGGTCGATCTTAATACACGCTATGGTTTTTGTCTTTGAAAAGCAGTTTAGAACAGTGATATGTATTGAGTTTGCAAAAATTTATTAGGATCGGGGATCGGCTGACCCCGATGGCAATGGGGGGCTTCGCCTCCCCACACCCTCTACCTCGGCTTCTTCGGTGGCCTCATATGCCTAGAGAAGGTGTGAACTTACATGCGCATTAAAGATGCATGCCAAACTTGCATATTTTTCGGGTAACTCATTAGTAGTGATGAAAAAGTGTAAAAAAATCAATCACGTTGTCAGTTTGTTTCTGAAAACTTTTCCAAACCAATTCTATACCAAGCGGATAGATAATTAGCTTATCCCTCCTAATACGACACCGCTGTAACACACCACCACTCTAGGGTTGGTCTATCCACATTTTTCATGCTGACAATTAGAGCAACTCCAACAAAGACCCTTTTTTTGAGCCTCAAAAGCTAAATATTGGGTCTCAAAAAAAAAAAAAAAAACAACTTGAGCCCCTACTACAGCCCCTAAAATTGTTGGCCCAACAAAATTCCCTTCCGTGACCCGATATTTGTTGGGTCTATGCCAAGCCCCGAAACATCAATTTCGGCTGTTTTTTCGTCGCTGGCGGGCTTTCCTCCCGCTCCGACGGAATGCCGCTGGCGCCGCCGCTTCCTTGGCCCCCCGCGGCGCCGCTTCCTCGTCGTCGACATGCCGCCCGCAGCTTGCTCCACCTCTCGCGCACCCCCTGCATCTAGCTCGCGCGCGGCCCCTGCCCGTCCTCCCGCGAGCAGGAACAAAGACAACGCCGCCAGATCCGCTCGTTCTTCCTTCTTTGGCTGCTTCCGCTCCCAGCTGGTTGCCTCCCCTCCGTCGGTATACAACACCAGCAGCCTACGTGGCCCAGCTCCATCCTCTCTATGATAAACAGGCATGCTCCATCTTTTCTTTTGGGGTAAATCTGCTGACGAATGGAACAGCATGTGTTAACTTCAGAAATGTCATTTTTTCAATCGATATGAACAGCATGGATATTTTTGGCTGACTGTACACAAAGAGATTGAAGATAAAAGGGACACGAGAAACTTCAAAATGATCTTGTGGAGCATTTGTGGGCGTAACATGGCGCAAGTTAATTCTTTTGTTTGACTTTATGTTTCATGATTATGCTATTTGATTTGCAAACATGTTGTGGATTATGTTGTGATCGACTCTCATTAGATTCAGACCAAATTTGTATTCGAATTTAAATTGAAAAATTCATATTTTATTTGTAATTTGACGTGTGGTGCTTTTATTGTCATTGTTTAAATAAATTATTATATATTATGATGTTCTCAAATACATTATACATATAGTGTGTGAGAAAATAGAAGGATTTAAGAAGTAGGGGCCATGTTTTTGGGGCTACTTTGGAATTCGATTTAAGAAAACGAGACCCCCAAAAGTAGGGGAAGCACCCAAAATAAAAGTAGGGGTCTTGTTTTGGGACAGATGCTCTTTTTTTTTTTGACCGAAGTTGCACAAGGGAACCCCGACCTATTTTTTAATTTTTTAATAATACAAATCTATTTAAATTCGCCTCCCATAGGAGTCGAACCTGCGTCTATTAGGTGCTACTCGGATGCTCTAATGTCGGTAATTATTCTCTCCGTCCAAAAAATGTCGTTTTAGATTTTTCAACAATCACGTTTGACCATCCGTTTTATTCAATTTTTTGTATAATATTATTTATTTTGTTATGACATACTTTAATAATGATTTATTTATTTATTTGTGTAAAATTTTTAAATAAGACGAATGGTGATGTTTGAAAAACCTAAAACGACACTCTTCTGGGACAGAGAGAGTAGGACACTGCTCACTAGTAGCATGCATGTTTGTTTGGGGTTTGATGAGTAAATTGTGTTACAGGATGCAAATCTACAAAATGTGGCCACCTGGGTTATATACCTCACCAGCCATAAAATCTGGCATTTTTTCCAGCAACCAGTAGCTCTAGATTTCTCTCAAATATAATCTTATTATTTTTATGAGAAAAAATATAATCTTATTATTCATGCCGCCTCAAAGCAACCTAATTACCCTTTGGCATAAAAAAAAGCACTCTTTCATAGACATGGTGTCGTGTGTATGAATTTACAGCAACACAGAAACACAACCTGACCCTAGAGAGGAAGGCAGAGGATTGTAGTTCTATGTCTTGTTGACTACCATATAAAACTAGCCACTGTTACCCGCGCTCCGCTGCGGGTGACCCATTTAGGATAAGCATTGTATTTATTTTTAATGAGAACCGATTTGACCATCCTATTTTATCATTATAATCATATATATATCTAACAAAAAATTGTTTATCATTTTTATGAACTTATATGAAAATTTATTATGTTTTTGTTTGTTACACTTATAATGATCATACATCGTGTTTATTTAGTCTAAATGTAGGAGGAAGCTATGCTAGTTCATATTTAAAATAAAATACATATTTTGTAATCGATTTTTATTATGTTTCTCGAAGTAAGGGTCATGCATGTCTATCAATTGGAGCTTTTTTCAACTATGAACACAGTTAAAAATAAATAAAAGGACCCTAGAAGAAACTCGTTTTGGACATTGTCACGGTCTCTAAATATAACTTTGAATGCTATTTTTGCTATAAATATAGCCAATATATACTTTATAAAACTATGTTTCGTGATGAATCTACTTATGTCACTTTAATTATTTCCAACTTAACCCAAAAAGAATTTATTTATAGTTGAAATCTAAAATGTTTTACTTAAGGGAAACCTCAAAATTACTTTCTTTAGGAACATGGAGGGAGTATATAGTTTATTTATGATCAAGCAATAATGGTCTTTGACATTACAACAAAGATAACATGTCATGAGTATTAGATTAGAGTAATCCGGTGTATCCAATTTATTTTGTTTTTAGCAAAGTGGCTTATTTGTTCAGGAACTGCAATTGTGCAATTATCCATATTCATTAATAAATTGCAATTATGTTTATTTCTAGGAGGCAACTGCATGCATGTCTTTGATTTGTTACTTTGGAACAAGAAAAATCAAAGAGAGGGCATGTCTACAAGTACATATACACACCCATTTTGGTGGTACTGTATCGAGTGGGCATATATATGCCTTTCAAAGTTTTACGATGCCGCACATATATCACTTTACCACACAATGGATACGGCCAAATGTTGGCCTACCCCCTTAGGCTCGTTTGGGAACCACAAAAAACCCGTGGAAGCCTGACCCGGGGTGAGACTAATTAATAGTCATTACTATTTCGGGCATGCTGCATGTCTTGGGAGCGACGCCCGCCCCTTGCTTTCCTTCCCCCACTCCGTTTCTTGCTGCTGCATGTGCATGTCACAGGAGCGGCGCCCGCTTCGTCGTGGCGGGCATCCACGCCCGGGAGGAAGGACCGGTCCCTCGCGACCACGCCTCCGTTTCTCCTTGACACAATAGCGTCGGGGTCCCGTCGGGGTCCGCCTCCCTGGGAAAGCGCCGGGATTTTCCAAACAAGGCCTTAGGGTGCCTCGATGCACTCTCCTTCTTGTATCCATGGGATCGTTCGCAAACACAAATTTACCTTTTATACTTAAAAAATTCCCCAAATGTTGGTGAATAAGCTATTGGTAACCATGGTTGCGAGGGCAGGGGTAAAGACCAAGCTATCAATTGAGGTGGCCAAGGTGATTACAGGTGCTGACAAATGCTGCCAAGATGCAAATTTTTGCTCATCTTGACATCGCGACCAATAAGTTGAGTGTACATGATCGATGTGGTATTCTTCGATCACCTTCAGGCTCATTCCTACCACTACCAGAGACGTTCTTGTATCTTGATAGGATGGCAACTACAAGACCGCAGACCGCCATTGCAGCCAGAGACGATGTGCGTGAGCTCGCGCACCACGCCCTGCACTGAATGGGAAAGGTCCACACTGCCGAAGTAGGGGATGAAGCACCTCTGTGTGCCGTATCTCAAGGCCAGGTTTAGGCATCCACATTGTACATCAAGGTACTCGCCCCCATGCACATTTGTTGTGCAATGAGCAAGTATAATAAACGATGCTCCTAAATACATAGCACATAAACCAATTTAAGGACACTTAATAAATTGGGTCACTAGAGGGGAAGATGGAATGAGAATACATTCAGTAAATAATGGTAATTGTGGTAAATAAATTAAAACAAAAAATTTAACAATATCAAAACATTAAGAGGATGCAAAGTAAGAAGATCCGTCTAATCAAGAATAAGGAATATACTTTATTGGAGATGCATATGTACAGTCACATTACAAAACGTTAACAACCACACTATGTCTGCGACACTCACAATCATCAGCTATTCTATATGTGTCTAGAATAGGCCGCACACTAAGGATACAACGACGGAAAGGTGATGGAGGGGTGCAATGGAACAAACGAATATCATGTTTATATAGGCAAGATGAGAATCTTGGAATGCATCGTGAGCAAAAAAACAGACAAAAAAAAAAAAAAAAAAATCAAACTACAAAAATAGTTTGACATGACTTGGCATTACAGTAAGGCCACTGTGATGAGGTACAAATATATATGCAATGGACAAACATAACTTTCCTTTTCCCTACTGTGTAATGAAAGTGAAATATCATCATAGCTTACTGGGAATGTCCTCTCGATTATTTCCATGGTTCTCAGTACACTAAAAGCAAACCACGTTATAATGCAAGCACATAAACATATATATGCAATCATTAGCTATGGAAGTTTTTGAAGGGAAACAGGGGGATGTGCCCGCCCTTTTTGCGCTTTTATTGAATTTTGTAAAAACACAACACAATGCTTACAAGATGCCTCAAGTAACAAAAAAGTTTGAAAAATCTGAATGATTACACATAAGCTTCTAGCCATTGGGTAAATTATGGTGTTAAACTTTTTTTTGCTACAATAGTAACTTGAGAAAATTCTCTCTTGAAGAGCTTTCCAATGAAGATTATTAGAAAAGTTGTCATGGGTTCAAGTCTTACTAGACAAAAGTGTTTGATCAATGTTCAAAAATATCAAGGATCGATAATAATTTTGATGAGTTTTTTTTTCATGCTACAATGCATCATCTACACTATAAAAAACATATCATAGGAACGAAGAATAAAATACTTGCTCTATATTCATCGTAGTGATGCATTGATATTGCGAGAAAGCACAAAAAGCAGCATCAAGAGTCAATATCATGAACATGCATAATTACTTAGAAAGGACAAAAGGTTGGCATGTTGTGTGTTGTTGTGCTACACTACTACAGAATTGAACTTGCATGGTGTTTAATTTTTATTTTCCGTGGCGGGCATTTAGAAAATCGCCACGAAAAATAGTTGGCCTGGCAGCCCCCCGGCTAGGGGAAAAACCGTCACGGTTAATCGATTAACCGTGATTGTTTTATAATTTGCCGTCACGCGAAATCGGGCCCGGTTCTAGCGACCCAAAAGCCCATTTCGAGAGGCCACATATATATACAACACTTAGGGTTTCTCACTCACACAGTCTTCCTCTCCTCACCCCTCGATCCAGATTCAGAACCTCCTCTCCTCACCCGGTCTCTCTCCCTCACCCGGCCCCCTTCCTCACCGGCAAGACCCTCCTCTCCCCACTCCAAGACGGCGACGAGCCCCTCCCCGACGGCGGGCCGGGCGAGGAGCGGGGCAGCCTCGAGCGCCTCCCAACGCGGGCGGCCTCGCTCGCGCTCCGGCGGCGGCGCGGCGGCGGTGCGGCGGCAGCGCGGTGCGGGCTTGGCCCGCGCGGAGCCGCCGGATCCAGCGGAGGCATGGAGCTCCGATCCACGACGGCGGGCGCTCGAGCACGGCGGCATGGAGCTCGGATCCACGCCGGCGGCGGCGGCGACCTCCGAGCGGACCTCCCTCTGGCGTTCCTCCTCTTCCCGAGAGGCTGAGTGAAACCCTGGCGGGCCGGCGCCCCGGATCCAGCCGCGGGCCCGCTAGGGTTTCGGGGATTCGATTTTTATTTTTATTTATTCATTAACCGTGGCGGGCATTTTGTCCGCTACTTTAAAATCGGCCCATTTTCCGTGACCCTCCGAGTCCGTGGCGGACAAAATCTTAAAATCCGCGGAAAATGGTTTTTGTCGCCATGGTAATCGTTTATGTAGTAGTGCTAGCATAGATACTTGCATGAAGGGTAAATATAATGTACATGTGCATTGTCAGGCACAAGGGACAAGAAGTTTGGCCTAAGCATGTTGTTGGGCCAGCATGGATACCCTTCCGAATAAAGAAGATAGAAGGGCATGCAGCTTGCTGGATTCTATGACTGTGCAATCACTATTGATGAAAGCAATCCATCAATGCTGTGAGAAGAAAAAAAAACTATGCTATTTTTCTATATTAATTTATACCTGATTGGCTAATTATCTAACAGTATGTGCTAAGTAGACATTTTAATTGTTGAACCTGTTGCATTAGAATTGGTGTGTATGAAATGTCACCATCAAACTCTCTCTCAACACAGGGTAATACACACCAGAGTGATTAATAGTAACAAAAGGAGCCAATAGTTGTTACAATGTAGTCAAAGTGATGGATCAATAGTTGTTGATACAACGCATGCATGGCTTGGGGCTGTCTGGCTGCATGCATATGTTTGAAACTGCTTGTTACGAATCCTCCTATTCTCCCTTCGGTCCAATCACGAGAAGATAAAAACTCATAGTTAATAATAGGAACGAGGCGATCTGAGTCGTAGAAACCATATCAGACGGTGCTAACAAAGCAGGCTATCGTGGCCATGCTCACAGGCCGTGGAGACGGCGCGGCCTTATACTTTTAATACATCCACAAGAGTTACCGAAATGAAATGTTTGGTTATATCCACTGGTGCACAAAACTGTTGATACTAAATACTCCCTCCATCATAAAAAATAATTACGCGTCTCGCTTACCGATAAGTCAAACATTTCTTTGACCAAGTGTGTAAAAAAAAATAATCATATTTACAATGTGTAACAAGTATCAATAGATTGACATTGGAGCATTAATATTATTTTCTATATACTTAGTTAAAATTAAAAGAGTTTGACTTCTCTAAAAGCGAGATGTGCAATTATTTTAGGGACGGAGGAGTACGCTCAAAATACGTGGATTATGTCCATTATACCTCAACTGCAGTGTGATAGTGTCAATATAGCCAAAAGAACAATTAAATATGTGGGTTTTTCTTGACACATAAGGCTTTTCTCTACACTACATAATCAAATCACTGCAATATGCAATATCCATTACTTTTTTCATGCTTTCAAATTCTTCTATTGTTTTAATGTTTTGCTAACTAAAGCAAACACATCCTAAAACAGGCTCCATCAATCAAAATAATAATAATAAAAAAATTATAAAAAAAATCACGTAGGAAAAAAGGTCCTACGTGAGTGAAATTCTGAAACCCAAAGTCAAACTCAAACCCAAACTGACCCCGAGTCTCGAGATCCCATCTCATTCCCGGAGCACTCGCCGCCCGAGCGGAGCCGTAGCAGATCCGCCGGTGACCGCTTGTCGCGGAGGGGGAAAATGGGCATCGTCTCGGCAACGGCGGACGCGCTTGTCGCGGTTTTCTCTCCTGATCATCGCCGTCGCGGCGCCGCTGCTCGACGCGCAGTCCGTCCTCCCGCACACCCTCTACCCGGCGCCGCTCCTGGAGCTCAGCCGCTGGTACGCCGCCGAGTTCGGCGACTACCTCGTCGCCCAGCCCCCCAGGCTTCTTCCGCGGCCTCATCTACCTCGAGCTCGCCTTCCAGTGGCCGCTCGCCGTCGCCACGCTCTACGGCATCCTCACCCGCCGCCGCTGGGTCGCCACCACCTCCCTCATGGCCGGCGTCGCCACCCTCACCTCCATGGTAAAGTCGTCTTTCCCACCTCTCCCTTGTACTGGAGCCATGTATGTCAGGAATTTTGTGAGACTAGTATCTCAACGCTGCAGCTCTGCCCCAGATCCAAAACACTACCATGGTTGATGCACAATTGTACTCCCTCCGTTTCAATCGATTTTGCGATTTTGACTCATATAAAACTATGTTTGACTGCTCGTCTTATTCAAATTTTTATGTAAATTATAAAACAAACAAAACGTCATTACAATATCTTTAGTGATGTAATAAGTCATAACAAAAGTGGTAATATTTATTAAAAAAGTTGAATAAGACGAGAGGTCAAACACACGTTTATATGAGTCCAAGAATCGTAAAGTAATTGAATCAAGGAAGTACACTTAAATCAGTTCAGTTGATGTGGAATCTAAACATAGTTTCTCGTTCGCTGATTGAATATGATTGGCTGATTGTTCAAATGAAATAGTGCTCGAAGAGGTTGTAGATCCATAGGATTCAGAATTACTTCCATATATTGTTTTAGCGTATCAATTCCATTTCTTGCTGTTGGTAATTCCCCATAATGTCAAGGTACTGCCAACATTTTAAAATTTTGATGTTCTCTGAACCATTGTTCCTTTTGAACCCATATGTGCTATAGATATTTATATTCAGGTGAAATCTCAACTGCAGTGTCTCGGATTAAAAGATAGGAGGGAAAAAAAATTCATGTCGCGATATCAGATACCAAATTTGTTTTAAAAATATCAGATACCAAATCATTATAAAATTAAGTATTGACTCCCTGAAGGAATGACTACCTGTTATGCTAGATGGGGAGCATTTTTTTTTTTTTGGTTCTTCCATGTAACAATGTGATCTTCATTGCAGTCTGCAGTTCTTGGTGAGATGTTGGGTTCAGGCAAAGCAACACCAAAGTTGCTTCAGATGTATGCTCCTTTTGCCGTTTTTGCTGTCATTGCCATTCTTCGTGGACTTTTCTCAGGCCCTGGGCGCACTACTGCTGGTTCATCACTTGGGCCTTCTGCCAGGAAGAAGAGGGTCTAGATCAGGTTTGTCCTCCCCACATTTCAACAACTGTTTAGTATCCTATTCCTGCATATGTTTGGAAAAGCTAGATGATATTAGTTCAAAATTGGTCCTGGAAGCCCTTATTTTTTTTTTTTAGCCCTTTTGACCTTGTCCTGCGAAATAATATATAGTTTTTATCTGTTTGACAGATTAATTCAACTATTTATTTAAGGATGGATGAGTTCTGGCATATAAGTTTGACACCATGTTTCATTGTCAGTTTGTTTCTAAAAACCTATAGTAACCAATTCTAGACCAAGCAGATAGGTTGATCCAAACACCACTCTGTAGTCTGTACTGTTGTTCTGTCAACGTTTTCCATGCTGACAATCAGGACACTGCTCATAAGTAGCATGTTTGTTTGGGGTCTTATGAGGCCATATAACATTATGTTACAGGATGCATATCTACAAAACCTGGCCACCTGGGTTATATACGTCACAAGCCATAAAATCTGGCAGTTTTTCAGCAGCAGCCATAAGCTATAGATTTCTCTCAAATGTAATCTTATTATTCATACTATGTCAAAGAACTCCAATTGCCACTGGGCTATTTTACGGTGCAGTTTCATAGATGTCGTGTCTGACTTTACAGCTACACAACAGAAAGACTTCACCTGAACTGATAAGAAAATATACGATTGTAAGGTCTATGTCTTGTTGACTACCATATAAAATAGATCCACAAGAGTTACTAAAATGAAAATGTTTGGTTATATATACCATTAGTACTCTGCAAAGCTGCTGATACTAAATATGCTCAAAATATGCGAGTTATGTCCAGTTTAAAGCTCAATTGCAGTGTCATTGCCAAACGAACACATAAGGCTTTTCTCTACACTATATAATCAAATCACTGCAATATGCAGTATGCATTGCTTTGGATGCTATCATGTTCTTGTATTGTTTTTCCTCAATCTGTTCTTTTAAAGTTGCCCTTATCATTGCAGGGATTCTTGGAGAATTTTTTGTTTTCAGACATAGTTGTGCCAAGATTTTGTCAGGATGAGGTTCCTATCCCCGGTACTTAGCATATACATGTTGAAAAGCAAGATAATATTAGTGGCAACTTCTCTAGGTTGCGTTCAGTTCCCTGAAATGTGATATTTATCTTGCCTTTATTTTCTTTCCCCTTCGATCACGTATTGCTAACTAAGACATTGTTTTGTTCACTTGATGAGCTGATTCAACTCTGGCATTGTTTCATAAATCCCTGTTGTTTGTGGTCCTAAATGCATAAATTTCTAGGCGTTTTGGCATTGGTACATTTTTTGTTTAGACAAAGGAAGCTTTATTTCGAGATGAAATATAATCGTGTGTAGTGTTTTTACTACCATTTTGTTCAGAAAGCCCATCCTAACCAACCAATCCTTGATTCACTCCAAACCCGTGCTTCATTTTTCATGTCATATTTCGAGGATTTACTTTTAGGCATACTAGTCAAGACAAGCGCTACAGCAGAGGAAAGTGGCAATACTCCATTGATGTTGTGCAGATCATGAGTGGACCCTGAGTCTGCGGCTGCTGAATTCATTAGCAATTTCTTGCGCGACCTGCTGAAACCTGAAGCCAGATAGGCATGTAAGTGGAGGATATTGATCATCGAAAGAGATTTGGATGAGTTGATTGTCTATTCTACTGCTTGTTCTATAACTAGTTATATATTGCTTGTTTGACTAACCAAAAACTAGTGGCCGGTTATTTATGGCTTTGCGTGATAGTTTAAGGAACAGTGACTGGATATGAATATTATTATCACATTTCGTACTAGTATCTGATACATGTTCATCACAGAAACTAAGATCCAATCCGTTGCGTCATATATTCAACCTACTTTATTTATTTTAACTAGTATCTGTTCTTGTTGGATGATTGTTCGTTGGATGATTGTAGGCACTGTAGATTTACAATAGTGTCTATATGTAAGCTTTCAACTTAATTATGAAACCGCTTTATATATAGTCTTATAGGAGGAGCAACTGGAAATGTTTTTTTTTCCCATCTCTGGTCTAGCTACGACGCATGGACAATTATTCGCGAATACCCCTACGACATCCCAACTACGATGATTAAATTAAATTAAATGCGTGTTGAACGATCTGGCAACAAGCTGGAGCCAGAAGATGAGCGTGAGATAGACGAGGTGGGCAACCCATACTCTATTGTATCCTCACTCTAGTAGATAATGGGTTGCTCTCTTATGTCTCGTGTGTATCGGGGGAAAAGATCCGTCCACTCACGAAGAATCGTCAGCATATCTCATGGAATTGGTATGCATCACTTGAACTAATCTTTTCGATGATGTGATCTCACATACAAAAGACAGACATTTCTCGGCTTACTTGACCCAGTTGGGCTCTCACACCTTGCAAGTTGTTTGGAGTCTTATATGTGTAATCGCTGTCAACTCTATCTGCAAGACTTGCAACTCATTTGTTGGGGGGCGATTAGACGGGACTTATGAATATTATATATTGTTGCATCAAAACATCTATAAGATTTTACTGTGAAAACTTAAAAGGTTAATGAAAGAATTAAATGAAACACTTCCAGATTATTAGATATAAAATTATAGAAGAATGCGACTGTAGAGAAGTACCATAGGAAACCCGAGCTTTGGTCGCCCCTCGCTGGCGACTGGGGCTCCAAACCCTCCGTCCGGGCCGCCGCCGCCGGAGGCGGGTCGGGGAATCGCAAGGCGCCCCGGGCGAGGCGGCGCGGCCGCCAGAGGGAGCCGCGGCGCTCCACGCGGGGAGGAGCTCAGCGCCATGGCGCTAGAAGCCACGGCGAGGTGCGGCGGAGCTCGCTGGGGCCGTGGACGAGGTGTCTGGGGAGGTGGAGGAGGTTGGCGCGGGCGACAAAGGGTCTTCCTTTTTGCCAGCGGGCGACGGTGAGGCCCGTCGGCGACATCGTTGGTCTGGGTACCGATCCGCCTCCCTGCAGCCGTTCTCGGGTGCCCCATATCCCGATCCGCGCGCCGGCCATGGATGGCGCCTCCGACGCGCCGACGGCGTAGGGGCTTGAGGTGCTAGGACTGCTCGGCCTGAGTCCGTTCCCTGGACGACGAGCCGAGGGCGGCGCGGGCGGCATCGGCGGACAGCGGCTTCTTGTTGCTTCGGCTCCACCATGGTGGTGGGGTTATGGCGGCATGGGCGGTGTCCTGAGGTACCATGGTGGTACCGCGGGCATTGTCGCCGCTTTTTGTCCGCCGACTTCTCGCCGCACGGCAGCCGTGCAAAGAGGTTGGGATTGCTCTCGCGTAAGCTTTGGTAGCGGCGCCCGGCCGCTCTCCCTGGGGGCGCCATTGTGGAACGACACCCACCGCTCGCATGTGAGGTTTCGGTGAAAACCATGTCCATTCGTGGGACGAAGCCGGCGGGGCGCCCGGCGCCATCCTGGAGGTGTCGCTTCTTGAGACCGAGCTTGGCTTGGTGCTGGCCGACCGGTGTGTCGCCATTGGTGGGAGGATACGGCCTTGGTTGGAAGTGTCCCATTGGGTGGTGGTGGCTCATTCATGGCTGTAGGTGGTGGGGTGGCGGCAGTTTGCGGAGGTTGGCTTGTAGGTGGGGGGTCGCATGGTGGTGGTGGTGGGGGACCCGGGCGTTGGGGGACGGTCCTCGTCTATGCCGCCCCTCCCCTCTCGACTTTGGCGGGGCCGTGGCGTGGCGTGGTAGAGGAGGCAGACTTCAGCTTGGTGCCTGGTTGGCGGGCAATGGCCGCTTGTGTGGTCGGGCGCGTCGATCCTCTCCGGTGGGGCTTCGCTGGGGTGTGGCGGCGGCGGCGGTGGGTCGCCATTTTTCCCTCTAGTGTGTGGAGCTGGTGGAGTTGGCGGTGGCGGCCGCCGCGTGTCGATGACCCAATCCGACCGAGCGGTTTTGATGGTTGCTTTCGGTTGATGCCCCAATCCAACCGAGTGGAGCTTTCATGTTTTTATTTATTATTCGATCCGCCTCGTTCGCTTGGTGGTGTTGTGTGGGTTGTTGGTTTCAAGTGTTTGCTCGTTGTCGATGACCCAATCCTACCGAGGGGTTGAGGCTTGTGTCAATGTCTCAATCCGACCAAGCAAGGAGTTGAGTGGGCTTAGTTGTGGCGTGAGTTGAGTTGACTTGGTACCTAGGTGTGCAAGTGGGTAAGTAGGGCCCCTCCACAATTGTTTGGTTTTTCTAGCCTGGTTTCTGTCATAAAACTGGGCTGGCACTTGCCTTTCCCTTTATTTGTCTAATTGAAATTGCGGCAAAGCTTTTGACGTCCTTTCGAAAAAAGAGAAGTAGCATGACATGGATGTCTTGTATTTACATTGACTCTTGTATTGTCCGTGCTAACGCTTGCTATGGGCTACATCAAGTCCAGAATTCACTTATGGTGAATCCTACGCAGGCTATCTGATACAATAAAACTTTGTGTTGTTGCATGGACATGTGGAACTTTAGTTCATTATAAATTTATAATAGTGACTCGACAAAGTATTTATGTTGAAGCCACCAAAATATCTGTATTCAAATAGGAGTATACAGTATCAAACAGACATGGCAATTGCATCCAGACTAGTGAACAGTTAAGATACAAAGACATATATATATATATATATATATATATATATATATATATATATATATATATATATATATATATATATATATATATATAGAGGTATGTTATTAGGAGCTTAGGGCTTTCTTTAATTAGAGGGAGCCCTGGCCCATCTACAGCAAGCTGGTTCCACCGAACCAGCATACACCGACCTGGCCAAACCACCCGGCGAGCTGAGCTGGAATGGACCGAACCAAATGACAAGCCCACCCTACCCCACCCACTCCGGACTCTCATCTCTCCCCCACCCCACCCCACCCTACCCCCTACCACCCCCAATTTCTCATTTCATTTTGAATTCGCCGTGGCTCCAGGCACCTCGCGTGGCTGTGCTGTAGGCTTCCGGCGGTCGAGCGAGCGCCAACGCCGGTGAGCTCGTGGCCGGCCAGCGACCCTCCCCACCGCGGCACGCAGTGGCACCTCCGACGTCCCGGCGCCTGCTCCCTACTAGGGCCCGCGGCGGCGCCCTCCATGACTTGCCATGGTGGGTCCGGCTGGGTAGGCGGAAGGGCGGATTGCCACCAGATGCGTGGCCCCTGTTGTTGGTGCGGCCAGATGGGGCGCGGACCATCCCGTGTCGACGGCGTGCCACGGCGGAGATCCAGCCCCGACGCAAGCTGCGGCCTGTGGTGCTGACGCTCTGCTACAGCACAGTGGCCGGATCGAGCTCTGCCAATACATGAGAGCGGCAGATCCAGTGCGAAGACAGGTGCTTCCTCCCTCTCCAGCGGCATCTCGTTCACCTCCCCTCCCCATGTGGGCATCCCTTTTCTGAATCGCGTCTGGTTCGACGCAGCCGGCGGGAGTCCCGATGGCTGCAAGCGGCGGCCTGGTCGGCGAAAGGCCCAACGATCATGCATGACCCGATGGCAGGCTGGGGTCTCCAACACGAGGCAGCAGTAAGCTGGATGGGCAGCGAATATTAGCATTGATCCGTGCGGATCTCACCAGGTTCGTAAATGATTTTTTATTCTAGTTCACTAGATTTGTTCGAGTGAGATTTCCATTCAATTCATGGTCTTCAAAGTTCCTTGCACAATTAATTAGCCTTATTTGGTGATCCAAAATGCAGGTGCGATGCAATCTCAAAGAGAGAAGCAAAAAAAGGATTCTTGGCTCAGATGTCCGACCTATGCAGTTCAGGTTCAAACTTTTTATGCTTATGTCTCATATGTGTGTAATGAATTTGTAAAAAAAAAAAAATCTTCTAATATTTAGCTGTATGAGATGGGGTCTCGGTGTGCGTGGATTAAATTTTCTCATATGCATGTTCCGCATGATGCTTCCCCATTTTATGAATGTGACATTGATTGTTTACTCTTCACTAAAATACAATGAGCAAAATGGATCCGGTTGTGACAAGATCAAATATTTTTTCTATGCCATGTTTGAACTTTTTTTGCGCGGTGATAAATTCCCAGCTTGTATTCGGTGAACTGATATGCTCATATTGGCTTCCTTTTTCTGCACTCAGGGTTGCTGGTTTTTGTAAGTACATTTGGTCATACTTGTGTGTATGTGTCAGATTGTTCCCCATTCCATGTGCATAATTAAGATGCCTAAAATGCATACAAAAGCTTAAATGAAAGCTAGTTGTGCTCACGTTGATTATCCATACGAGTGAATGACAAGCAAGCAATTTTTCTATGCAGTTTTAGGGGGAGCATGCTTCTATCAGAGGTTCAAGCCTCCAAGGATTGACGAGAGCTCCATCCCCTTCACCTGATGTGGCGGTGCCTCTGGTGAGGAATGTAGCCATAGGTTTCAAACTTTTATGCCAACCGCGTAGTAGCTTGTATGCTTCCCCGCGACATGTTTTTAGCTTATTCAAAAAAATATTTATTCTTCATATATTCATATGTTCCATGCAATTCAATTGAACCAATATGAGGTCACATGTATTTGCTAACGCACAAATCAATTAGCTTCTTTTAATGTAGCTTGCATGAATTTCAAGAAATAGGTTTCGTGCCTTGCTAAAAACTTGTTTCTATGCCTTTCTTGCTGCTATAAAGTTTTTGTGCCTGTTAAAATAACTAATGGTTGCTTTCATCTTATTGGAACTGGAGCGGCGTGGATCGATCCATGCGGACGGCTCCTGGCGGTAATGTGTCGTGGATGCCCACGCATGGTGCCCCTTGGCGGCATCTTCAGTGACCCGTGACTCCTTGACAACGCCGTAGTGCTGCCAAGGCAAGGTCGACGCCAACTACAACCCTCCCAATGTCACCTGATGGCGTTAGCTTGACATCATTGCCACAAGGTCAGTGATTGTTTCTGGCATTTTTGGGGCTGCGTGTCCTGTTCTTGATGGATGTATTTTATATGTGTGAGTGTCAAGAAGGAATCTTCTCAACTCATTCATGTGCAATAAGTAGGATGATAGATTCATATAAATAAATGTAAGGACTTCATATAAATGTTAGACTGGAATATAACTCTTTGTGTCAAGAGTTTTATGCTTTTGCATCTAAAATGTTTCTATGGACAGCAGCATGCATATAAAATATTTTGTTAGGACTGCTGCACATTTCTATGCATTATTGGATCATATTTCCATGCATTACTGGAATGCACCTGAAAATGTAACTGGATTTGTGCAGGACAATGGGGGTAGCTGTGGTGGTGGCTCCCATGGGAAGTAGTAACTGGTGAGCTAGGGTCGGCTGTGGTGCCAATGGGATCGCCGGCGGATTATTTTCATAGCAAAATGTTACTGTTAGTAATAAAAAATGTAAGCAAATTTAGCTCTCGCCACTCTGGATGGAATATTTTCTGACTAGAGTTTCATAGCAACTACTTACCATTACAAATAGATGAAATATAAGTTTTTCATTATTTACTTAATGATGAAACAATTCTATAAGAAATAAAAAAGTAGTCTGACCAGCAGCAAACATCTTGTTCCTGAACTTGCCGGGCGTGTATGTATATATTTGTGTCATGGCTGATGTCCCTCCATTGTTGCATGCAGGTTAATAGAGTTGCCAATCTATTTTTTTCCCAAGTCCACTGGCACTGACTCAAGTAGCCAGGTGAGGACTAATGTAGATATGCTAGCCTAGGTTAGTGCATTGATGCTACTGTGTTAGCATTAATAGCAACATGTGTTAATTGTGTTGCCATGTGCCGTTGAAACTTATTTTGGATGCATAGCAACCTAGGTTATTTTGGATGCAACTATGGTCATGTAAGCTATGTTTCAATCTAATTTGGATGCCTAGAAATTGAAAAAAAGGAATTCTAATCTTTGAATGCGTAGAAATTGAAATCATATATTTTTGAATGCATATAATGTGAATGAAATTGAAACCTTAATTTGTGAATGCATAGAAATTGAAACATATTTTTTTGGATGCATACAATTTTTTTCAATTATTTTGATATAGAAATGCATAGCATGTCTGCTGATTCCTGTGCAATAAGTAGGATTCTACGCTTCTTGTGCTAAGATTCCTTACACATCCCTTCCTTCTTCCTTGTAGGGCTGAATGCATTCGGTAGCTGACTTCAAAACTAGTCTCAATGTTAGTTCTGTTCCTCAAAATTTATTTTTACTTTCCTTTGGTTACTCTGCTTATATCCATAAATTTCTACGCATGGTGGAATGGAATTTTGAGATCTAATTAGAATAAAAATTTGGATGTTTACGCATGAACTTCTGCTGCATAGAAGCTTGTTCATTATAGATTGTATGCTTCCTATGACATGTTATTAGCTTCCTCAAATTATTTATGCTTCACTAAAATACAATGAGCAAAGAGGATCCGGCTGTGGAAGATTAGATAAATTTCTATGCCATGTTTAAACAATTGATTTAGATGGAGATACTACCTAGATGATTTAAACAAAGACGGAGACACTAGAAGGCATCCAAAAAGTTGATTTAGTTGGAGATACTACCTTGGTGATCTCTCACGTTATTTTTCTATATGCACAATTACAGTAAGACCACTACACACAACCTGCTAAATCAAACTCCGGGGAGCACGCATGCCTTGTGTGTGATTTTTTTTATGCTTATTATGCCCATGTGTCTATGCATGACTAAGCTGTAACATTGCTATGCATTCTAATGTAGTTTTTTGATATAAGGCTTTTATGCTTTTCTCTGATATATGATGTGCCATGAAATTGTTATAATCCAGTGATCCATGCATAAAAATCTACAACAGACTAGAGATAGCAGAGTACAACAGAGTATAATACTAGAGATACCATGCATATTTTGTACATTGCTGGATTATGTCTCCAGACTTGGTTCAAGCAGATTTCTATGCATTATTTTCATAAAGGATTTCTTGTACTTATACAACAACAACAACAACAACAACAACAACAACAACAACAACAACAACAACATAGCCTTTAGTCCCAAGCTAGTTGGGGTAGGCTAGAGATGAAACCCATATGAAACAAAGTATAAAAAGAATTAAAAAAGGCACAAGGCAAAAAGATAAAGATAGGGTAGATAGAAAAGGAAACAAAGTCATGGTTCGGGCACGTTGATAGCTAGCCTCCATGAGCTCCCCGTCCAAAGCTAAATCCTTGGAGATATTCCACTTCTTAAGGTCTCTCTTAACCGCCTCGCCCCAAGTCGGTCTAGGCCGACCTCTACCTCTCTTTACATTATCTACCCGCTCTAGAACTCCACTACGCACCGGCGCCTCGGGGAGGCCTCCGTTGAACATGTCCAAACCATCTCAACCGATGTTGAATCAATTTCTCCTCGATAGGAGCCACCCCGACCCTATCCCGAATATCTTCATTCTCGAACTCTATCCCTTCTAGTATGCCCGCAAAACCAACGCAACATATGCATCTCGCCACGCTTAGGCTCTTTGGACATGTCGCCTTTTTGTAGGCCAACATTCAAAGATCATATTGCATCGCCGGGCGAATCACCGTCCCTATAGAACTTCCCTTTTAGCTTCGTGGCACCCTCTTGTCACATAGGATGCCGAAGCTTGACGCCACTTCCTTAGCCAACCTATCGCGATTCTATGTCTAACATCTTCATCAATGTCGCCATCCTTCGTAGCATAGATCCTAAATACCGAAAAGTATCCTTCTTGGCCACCACTTGTCCATCGGTGACGCCCCCATCCTCGTGCCTAGTCGGGCTAAAAGTCGCACATCATATACTCGGTCTTGGTCCTACTCGGCCTCGAACCCTTTCGACTCTAGCGTGTGTCTCCACGGCTCAACTTTCTATTTACCCCTGCTCTACTCTCGTCCACTAGCACCACATCATCAGCAAAAGAGCATACACCAAGGGATATCACCCCGTATATCCCTTGTGACCTCATCCATCACCGAGTAAATAGATAAGGGGGGTCGACCCTTGATGTAGTCCTATGTTAATTGGAAAGTCACTGGTATCGCCATCACATGTTCGAACACAAGTCATCGCATCCTTGTACATATCCTTGATTAGGGTAATGTACTTAGTTAGGACTTTGTGTTTTTCTAAGGCCCACCACATGACGTTTCTCGGTACTTTGTCATACGCCTTCTCGAGGTCAATAAAGACCATGTGCAAGTCCTTCTTCTGCTCCCTAAATCTCTCCATCAACTGTCGTACTAAGAAAATCGCCTCCATGGTCGACCTCCCGGGTATGAACCCAAATTGGTTTTGGGTCACACTTGTCAGCCTTCATAGGCGATGCTCGATAACCCTCTCCCAAAGCTTCATCGTATGGCTCATCAGCTTAATCCCCCGGTAGTTAGTACAACTTTGAACATCTCCCTTATTCTTAAAGATTGGTACTAATATACTTCGTCTCCATTCTTCAGGCATCTTGTTCGACCGAAAAATGAGGTTAAAAAGCTTTGTCAGCCATACTCTACCGCTCTCGCTCCCAGACATCTCCACACCTCAATGGGGATGCCATCAGGGCCCATCGCTTTACCTCCCTTCATCCTCTTCAAAGCCTCCCTGGTCTCTGCCTCCTGAATCCTCCTCACAAAGCGTCTACAAGTATCGTCAAAATTTCTTGTACTTATGCATTTTTTTAAATGTTTGATTTGTAGGCCTCCATCCACCGAGCAATGGGGTGATGTGCTACATCATCTACCATGAGGCAAATGAGCAAATGAATTTCACAGAAGAAATAGAAAGGCTCTGCCCTTCTAGCTTGTAAATTAGAACAGAAAATACTCCCAGAAATATTGAGAGGTTGTGCCCAATAGCTGGAAACACATACACACTTCTGGCGGTCAGTTTTTGTTGGTTGCATATAATAGTGGAGATACTAAATGACCACGTGTTGATGTTGCTCTTTGGCTTAACTGGGCTTTGATGTTTGAGGCAGATGATTTGTGTATAATGTATCCAGGTAGTTTGACTGTTAGACCCTATTTTCTCAATCCTTCTATATTTTGGGAAGTTTATAACAAACGATGTGCTAGAACTTAATTATTCTTGCTTGATCTTCATTTTTTGATATTGTTGGACCTTCTCTATATCTAGGTCAAGTTTATATACCAAGCACGTGCAAGGTGTGAAGGAGCAATAAGTAGTTATGTGATCTAATCGAAGCATTACTTGCATTGATGGTGGATCATCAGTTTTCTATGCAACATTGCAAAGAGATTTTATGCACCAATCTAGGCCATGATGAAAGTGGTGTCCGAGCGGATATGTAAAAGGTTGATCTAGTCGAAGCATTCCATGCATTGATGGTGCATCATCAGTTTTTTATGCAGCATTGCAAAGAGATTTTATGTACCAATTCTAGGCCTTGATGAAAGTGGTGTCTGACCAGATCTGGAAAAGGTTGATCCAGGTACCACCTGCAGGGTGGGTCTACGATCGTCTACAAACGTCAGCGCAGGAACCCATCGCCCACGCGCGCGCCTGATTGGGTCAGACTGCTTTGGTGGGTGGGTGCGGCTGGGGCTCCCAATTCTTATTGGCAGCCCAGGACTCCCAATAGTGCAGCCCTATATATATATATATATATATATATATATATATATATATATATATATCTATATATAGGGTGATCTTATGGGAGCCCTGGGCTTTCAATAGCTAGGGGAAGCCTCCAACCAGCTTCCCTGGTCTGGCCTCCACCAGCCTGGGTGGCACGCGCGCGTGGGTGGCCCGCGGTCCCAGCCAGCCCACCCAGCCCAACCAGACTGGACGCATATAATTCAGGTCGGAAATGCGTACGGACTTTTTGTTACGACGATGCATACAAATCAGTGGTTTAGGTGCATTTGAAATAGTTATGTCGACGCATACAAACCTTCCGCACGCTGGTTGTTCCACTTGACACATACTGACATAGGCTGACACATGCTGACATGCACGCATCCACTGAATTTCATCCGTATTTTCACGATAATTCTTCAACGAAGCATCGGATTCAAAAACGGTTTTCACCATTGAACTCCTGACATTTTTGTGTACGATTCAAGCTCCATTTTGAATATTTTTTCAAAAATTTTGAAATTCAATTTTTTTTTGCATGATTGGATGCATATATTCACTAATCGGGGTGCATATAAACGTTTTGGCGTCTGCATAGCATTGAAATTCGTGGTTGAGATGCATATATTCACTCATCTGGATGCATACAAATGTTTTGGCATCGGCATTGCATAGAAATTTGTGGTTGAGATGCATATATTCACTCATCCGGATGCATATAAATATTTTTACGAGTGCATACCAACGTGGCATGGGCTCGTCATCTCCAAAATTTGAATCGTGCCACATAAGTGCAGATTGGATGCATATATTCACTAGTCCTGATGCATATAGATGTTTTGGCATCGACATTGCATAGAAACTAGTGGTCGAGATGCATATATTCACTCGTCTGGATGCATATAAACATGGAGACATATCGTCTTCTCGAGAATTTGAATTTTGAATCATGACTCTGTTCCACGACGAATCATATAATCACAATCCATTGCACATGAAGCATATAAATTAAGGTTGAGGTGCATACAAGTATAAAAAAGAATTATGCATACAAATCAAATAATCACAATCCATTGCACATGAAGCACACCGATTTAGATGGAGGTGCGTGCAAGCATAACAAAAAATAAAAGAACGGTGCATACGGGTCAAATAATCATGATCCATAGCACATGCTTGCATTGTCACCTCCCACTAGTACCATGCATACAAATCCATCACACCATGCATACACATCACACGAACATACAACCACATCACACATCGCATACAAGCTGTTTCCACATGTCGTTGTCATCCTGCCCTACACGCTCATGCCGCCGCCATCACGATTCCATGCTCGTCCGCGCCGCCGCCATCGTCGTCGCCACCAGTGTGCAGGTACACCACGCGCCGTCATCACCATAGCCTGTATAGAAGCATAAAAAATTAATAGAAGAACAGTGCATCATAATCCATGAACATGAAGCATATAATTTAAGGTGGAGGTGCATACAAGCATAAACAAGAACAGTGCATACGGATCAAGTAATCGCAATCCATTGCATATGAAAACATACAAATTAAGGTGCAGGTGCATACAAGCATAAAAAGTTAATAGAAGAACAGTGCATACAGATCAAATAATCACAATCCATTGCACATGCTTTATGGAAACAAGCATACAAACCTTATGATCTATCAATTTCACTATACATACAGTGATGGAGGTGCATACAGATAAGCTTGAGGTGCATACAAGCATAAAAAACAATGCATACAGATCAAATAATCACAGTCCGTTGAAAATGAAGCATACAAAATAAGGTGGGGGTGGATACAAGCATAAAAAAAATTAATAAAAGAATAGTGCATACGGATCAAATAATCAGTACAGTGCATACACATCAAATAATCACAATCCATTTCACATGCTTGCATTATCACCTCCCCTATTATCATCACACTATGCATACAGGACACGCAAGAAGCATACAAACACATCACACACAGCATACAAAGTTCAAGATTAGGCCTATTTTCATGCACAGTTCAAAACTGAACTTCACTGTACATTTAAATTTTCAGAACTGAACTTACATTTAGAAAGGAAACTCATTGGCAGAATATAAAAGTGAAGCATAGTGCATATGAGATATACTGATGTAACAAGAATCTCAAAGATGTTACAACTTGATTGAAAAAGAAGAACATGGAAGATTGGCCACGACCATGTGCTCGCGGATCCGCGCTACTGACGTGCAGCCTGGATGCATACAAACAAATCAAAAGAATTCATACAAAATCGAGAGGTCGACAGAGAACAAAATCGAGAAGAAAAAACTAGCCGCCTACGCACTGTTTCATGAGACGCCGAACAGATCAATCATGGTGGAGCGGCCGCCGAGACAAGATTGCTCCCCGCCGCTTGTGACCGGATCTCGAGCGGGCTCTATCGCCTTCCTTACCCGCCTACTTGACCATCCATTCAAATTGCTAAGCCAAACGCACCTTTGCCTAATCTTGACGCAAGCAACACCAAGAATTAAAAAATGCTCCTGCCCGGACATGCTAGTAATGAAGCATAAATAATTCATCATTAGGTGCATACCGAAAATTGATCCCGTAGAAAGTACTTGCATACGTATTGCGAGGAGAAGCGCGCCAGCAAGATTGCTCCTTGCCTACCGACCGGATGATGTGCCGATGTGAACAGGGCTGCTGCCGAGGCGAGTCCTTGTTGCTTCTTGTTCGCCTCGCGCCACGCCGCTCCTCATCGGCCGCTACTCGGGAAGGCCGCGTAGCGCCGAGGCCACCGAGCCTACCGCGCCAAGGCTGCCGGACGGGAGGGGCATCGCCGCGGCCGCGCACATCGCGAGGAGGGGCCGTGGCCGGAGGCCCGCCGCGGCCGGTGTCATGCGCCGGATGAAGCGCCGCACCATCGCCGGAGGGCCGGGCCGCGCGGCGCCGGCCACGCCATCGCCGATGGGGGAGGGTGGGAGCTGATCCGGTTCGGGTGGAGGGTGCGGCCGGGATGGACCGGATAGCTGGGAGCTTAGGGTTTGAGGTATATATGGGGCCCCTAAAGGTGGGCCGGTGGGCGGGCTGGTTTGGGCTAGCGGGCAGCTGGTTTGGTGCAACCAGTCTGGCTAGTTTTGGTCAAGGCTTCCCAAAAGCTATTGGAAGCCCAAAGTTCTCCCAATAGTATGTATATATATATATATATATATATATATATATATATATATATATATATATATATATATATATATATATATATATATATATATATATATATATATATATATATATATATATATATATATATATGGGTGAACTACTGAATTTAATAATCAATAGCTAACCTCTGTTTTCTTCTTCCATTATTCCATCGGCCACCTACCCCTGGCCCGGCCGGCCCCCACGTGACTAGGTAGTAGCAGTAAGCTCCATGGAAAATGTCGAGCTAGCCGAACGTGTTCTATTCAAACAAGTTGTCCGGTGCCGTCGTTCCTGAGTGTGCACAGGCCGGATAGATATACATATACGTACACGTAGATGTGGGCATCACACGAGAAGGTTGCTTGACTTTGTCGAGTGTGAACAAAGCACTCGAAAACGACAAGAAGGACCGCCCTCATCTTCTACTATTGGACTACGTACTCCCCCTCCGTCTTAAAATAATTCATCATGTTGACCTTTAAGACATCACAAGCCACCACACGCCTTATTCAAATTATTTATACAATTTAGAAAAATAAATAAATTATTATTAAAATATCTCTAATAATAAAATAAGTCACATCAAATTGGATGATGTTTATATAAAAAATTTGAATAAGATTTAACGGTCAAACATAACATCTTAAAGTCAACATGATGAATTATTTTTTGCAGACGGAGGGAAGACCGATATGTGATCGATCTCTATCGTCGGAGATGGCGTAATGGCGTTGCACACTCCAATCTCCATGCATCCACCTCGATCACTAGTCACTACTCAGAGCAACAGGCAACATGCAAAGACTAATCAAAGGTGTCCAGCTAATGTGGCCATATAAAAATTCGTCCCAGACTACAGGACTTCCGGCGCCCTGGGCCCCTGCATCAGGATCAGGCTGGCTGCCAAGCTGACGTCGCGTTCTCATGTGCCGCCGTTGCATGCTGCCACACACCGGCCGCGCCGTGTGTACATGTACGTGCCACTACCACAACGAACCCACCCCGGCGCGCGGCTCAGCTATATAGCAACAGCTGGCCTGCAGGCCAAAAAACAGCCGGTGCCGCAACCTACACACAACAGCCACGCCCCGATCGACGACTGCCGCCTTCCTGCTAGATATATCCTGCTGCTTCTCCGGCCAGAGAGTGATCGATCAGCTAGCCATGGCCACCGTAGACGCCACAACGACGGAGTCCGGCAAGCAGGCGCCGTCCCCCTCCGGCTCCGGCGGCGCCGCGCAGAAGCCCGGCGCCGACCTGGCGCTGAGGGCGCTCCTGTTCGCGGTGACGCTGGCGGGGCTGGTGGTGCTGGCCACCGCCAAGCAGACGGTGCGCGTGCCGGTGCCGCAGTTGCCAGGGCTCGTCCTCTCCCTCCCCGCCAAGTTCAACCACTCGCCGGCGCTCATGTGAGTACTATACCGGCAGATACTAATCAACGAGTAGTGAGTAGGATCGGAGTAGCACGTAAAAACGATATATGGAAACATTTTAGGCCCCGTTTGATGTACCAATTTAATATTTGGCTGACTAATTGTAGCTGTGGTACCAAATAAACACCCTAGCTAATTAGAGCAAGTTTAATAATATAGTCGGCTTGATGGCTCTAAGGTTGTTTATAACCTTTCTCACCCGCACACATAGTTAGTTAGCTCCCCCACACATAGTTAGTTAGCTCTTCCTAATTAATATACGGTTCATCTGTCTATCTCACACAATTTTGTGTCCAAACTAGTCCTCCTTTCTATCCTCTATATCATCATTTAGCCGGTTTACAATTTGCTATTATACTTGCTCTTAGCTGGTACCGGTAGGAGTAAAAGGCATTTCAACAAAATGAGAAACTAGCTAGACCCATTAATTATTGGAGTGCATCTAAATAGGGCTTTAATTAGTTAAGGTCTTGTCATCACGGCGCCGGTACGCCTTAATTGCAATGGTTTAATTTCTGACGACGACTCCTTATTTGCATGCGCATGTGCTCTGCTCTGTGCTGGTATAGATATCTGCTGGTGGCGCTGTGCGTGACGTGCTTCTACAGCTTGCTGACGGCGCTCACCTCGATTAAGCTCATCTCCGGCTCCTCTCCCACCAAGACTCTCTTCCTCCTTGTTCTGCTCGATGTGGTGAGCACCCTATATTTACACTAATAGTTTTAATACGATACTTATTTCGCATAACTAGTGCTCTATATTAGTGGTTCATTATTTCCATCTCTGTTAAGAAAAACCAACATATATTTTTTTCCATTGTTAATAAATAATAGTCAAATTAGTTCACTGTCATATACATAGAGTAGAATTAGTAAAATTATTGTTGACTATACATGTGACATGTATACCAACATGTGACTATATTAGTGGTTAAGCTGATTAAATTCACACAGAGTTATTAACCCATCTATAGGTATAGGCTGATCTCGTTATTATTTACTAGTGAGAAGTGTATTTTAGTCGTCCCAATTTGGTCCATCTTTGAAAACTCTCAAAGATTATACTATTCAGCTCTATGATAAGGAATAAATGTATTTATTTCTAACATGCATTATTTATTGTGCATCTCTATCTCGTGATGGCGGCAGCTATACGCCGCTATCGTGGCTTCAGCGACTGGCGCAGCGGGTGGTGTAGCGTGGATCGCGCTCAAGGGCAACACACACACCAACTGGAACAAGATCTGCAACGTCTACGGCAGCTTCTGCCGTCACATTGGCAGCTCCATCATCCTGGCCCTCGCCGCCTCCATCATCCTCGTCCTGCTCGCCATCCTCAACGCCCACTCCTTGTACCGCCGCACTAGATGATAGATTACATTTACATCCAAGAAAAATCAATGTAGCTCGTGTGTTGTGTTTTCTTGTTTACTACGCGTAGGGTTGCTGTATATGTCATCATTATTCTAGTTGCTGGTTCATCTGGTTGTGCATGTGTGCAACACAACATTTCATCGTTAATTATTATAAAACAAGTTGCTGTTTGGTTCACAAATTTTGTCCTTATAATCTGATCACAAATTGGATCCGCTCATTCGTTTCGTCATGGCCATAAAAAATTAATTGTACCTTCAAAATTTATAGAAAATATAACAAACATAAATCTATACCTACTAATAAAGAGAGAAAACTTCAGTCACATCTTTTTTTACTTTTTTCTGCCACCGTTTTCTGCCTTTTTTTTCACCTTCTGTAATTCTGTATGGACAAATTTGCCCCTGTGATAAGTTCCTTTCCTCACCTCTCTGTGTCCCGGTCTTTTCATCATCCTCCCGACAGAAACCGCCGCTGCCGGCGTCCCCAATCCCGACGGCCAGCAGCTCGCGAGGACGAGCGTGAGATCCCGAACAGCAGCTCGCGCGCGCGTCCGCCGTCGTCTTCCTCGCGCGCGCCCGCCGTCGCCTTCACGCCGCTGTTGCAGCCCGACGGTGCAGCTTGCCTTCACGCCGCTGTCGCGGCCGCCGCTGTTGCAGCCCGACGGCGCAGCCGGCGCCACAGCTTCCAGCGGCAGCATCTGTGCCTGCACAGCTCGGCTGTAGCCATGGCCACCACATCGATGGTTCCTCTTCACGATGGACACGAGGGCAAGCTAGCACGTCCCGACGGAGCTGCACGTGGCATCCCATCCTAGCATATCTCTAACATATTATTCTATTCCTTACTAATTTCTTTTTATTTTGAAAAATTGTAGCTTGCTGTTTATGTCTCTAAAAGAGTTCATGAAATCTTGTTGGATGATTTTGGAAAATCTTGACAGAAAATTACAAATTTAGTGGGCATCTCAACTAAGGTAAGCGTGCAGGAATGTCTGCAAACACGAGAGCCATTGTATCTAGACTAGGGATAGAAGCACGTATTTTAGAACAAGTCCAGATTGCAAATCTCTCAAATCTTGCAACAAAAGCCAAAAGTTGAGCCAATGGCTAATAACATGAATGCATACAAAGATGATAAAACTGTTGTATATCTTGGTTTGCCGGTATTCTTTTATTTCCGTTGCAACGCACGGGAATTTTTGCTAGTAAATATGTAAAATTTCCAACGTTTTTTTTTTTTGAGAATTGTAGAATTTCCAACGTTGTGCATGATATTTTATTGACTTTTCTCCTGTTGCAACGTACGTTCAGAGACAATGGATAGACGACCGCACGCACGTACTGGGCTTCAGTCGTCGAGAAGTAGGTGGGCCGGCCTGGCAAATGGCAAATAAGAGGCCCAATTGTTCGGTTAGACAAAAACCCTGAGCTCGGTGAGGCACTAGCTCTCTGACGACTCTGAGCGGCGGCGCAGCGACAGGTGAGGTGCGCCGGCCAGGGAGCTCCCTGTAGACCACGCCGCGCACTAAATGGAGCGCAGCCCTGCAGAGAAGGAGGAGGCTGAGGCAGAAGATCCACTAAGGTTCGAGGAGGAGGAAGGAGAGGAGGGGTGGGATGAGTGGTGTTCCGACGGCGAAATGTGGCTCGCGTTTCGACGCCCAGAGCTCACTCGCCGAGCACTGCTTCGATTTCCACAGGATTGTGAAGGAGCCGGGGCTGGATTTCTATCTACAGCTGCGTCAAGCTCATCAACTTAATCTGTCCGCTCCAAGGTGCGTCAGCAACACCCTTATGCTGACTGACATTAATGCTTGCAGTAGTATTATCTGCTCAATTGCATAATTTTCATGCATCAATGGTTCTACGGTGGCTGATTAAGGTGCAATTTTGTTAATTTCTGAGCCTACTCTGCTTGATTTCTAGCCGTTGTTGATTCGTATAGGTTGCAGAGAGAAAAAAAATGCTGGAGCTGTGGACAAGCATTTTCTTCCAACACCGAACTCTGCAGCTACTTGCACGCAGTGGATCGAGAGATACCTAATTGATGGAAAGGTGCCATGGGAGGACGATGTGTACTTGAAACCTTTCATGGAAGACGACTCCCTTTTGCATTTGATGAAGATGAGGACGACTGTGGGATGCTAATGGAAACAGGACAATGTTCAGCAGGGAATGTGGTTTTAGCTGAACCCCTGGGGAACAAGCTAAGCGCAATATCGGAAAAAAATGGTTCTGATATCAGCCCTCAATTTAATCAAGAGTGTACTATTGGGAGTACACTTGGGGAGGATAGGGAGTCTCTTGCTCATGAGATGAATGATGGCCACCTAAAGGTTGCACGTGCTAGTGTTAATGCCAAAGCAATCAAAACTGTCGATGGGAACTACTTTGGATCTTACAGTTCGTTTGGTATCCACAGGGAGATGCTCAGTGATAAAGTAGGTGATCTCTTTCTGGATTTGTGGTTGTCAAATATGTATGCTTATTCATGTCCAATATGTATTTGTGTGGTCTGAAAACACCGAATGCTTACAGAGATGCAATTTTAGGCAATCCTGGCCTATTAAATGGAGCAACTGTCCTGAATGTTGGTTGCCGCACAGGAATTCTAAGGTATCTAAGGATTCACCATATGCTGATCACCTATTGATTACTTAGGCGCATAGGGGTTGGTTTATCTTTACCATGAAGCTAAATGATGCAAGTTTTGGATCCTATAAAAAAACAAATAGGATTCATATTGCACATCTGGAAAACATAACCACACTGGAATAATAAGTTCACAAGAAATATCTGGGTTGGACAATTATACTCAACTGACTTGTTATGGATAATTTTGGCTTGGTTGCACATTAAGGTACTAAGTAGTACAGTGTTGACAGGTTATATCTAAAGTTTATAAGGATTGACAAAACAAGATTGACATTAATAGATTCATTGTGAAAAGAATTTTGATGGCATATAACTGTTTTGATTTAAGAGTTATGGTTCTGTAGATATTGCTAGTCAAAATTTTAATAAAATGACTTGGTACTTAAGGTAAATCTAAATGGAGTTATGTTTGTGATCAGAAGTACGTACTAAAGCTAGAACACCTTTCCTATTGTGACCAGGATGCACTGCGTGTTATATAGTGATCATATTTCTGAAGTCCAAGGCTGGTCATAAAAATGAGTAAATGACTATGCTTGATGCATGCTGAATTGTCAATTTCGCATGTGCAGCTGTTGATAAGCTAAGGCTGGTGCATCTAGAGTTGTTGCTGTTGATGGGAGTGCAAAGATGGATTCTGTGGCTACCCAAGTATGTCTCTTTTCTCTTCAATATTTTACTACTACATTCCAAATTATAAATGTTTTGACTCTTCATACATTGCTTTTATTATGTATCTAGACCATGTATATTTAGGTGTTTTGACTCTTCTAGATACATTGCTTTTATTATGTATCTAGACCATGTATATTTAGGTGCATAGCAAAACCTATGTATCTAGAAAACTCAAAACATCTTATAATTTGGAACGTAGGGAGTATAGTACCATCCTCATTGCACCATGAATATCTTATAATACTGCATGATGCAGGTTCCAAAGTATAATGGTCTGTTGTATGATGAAAATGTGGAAGCAGAACAAAAGCAAGGTAGTGCTCTGAAGAGCTAAACCAGAAAATACAAGTCCCACAAAATGGCATTGATGTGTTAGTGAGTGAATGGATGGGATATTGCCTGCTGTATGAATCCATGCTAAGTTCTGTCCTATATCCACTTGTCCATTTTCTGAAACCTGGTGTTGCTATTCTCCTAGATACTGCAACAATTGTAAGTTCTCAGTTGCTTCCTGTATTTTCTGCTGTTTGATAACTCATGCCTGATCCACCCTCTAGCTTGGTGCTGGCTTCAGGAAAGGTGGAACTAGTTTGCCATTTTGGGAAAACGTATATGGCTTCAATATGTCATGTATTGGCAAAGAAGTAACTTCGACTTCAGCTCGATTTTCTGTAGTTGATGTACTGGCTTCTCAGGATATTGTGACAGAGGCTGCTGTACTCCATGTAAGTTCCTGAACACGAACACATATTTACTTAGTTTCATCATATTTACTTAGTTTCATCACTGCTGTACTACATGTCTTGTTGAATTTTTTAAATGTCTATAGAGCTAGATATCAATCTGGGTGTTAACTACCTTAATATGATACATGGGGTTCTTTATACAGGGCAAATTTTTTGAATGACACTAAAGTTGCAGTATTTATCTCAAAACTGCCCTTTTTAAAAGCCACCTTGTAGCTCCACAGAACAACACTTTATTTAGCAACCTTATTCTTTTGCAAAGCCACACATTGAGGAATCAAGTTTAGAAAACTAAACCTCTATTGCTCTAGCACAAACCTACACATTTATTGTCATCTGTTTGGCAAAACTACACTTTTGAGACCTGATTATCTGAAGAGTGTAGTTATGAACTGAAGTTAGCACAAATGTGTAGTTTTGTGTCATTAATTAATAGACAAAAAAATAAGGATGGGTGATCCTAAGGGTAACTGTCGATCAGGTGGGGGTGACTCTTGCAATCTGACTATGAACGAACAGATCGTGGGCACCTTAGTAACTGCAGAACCAACTCCCGCATGGTTATTGACGTTGCTATCTGAAAACAAGGTTCAATTCCTGCAACCTCACTTAGGCAAAACTGGATATAAAAATATCAATCTCGTTCGACACATGTGGAATTCTCAAAGGCGCTGCTTTGCATGGGTCATCTGACACAACCGAAGAACAATGTTTGCACAATCCTCTTCCATCCCTAACAAATCTGCCTAAAGATGTCCTCATCAAGAAAAGTGTAGTTTTGTCAAAATGATTCAAGTGTATATTTTGATACCTACTATGTTGATAAAAGTTTAGTTTTGTGAAAACTGGTTTTAGATAGTGTAGTTTTGTACAAAAAAAAATGTACTCTTATAACATTTCATTTTTTGAGTATTCTGTAAAATGTGCTCAAATGCCACTCTGAATTAAGGGATTTATACTAACATCTTGTTTCTATTTCTTGTTTTCAGTCCTTTGATCTTGCAAGTATGAAGGAAAGTGAGATGGATTTTACTGCAAGCTTTGAGCTGAGGCTCAGTGAAAGTAGTGCCACTGTGCCTGGAGTGACCTGGTGCTATGTCATTGTCTTGTGGTTTATCAACAGATTTTGCAAGGAGAAGCCTGTTGTCCTCTCCACCTCTCCCTTCTCTACACCAACTCACTGGTCACAGACAATCTTCACCTTTGAAGAGCCCATTGCAATGGCGAAGGAGGAATCAGCCCTGGGTTCATCTGAGTGCCCAGCTAGGATGCTCAGGTGTCAGATAAGCATTGTGAGGGCATCTGAGCACCGAAGCATAGACATATCGATTGAAACCACAGCAATCAGTTCAGATGCCCGGAAGCGCAGCTGGCCTGTTCAGACATTCAACTTCTGACCAATCAATATACCTCTCTGGGTGGCCCGTTCAGACATTCAACTTGTGGCCTGTTCTGACATTCAACTTGTGAGCAGCAATTGTTATTACAGTTTGTTTTGGTTGTTCAAGTTTTACACACTGAATGGAGCACTTTGTGCAACTGATTTTGGGTAAAATGATGATCGTGAGGATCAAAGATTGGAAGGCTGTTTCTGGAATGGTTAGGGTGTAGTTGTGTCAGAATCAAATTCAGATTGGTTTGGCCCAAGTTCAGCTGAATGAGGTTGACGGGGTTGAAGGCAAAGCATAATGTATTTGTTGCAGAGATTAAACGAGTTGCGCATCACAATTCACAAACAGCGATGACAAGGAGCTGGTGGCCAACGGTCTTTGGAAAAACTGTAGTTAGTTTATGAAAGTGATGGATACCTGCATTGTTCTTTTAAATCAAAAACAAAACAAACTAAAGCTTGTGGAATCAGCATGTATGATATTTATAATAAGCGGCTAAAGTGGGATTATAGTATCCGTAAACCCTTTCTTCGTTATTCTTTCCATATTAAGCACAAAAATAAAGCGAGGGCAGAAAGTAACACTTGTTCAACGCGATCGTAAGCAATGACGTGGAAATGTTAGACTTCCACGGCGCATCAATCAGTTGTAGTGTGCTTTATTTAGCTGCAGGGTGTTGACACGTACGTGGCAACTGCACTGCTACACTGGGCAGTCCAAGTCCAAAGGCATATCCATTCCATGGAGCTCCCGACCCTGCTCCTCCTCTCCCACCTGCTGCTACTTCCGGTGGTGGCGGTTGTCTCCGGCGAGCCTGCCGCGCACACCGGGCTACGCGCACGCTGAGGAGGCATGCGGCGGCGTGGCAGAGGCAGATCAGACAGCAACGGTGCTGGTGCCGGCGCCGGAGCGGCGCGAGGAGTTCGACGGCGGCCGGATCGTGGACATCAGCCACTACTACCGCGAGGACATGCCGGCGTGGGAGTCGTCGGAGGGCACGGGCGAGTTCCTACAGCTCACGCGGTCCATGCGCAATGGCTCTGACATCGCCAACTTCTCGGAGCTCAGGCTCACCGCGCACTCCGGCACCCACGTCGACGCGCCGGGACACGTCTTCGAGCACTACTACGACGCCGGCTTCGATGTCGACACGCTTGACCTCGCCGTCCTCAACGGTATATATATTGCTAGACATCAGTTCAACTAATTAGTTTCATTTGAGGTGCGAAATTCAACTTGTGAGTTGAAACGGTGTGCAGGACCAGCGCTGTTGGTTGACGTTCCCAGGGATAAGAACATCACAGGTAAAACAGAGACAACATACCAGCATATACTTTTGAGTATTATTGTTGCAATCCAGTACATACTTTGCTGGTAAATTAGCATTAGCCAAGATCCTCTCATTTTTTTGTAGGATTATATAATTTGGCTGAGAGAATGTTTTAGAACAAAATAATAATAAATTGCCCAATCAAGTACTTTCAGTTTATCTTTCAAAAAAAAAAAAATACTTTCAGTTTACCTGTAGCTTTATGAAACTTGAGATGACTAGCTCTAAGAATTCTTAGAGCTGCAGCTGTGTCAAATAGCCTAGCTCTAGGTCCTTACATATGTCCATCCATAACCCTGCTATTTTTAGTAAATATTAGATAATATTGAAAACCTGATGTAGAGTTTTGATAAATAAGATCTGTCGTCATATATACTGTATACCCTAATATACCGTGATGTAGAGTCATCTATCTGCGGTTCAAATTCTAAATTGCAGGTGGATATCATGGTGCTTAGCTTAGGTTTTCAATGACCAAGCATTATCTAATGCCATGATGTAGAGTCATATCTATCTGCTTTCAATTGACGATTACTAAAAAAACAAGCTTCTGGAATGGTTAACAAAACTCACAAGTGGATTTAATTTAAAAATGGTCTTAATATGATAGTTGTGTGACATGAGTTTAATTCAGGACAAGTCACAAGATATTGCCTCTTTCTCAATGTAGCTGATGTTATGGCATCCCTAAACATTCCTAAAGGTGTTCGACGTGTACTCTTTCGAACCCTAAATACAGACAGGTATGTTTTACCTCCATATCACACAGTCCAAAGAACATGCATAGGCACATGCAAACACAACCATTTCGACATTTCCCTTATAGATGCATTCAACATACCGAGCATATATGATAGTGGCTAATATGTTTTTGATTTTCATGGTTTTGGACATAGTGCACGTTATTGTGATATCACCAACAACAGTTTCAACCTAATGAAATTAGATCCATTTTGAATAATGTAGACCCAATGAAGATTACCTGAATTTAATTTAATACCCCATTCAATACCAAATATGGGTCGTTTCAGGATTCTAGTTTGGCAAACTTCTTCAACTTGGTCATAAAAAGATGCATAAATTGATAATGCATATATTTATCATGGAAAATGCTTTCATAGTATATAACTTCCCTGTATTTAAAATATTAAACTTATACCAAACAAATGCAAGTCAAAGTGTTATATTGAGACAGTACGAATGTCCTAAACGTCTTACATTTCAAAACAGAGAGAGTACCTTGTTGATCCTGGAATAACCTCTTCACATTGATGAGAATTACATTTGGAATCATATCCACCAAGTTCCCTTTTTAATAAGTCTAAGTGAAAAAAAAAAATCATGAGTGACAAAAGTAGGGCCGTTAGCTGTCGAATGTGCTAAAATACTATATTTTTTATGCAGAAAACTTATGTGGAAGAAAGAATTTGATACAAGTTATGTTGGCTTCATGAAGGATGGTGCACAATGGTTGGTTGATAATACCAACATCAAACTAGTTGGTAAGTTAGTTCTAGTTAGAGGGTCACTACGAAATTCATTTTCCACGGCGGGTAATTTTCATTTTGCATGGTGGGCAAATGCGCACGTCATGGTTGAGAGGTCATGGTAAATACATAACCGTGGAGGGCATCCTAACGTGCTCGCCACGGTAAATCGATTTTTCCGTGGTGGGCAAAAGTGCCCGCCGAAAAAAATGTCCGCCACCGTTAATCGGTGCGTTAACCGTGGAGGGCAAAGAAAATGCTTGCCACGGAAGTATTTTGGCTAGTATCACGCAAAAGAAATCTTGTAGTAGTCGTGGCCTTGCAACAATATTTCTATATTGAATTTAGAATATGTATGTCCCTTTTATGGTACTAGTTAACTGTAGGCATTGACAATTACCTATCAAAATGAAGGGAAGGTACATGTGAGGTTTTTTATTCTTAAGGTGGTGTCCGCTATCAGAGTCATTTATGCACTTCAATATTTTAGATCTTTTATTGAGTGAAATAGGTCAATATATGAAAAATTAGTCCAACTTTAAGCAAATGGTTTAAACAATGTTTATACATTAAAAACTCCGACATTGCAAACATGCAACATTTTCTAAGTCCAATCTTACAATGCTAGCTGTACACTATTATTGATCATGTTGTTTCTTCATATGATCTCAACTTTTGTGCATGATATTAGCTCACACAATATATATAGATCATGCTGGCTAATGTAAGTTACAAAACTGTCATACAATTGTTACTAGTTAGAGTAAGTTAATTCAGTGGCATGTTTCCACCAGCCTATTTGTTACTATGTGATCCTTCTGTTTTACCGGTACAAATTATCTACTTTGCCTAACTAAAATTGCATAGATGGTTGGAGACCTTGATTTATTAGAGGAGGAATAATCAGGGTCGGCTCTATAATTTTAAAGGCCCTTGGGGAAGAAAGAAGATAAGGGTCCGCTAAACTAAGTTTTAATATCAAAATTATAGTTGATAATAAAAATTACTTTGCAATATATGTATAGCTCATGAGACATAACAATAATGTAATAAGAAAATAAGTACAAATACTTCTTGTTTTTCCCCTTTCTTGAGCACCCAACAAATACTTCTTAGGCAACATCTACTTATATACAAATAAATAAACGTCGAATCGTGCCTGCTTCCTGGAAGACAACATCCCTAGGGCAGGGCTGTACGTCATGGGTTTTCAAAGGGTTATTATGCCAAATAGAAAATTATACTCTCTCCGTTCTTATAAGTCGCTTTGAATGTTTTTTTTAATCCATTTTACTATATATCTGGACATATTATTATATCGAGATACGTGAAAGCACAATAGATGTACCAAAAAAAAGCCAAAGCACGCTGCACATCTAGATATAATAATTTGTCTAGACATATAGCAAAATGGATGAACCAAAAAAAAAAAAAAAATCAAAGCGACTTATAATTTAGAACGGAGGGAGTATATCTACAATGCTTTTTGGGCCCTTCAGCTCCATAGGCCCCAGCGGACGCACTGTCTGCCTCAGTACGCGTGCTAGATCACCTACTTGAATGAAGAGAGTATATAGCAAGATGTAACAAAATAAACGGATTTTTTTGGGTATAGAAAAAAACGATCGGACGAAGAATGTGTACTAGATTATCAGCCCATGTTAAGCCAGAAAAAATTTAGGACGGGCTGAACAAAAGTCTATGACGATCTCAGCCCTTGATTTCTTTATATCTACTGTTTAAATGTTAGGATGGGCTCCATGTGCTCGGCAGCTGTAGGCAGGGCTCGAGCCCCGCCCGTCCGGGTGCTAGCTTCGTCCATGCATCTCATGTTTCTTTCTTCTCGTATAACTCATGCAGGAGTTGATTACTTGTCAGTGGGGCGCATTTGATGAATGCATTCCAGCCCATTTAGTATTTCTTGAGAAAAAGGTAATATTTCCAACATATACACATGTATTTTTTAGCAATCTTTGAGACTTAAATATCAGAAATATCCACAAACTTGATATTTTCTATCTGTTTAGGAGGTCATCCTTGTGGAAGCCTTAAATCTGGAAAATGTTAGCCCTGGATTATACACCTTGCATTGCTTGCCACTAAGATTGCGGGGTGCTGAAGGTTCTCCAGCAAGATGCATCCTCATCAAGTGACATGGTTATAACCATCTCAAAAACAATTGTACAAATAAACCGATCTTGAAATCTACCTGCTCATTTTTATTTGAGGTGCTTGCCTTGTGTTCATAGGGATAGGGGAGGATCCAAGAAGGAGCTGGGCTGGAGCTAATCCAGTGGACTGATATGAGCCGAAGGTATACCAGGGCTAGTGTGGAGCAACATTCAATAATCTACACTACAAAATTTGAACGTATATGAAGTTTTATAGACTGGACCCCTAGATCCACCCGTGAAAGCGGTGGAGTATGTCTGTATGTTTGGGAGCGCAAATTTAGATATTGTGGTTTGATAAAAATATTATGTATATGATGAAATAAGAATACACATCAATTCATCCACATGACAATTGGAAACCGGGTCTCCCACCACTCTTCCACCATTTTCTCCTAATATTATCTCATTTAGAACTCTATTGTTTTATTATTCTCCCCGTCACAAAACAAATTAATTATACAATTTGTTCTAAATTAATTATCTTAATTTTAACCGAATCTATGGTCCATTTATTCTATACAACCTTTTTTTCTCTATATGTGATATTATTATGGGCCTAGCTATAGGTCGCCACGATGATGGCCAAGCCAAAGCTCAATGCAGCGCCCCTAACCAAGGGCACACATGGCTTGAGGGGGGGGCAGGCACCACAGCCCGCATGGTCCCGCCCGCCCTAAAAGAGTCCGGGATTGAGACAAAACTACAAATGTAATTGGATAAGGTTGAGAAAAAAAGAGTTTGTTTAGGAAATAAGATTGGTTTAATAGAAAAGGAGGTGAAAGGATCAAGATGCCTGGGAGGGGAGGGGGTGAATTGGGCTAATTTAAAATTTTATCGTAAATTAACAACCTACTAGTCCATATTCACCCTCTTGTGCCTAATTGTGTTTCTATGAACCACCGCACAAAGTTTTACACCCTAGGTTCCAATTCCTATTCTAGCATTACAATTCTAAGAATGTAAAGACATGAATTGAATTGTGAAATGTAAATGCTCAAAGTAAAGAGAGGAATAGAAACACGGCGATGTTTTGCCGAGGCATCGGAGAGTCGCCACTCCCCCACTAGTTCTCGTTGGAGCACTCTCGCAATAAAAGATTGCTCCCTCTTAGTCCCGCGCAAGGACTAAGTGCTCTCTACGGGCTGATTCTTTGACACTCCGTCACGGTGAATCGCCCACAACCGCTCACAAGCTTGCTTGAGTCATCCACAAGCTCCACCGGATGATCTTCAAGCTCGAATCGCCATCAAGCCATCTAGGTGATGGTGATCACCAGAAACAAGCACAAACTCTCACTTGACCCAAACAAGGCTAATGAGAAGAGTGGATTGTAAGGTCCTAGATGGCTAGAGGGGGGGGGGGGTGAATAGCCTATAAAAATTTTCTACAAGCTCAACTAAACAAACCGATTAGTATAAAACACAAATAAAAGCGGTTTGCACTAGCTCTATTGTCTTGCAAGCCTCTAGTGACAATTCTAAATATATTCTATGATCTCTATGCCACACAAGAGCTAGGTCACTACTCTAACTAGTGAGCAAACCTAATATGATCCTTATGCTAGCAAGAACAACCTACACAAGCAAGTGCTAGCTCTCTACTCAAGGTAAACAAGGAAAGTAATGCAAGAGTGGAAAACTTGTTATACCGACTTGAAGAGGCTATGAACCAATCACCGGGATGTAGATGAACAATCAATCACTGATGGTGATGATCCACACACGAAGACAATGAACAAGTCGAGTTCACTTGTACACCGACAAGCTAGTCTCCGGTTGTGCCGACCAACACAAGGATGGTGTTTGAGCTAGGCGGTGCCCTTGCTAGCCTCAACACACCACTCAACAAGTGTGGTACCCAAAGCACGAGCAATGTATTCCTTGCACTTTGTCTTCCCGACGAGGAGTGCGTGATCCTCTCACAATTTCGCCCGGAGGTGGCCAAGAAACAATCTCCTCTTCTTGCCAACAACTCCACCAAATCACCAAGCCGGCTAGGAGCGGTGTCTCCAAGAGAAACAAGAAACCCACCGGCTCACAACGATCCCCAAGTGCCTCTAGATGCAAGAACTCAATGCAAATGCACTTGGATCAACTCTTCTCTCAAGAATGAAGCTCAAATCAAGAATGAGAGAGGAGGGAGGCTTGCTTGCTTGCTCTAGCTTGTTAGAAATGATTCAAATGACCAAGAGAGAGAGCAAGAGGCAGCCAAGGGGGGTATAAATACCCCACACCACGAAATGTGGCCGTTGGGAGGAAACCCACGGTTTTGCGGCCGACCGACGACCGACCGGACTCACCGGTGAGTCCTGGGCCGGTGGGTCCGATCACAACCGACAACCCCGAACAGTGGATCGAACCCCGCCGGGTCCAGGGTCGGCCGCCAACCGGTCGGCAGCTTCCGGCCAAGACCGAAGCATCCGGTCGCCGCGTCTCGTCGGCCCTCGGCCGAAACCCCCGGTTTACACCCTTATCGGAATTCGACCGACTCACCGACCGGTGCGTCCGGTTGATTCTTCGTGCTTCCGGCCAGGAGCGTCCGGCCACGCCCGAAGCCGCAAAATTCGTCGTTTCGCCGTCGTTCCTTCGCCTTTGCTCCAAACCGACTTCCGTCACTTGTTTCTTGTTGTCGACACGTCGAAGAACACCTCGACACCATGTGTTAGCATTTTGAAAATATTTTCACCAAGTGCGGAGTTAGCTCTTTTAGGTTAGAATGCATGCATATGAATTTTGAACCTAAAGGCACATGAGGACCGATATGTACGATAAATTTCCCTCTTTATAGTATGGCTTATCGATCCTATAATCACCCACACCCTCTATGGTGTCTTGGGTGTGAAATCAAAAGCCCTATGGTTATACCTTTGCCTTGGGGACAATTGAACTCCGAAACTCCACCGAGTTGCATGCTTGATCATTTTTTGGATCACCTCGATCCATCCTCCATGATCACAATGCACCAATTTCGGAACGACCAATCTCCAATCTAGTCAAACACTTAGCATCGAGAGATTAGTCCTTAGGTGTCACTAATTATCCAAAACCAAACTAGAGATCTTCAATCTCCCCCTTTTTGGTAATTGGTGACAACCCGCATAAAAGGTTTTATGATTAATGTTTTTGAACATTCAACGGTTGTCTAAGCATTTTGCTTACAATCATAGGATTGGACAAACATCATAGTTCGGTTTTGGTAGCATGAGCTCCCCTACATGTATGCCACGAGTTTGAAACGAAGCATTGCATACATGTATGAATATTGAAATTGAGGGTGAGCTATGTTACCAAAATGATGCTTAAGGTGAAAGAAATGGACCTTTGAAGCGTGATACCAATCGGAGTTGCGCCATTTTCCCCATAAAAGCATCAAGGTAACTAGATTTTCATCAAAACTCAAAGTACCACGTGAGATCACATTATAAGCAAGGTACTTGAATTAAGAGCGGAATTTAGAAAATCTAGCTAGCTCCTATGCATGCTAGTTTATCAATCATTTTGAAAACCACTTGTGAAAACTAGCATACACCACACAAGCATGTATATATGGAATTTAAATACATGTGCAATGAGCAAGTCATATGTTAGTGCACAATCAAATGCAACAAATTGTCTATGAGCTTGCTCCCCCTACTTGCGTGAACCACTTGTTAACTTCATGACCTTCATGAAAGATTTTCAAAAACATGTGAATTTTTTAATTTTCCAAAAAACCTTTCATGCACTAATCTCTCCCCTTTGTCGACAATTTCCACAAAAGGTATGACCATTTTGTGTTATGGAAGAGAGAATAGTGCTCAAATTTGGATCACTTGTCAAACATATATTTCGGTTTGAACCAAAGATAAGCTTCTTCACACCTCATGACAAGGGTTATCTTGCCTATGTTGAAGCATATGTGTGAAAAGATAGCCAAATTCAACACTTGAGATTGCAAGCCTATAAACATGTCATATGTCATCACTAGATCAAACAAACATACATAGCAATAGTGATGGCATACATACATTGAAATCCTTTGATTTTCCATGAATGCTTCCTAAGGCATAAGTTATATATCTATATGTTCTAACAAGTCCTTAGTTATCATGAATGCCATATCAAACAATTTCACCTTTGCTTTGCTTTGATAGAGGGGCATGTCATAGATGTGGGGTGCATTCAACTCATGTTGGAGAAGTCAAGGATGTTCAACTCATTTCTTAGCTTGCAAAACCTCTTCTCATCTAGTGGCTTTGTAAAAATGTCAGCTAGTTGATCTTCGGTGCCAATAGGTTGGATAGGAATATCACCCTTTTGTTGATGATCTCTTATGAAGTGATGCCTTATGTCAATGTGCTTGGTTCTTGTATGTTGGACCGGGTTTTGTGTCATCTTGCAAGCACTCTCATTGTCACAATACAAAGGCACATGATTGAAATTGTTGGGTGAATGCTCAGCACAATATGTTATTGATGATGATATGGTTTATAAAGTGGCCATTCAACATGGCGATTACAAAGGATGTCAGGGGGTATTTATAGTCCCCCCTGGCTTCGTAGTTACACAAAAAGACTAAGAATCTTGAAATGACTTTCTTCAATACTTCTTCTTCAAAGGCGTATTCTTCATCTTCGCGCTTCTTCTAAGGTGATCTTGATGCTTTTTCTCTCTCTGAAGTTAGCATTTTTTGGCTTCGCAGTGAAGCTGCTGTGATCATCTTCGCTTGGATCTCTGTCTTCAATTTCCCTTTCTCATTCTTGTTACCCTCCCACGAAGCCAAAATCTCACGAAGTCACCCGTTGCATAACTTGGCTTCGTTTTGCAAATGACCCGAGCACCCCGAAATCTTCAAAGTTTGGGACTAAAGTTTGAAATAGAAATCAAAGTTAGATCCCAACAGCAGACCCCTCGTGGGCTTAAGGCCGACTTCAAAGGCATGAAACCCACGAATCATAAGTTTTCCTAAAAAACTTTGTTTCGATCCAAAACGTCGTCCCAGACTTTGAAGTTGGGCTTTGGGTAATGATCTTGACTTCGCGAATATCTTCGCTGTTCTTTTTTTTTTCAACGGCTAGTTTGACCGTTTGACCGATGGGGTCTATAAATAGCGAAGGGCCTCCTCCCTATTTTCTTCATCTTTTCGAAGTGGGGCCACCTTTTTGAATTTTTCACGGCGACGCGAAGTCATTTTTGCAGAGCCAACTTTTTCTCGCGAAGCTTGAAGTTTTTTGCGAGGATTCACTTTTTAGGTATGTTTGTTGCGATGTGGAATTTGTTCTTTCTTATTTTTACTTTCGATAAATTCTTACATTCGCTTTTGTTTTTAGAGATGGCCGACTGTGATGATATTGTTCCTAACTCTCAAGAAAATGAGGTTGATGAGGAAGAACATTCCTGTGGTGAAGAATCGATGATGGGTTATCAAATGTGTCGCGCCTCGAGTCGAATTACTTTCGGATGACGTAATTTCATTTACTTTTTGGTCGTAGCAAAATGACTGATGCAGATTATAAGAAGATGGTGAAAGACGGGATTTTGAAAGAGGGTCAATATAGGCCAGCGGAGCCGACTGAGAAGGTGCCAAAGCCTAAACCAGACGATTGTGTTGTGTTCAAAGATCTATTTATCTTTGGTCTTCGCATGCCGCCTCAAAATTTTCTTGAAGAAGTGTTCAAAAGATGTAATATTGAAATGCACCATCCGACTCCTAATGCTATAGTCAAGTTTGCCGGTTTTTTATATGGGTCGTGCGAAGTCGAGAGTTCAACCGGATATTGATGCTTTCTGCGCTTTGCATGAATTACACACTCAGTTTCGAAGCAAGAAGATTGAGGAGCGAACAGTGAGACTTTATTTTGGGTGCTGCAGTTTTAAGACTGCCCGGGGTCAAAAGCGAGATATCCCCGCATCGAAAAACAAATGGGATGGTTGGTATAATTATTGGTTTTATCACAAAGTTCCCATGGTGGAAGAAAATCTTGGTAGGAAAGGTGTGAAAAAAGTTATCCTCCGCAAGCCAGCGTATGCATAGGGAGAAGTTTGAGTGCAAGCCTAAATATACCAAGTCTCAAAATTGTTCTAATGTCCAAGGCTTTTGCAAAAGTTGTGTCTCAACAGTCTACTCGTGACTTAGTTGAGGAATATATTCTTGCCGGGTGTTTGGTCTCTTCGGCTTGGGTGGGATTTTCTTCGCTATCATAAGAAGAAAGTCAGGGAAAAGGACTACATATTTCCGGATAGAGAGACTGTGATGCCTTCACGGTTCAAAAGCAAAGAGGAATTTGTTGCTGATGTTGAGAGAAGAGCTTTGATTTGCTTGGGAAATACCTTCATACGTAAAGGAAATTAATGGACGAAATTATTGGCAAAGATTATGTTAGGCTGAACCGTATTTTTGCTTTGGCCAATATAACCTATAAAGTTCGTCCACCTCCCGCTTATGCTCGAGGGAAAGACAAGTCCGAGGTGATAAAACGCGCAGAAGAGAAAAAGAAGTGACACGGCAAAGCCGTCTTCTTCGGCGAAGACGCCCTCTAAAATTTGCCGTTCGAAGCCTCGTAAGAAGAAGGCTAAGAAAATAGTTGCGCATTTGCTCGACATCGTTGATCTTACCGATAGTGAGATTGATGCCCCAATACTTGAAGGCTCGGAGTTTGGCACTTCTCTCCGAGATTTAGAGGTGATGGAAATTTGCAAAGCTTTTGCTCCTCTTTGGATCGACTCGATTTGCTTTACTCCGCCAGCGTAATACTTACAAAATTTTGGGTCTTCATAGAAATTGGGTACTTCGGATTAATCGGCCTGGCGAAGGCGTGATGATGCGTGTCGTTATGACGTAAACCTCTCCTATCGGGTATCGCATCTCCTTCTTCGCCCAGACTTAGGCTCTCAACACCTAAATTTTCATCGAAGCTGACTGTTACAACTTCTACTTCATGTGATGATCATAATTCTCTAGATTTGGCTAAGTTAGCTAGAAACATTCTTATGAATCGCTTATTAGTGAATCCAGAGAAACCCTTTCGTGGCACCCGAGACGGTAGTTCTGAAAAAAAGGTGGAGATGCTACCGCTGATTGGGCCGGCTGCGAAGTCGGTTTGAGAACCTTCTAAGGTTCCTGAGAGTGTTGTTGAGAAAACAGATGGCATGCTAGAAAAAGTTGCTTCTGATATGTGTTATGTTCTTAGTTTATCTTGACTTTCCTTCTCTTCTTTTTGTAGAACGATCCTTGAAAGAAAGAGCTCATGAGGTTTGTAGAGGTTGTGAAGAAAAAACTTCAAAAAAGGGAACCAGGATGCTAACTTTTCACTTGATGATTTTGATGATATTGTGGATGAAGTGAGGTTGTTGACCAAATAAGCCGTTTATCGGGTCATTTGGTTAATGTTGAAGCTCAACAGAAGATCCCATGTCCTCTAAAAGAGGGTGAAAAATTTTGTAAGTGTTTTTTGGCTTCGTTGTCCTTATAAATTTGCTTAGATAAACTTTGTTTGAGTTTTTTTTTCTTTGTTTGTTTGTTTCAGCTCAATTTTTTCCTCGATGCTTCGACCTCTTCTAAAGAGAAAGTTATTGATGTTGGATCAATGAAAGATGTCATAGAGGACCACCCAACTCCGCAAGTGGCTATTGACACACAGGAACTTTCTTCCGAAGCTGTGTCGAAGTCACTTGAAAATACTCTGAAATTCTGCTTTGACAGTGGTATTAACTTAGATTCTTATAAGTTTGTTGGTGTTGGGATAGACAAACTTCGTGTCCTCCCGAAAAAACCAGAGAAGCAATTGACGAAGTGTATTGTTGATGCATTTTCGGTTCCCGATGCCGAAGCTGAGTTGGCAAAGATGAACCCTCTAGAGCTGGCTGATGCTGGGATTAATTTGATGTATAAGGTAGGTTTTTTGTGAGAGAATTCCTATGTCACAGAGTTTGATAGTTTATGATCTTTTTCTAACTGATTTATCTTGTATGTGTAGGGTGCTCTTGTCAATCGTGGACTTAGAAAATCTCTTGAGGATAGCGCGACTGCCTTTGCTATTCGCGAGAAGTCCTTGCTTAAAGAGATTGAAACTTTAAAGTCTCAACTTGCTTCCAAGGAAGTAGAAAGAGGACAAGCTGTGGATGAATGGCATAAGATTGACCGGTTGTACCACAAGGCTTCGGATACCATAAAGGAGAAAGATGATCGGCTTGAAACCGCGAAGGCAACTATTGCTACTCTTACAAAGGAGAAGGAATATCTGGAGAAGAAAAGGACAGAAATGGACGATTTTTTCCTTAGGAAATTCAACAGGATGTGGGATCTTTGCAAAGTTGCATATGAAAAGTGGGGTCTTGTCCCCCGAAGATCCTTCTTTGGGAACTTGGGGAGTATGATCCTTTCTTCACCTGGCTTTGCGGGCAATATGAAGATCTTGGTGTTGTCGCATGCGGCCGTTGATACAAGTGTCATGTATTCGACCGGGCGCTTTTGCACCTTATGAATTAAGCCAATGATCCATTATATGATGTTTTTTGCCGATGTTGCCTTCAAATTTCCCTGGTGATGCCATCAACCGGATTTCTCTCCGTACTCATCTTCTTTGCAAGAAATTTTTCAATGAGTACCGGTGCCAATGCGGTCGTGAGCATTGCCTTGAGAAAGTTAAAGAAAAATCGAAGAAGGTACTTTTTGCTAATTTTCATTACGTTTTTAAGTTTGGTTAATTTTTTTGGTTTTTACGCTTTTGCATGCTAACTTGTGTTTTTAACGGCTTTTGAATTCGATATCTTACGGGAAGAGGAGGCTCTTAGGAAATAGCAAATGGAAGAAGAGAGGAGGATTCATGAGGAGGAAGAAAAGAAACGTCATGATGTTAGTGAGCGAAGAGCTTGAGTATAAGGATTAGTTTCTATTCCATGTTTTTTGTGAGGAAAAAAGAGAAAGAAAACATGATGGCATGAAGTGTTGTAAAACTTGTTAAGTTAACGTTTATGTGCTTTGTATTTTTATGACTTGCGGTTGTTACTATCGTGAAATTATATTGTGTTTGCGATGTTTATGCCAAATTTTGACTTTGAGATATCGCGCAGGTTTCTCAAGCGAAGCAAGCGCAAGATATCGTGAACCGTGATGCCTCTTATGATTGCTAAGGATAATTTTGTTTTTGAAACTTCGGAGTTTTTGGAGGCTTCGGTAGTGTTGATGTCGGCGGGTTTGTGGATAGATGCCTTGGAAAGCCAAAATTGAAAGATTCTTATAGGATGCCTAGGGTTGTTGATTTTGGTACTATTGGACAGGTACTCATTTATGTTACCCAAGCTTCATTTTTTGTCATGTCTTTGTTTTTCCTTGGTTCTTAAAAATAATCTTTTGTTTCGGTCATCGTGTTCGAAAGGCGTCCCCAAGCTTTATTTTTGGGGACGATTTTCAAGATACGGCCGGACAAAATAATAAATGAAGTTGTGGAGGATATCTTGAGCGGCAAAGAACTAGTGTTGCTTCAAGAATTTTGAGTGTTTGAACTTTGTATGTGTTGTATGTAAATTTTGAATAAGTGCTTTGCACGATGTTGTAATTTCGGATAAACGTTTTGTGTAACGAGTTATCATTTTTATGCAAAAATGTTGTTCCTTTCTTTATCGCTGAAGTGCGATCGGAGACTTCGATTTGAAGTCAAACTTTTCTCCTTAGAGAATTTCGAAAAACGTCATCCTCTTATTTTTGCGAAGTGAGGGCGAAGACTTCGATTTGAAGTAAAAAATTCTCCTTAGAGAAATTTTGAAAACGTCGTCCGTTTTTTTTTTTGCGAAGTGAGAGCGAAAACTTCGATTTGAAGTCAAAATTCTCTTTAGAGAAATTTTGAAAACATCGCCCCTTCTTTTTTGCGAAGTGAGAGCGAAGACTTCGATTTGAAGTCAAAATTCTCCTTAGAGAAATTTTGAAAACGTCGTCCCCCTTTTTTGCGTAAGTGAGAGCGAAGACTTCGATTTGAAGTCAAAATTAAGTGAGAGCGAAGACTTTGATTTGAAGTCAAAATTCTCCTTAGAGAAATTTTGAAAACATCGTCCCCTTCTTTTTTTGCGAAGTGAGAGCGAAGACTTCGATTTGAAGTCAAAATTCTCCTTAGAGAAATTTTGAAAACGTTGTCCCCTTCTTTTTGCGAAGTGAGAGCGAAGACTTCGATTTGAAGTCAAAATTCTCCTTAGAGAAATTTTGAAAACGTCGTCCCCTTCTTTTTGTGAAGTGAGAGCGAAGACTTCGATTTGAAGTCAAAATTCTCCTTAGAGAAATTTTGAAAACGTCGTCCCCTTCTTTTTTTGCGAAGTGAGAGCGAAGACTTCGATTTGAAGTCAAAATTCTCCTTAGAGAAATTTTGTAGGTAATAATTTTAGCTTTATACTCAAGTTATACCTACTTTGCTAGTTATTTTGTGAAAACTTTTTGCCGATATTAAAGCATTTTGCTTTTTTTCGGTTTAAGTAGTAAAATAAAAATAAAAGAATGATAAAGAATGCACAGATTGGGGAAACTACTTTCTCATTTATATTTGATATGAGAATTTACAATAGAGTCCGCCTCGTTAAAAAACCACTCACCCCTGCGAAGGGCTTCCCGAGTGGGAAAAAGAGTACAACTCTTGATTGAAATGATAAAATGCTTCTAAGATATTGAATCTAAGTTTCTTATTTACAAAAACTTGAACAAAGTAAAATCTAGGGATAGTACTTGCGAAGATCCTTGATGTTCCAAGTATGACTTAATTCTTCTCCCTTGAGATTCTCCAATTGATAAGATCCTTGTCTCGTTTGATTTTTGTTATGACGAAGGGTCCTTCCCATTTTTGCTAGAACTTTCCCACAGTGTCTTCATTCCTTTTTCTCTTAAGCACGAAGTCTCCCGGTTGTAGTTCTCTTTTTACTACTTTCTTATTGTACCATTTGCTTGTTTCTTCTTGGTATTTTTCTGAGATTCATCACAGCTTGGTTTCTTTCTTCTTTGAGCAAATCTTTGCTTGTCTTTTGATCTTCTTCGCTTGTTATTTCAACGGTTGTTCTTGGACCTTCGAATTGTATTTTTCCCGAGTCATTGCCTCATCTCCATGTAGTAGCTTGAAGGGTATAAACTTGGTTGATCTTGAGGTGGTTGTGTTGTGACTCCAAACAATTCTTGGTAATTCTTCAACCCACTTTCCCTTTGGTAATCCAACTAGGTTCTTTTGAAATTCCTACACATATTATACCGCGTTTGCTCTTTTCGACTACGCCATTTGACCGAGGATATCTTCTCGATGCGAAGCAAAGCTGAATTCCTAAACTTTTCACAATAGCTTCGAAGTCTTCGCTATCGAATTGAGTTCCATTATCGAGGGTTATGTGTCTTGGGACTCGAATCAGTAGATTATATTTTGCCAAAGAAACTTCTTCATTGTTGTGGATGACATATTTGTGATTGGCTTCGCTTCTATCCATTTTGTAAAATATTCAACCGCAACAACTGCATATTGATGGTTGCCTTGAGCTGGTGGAAGTTTCCCAATTATGTCTATTCCCCATCTTGCAAGTGGCCAAGTTGGTTCAATGTGTTGAATTGGATTGGCTGGGGCATTTGACTTGTTTTGCTGAAATTTGGCAAGCGTGACAAGTTTTCACTATTTCCTTGCTATCTTTTTGAGTTTTGGCCAATAGAATCCTTGTCTAAATGCCTTTCCCGCAATGGCTCTTTGGCCTCGCATGGTTTCCACATGTTCCACTATGTATTTCTTGTAGCAATTCTTTTGCCTTCTTCGCTTGAAATGCATTTGAGTAAAGGTTCACAAATGCCATGCTTGAAAAGTTGATTATTGATGAGCTTGTAATTTCTTGTCTTGTGCTTCATTCTTGTTTCTTCGCTTCGCTTTTCGGTTCATAAAATCCTCTTAGGAATGCTATTATTTCGATCTCCAGTCTTCACTCTCAATGATATGGATGTACTTTGGTTCTACAATCTTTGCTTTTATCGAAGATTCTCGATAGTACTTGATAAAATACATCGGTGGCGTTTTACTTTTGAGCTGCCGCTTTTGCAATTTCGTCGGCTTCTTCATTGTTCGTTCTTGAAATGCTTCGCACACTGTGAACCCTTTGAAGTGTTTTTCTTCTTGATCCCCGACACTTTGCAAATACTTTGCTAGCTCGGGGATCTTTTGCCTTGTAATTTTTCTCAACATGGCCCGCTACAACTTAAGAATCTGTTTTTTATTAAGATCTTTTGTACTCCCATCGCTCTTGCCTTGCGAAGCCCCAACAATACTTGCTTCATATTCCGCGATGTTGTTTGTACATTGAAATTCTAGTCTTCTTTGCATATTTCATTTTGATGCCGACGGCGAAGTTATTATTCTTTGCCACACGGACCTCGCGGAGCCCCATGATCCATCACAATTCATTGTCCATTCTTAACAAGACAAAGTCCATTCTTGATGATCTTTTTTGATCTTCGTAACTTGTTGCCGGTGTCCAATCCGAGATAAAATCTGCCAAGATTTCTTGTGATTTTATTCTTTGTTCTTTTTCAAATTCGATGAAATATTGTGAGATTTGGTTTGCCCATTTGCCTAGCCATCCGTAAGATTTACAGACTTTGGAGTACATCTTTGAGTGGTTGATTTGTTGGGATTCTTACTTTGTGTGCCAAGAAGTAATGCTTCAACTTTCTTGTTGCCATGAGTACATGCATATGCTATCTTCTCGATTTCGAGTAAAACATTTTTGAGCCGAGAGGGCTTGAGACAAAGTATATTGGTTCTTGTTTCTTCGCATGGTCTTTTTTCTCTTTCTTGTATTAAGACTGCACTTACAGCTTTCTCGGATGCCGAGATGTACAAAAGTAACTCTTGATCAACATTTGGTGTTGTTAATGTTGAAGGATTTGAAAGATACTTCTTTATTTCCTCAAAAGCTTTTCGTTGCTCTTGTCCCCATGTGAAGTTTGTCTTCGCTCCTTTGAGTGCTTGGAAAATCGGGAAACTTTTTTCGGCGACTTTGATATGAATCGTTCGTGAAGCCAATCTTCTGTTAGCTTTTGGATGTCTTTGATGTTCTTTGGAACTTCATTTGCATGATTGCTTTTATCTTCTCTCGGATTTGGGTCAATGCCTTTTCTTTGAAACTATATATCCGAGGATCTTGCCTTTTTGCACACCAAAGGTACATTTCTCGGGATTGAGTTTGAGATTTGATTTCCTCAAATTTTCAAATGTCTCGCTTCAAATGTTTTATGTGGTCTTGGCGTTTCTTGCTTTTTACTATTATGTCGTCAACATATGCTAGCGTAGATTGTCTTCGATTTGATCTTTAAGTGCTACCGAAGTCATCATTCGATGAAGCTTGACCCGGCGTTGCGAAAACCCTCCGCCATTCTTTGGAAGCAAAGTATGTTCCAAATGGTGTAATAAAACTCGTCTTTTCTTCATCTTCTTTCTTCATGTAGATTTGATGATATCCTCGAGAAGCAATCCGGGAAGCTTAACATTTCACTTCTCGCAGCTTGATCGACCAATGTGTCGATTCTTGATAGAGGAAAGTTGTCTTTAGGGCAAGCTTTATTCGGATCACGTGAAATCTATGCACATTCTCCATTTTCCATTGCTTTTCTTCACCATCACAATATTTGCCAACCGTGTTGTAAATTGGACTTCTCTTATGACCTTTGCGTCAAGTAATCTTTGTACTTCAGCCTTCACAGCTATTGTTACGTCTTCGGAGATCTTTGGTTTGTAACTTGGATCAATGTTCAAGCGATGTTCAATAATATCCTCGCTAACTCCTCTAGATCTTTTTGCCGACCACGCGAAGACGTCTTGATTGCTTCTTAGAAAGCTTATCGTTTGTTCTTCTTCATCTTTTGCTAGATTAGCGCCTATGATGACTTTCTTGTTTGCTACCAATGGATCTAACAAGACTTCTTTGGTTTACGCCTTGGAACATGTCTTCGCTTTCTTTTTGTGACTTCTCACTTTACGTCTCATTTTCGTCTTCGATTTCTTCAATGGCCAAGACATTTCTTTGGGGGGTTGAATCTTTCTCAATATTTCTTGCTTCTGTTTGATTTCCATAAATTGATATAGGTCCATTGAGTCTTTGGGTACTTTCATGCATAAGTAAGAATAGTTGATGATTTGCCGAAAATGTTCGGGCTTCCTCTTCCAAATATGGCGTTGTATTGGCTATGAATTTCGACAACATCGAAAGCTACTTGTTTTAGATCCTTGCGTTGCCTTGTGTCTTGAAAGATACCGGCAACACAATTCTTCCAATTGAGTTTATCCTTACTCGCCGGCCGACTAATGGATATTCTCGCCCTTCCCAAGTTTTGCCTCTTGATTTGCATTGCATCAAGGGTTGATGCAAAAGAGTATATCTGAGCTTCCTCCATCTACTAAAATTTTTGTGACATCCCATCCATCAATGTTTGCTTCTATGACCATGGCGTCCATGTGTGGATAATCTTTGAGTTTCATATCTTGTTCGTGAAGATGATTGGTTGGTGTGACCATCTTGTTTTCTTGTATGGTCCTTCCATTGTTATTGCATTGACTCTTGAAAGTAGTTTCTTCTCTCATTGTTGGTTGTATGCTCTATGTTGTTTCCTCCACAAATTGTCATTATTCTTCCTCTACTTCTTTGTTGAAACAAGTGGTGAGCCATTGTTTTGGACATTTTGTATGTTGTTTGCCACCGAAGCCTCGAAGCGTAAACTCGTATTTGTCCCCATTGTGGCGGAGCCATTGCGATGGTTGGCAATTGTATATTGGGGTGGTCACGATAGTGCTTTGCTGGTTGTAACTTGGATCAAAGTATGCCCTGATTATGCGAAGTGCTTGCTTGAGACAAAAAGTTTCTTGATCTTTGATTTCCCGGTGATTTGCCCTCTTGTTGTAATTGCTCTATGCTTTTCTTCACCATTGGGCACATCTTCGATGTGTGACCAGCCCCCTTTGCCATGAATGATGCAATACATTTCTTTTGGCTTTAAAATCCTTCTTTCCCCGAATCTTTGATTGAAACCTCCTTTTTGGTCAATTATTGAAGTTTCGTTGTTGTACCGGCTTCATTTGGTTATTTTGTGCCTGAATGTTGTCTTATTTGTGCTCATTGTTGATTTGGTTTACGCGAAGTGGCGGTTGGTATTGATGGTAGTATGGTCTTCGCTCGAAATTCGCGTGACTTAAATTGATTGTTTGTCTTCGCTTGATTTCTCTCGTGCATTCTCTTCTTGGTCTTTTTTTCGAAATCATCGCCCCGATCTTGCATATTTTTGGATTTCTTCATATAATTGGGCAACAGTTGTTGGTCTTTCCCTCTTTAGATGCGAAGATAATTGTCCAGCTCTGAGGCCCCCGATTGCAGCAATAATGACGACTTCGTCTGATACTTACGGAATTTGGGTCTTCATTTGGATGAATCTCTTATAGTATTGGATTATTGGCTCCTTTGGGTATTGCTTTATATCAAACAAATCATCACTTGTTAAGCTTTGTGTGTTGGAATCCTTGGAAATCAACTAGCAGAGTTGTTACGAGTTGTTCCCAACTTTTGAGGGATCTTGGCTTGAGCGAAGCGTACCATTTTCGATTTGGTCCTTTCATTGCCATGATAAGTGCCTTCGCTAGTGTTTTGTCGTCTCCTCCTCGATTCAACATTTTGCTTCAAAGCTCATCAAAAATTGTCTTGGATCTGTTAAACCTTCGTATGTGGGTATGACATTGAACTTGAAGCCTTTTGGCCATTTTGCCATTTGTAAGTCTCTTGATAAAAGGAGATTGCGGGTCTATTGTGACTATTGCCTTTTCCTTTGCTTTGATTTGTTTTGGCTTCGTTTGTTATGATAACTTCGCGATCTTGATCATTGAGTTCTTCATTCAATCTTTTTAGCTCGCTTTGACTTTCTCTATTCTTTTGCTTCAATGTCTTTTCTCTAGTTCTAGCTTTACAAGCTTCAAGTTCTTTGTTTCTTGATCAACTCTTCTTCAAGTTGTTGTAGTTTCCTTGCCTCTTCGCTCTGATTTTCTTGAGTAGGGTTTCTTTGGAGACGTTGTCTTCGCTTGTTCTTTGTACTTCATTTTCTGTTGTTGTTGCTTCTTCGGCGATACTTGCCGTCTTGTTCTTGGGAGGTCTTCCCATGATTTCTTGATGGCCGTGGGATAGATCGTTGCTCACACAAAGCGGTGGGCGCCAAGATGTTGGGAGAATGCTCGGCACAACATGTTATTGATGATGATATGGTTTACAAAGTGGTCATTCAACATGACGATTACAAAGGATGTCGGGGGGTATTTATAGTCCCCCCTGGCTTCGTAGTTACACAAAAAGACTAAGAATCTTGAAGTGACTTTCTTCAATACTTCTTCTTCAGCGAAGGCGTATTCTTCATCTTCGCGCTTCTTCTAAGGTGATCTTGATGCTTTCGCTCGCTCTCTGAAGTTAGCATTTTTTTATTTCGGCAAATAAGCCTGCTGTGATCATCTTCGCTTGGATCTCTGTCTTCAATTTCCCTTTCTCATTCTTGTTACCCTCCCGCGAAGCCAAAATCTCGCGAAGTCACCTTCGTTGCATAACTCGGCTTCTGTTTTGCAAATGACCCGAGCACCCTGAAATCTTCAAAGTTTGGGATGAAAGTTTGAAATAGAAATCAAAGTTAGATCCCAACAGAAATCAAACCCATAATCCTTCAATGTTGATCTCATCCATAGCAATTGTGCACAACAACTACCGGCACTAATGTATTCGGCCTCGGCCGGTTGAAAGTGTCACACCGGTTTGCTTCTTTGATGACCATGATACTAGAGATCTTCCAAGGAATTGACAAGTGCCACTTGTGCTTCTTCTATCCACCTTGCATCCCCCATAGTCGGAGTCCGAGTATCCAATAAGCTCAAAGTTTGACCCCTTGGGATACCATAGCCTGACATTTTGTGTGTGCTTCAAGTACCTCAATATCCTTTTTGATGCGGTGAGATGACTCTCTCTAGGTGAGGATTGAAACCTTGCACACTTGCCAACACTAAACATCACATCGGGCCTAGAAGCGGTCACATAGAGTAAGCTTTCAATCAATGACCTATAATACCTTTGATCAACCATATTGCCACTTTCATCATTGTCCAAGGATCCATTGGTACCCATTGGTGTATTAATGCCCTTTGCATCTTGCATGCCAAACTTCTTGATCATGTCTCTAATGTATTTCCCTTGACTAATGAAGGTGTCATTCTTCATTTGCTTGATTTGAAGACCAAGGAAGTATGTGAGCTCTCTAAGCATAGACATCTCAAATTCTTTTCCCATCATCTTGGCAAACTCTTCACAATACTCTTGATTTATTGATCCAAAGATGATATCATCAACATATATTTGCATGACAAACAAATCCTTTCCAATCTTCTTGGTGAAGAGAGTAGTATCAACCTTTCCCATCTTGAACCCCTTCTTTAGTAAGAAGTCTCTCAACCTCTCATACCATGCTCACGGGTGCTTGCTTCAACCCATACAATGCCTTGTTCAACTTGTACACATGGTTGGGATGATGGTAATCTTCAAACCGGGTGGTTGCTCAACATACATAAGCTCATTGATGAAGCCATTGAGAAAAGCACTCTTGACATCCATTTGATAGAGCTTGATGTTGTGTGCACATGCATATGTCAATAGGATTCTAATTGCCTCTAATCTTGCAACCGGAGCATATGTTTCACCAAAGTCAAGACCCTCTACTTGAGTGTAACCTTGTGCAACTAGTCTTGCTTTGTTTCTCACAACAATGTCATCTTCATCTTGCTTGTTCTTGAAGACCCATTTGATTCCAATGACATTGTAGTCCTTTGGTCTCTACCAATTCCCAAACCTTGTTTCTATCAAAGTTATTGAGCTCCTCTTGCATTGCAATGACCCATTCTTCATCCTTCAAGGCATCATCAACCTTTTCGGGCTCTTCTTGTGACACAAAAGCAAAGTGTTCACAAAATGCCGCAAGTCTTCCTCTAGTTTGCACTCCACTTGCAATGTCACCAACAATTTGATCAATTAGGTGATCTCTAGCTATGCTTGAGCTTTGGAGTATTGGAGCTTGAATGCTTGAGCTTGGTTGATCACTTGTAGTTGCTTGAGATGATGTGCTAGCTTGTTGTTGATCTTGAACTTGAGCACCACTAGCTTGAGTTGATTGCATCTCATCTTTGCTGTCATCATCAACTTGAGTTGGCCTTATATCACCAATGTCCATACCCTTCATGGCATTTACCAATTGAGTTCCACTAACATCATTGAGGTTCTTATCTTCATCTTGGGACCCATTGGTTTCATCAAATTCAACATCATGGACTTCTTCAATACACCACTTGAGTTGTTCCACACTCTATATGCTTTGCTTGTGGTGGAATAACCAAGTAGGAATCCCTCATCACACCTCTTGTCAAACTTGCCAAGTCTTGCACCCTTCTTCAATATGTAACATTTGCACCCAAATACTCTAAAGTATGCAATGGTTGGCTTTCTTCCATTCAATAGCTCATAAGGTGTCTTGTTCATCATGGGATGGCAATACAATCTATTGGTGTAGTGGCATGCGGTGTTGATTGCTTCGGTCCAAAATGATTGACTCACATTGTACTCACTAAGCATTGATCTTGCCATCTCAATGAGAGTCATATTCTTCCTCTCAACTAGGCCATTGGATTGTGGTGTGTACTTGGCCGAAAGTTGATGCATGATTCCATAGTCATCACATAGCTCATCAACTCTTGTGTTCTTGAACTCACTTCCATTGTCACTTCTCACTTTCTTCACTATGATGTCAAACTCATTGTGCACCCTCTTGAGAAATGACTTGAACAATGAATACACATCACTCTTGTCATTGAGAAAGAACACCCAAGTGAATCTTGTATAGTCATCCACAATCACAAACCCATACTTGTTGCCACCAATGCTTGTATATGCGGTTGGGCCAAACAAGTCAATATGGATCAAGTCAAATGCCTTGCAAGTACTCATGAAGCTCTTCTTTGGATGAGTGTTGGATTGCTTCTTGGCTTGACATGCACTACATAGCTTGTCCTTGTCAAAGTGAACATCCTTCAAGCCTCTTACTAGATTATGTGTCACTAACTTGTTGAGTTGCTTCATGCCAACATGACCAAGTCTTCTATGCCATAGCCAACCCATGCTAGATTGAGATATCAAGCATGTACTAATTTGTGTCTCACTAGCACCGAAATCCACAAGGTAGAGGTTGTCAAATCTTATTCCCTTGAAGATCAAGCTTGAATCTTTTGTATTCACTATCTCAACACTATCTTCACCAAAGATGCACTTATAACCAAGATCACAAATTTGTGCCCCCAAAAGCAAATTGTACTTCAATATGTCCACTAGTGCCACATTTGATAAGGTCAAATCATTGGTTATTGCTATTTTGCCTATGCCTTGTATCTTGCCACTTTTGCTATCACCAAATGTAATAGGCTTGCCATTCTCTTGAGTTGAATCAATAATGTTGAACTTCCTTACATCACCGGTCATATGTTAAGTGCACCCACTATCAAGAATTCAATGATTCCCCCAATCTTGTAATTCACCTACAAGCAAATAAGTAGGATTTAGGTACCCATTTTCCCTTGGGTTCTTGAAGGTTAGCAACCAAAGCCTTTGGTACCCAAATTGCCTTCTTCTTTGGGCCAACAATGGGTGAACCAACAAACTTTGTCTTGACACCCTTCTCACCCTTGGTAAGCATATAATAAGAATCAAAGGTGATGGAATGCACTTTTGTTGCCTTATTGTTGCTAGTGTTCATTTTAGCACAGTTTTGCTCTTGATGCCCCACTTGCTTGCATATATTGTAATTGGACCCATTGCTCTTCACAAAGCTAGGCTTTGGAGTAGCAAAGGCCTTCTTGCCTTTCTTGGGGACATAGCCTAAGCCTTCCTTGTTAAGGAAAAACCTTTGGCTACCCAAGCACTTTAGCAAGCGGGCATCCCCACCATATGCCTTCCTTAAGGAGTGGGTGAGCTCATCCACCTCTCTTTTGAGAGTCTCATTCTCAACCTTTAATGATGAGTCTAAAATTACTCCATCACTATTAGTAGAGCTTGAGTGGGTTGATGTGGATGTTGAAAGAATAGATGGTTCTTCAACATCAACCAAGAATGGTTCATCTATAATGTCACATGTTGAACCAACATCCTTCTTGATGATTGAGTAAGCTCTATCATTCTTCTCTAAGAGCAAGGCATGGGCTTTTTGAAGCCTTGTATGAGCTAGCTCAAGTTCCCCATGGTCTTCCTTTAGACCCTCATGGGTGGCCTCTAGCTCACTAAAACTTTGCTCAAGAGTTTTTACACTCTTTTGCAAGGTTCTACATTCCTTGTCCTTAGTCTTAAGCATGATATGAGTTTGCTTAAGCATCTCTAGAAGATCATCTCTAGTGGGGTTCATATTCATCATCATCATCATCATCACTATCATATTTTACTTCATTATCATTTAGTTCTTCATGCTCATGCAATGATACCTTGGTGGCCTTAGCTATGAAGCATGATGGTGATGAGCCGAACAGAGATGACTTCTTGTGTTGGCCAATTGCACTCATGGCCTTGGGCTTCTCTTCCTCTTCATCGGAGGAGTCATCACTATCTCAAGAACAAACAAAAGCACCATCATTTGTCTTCTTGAATGTCATGGTCTTGCTCTTCTTGTTTGTCTTGCCACCCTTGTATGCCTTCATCTTCTCCTTTTCTTTCTTGATTGGGCAATCGGCAAGGATGTGATAAGGACTATCACACTCAAAGCACTTTCTTGGCTCTTCATTGCCCTTGGATGAATCATTTCTTCTTCTAGAGCCTTGCCCAAACTTCTTGCTCTTCAAGACCTTGCTAAATTTCCTCACAAACATAGCAAACTCTTGATCAATCTCATCAAGATTAACTTCCTCATCATCTTCTTCTTGAGCCTTGGACTTGCCCTTAGCCTTGGATGAGGTGGTGGCGGCTTTGAATGCCATAACCTTCTTGCTCTTGTCATCTTCCTTCTCTTCCTCATCTTCCATGCCATCAACTTTCTCATCGGTTAGCACTTCACCAAGCAAGTCACTAGGTGTCATGGTGTCCAAAGCACCTCTAAAGAGAATCTTCCTCAACATAGCAAATCTCTTGGGAAAGCACATTAAGAATTTGTGCCCAAAGTCTCTATCCAATGTCTTCACTCCCAATGATTTGAGATCATTGACAATCACTTGGAGCCTATGGAATGTGTGGGTATGCTCTCATCTTTCTTCATCTTGAAATTCTCAAATTCACTCTTGAGAACATACAATTTGACACTTTTCACAACTTTGGTGCCCTCATAGGTTTCATAAAGCTTCTCCCAAACCTCACTTGCCTTCTCTAGGTCTTTGATCCCCTCAAATACCTTGATATCCATGCCATTGTACAATGTGTTCAATGCCATGGTGTTGCATTGCTTGTTAGACTTGTCGGTGGGGGTGAGGTTGGTAGGATCAAGGATGACATACTATCACACCAAGGTTGTTAAGCCTTCAAATATGGTGACCACGGCTCCGGAGATACCACTTGTAAGATTCTAGATGGCTAGAGGGGGGTGAATAGCCTATAAAAATTTTCTATAAGCTCAACTAAACAAACCGATTAGTATAAAACACGGCGAAAAGCGGTTTGCACTAGCTCTATTATCTTGCAAGCCTCTAGTGACAATTCTAAATATATTCTATGATCTCTATGCCACACAAGAGCTATGTCACTACTCTAACTAGTGAGCAAACCTAATATGATCCTTATACTAGCAAGAACAACCTACACAGGCAAGTGCTAGCTCTCTACTCAAAGAATACTAGAAAAGTAAAGCAAGAGTGAGAAGCTTGTTATACCGACGTGTAGAGGATGTCAACCAATCACCGGAAAGAAGAAAAGCTATCAATCACATGAAGGTGATGATCCACACACCGAGACAATGAACAAGTCGATTTGTTCACCCGGAGTTCACTTGTACACCGACTAGCTAGTCTTCGGTTGTGCCGACCAACACAAGGATGGTGTTTGAGCTAGGCGGTGCCCTTGCTAGCCTTAACACACCACTCACAAGTGAGGTACCCAAGACACGAGCAATGTATTCGTTGCACTTTGTCTTCCGACGAGGGAGTGCGTGATCCTCTCACAATTTCGCCCGGGAGGTGGCCAAGAAACAATCTCCTCTTCTTGCCAACAACTCCACCAAATCACCAAGCCGTCTAGGAGCGGTGTCTCCAAGAGAAACAAGAAACCCACCGGCTCACAACGATCCCCAAGTGCCTCTAGATGCAAGAACTTCGATGCAAATGCACTTGGATCAACTCTTCTCTCAAGAATGAAGCTCAAATCAAGAATGAGAGAGGAGGGAGGCTTGCTTGCTTGCTCTAGCTTGTTAGGAATGATTCAAATGACCAAGAGAGAGAGCAAGAGGCAGCCAAGGGGTATAAATACCCCACACCATGAAATCTGGCCGTTGGGAGGAAACCCACGGTTTTCTGAACGGCTGGCCGGACGCGCACTAACCGGACTCACCGGTGAATCCGATTCGGTGGGTCCGATCACAACCGACAACCCCCGGAGCAGTGACTAAACCCCGGCCGACCGGGTCCGGCGCTTAGCGTCCGTCGTGTAGCTTCGCCAAGAGGAAGCATCCGTCAGGCGTCCGTCGGCCTCGGCCAAGCCCCGATTTACACCCTTCTTGGAATTTCGACCGGACTCAGCGACCCAGGTCGCGTCCGGTCGGATTCTTCGTAAGCTTCCGGTGTGGGTGGGTCCGGTCACGCCCGAAGCTGCGAAAAATTGTCGTTTCGTCGTCGTTCCTTCGCCTTTGCTCCAAACCGACTTCCGTCACTTGTTTCTTGTTGCCGACACGCCAAAGAACACCTCGACACCATGTGTTAGCATTTTGAAAACATTTTCACCAAGTGCGGAGTTAGCTCTTTAGGTTAGAATGCATGCATATGAATTTTGAACCTAAAGGCACATGAGGACCGATATGTACGATAAATTTCCCCTCTTTTTATAGTACGGCTTATCGATCCTATAATCACCCACACCCTCTATGGTGTCTTGGGTGTGAAATCAAAAGCCCTATGGTTATACCTTTGCCTTGGGGACAATTGAACTCGAAACTCCACCGAGTTGCATGCTTGATCATTTTTTGGATCACCTCGATCCATCCTCCATGATCACAATGCACCAACCTAAGACCGCACGACCAATCTCAATCTAGTCAAACACTTAGCATCGAGAGATTAGTCCTTAGGTGTCACTAATTATCCAAAACCAAACTAGAGATCTTCATGGATGCACACTTGAAACTCTCAAAGCACTAAAGGGGTCCTTAATCTTGCAAATCACAACACCTCAATAGACTCTTGCACTACCTTGCTCTCACAAGTGTTTCTTCAGCTGAATAAATGGGCAAGAGGGAGAGTATGGACGAGGTAAGGTTGTATTTATAGGCCATGCCCAAAAATCCAACCGTTACCCACAATTTTCTGCAAAAACACGGCGTCGGGGACTTTCGAAACAACCACGCCGGATGTGTCCGAGCGCTATACAAAATTTTGAACTTCGCAGCTTAGCGTTGCATGGAGCGGACGGCGCTAGACGCGCGACCATCGGATGTGCGGGCGTCGACCGTCGGCGTGTGGCGCGACCGCCACCACAGATATCGTCACTAGAGAGCGTCCGGCCGGGCGCCGGGCGCGCCCAGCGCCAAACCCTAGCGTCCCGCGCCCTTCTTCTTCTTCTGCACAAGCTGCGCAGACGGGCGCCGCGGGCGGCCTGGCCGTCCAAGACTTCCTTCCGGTGTCCGACACGCGGTGAAATGAAGCCCGAATCACATCGATTCAAATCCTTTGTGAGCGGCTTCAACTCCAATCAATCTTAGGTACTTTTTGTAGCTACCTAGTCTATGTTTGGCAGTGTGCACCGCATCTAAACATTAGAGTCACCTAGGTCAAGCTACCCATTCATACCCCCTTAATAGTACGGCCAAAAGAAAACAAAGTCCTAACGACTAATCCAATGTCACTCAACTCCATCGACAATCGGAACTAACCGTGCTTAACCTTGTCGTCCATCCTTTGAAAATGTAAAATGATTTCCATCGTCGGGGGCATGAAAACCATATTGCTCGAGATTGCCATTACCATGACCTAACTCACCACTTTGTTTCTACAAAACACACGTTAGCCATGGTAATTTATATTGTCATCAATCATCGAAACCCACACTAGAGGGCATAGATGCTTTCGGGAGGGTTCAAATGTATAAGGACCCCCCCTACTTTGCTTAGGAGCATTCCAAACTATCCCCAAAAAATTGCTTGAGCATTCCCAACTATCCCAACAACTTTGAATCTGGATGGCAAAGAGCTAGGAGGAAAAGCGTGGAGGAGAAAAGGAAATATCACTATAAAATGTGTATTTTTAATGTATTTAGTATGACAATATGTCATAATGTCATTATATAATCTAGTTTATGACATTATTATATTTTAGGCATTTCAATTTAGTGACAATAAATCTAATGTCATATACTTGTGAGATTAAATATACAGACGGCACATAATAAATTTGCAATGATGTCTTTTGATGTCATATACTTGTGACATTAAATATATGTCACATAATAAATTTGTAATGATGTCTTTTGATATTTGGATTTTCATCAATTGGATGTCAAATTTTTAAATAATTATGAGTTAAATTTCATATATTATGACAGAATAGAATGCCAAAAGGCCACATATTTCTTGTACTAATGGGTGCACTCTCACAAAGATCTTGGCGTTTACTTAAGCATATATAATAGTGGACACTGATATAACGGGAGAGGCATGATCAACAAATAATTAATGGGAGAGGCATGCTGTGCATGTCTCGCATCGTGGCCTTGCTGTTCTACTTTGCCTTGAGATCTGGTCTTGATTCTTGACTGATTCTTCACTCGTAGTGTCAACTCAACAAGATAAATTAATGCAATGGTTTAAAGTCCCTGAATGCAGGCCGTCGTCCTGGTGGTGGGCTCATATCATATATGTTGTCCTACTTTGCCTTGAGATCTCCACTTCAGAATTCTTAGCAAACCGTCGTCCTGGTGGGCTCATCGACGGTGACAGTTCAAAGCATACGTGTTAGAACCATTCCGTGAACTCAGGCATGGGTCACAATTCAAAGCATATGTGTTGAAATACTGCCCCGGCTGCGGATGGTTTTGTGGTTGATAACTCGGCTGATTTGATACCTCGTGAGAAAAAAAACGTTATATCATGACTGATAAGTTCAATCAAACATGACGTAATCTGCAGTATGAGGGCCATGCCCCCCGTCAAGTTTCATAAAAAAAAATCATATCATATCGTGAGCATATCAATCTGATGGAATTGAATCGGTCTGCGTCACTTAACTAATTTTTGCGATGGGTGTGATGATCCCTCAACTGCAAACCGTTGTCCTGGTGGGGTTCATCGACGGTGACAGTGTTACATATACTTACATGTTGATTAGAAACAAAAATATCATGAATATATAGTGTATGTATGTATAAATGAAAGCACGAGCAAGTTTCTTAATCCATACTCTCTTACTCTATTATTGTATCGTATCCTCCCTCCAGAAGATATATAATAAATAATAGGGTTGCTTGATATCCTGTACTGTGTATAGTCCACTCAGGCATGGGTCACAATTCAAAGCATGTGTTTTTGAATACTCTCCGAGAGGCTGAGATAAGCTGGCTGACTTTGAATACTCACGCTAGCTATATCATGACTTATGAGTTCAAACAGCCAAGAATCTGATGGAATCTCGGCCGCCGTCACTTAACAATTTTTTGGCGATTGTGTGATGATCACATACAAAACGCGCGGCTCGGCTACATGTATATATACAGCAACATCTACAGGCCGTGCCACACGCGATCGACGACGTACTGCCGGCTAGCTAGCTCTAGCTGCCCCTTAGGCGCCAGAAGCCGAGAGTCATCGATCAGAGCTAGCCATGGCCGCCGTGGTCGATGAAACGACGCCGCCGGTGGAGTCCAGCAAAGGCCCGACAGCGGCGCGCGGAAGCTTCTCCGGCGCCGACCTGGCCCTGAGAGCGCTCCTGTTCGCGGTGACGCTCTCGGGGGCTCGTCGTGGTGGCCACCGCCAACCAGAGCGCGCTCATCGCGGTCCCACAGGTTCGGGACTCGTCCTCTCCCGCGCCGCCAAGGTCAAGCAGTGGCCGGCGGTCTTGTGAGTAGCAAATTAACTACTGTACTCTTATTAGCGCGCCTTGCATGGTGCATGGTCTCTGACGGCGAACGACTCTTTGCATGCTTGTGGTAGATACCTGCTGGTGGCGCTGTGCGTGACGTGCTTCTACAGCTTGCTGACGGGCCTCATCACCTCGCTTAAGCTCATCTCAGGCTCCCCTCCTCCCACCAAGACTCTCTTCCTCCTTCTTGTTTTCGATTTGGTGAGCACCTTATTTGTTATATATACAAATTAATAAGCTTTAACAATATATCTATCCAGGGATGAAGTCAGAAAAAATATAAGGGGCTTAGCGTTGCGCTTGTGACGTGAAGCTTGCCCGCCCTCCACGGTGGAGTTGGGAATGGGATCACTACCACATAATCCTTTTGTGTGATAGTGGCCAAACTTAACCGTGACGGGCACTTATTACGCTCCACACAGTTATTTGCTGGCCGGCCTGGCCAACTGGTCGCCCAGCCACCTGCCGCGGAAAACCGCCATTAATAACCATGGCGGATTGACCGTGGTGGGGCACGTTAGAATAGCCCTCGGTTAATCCAACAACAATAAATATAGACCTCCTTCTTCCTCCTAGGGTCTTCCTCTTCCAACTTGTGGGGAGACTTTGCCCTAAAAATTGTCCAAAATTTTGAATTGAGGCTTTGGGCTTGGATTTGGGGATGAGAACACCACAAGAGGTACATAAAGGCTCTCTCATCCTACCTCCCTCCCTCTTTTCATTTCTTTGGTCCCCATTAAGCTTGGGCCTCGGCTGGATAATCCTCCATCTCTATGGAATTACTGCCCAATTAGCAAAATGTCTTATACTTCCAGCAAATATCATCCTCCTACCTTATGCATGTATGGCTAAAAAAAATAAAGGGTGACTTCAAGCTTCACGGTTGCGTTAGGGGTCTCTCGAGCCCCTCTTGCCCCACCGTTGGCTCTATGCCTATATATCTATACCTTGTAGCTTCTATTTACGGGGACACCAGACGCCCTTTATTTTGCTCCGGTTATTGGTGAATAAAGGTACTTCAACACTTAGTCTCAGTGATAACATCAGGGGACCTTATTTAGTTGTGTCACCACCGGGACTAAATAAAGGTCTTCGACGAAGCAAATGCAAAAGAAGAGCACCCATGCACCTTTTTATACAATAACAACACCTATGACTTTGGTCACATGTGTGTTGCGTGGTTGAGTCAGAATTTAGTCAGGAACTTCGTTAAAGCTCATTTTTCTACTATGTTTTCATACTTGTCTTCTTTGTGTCTCTGGGCCTAATTTGACGTACTCCTTCCATTTTAAATTATAGTTCACTTTAGCTTTTCCAGATACATTAATTTTGCTATATACCTAGTTATACACTATATATGTCTAGATACATAGTAAAAGAAATGGATTTAGAAAAGCCAAAGTGAACTACAATTTGGAATGGACGAAGTATATGGCAACTAGTACTATCCTTTTCAGTATAAAAGAATGGCTATGTCACGCTTAATTTTGGACACTGGTTAGCTGGTAGGGTTATTTCACGTGAAGTTTCTATAACCCGTTAAGTGTACTAGGCGGATCTTATTCTTTATTTACTTACTAGGGAAGTACTGAGTATTTAGTAATCTAACATGCATCCATTTGGGGCATCAATCTCTAGAAATCTCCTTTTTTGAGAGAGTTGATCTCTATATATCTCCTTACTTATGCGTGCATGCACGGCGGCAGTTATACGCAGGTATCATGGCTTCAGCGACCGGCTCATCGGGTGCTGTAGGGTGGATCGCCATCAAGGGCAACACACACACCAACTGGAACAAGATCTGTTCTCCCTACTTCGGCAAGTTCTGCCGTCATGTTGGCAGCTCCGTCTTGATGGGCCTCGTCGCCTCCGTCATCCTCGTCCTGCTCACCATCCTCAACGCCTACTCCTTGTACCGCCGCATTCGCTACTGATCGATTACACAGGGAATATATCAAAAAATGTTGCCAAAGCGCGCGTGTGTGGTCTGTATTGTTTGTTGTGCTATGTATTGTGTGTGTTGTGCTGTCATTTTGCTCTAGCCCGTTTGGTACAGCTTATCTTCACTAGTAAAACTGCTTCTTTTTTTTGGAAAACAGCTTGATAAGCATCTCTCTAATTAAATGAAGCTGAGTTGTTTTTCAAAAATTGTTTGGCAAAATAGTTTTAACAACTTCGAAGCGTGAATATAAGAGAGAAATAAATGAGGAAGCTGAGATAAGCTAATTTTTCAGCTCTCTCCCACTCCATTCCTCTGTGAGAGGAGGAGAAAAACATCTTCACCATGAAGCTATTTTGAAAAGGCTCTAAGTGTTCTTTTTTTACGACCAGCGTGTGTGTTGCTGTGTATATGTCATTATTCTAGCTGCTGCTTCATCTGTGTTGTTTGTGCAACAAACATTTCATTGTTAGTTAATTTATACTACAAGGGCGCTGTTTGGTTCACGGTTTTTTCTCCCTTAATCCGATCATTACATATACGCATGCAGTACCGTTACACAACCATGGAATTGGATCCCAGCAGACCCTATACAAATTAAGTTGTCACTTCGCTCGAAGTGTGTTATGGGCCTTATTAGTAACTTATGGCGTTGATTTTCATGCATGTCATCCACTCATCCTTTCTAAAATATAACAAACTGTGCGTATTAACCGGTTAGAACCTAAGTGTTGACACACAAATTTGCCCAATAATTTGGGCACCTTGAATATTAAGTTATAAACGTTTTGGACAATATAGAGGTCAAGTGGTATCGCAAACGGAGTAAGAAATCATGCGGAGAAGATGGCGACCCACATCCAATCTGTCTAGTTGGCTAAGCCGTGCTAGTCAGGCCGACTCCCTTCCTTCAAGTTGGCTTAGCTTTCAAGTTCTGCAACAAAAATTTGTTGAATGTATTATGTATACATTGTGTGCGTCCATGTACATTGGAGAAATTGTGCACGTAGACAATTAATCCACTGCCAGAACGACAGAGACAACGGAACACGGGGAGTATGCAACACCGAATTTAGGTGATGGTTTGAATTAAGACAGATATGATCTTAGCAACCATTTTCCTGGGATGGGAACGGGAACGGGAGTTGAAACTTGGAGGTGTTATTAACTTTTTTTTTATAACGCAGTAACTCAAATGTTTTTGAATTGAACATGGCCATGTTCCATATTTATGGGTGCATACGTTGGTGGGGTGCTTCGCTCGAGTGGGTTGGAGCTGGGGAGTATATACTTCACATTTTTTTATGCTTGTGTTTTCCTCTTGCCAAAGTCTCCATAAAGTGTAGATAGGACCTTGCCGGAGGAGGTGCAAAAATTCGGCGCTTCGTACCACCTAGATCTATTCCTCCAGCACTATCGAACACATCCAAGAACAACAACATCTCACCACATAGTTTGGTGTTTGACAACTATGTAGTATATATATGACAATCAATGGTGGGAGTTGATAGAGAAAATTAAGATGAGAATTCAACTTTTAGTCTCAATTTCTTGTTTGGCTTGTTGAGGTAAATAAGAGAGTTGAAGAAATTCATATATACTGTGTTTGGTGCCCGATAAAGAAGAGAGAATATTCCAGTGAAAAATTACATGACAAGTGATGATCAACGGTGATGATGTATTTATTTTTTATTATGTTAAAAACATAAGTCCTACTCTTTCTAACAAATGATTAGTGAAAGTCAGCTCTCTAAATTCCTCTTTTCTTTTAAAAGCGGGTCTCAATGATGAGTTTCATTTCATTGTTTCCAAGACTGTCATGTCATATAAAATGAAAATGAAACTTGCATGAAACCCCTACTTTCAATAGAGAGTTTTTATCTTTGTGGTTTCATAGGCATTTAATTTCATATGCTTCGAGAGATAGTTGGTATTCGTACCAAGAGAGTTTCACTAAAGATAAATTTTTTTCCTTCTCTCTCCTCGCCGAGTTTCATGTAAAAAATGAACTTTCTTTGATGTGACGTTATATTTAATGTGCATGACCCCATTGAGGCTGGCCTTATACCAAAACTATAACCAAAACTTTTTTAAAATAAAAAACTATAACCAAAACTACTCCCACGAACGCAGGCACTGCAGCAGCGTGGGGCTTTGAGTTCTGACGAGTGGACCCCGTCCCAGTAGACAGTCGGGCGAATCGACCTTCGGAGCCGCCCACGCGGCCACGCCTCCGGTGCTTTCGATGTTCGTCGATTCGATTCCCCCCACACGAAAAAGCCGAAACCAAATATTCCGCCGCCGCCTTCGATCCTCTCCCCGTCGCGCTGAAGGCCGAACGAACCAACGAGCCTCGCCCTCGCACGCCGGCGGTCACGATTCGGGAGGAGGAGGACGAAGGGAGTGGCCGGCCCCTAATCTAGGCGGCGGGCGAGATGAGGCTACTGCGGGTCGCCACGTGCAACCTCAACCAGTGGGCGATGGACTTCGACACCAACCTCCGCAACGTCAAGGAGTCCATCGCGCGCGCCAAGGCTGCCGGCGCCGCCATCCGCGTCGGCCCCGAGCTCGAGCTCACCGGATACGGCTGCGAGGACCACTTCCTCGAGCAGGACACCACCGCCCACGCGTACGTCACCGCCTAGTACCTTCTGTCTCTATCTAGTCTCGGCCGGCCCAGCATGACTCGTATATAAAATTCAGTAGATTACCGTGTTGCTCGAGATTGAGTATCCCGCACTACATTACTGTGTCTACGTTCTCGTGTGGTGGAGCCTTAATCCTTTTCGCAATTTTGGGATTCTGCTGGATTATAGTACTCTGGTAGGATAGGATCAGTTACTTCCACTTCACTCTGGTAGAATCAGTTACTTCTCTACTTAACTCTAGTGGAACCGGTTCACTTGGGGGAGGAATGTGTTACTTCTCTACTCGGAATGTGTTACTTCTCTACTCAACCTTTGTTGAATTAGCTATGTTCTCTAGAAGTTGCACTAATTTAACTTTAGTCTTTTTCTAGGAAAACTGTCTCTGTCCGCTATGCAAAGAAAAATAAATAAATAGATTGATAAGTCCAAATCAGTGTCTTTTAAGTTGTATTTTTCTGCATTCAGGGACTTTAAACCATTCCATTTATCTTGATACAACTGCTGAATATGCGGGCCTTATATGGATCCTCTATATTATTCATGTGTCGTGTTTTACATGCAGCTGCTGTTAGTTACCCTGTGTATCATTATGCAGATGGGAGTGTTTAAAGGACATTTTAACTGGGGACTACACGGACAACATCTTGTGCAGCATAGGCATGCCGGTTATTTTCAATAGTGTGCGGTATAATTGCCAGGTCTTCTGCCTAAATCGCAAGATAATCATGATTCGACCAAAAATGTCCCTTGCAAATGATGGAAATTATCGGGAATTCCGTTGGTTTTCTGCTTGGACATTTAAAGATGAGATTGTTGACTTTCAGCTCCCCATTGAAGTCGCAGAGGCTGTATCCCAGGATACTGTGCCTTTTTGGTTATGGATACATGCGGTTTTTAGATGTGTAAGTATCAAATGCTACTTAAATTTATTTCTGTGGTTGTAATTTTAGCTTCCTGCTTTTCTGGTGAACATGCTAGAGAAAACCATTGGTTTGTTGCCATTGATTTAAAAGTCAATTGTATCATGTAGGAGTACATGGTATCAAAGAGTCAAGTTCAATTTAAACTTTTTTCAAACTAAGTTGGATATTGGATTGAAATAAGACATTCCACTTTCTTAGTTTAAATTGTTCTGCAGTTTATCATGAAGGTTTAGTCTATATGCTTCATAAACTAGTAAATTTAAAATTTATATACTCTCTGTGATGTATATGATTGATGATGAAGAACTCCTTAAGCATTAGTTACTATTTGATTTTTTTTGTCCAGGTCTTTGGCTGCTGAAACCTGTGAAGAGCTCTTTACAGCAAAACGCTCCTCGGATTGACTTAGCATTGAATGGTGTTGAGGTTTTTGTGAATGCAAGTGGAAGCCACCATCAGTTAAGGAAGCTCAATCTTCGGATTGATTGCATAAGGAATAACTCAAACATGTGGTGGTGTTTACATGTATGCTAATCAACAGGGATGTGATGGTGGCGCCTTTATTATGGTATCTCAAAATCTCGTTTGTGCTCTTGTAGATTTGCTTCTATGTTATCTGATTTTCTTTTCTCATCTTCAGTTGTCAACCAATTTATTATTATCTCCAACACGACATTCATGATTTGTCTATTCTTTTATACCTGACTTGAATGTCTTCTTATCACAACCACATGATATTGTCCACTACAAACAAGAGCAGAATGCTTTGTCCTCTCCTTTATTGTTGTAGGTCGCAGTATTGAAACTGTATGTAGGGTACATAGCATGTCAGTTTGGACCTAGTGATTTGGGTAGTCCAACAGAGGGGATGTGATGCTATGAATGGAATTCTTAAAAAAATCTTCACAAATAACTCCTGTGGCTATACCTCATAATTGCTGATGGCTGGGGTAGCAGGTGCTTATCCATGAATCCTTGGCGATATTTTACTGGGGACAGAAATTTAATTGTTCTTTTATGAACTTAAGTGCCTTCTGAGAGTGCTTTTTACAGAAGCTGTATTAACTATGTATGCTATTTTACACAAGGTTCCTGATTTGGCCCTTTATTTCTTAATTAATTCTGCAATTGTGTTCTATGTTGATCATACTTATTCAGAGAAATTTTCTGTTTTAAATTGTTCCCACTAGATGGTTGTTGCTGCATTGCGGTAAATGGTGATTTGGTAGCTCAGGGATCTCAATTCTCATTGAAAGATGTAGAAGTTCTGGATGCTCTTGTAGATCTTGATGCTGTAAGTTCTAATCCCAAGTATTTTTTGTATTTGTGTAATCCTGTCAGTGTTTCCTGTTCTTTTCTGTTCTATTTTTAGTTACATGAAAATTATTCTTTTGTGTGTTGCCCAACCAACCTCGATAAAATTGGTCCTAGCCAAAAATAAATGTTTTCCATAGTGCCCATGAGATTGCCAGGAGCTCAGGATTGACAATAAAATTCATATGATGTGACCTAGCGCTATCAGCATTAAAAAAATATTGCAACTATCCAAGCAAGCCTTTGGACCCTATGAAAAATTGGCAAGGTGGGTTGGTCAAAACAATTCATTCAACTTCTCCCTGAATTTTCTGTATCTAGTATCTACCATCTAAAACACCTTTCCCTGTTTGCATGGAAAGAATATTTGTTAAGAAATTATCACATTATTATGGGTATAATAGTTAGTTTAGCTGTTAGGCCTGGTATATCCATTCCATGCTTTTTACTTATTCTTTGCATCTTTTAGAAACTTCTTATTGGTGTTTGCCTGCTTGCAGTTATCCAGAGTCCATATTTATTCTGCTTTACTATGTTTCTTAAGCTTTAAGTTTGTGAGATATTAATTGTGCAAACATGGGTTATTCTGCTTTACAGTGTGCAGTTCTCAAAGTCCACATTTGTTCCTTTACTATAAGTTATGAGCTCTCTAGCTGTAGTTTCAATGGAAATAGGAGTCTTATTCTAGCACAGCTAATCATTCATTTCTGCAATCAGGTATCGAGTTATCGAGCATCTGTTTCTAGTTTCAGAGAGCAAGCAAGCCACAGAAAAAATGTACCTTTTGTGAAGGTACCATATAAGCTTTGCCAATCATTTCAGAGTGGAATGGTTCCGACTTCTCCAGTTGAGGTTAGTTGGTCTTCCAATATTCCAATGTTATTCTGTGTAATTCTTTAGTAGGTAGGTAGGTTTTGTTACCATATCTGAAAGCAACTCAAGCTTTCTTCCAGTTAGAGCATTTAGTATGGGCCTCAACAATGTAAACCGTCACCAGTGTATGGTGATTAAGCTTTGATAGGTAATGCCTGTTAGCTCATCCCACAATTGTATATGCAATATGAACTAATGCACATTAGAAGAATTTCACAGCAGAGCCCAACATGTTAATCTTAAATTAGGCTAAGGCAGTAAGGCATGGGCCAATTCTTTCGGCGTTTATTGACTTCCTTAGTGATTGAACATGTTTGTGCTTTGGAATTTTACAATCCTACGTATAAATTTTCAAGCATCCGGGATTTATTTAAGTAAAGTTTATTCCTGCTAATAATCTAACATCATAACTACTGTTGACAATCTATTTGAACATCTGCTTTATACTGAGCATAGCATAAATCATTGTTGCCCTGATTGTCGTTTTACTAAGTATTTATAGGCAAATGCTTTCTCCCTTGTCTATCTCTTGAGGGGGCGGGTGTATCGTCATGTAAACTGTGCAAATGGGTATTTGGAGTAACCTTTTCTATCACGTCCATCTTTGAGCACAGATTAAGTATCACTGTCCTGAAGAAGAGATTGCATTTGGACCTAGTTGTTGGCTATGGGATTATCTGAGGAGGAGTCAAGCATCTGGATTCTTGCTTCCACTTTCGGTGGCGCGGATAGTTCATCTGTTGCAGCAATAGTCGGTTGCATGTGCCAACTTGTCATAAAAGGTCAGATCTAATTTCTGTCTTCCTTCTTTCACCTTTTAGTAGAATGTTCTCTGAATTGTCTTCGGAACATAGTTTACAGGAGTATTAACTGATGCATAAGTTACTATTTAGTTATAAGAAAAACCTTTCAGTAGAAGGTTCTCTGAATTGTCTTCTAAAAATAGTTTGCAGGATTGTTAACAGATGCATACAATGACATTTAGGGATGAGAAAGCCACCTGACTGAATTATCAGACTTGTTAACAGATGCATATGTTAACATTTAGGGATGAGAAAGCCACATGACTATGAATTATCAGATGAATTGTTGTTTTATTCCATTGAAATAAAAAACTATGGTTCATGTCATGGCATGGGGAATAAATTAGAGCAAAGTAATTATTCTAATATCAAAATTAACACATATAAAATATCATGGCAACTGTACATGATGATCAAATGAAACGATACTGAAGCAACTTTTGTGTGACATATATACGGCTCAGTGCATTGTCATAACTTTTTTCCCCTTTTTGAATAAAAGCGTCTCTGTTCACATCTCTAGTTGGCATTTGGTGGGCCAAAACAAATGAAAGAGTGGATGGTCAAGTCCAGAAAGGTCTAAACTCCATTATCATCCTTGGAGCCTGGCAATCTGGAATCACTTTGCAATCTTTCTTTGGCGTTTGATGGGATCTTGTCTAATTTCAAATTTTAAATGGGGATAATAGAGTTCATGAGGGAGGAGTTAGAGCAACTCCAAACGGTTCCCCATTTGTTGTTTGGCAATTGCCCTTGTTTGCCAACTCCCAAATCCAAATGCCAAATCAAAAGAGCTCATCTCCAACGGTTTGGCATAATTCACTTGCCAAACTTAGATCTAATTTACATCGGGAACCTGAGAGAGAAATAAAATTATGTTTATGTCCTTCCACCTCTTGAAAACTTATGTCGGGAACCCCGAGGCGAGAAACAAAATTATGTTTATGCCCTTCCACCTCTTCTAATATATACGGATGCACCGCGAATGCTAAACGTCGTAGAGCGCGCATTTTTGTGCGCCACAGGGGCCTGATTTGCCAACACTCACTAATTTGCCAACTCCAAATGCCAAACTGTTGTAGGGAGTTTTTGGAGCTTTTTGGCAAAATTTGAGAATGCCAACTCAAATGCCAAATTGTTGGAGTTGCTCTTACAACTTTGGTGTTTGGCTGGGGCTCGAGGGTTTCATATCTCCTTGCTCTTGGGTCAAGTGATGGTTTGTTGGTTGAGGTCGTTTTAGTGTTTGTGTTCAGTGGCAAGAATGTATAAGTGTTGTGTGGTTTGACTGTATGGTTTCAAAACCCCATTTTCTTCTAAATGTATGATTATCAGCTCTAATTCAGACTGAGGGTTTGCACTATAATTCAGACATTTGAAAAGAGCTATGATGGAATGCTTGTAATTCAGATATCTAAAAATATATGATGCTCTTTGATGTCATGTCCATTTTTTTTTTCATTTGAGCTTGATGTAATTGAATATAAGCCAAACAGGTTGATGAATATCCACCATCCTAATTAATTGTCTTATGAGTTGTGAAGTTGCAATCATCATTTGCTATACTTAGTTAAAATTTATGCCTTCTTTAAATCTGCACTTGAGAGGGTGGCCCCCCGGTGCAAGCGGTAGTGCTTTACCGCTGTGACCAAAAGGTCGGGGTTCAAGCCCCGACCTCCGCACATTGCACAGTGTGTGGGTAAGGCTGGCGCTAATCACCCCTCCCGGACCTGCGCGGTCGCGGGGAGCCTACAGCACTGGGTACGCCCTTTAAATCTGCACGTGAGCTGATATGACCTAAGTCTCTGAATCACCCACATTTGAATTCTTCATCGTCAAATATCTCACTGGACAAAGTTCCTGATGTTCTATTTCCTCTTGATTAATTGATGAAATTTTGTCAAAAGAATTAATGACCATGTCAACAACCTGCAGATATAGAGAAAGGAGATGAGCAAGTTAAGGCAGATGCCCGCCCGGATTGGGCAGTATAAAGATGGGGGAGATCCCAACAGATAGCAGGGGAATTTGCTAAACGTTTGTTTTACACTGTTTACATGGGAACTGAAAATAGGTGAGTTTTTCTTTGTAGTGACCTTATTGTAATGTGTGAACTTTCCATTTCCTTTTTTCTCAAACACAAGAGAATTGTGTATCATTTCATTAAGAAAGAAGAGAGTACAAAGGGAAGTAGAGAAAAAACACACACCCAAGACAGTCACAAAGATACACTTCTAACTCAACTTAAGGAGAATACAGAAGCAGCAAGCCAATTGCAGCAGCTGGCAAACAAACAGCCACAAGCCTGGAGCGCTAGCCTATTTGAGACGACCTGGGAGCATCTCCTAGAGACATTTTTTTTACCACAAGCACAAAGTGATTGCTTGCAGCACCACCGTGACATTTAGATTTGCACAATTGAAGAGTGAGGATACAACAGTTGCTACGCTTCCAAATTTCCTGAGCCACGAGAATAATGAGTGAATTAAGCCCGAATTAAGCGCCTTCATATCCTTGGGTGGCACCACTAGCTTGAGAATCTGCTGATCGAAGATTGGGGTGCTGTGGTAATCAGGCCCAATACGTTGAATTATTTTTCTGTAAGTGCCTATGTTGAAAATGCTTATTGCTATTGTATATGCACTTTGTTATATGTATATGTACTTGTTTGTAATTCATTCACTGTGGAGGGTCTTCTTTGCATATTGCACATATGCCTCCTGTATACTGGCAGCTTACTGAATAATACCAAGCTACCGTTAACACAGTCAAACAATATTAAAAAATTATATGAAGAGTATGGTATTTTATGAGGGAAAGGGTCTTTTCACAAATTTGGAACTGAAATTTATGAATGCACACCAAAGTTGAAGACCAGGCATCCAACACACCAGAACCACTAGGCCCGTTTCTCTAGTTCATTCGCCAACTTTTGACTCCTGAGTTACACTGGTTAGACAGTTGAATAGTTGAAGTCCAGGGGATACCTCTCTGGACAAACTTTTTTTTTTTCCTTAAGAGGATTTGAAAAGGGTTCCACTCTATAATTATCTTGGTTTCTGGACAATTTGGAGACTGTCTTCCATAGTGAACCCGGCGTTCGATTACAACAACAACAACAACAACAACAACAACATAGCCTTTAGTCCCAAGCTAGTTGGGGTAGGCTAGAGATGAAACCCATATGAAACATTACAAAAAGAGCGTAAAAAGGCACAAGACAAAAGGATAAAGATAGGGTAGATAGAAAAGGAACAAAGTTATGGTTCGAACACGTTGATAGCTAGCCTCAAGTATTTCTGTCCCAAAGCTAAATCCTTGGAGATATTCCTCCTTAAGGTCTCTCTTAACCGCCTCGTCCCAAGTCGGTCTAGGTCGACCTCTACCTCTCTTTACATTATCTACCGGCTCTAGAACTCCACTACGCAGGGCGCCTCGGGAGGCCTCCGTTGAACATGTCCAAACCATCTCAACCAGATGTTGAATCAATTTCTCCTCGATAGGAGCCACCCGACCCTATCCGAATATGTTCATTCGAACTCTATCCCTTCTAGTATGCCCCTTAAAACCAACGCAACATACGCATCTCGATCCACGCATTTCTTTGGACATGTCGCCTTTTTGTGGGTCAACATTCAACACCATATAGCATCGCCGGGCGAATCATTTGTCTTATAGGACTTCCCTTTTAGCTTTTGTGGCACCCTCTTGTCACATAGGATGCCGAAGCTTGGCGCCACTTTAGCCAACACGCTACGATTCTATGTCTAACATCTTCATCAATGTCGCCATCATACGTAGCATAAATCCTAAATACCGAAAAAGTATCCTTCTTGGCGCCACTTGTCCATCTAGGGTGGCGTCCCCATCCTCGTGCCTAGTCAAGCTAAAGTTGCACATCATATACTCGGTCTTGGTCCTACTCGGTCAACGAACCCTTTTCGACTCTAGCGTGTGCCTCCACGGCTCCAACTTCCTATTTACCCCTGCTCTACTCTCATCCACTAGCACCACATCATCGGCCAAAGAGCATACACCAAGGGATATCACCACGTATATCCTTTGTGACCTCATCCATCACCCGAGTAAATAAATAAGGGCTCAGTCTTTGACCCTTGATGTAGTCCTATGTTAATTGGAAAGTCATGGAGGGTATCGTCATCACATGTTCGAACACATGTCGTCGCATCCTTGTACATATCCTTGATAAGGGTAATGTACTTAGTTGGGACTTTGTGTTTTCTAAGGCCCACCACATGGCGTTTCTCGGTACTTTGTCATACGCCTTCTCGAGGTCAATAAAGACCATGTGCAAGTCCTTCTTACGCTCCCTAAATCTCTCCATCAAGCGTCGTACTAAGAAAATCGCCTCCATGGTCGACCTCCAGGGCATGAACCCAAATTGGTTTTGGGTCACACTTGTCGACCTTAAGTAGGCGTGCTCGATAACTCTCTCCCAAAGCTTCATCGTATGGCTCATCGAACTTAATCCCCGGTAGTTAGTACAACTTTGAACATCTCTCTTATTCTTGAAGATTGTACTAATATACTGCCGCCTCCATTCTTCGGGCATCTTGTTCGTAGAAAAATGAGGTTAAAAAGCTTAGTCGGCCATACTACCGCTCTCGCTCCCGGACATCTCCACACCTCAATGGGGATGCCATCGGGGCCCATCGCTTTACCTCCCTTCATCCTCTTCAAAGCCTCCACGATCTGCGCCTCCTGAATCCTCCTCCACAAAGCGTCTACAAAGTATCGTCAAATGAATTAGTCCAACTCAAAGGTAGGACTATCATTCTCCCCCATTGAGCTTGACTTATCAAAGTACTCTCGCCATACGTCCTTGATCTCCTCGTCGCCCGGCGGTCGATCTATCCCATCCTTGATGCATTTGATTTGGTTTATGTCCCTTGTCTTCCTCTCACGTATCCTAGCGATCCTATAAATGTCCTTCTCCCCTTCCTTCGTGCCTAGCCGTTGGTAAAGGTCATCAAAAGCGACCCTTTGCTACACTCACAGCTCGCTTTGCAGCCTTCTTCGCTATCCTATAGCCCTCGATGAACCAGCGTTCGGTAGTTACGCAAAAAACTATCCCATATTTTTTTCGTATCTTAGATCAGGATCACGGATCATGTCGGATATTGATTTCTATCTCATAATATAGACATTAGAAATCCGATTTGAGTATTCAGATTCGGATACAGATACGGATATTAAATGTTCAGGTTCAGATATGGATTATCCATATAGGGGTTTGAACCTTTCGGGGCTGATGGAAATCAGGAAAAATCCATCCCGTTTTTCATCCCTACCAACAGTCATCAAGTATCCAGACTGCAACCCATTTCCCACTCAGTCTACAACTACCCTCACATTTGGCCAATTCTCCATATAGCTGCATGAGTACTTTGGCAACACAAAATCCCCAGTTTCTCAGTGTGGAAAAGGAACTTCAACGATGAAGTTACTGTAAAAGATGGATCTTGGCTAGAGAGGCTTTACATCCTTTTGATTTGTTTCCTTAAACTCTTTACATGTTTTCTTCTTTAGTTTAATTTAAAACAGTTTGTGCTATGAGCATTGGGGAACCACCCACTATTTTTCATTAAAAATATTGTATTTGGCACATGCATGGCTGTAGTTGAAGTTTGAAAAAATTTTCCTTGATGTGATGGAAGTGTTTTAATTTCTAATTGCTACAAAATTACTTGTGATTTTTTAAATGGTAATCATGTGATGATTTCAATTCGCTTGTTGTTTAATTTGTATTATAGGTTATCTGCTTTTCATTCATGGTTGTTTAATTTGTATTCTAGATTATCTGTGATTGTAGAAACTTTGTTTGTTGAAGTTGTAGATTGTTAGTTTGCTTCATTTTACATTGACATTTTCTGGACAGTTCTGAAGATACCAGATCACGTGCCAAAAGGCTAGCTGAGGAGATTGGTTCATTCCACCTGAATGTGCCCATTGATACTATAGTATCTGCTTTTCTTTCCTTGTTTGAAACATTGACTGGGAAGCGGCCACGCTACAAGGTATATCTTCAATGTGACTTCAATTTACTAAATTGCTGCAGTGTAGAAAGATAAAACTACACTAGACCGACCTAGCAGGAACTAGGTGGCATTTCATTAAGAAGAAAATAAGTGCCCAAATTCATGTTGGCGAGGACTTGAACATGGGCGATCTTCGTATACATGACTAGCCAAGTAGCTCAGATTCGTGTGCAGAGAACATATATATATTTGAGTTCATGTTTATCCACCTTTTCATAGTATTTTGTTTGTGGCTAGCAAAGATCGTCGAACTGAAATTTTTATGCTTTTATACTCTGCATATATGCAAGGCCATCCTTAGAAGTTACCAGTCCTAGATCTACAGGTTTAAAAAATATAGATTGGTATCGTGAGTACAAGGGGTTTTGGTGATATTGTTGTGGCCAAAAGTTCTCATTAGCAATGATAATAGATTAAAATTGATGGTAGCCAGCTGATTGGCATCTAACTACCCTAGCGATAAAAATATCAGACCCAAATGGTGCATATGAGTTCCATTTTTTCCCCTCAAACAACGCCCAGGAGAGCTGTATGCCATTTCATTAAGAAGAATATGATTTTCAATTAAAAAGAGAAGAAGTCTGTTTTACTACCAGAAAACATTTCTTGTACGCCTCAGGTTGATGGGGGCTCAAATACCGAGAATCTGGGATTGCAAAATATTCAAGCCCGAATCAGGATGGTGTTAGCCTTCATGATGGCTTCTCTAATGCCATGGGTCCACAACAAATCTGGGTTCTATCTTGTTATTCTTGGAAGCTCGAATGTCGATGAGGGGTTACGTGGTTATTTGACAAAGGTATGGCATTGCCAACTTGTGTATGTCTTTAGATTGCATGGGTATGGCATTTTTTTCATGATTTCTCTAACTGCAGTGTATTGTTTGTTGGTGTGTGGAAATGGTAATAATAAGACTGTTCTTGCTTTACAAAGTATGACTGCAGTTCAGCTGATATAAACCCCATTGGAAGTGTAAGTAAGCAAGACCTGAGGTCTTTTTTTTTACGATGGGCAGCCATTCATCTTAAGTATTCTTCCTTGGCCGAGGTTGAAGCTGCACCACCTACTGCAGAGCTTGAGCCAATACGGGCAAACTACAGTCAGGTATATAAAAACTTGTTCTCCAACTTTTAGATAGAAATCATTAGAAGTCAAGTTTAATATACCTGCATAAATATGCAGTGCAAAATTGTGAAAACTTTGAACTTCTACTAGGGCTCATGTATGCTCATTCACACATAATGGTATAAACTTTAAGTTCTTCAGATGTTATTAAGATGAACCAGAGAGGGCTAAGGTTGAACGGTATAAAGCATCATGTAGACATGGAGGCTAAAACTGATATCACACTGTTTACAGCTGGACCTGACATTATGGATAAGAGCTGAAAGGGGATCCATACACTGAATTAATTTTCAAATCACCTTTGCTTGATATGGGATATGTTGGCCTTGAGGATCAGTTATACGAATTCAACATCCTAGTTGTTCCTTCTTAATGCAATGATATGCAGTCCTGCTTATTTGAGGGGAAAAGAGACATCCTATCTGTTCTGATTGATCTTCTTTGCTTTAGGGATTTGCTGTTATTTTGATCATGGTATTGTTTTTTTTTTTTTGTTTGTATTGTATTAGTTACTTGGATTCCATATTAGGCCTTGTTTGGATGTTGTTGGTTTCACCTCAATGCACATGGATTGGGGTGGAATTTTGTTCAAGTTTCCACACCAACACATGTGGATTGATGCCAATCCGACCACATCCAAACAAGTCCTTAAGTGAAATTAAATGTATGAACTCATTTTTATGTCTGAAAGTTGCATAGATTTTCACTGTCATGTTGCATTTTCCATGGGTCTACTTTCTCTTTATGCTGTTCGTATCATATCTTCTTTTTGAGGTGCTCACTGAAAATTTGATTGTCCCGTGCCCTTGTGGCTAATGCATTTTATGTAGACAATTGGAATGCTCTTTTACAGATTAAAATATACAGACTACCCTTCTCTTGGTTGAACTGTTGAGGGTTGACATAAGAAGTAGCAGATAATTTTCAGTTCATTGTGTTAGAATACTCATTAATTGCTAAATATACCTTTTTCGGCTTCAGTAGTGCTTCCATCTTCAATTCAACATCTGTTACACTAGGTTCAGTTTAGGATCATCCTTTTTTTTTTTCGTACACTGCTGTTAAGTTCATTTGTTTATGTTTTAACCAGCTGACAAGAAAGTTTATATCATGTCATCTTGACTATTTTACTTTTGTCGAATTGACTCTTGTCATTTGACTATATTTATATTTCATTAGCTGGATGAAGTAGACATGGGAATGACATATGAGGAGTTGTCTATATATGGAAGGTTAAGGAAAATTTTCCGATGTGGTCCTGTTTCAATGTTTCAGGTATGTATTTTAATATTTAAGGGCTTCTTAACACAGGGATTGCACAAGGAAACCTTTGATTTCCACAAGAATCAGAGGAAGTTCATTTGTCCCAAACAAAGCCCTGATTATTTTATTCCTCAGCATTCTGTCAAAATTGCATTTTCCATTTGCAGCACAGTTATGCTGTCTGTCTAGCTTTATCAGCATATTCTTTGTTATTATTTAAGCTAAGTTTTAAATTTGTCCATGTATAACAACTGAGCTTGCCGTGGATAGCAGTTTCCTTCTAAAGTATTTTTGTAGGGTTCTATGTTGTGATTTTGCCCTAATATTTTATATTTTTTCATGATGAATTGCTTCACCTCTCTCCAGTCATGTGTAGGACTAAATGATTGAAAACTGTTTTTTTGAAGCAAAAGGGTTGTGCAAATTTTAGTTAATATAGGAATCAGTATGAACTTTGCAGGAACCTCATAGGAGCAGTTCTATTCACATGGGAATATTAAACTTTTTCTTGCATGCTATTGGTGTCTAACATGAAAATTCCTAAAGAACTTTAACAGTTAACTGATACAATGACAATAACACTGTACTTGCTAAAGTTATCATAATTTTGTTGTTTTGTATGAGTTTGCAACTAGTTAACTATCATGCAAAAAGAGGGCTAAACAACATTACTTTAGCAAATTCAAAAAGTTACTGAGTCACATGTAAGGGAAACTTAAAAGGCATTTTGTTTATTTGGGGACCCTAGATTATAGACTCGGAAAAAACACTAAATCGTTGTCTTACAATGTTAAAAACTAAAAGATGTGTATAGAAAGGTATATATTCTGCAACCATCTTAAAGTGAACCTTCAACAGATAGTTTACTTTTGCAAATATGTTTGAACAGAGTGGGGCCCTAACTATGCTATTACCAATTGCTGCAGAACCTGTGCCACAGTTGGTGTGGAAGATTATCTCCGTCTGAAGTGGCTGAAAAAAGTGAAGCACTTCTTCAAGTACTATGCCATAAATCGTCATAAGATGACTGTTTTGACACCATCTTATCATGCTGAGGTGCCAATCTACTACATCTCATAACATCTGCCTGTTTGCTGCTCTAACCCTGTGCTGCCACTTTTGCAGAGCTATTCACCAGAGGACAATAGGTTCGACCTTCGCCAGTTTCTGTACAACTCAAGGTGGCCGTACCAATTTCGGAAGATCAATGAGCTTGTGCAAGAGATGGACAAAGATGGCAAATGGGAAGCTTCTGCAGAAGGGAAGCTGAGAGGGCAGACAGGTGGGCAGGGAAGCGGAATGGGAGTTGTGGCGGTGGGATCTGCCAATCCCAGTGCTGGGTTCTGAAGAGAACCATATTTAGTACTAACACGCGAGAGCTGGTTCCTCAAGGTAAAGCTTCAGCCAACCATGACTTCTGGTTATAATTTTACTTGACCGGGATACCATTTTTGTGCTAACCTTGAAGTGCTAATGAATATTTTGGTTTTTGGCCTTGACAGAATAATGCACTGGCCCCAGGGGGCCAGGACACGGGCTGCTATGTAAATTTGTCTGCTTGGTTCCCTTGTACTGCTTTACTTTCCCCCTTCTAAGAGAGCTGAAGTTGCTCTGGTAACACAAATTGAACTAATCATACAAAATGTAGGCTACCAGTTCTTTTTCTCCCATTTTGTATAGTACGATCTACAAAGTGGGCACCCAAAAACATGTGAAAATAAGATGGAATCCCTTTACTAATCAGCTTGTCAGTAATGGTGATGAAAAGGAAAACATTAGTGTAAAGAACTGCTTAACATAAACTGATATTTCTTTGTTCTGTCAGTAAGTATCTTCTCTAAATAATACTGTGTGCATGATGTGATGTGATATGATTTCTACCATGGACTTGAAAGAGCTCCATATTTTTGCACCATATAACTCCCGTTTATCTATTTGACATCAATTTTTCCCAATACCGTTTTGTTTATCTTTACATTCAGTTTAATTTTGGTACCCCACTCAATGCAGTTTAGGGCTGAAATGGCTGTGATTTTCAAATTTAGATGAGAAAAAAAAGATGACGTGCTTCCAGATGTTTTGGATGAAAATGGTGATTATTGTTCCACCAAGGTTTTAAATATAGTGGGTTGAACATGCAAGTTTTATAAAAAACATGAACTTTCTTAAGCAACTAGGGACATTCGCAATGCACATGCAAGTGGTGATAATTACGATAAGAATGACTATAAACAACATGATATTCATCCAACATCCCATCATAAACAACATAATAATTTCATTTCATAACACAAACACTCAAATGTATGTCTAGGGCTATAGAAAAACATGTGTGCATATCTATTATTTCAAACATAAGCATGGCTATAAACAACATGATATTCATCCAACATCCTGTCATAAACAATTCAATAATTTCTTAATGGTTCAATATATCATTTATTGGAAGTAACAAATGCAACAATGTTGCACATAGATTACAGTCATATGGAGTAATTAATGAAAGAATTTTTCTCTATATCAAGCTTAACAACGATATAAAAAGCTTCAGGGAGCTAAAGCGTCCATAGCTGCAACTTCATGGTTCTAATCCCAGTACAATATTATGATAGCATGCTCTTTGAAAAGTAAAAGTTACGCTAATGCTGCAGTAGGCTAATTAGAACCATGAATGTATTTTTTTTTCTTGAAAAAGAATCAATTTTTTTAGATCATGTTTGGCACAACATCAAACGGGTCGAGCTTCTTATTCTTTTCCTAACTTGTGTTTGTTGTGTGCTTTATATGTGTACGCTCATGCTTATATGAGTATGGATTAAGCATCTTATGGATAGAGCAAATTCTCAACCGTTATCCATATGAGCAACTTATTTTTTTTAGTCTTGTCCGGCACAACTTTAAATCTACATTTTTAGTCTTCTTTGATACCTCTTCAAATTTTTAGATCATGTTCGGCACGACATCAAACGGGTCGAGCTTCTTATCTTACTACAATAACGGAGGAGCCATAGCCTTCTTGCTACAATAACGGAGTTAGAACCGATACAGCTCACCCGACATCCTCTTGTGCTTAGTGAAAGAGAAAAGAGAAAGTGGAAGATGGGGATGCGACCATATGCAGGTTACTGGACGTCCTCTTGTCTCCTTCTGGTTTGTTTCAAAATTCCGCATGTGATGCCTAAGAATGGTGAGTGCGAGGCAAGGAAATGACTAAAGGGGTCATTTCCACGTCTCCCGATCTTCATATGTACGCTAGCACGAGAATATTTTAGATCAAAGATCCTTGGTTACTTAGCAAAGAATGAAGGAGAGAGATTGAGTGTCATATTAGGGAGCTGGTTGACCTCCCGAATACCTCTTCCTCTTGTGATATTTAGACAAACTCTCTCTCGTGTTTTAGTGGGAGGAAAAGCTGAACTTTGATTATAGGTATAGGCCTTGGATGTATAGCAAGAGTGAGGAGGTGAGAGAAAAATAGCTCTATGCAGTGAAGTTGAACTTGAGCTCAGTAAGGGCAACATTTTCTCCTATATTCAAACATACTCATTCTGTCCTAAATTAAGTATACATCTTGTTTGTTAAGAAGTCAAACTCTTTTAAGTTTGAGCAAATATATACACAAAAATACTAATGTTCATGATGTGTAATAAGCGCCATTATATAGATTGTAGAATGTATAAGATTTATTACAATAAAATTATTTAAAGATATAAATAATGGTACTATTTTCTATATAACTACTAGTCAAATTTTAAGGTTTGTTCTAAGATAAGAAGAAAATGATCACTGAGGGAATTGCTGAATGCCGTTCATCGTCGCTCTGTGTAAAAGAGTGACGAGGGTTTTGACCGGAATCCCAAAACCCATACTGAAACATATGGCCTGCCACAGCCCATTGCTGCTGCTCCGCCGCCGGCGCGGCATCCCTACCCCGTCGTCCCTCCTCGTCCTCCTCCGCCACCGCCCCTTCGCCTCCTCTCCCCCCCACCCTCACCCCCGTCGTCCGCCTCCTCTAAGCCGCCCGCCCTCTCCGCCCGCCTCTCCTTCGTCTTCGACCAGCTCGACGCCCTCGACCGCTCCCGCTCCTCCGAGCTCTCGGCGCGCGACGCCGCCCTCCGCCGCATCCAGTCCTGGCGCCGCCCCGCGCCGCCGCCGCCTGATGCACCGCCGCTGGATGCAGACCCGGGCCCGGAGCCGGAGCTGGAGCCGGGGCCGGATGGTCAGCAGGAAGCTGCTCCTGCGGCGGCGGCGGCATCTGCCGATGAGGTGGCGAGGATGAGCATGGAGGAGGTGCTGCGGAGGGAGGTGGAGCTGGTGCACCCCTGGCCCGAATGGATCGAACTGATGGAGCGGCTTGCTCAGCAGAGGTACTTCGATCTCGGCCGGGGGCTGTGGTGCTGATGAGAGCTCCATGGCCGCCGCGGTGCCCTTGGACCTCTCAGAGGTCAGTGAGGAGGTGGGGTTTGACTTCTCCAGAGACTGGACTACTGTCAAGAACGCCTGCATGAACTTTGGCCGAGACCGGTTCGACATCCTCAAGTATGGTTATTGCTCTCCTGAGGTTGAATTTACTTCTTGTTCATTACATGATATGGGTTTCAAATTCGTTAGGTTGCTGTAATTGTTTTTCCTGTGTCCTGGTCAAAACAGGGTCTAAAAGTTAAAAGGTACTCCCTCGGTCCAGAAAAGAATGAAATTCTAGCACAATACCAACTAACTGTATATAAAAAAACTATCAATATTTATGATATCAAATAAGTACCTTTAGATTTTTTCATGAGATGGATTTTCATAGTATACCTATTTGGCCATAAATGTTAATACGTTTACCTATATATTTGGTCAAATTTTAGATACTTTAACAAATAATGCAGCTAGAATTGCATTGGTTTTTTAGGACTGATGTGGTAGGTTATACTAGGATAATTCTAGGCCATAGATTTTGATTCAGTTTGCTGCCATTCCAACGTTGCATACTTTTGAGCCATTCAATGTTGCATACTATTGAGGGGAGACCATTCTAGTTTGAGAAGCCTGTAGCATTATCTGGATCTTTATTCAGAGCTGTCAAGTGCGGTTTAGCATACAACAATGACAGGCCATAGATTCCAAGGCAGGCTATGATGAATATTTCTACATCATAGCCATCGAAATGGATTGTTGCATGTGCCCACCCCCTGTTGTGCTACTGTTGTAAAATTATATGATTACTTTGTGAGTGCACCCAACAATTTTCATTGCTGTAAGTGGATAATGGTGATGCATCCTGTCATTGTTATTCCCTTGCTAATATTTAAGTTTCACCAAAAACTTTGGAAGCTTCTCTTACAGTTATTGCTTAACCTGGAAAGTCAGAAGGCAAAATTTTGAGGTTAACCTTTAAAATTCACCATTCCTATTTTTTAGCATACTAATTTGTCTTGTGATTCTTTTGTCTAAGAGTTATCACTGACCATTCAAAATTAGATATTGATTCCTTGCATAGAGTGTTTTCTTGTGAATCCATGACTGAAGCCATGAAAATTAAATCGAACATATAATATAGGAATATATGAGAATATGTAATGGCCTTACATGTGAATATTGTTGTTTCGCCTCATCAAAAGTAGTAAAAGGATCAGAGTCAGAAATCTGAAAAGGGTTATTGTTATTGCAGCAGTCATTTGGACAATTTGGTAGATAGATCATAGGTGCGACAAATGAACAAATGATAGTTGTACTGGTAATCATGTTATTGGTTCTTAAATCTTATGCAGGTCATTGCCTAGGAAGGATCTTCAGATATTGGTTGGGCATGGGTGCCCTAGCATGGATGCAAAAGTGGTGTTTTCTGCAAAACTGATAAGAAAAAACGTGTCCATCTTGATGAGGGCGATGTAAGTTGCATATTCTAAACCAAAATTTGTTTCTAAATGCCCAAAAATTCACATGTCATCACTTTTGTGTTATGTGTGCTGACTTGTATGATTGCGCCTATTCCACCATGCTCTCCAGTTGTCATTGTAGACTAGTACCAAAGAAACATTCTCCGAGAGTCCATTTTCTTGTTTAATTATTCGATTACAACATATGGTTTTCCTTTTTTCTCGTATCTGTTTTTGTCGGTGATTCGTGTATGGTTTCAACTCTAGCCTTCACTAACCTGCTTGAGACTAAAGGGCTTTGTTGTTTTTGTTGCTGTTGATTAATAGATATATTAAGTTTATGAGGGATATACTTGATGTCTCACATGTGAGAATACCATAGCACAATAGTTGTGTACTCTGTACATAGACTTCGATTCTTTTGGTCCAGCTGCGCCGCAAACACAATTTATTTGCTTATTATGCTGATTCAATATGAACTAATTGAATTTGGTAGCTACTCATTTGCGGAAGTAAAGTAACTTTAAATTCCATTAGTATATGTTTTTGTTGTGCAGTATATTTTAGCATCAACTCATTCAGTTGCCTATGCCCTGCCCATGTGCTGCTTTTCCAATGATGAAACAGTCAAAAAGACCCACTAGATAAACTTAAATTGATGAAAAACTGGAATACAATAGCTAAGGCCCTATTTGGAATATGGGATTTTTTTTTTCCTGTTCCCTGTGTTTTTAGTGTGGAAATGATTACTCTGAAATTACTGTGTTTCAGTGGGGTCCTAAGTCTGAAAATACTTCATTCTTGTGGTTTACTTATAGTCCATCCTTCTTAGCCCCCAAACCACCATGATGTGGTCATGGTAACAGGAATCTGAAGCAAGTTTACATGAATAACAAAAAGCTAACTAGTTCTGATACCAAACTGTTTTGTCCGATTCATCTGTCAGATAGTCTATGATCTATGAGTTAAATGAAACAGAGACAAGATAATTTGAACCAGAAAAAAGATTGATTTGCTATGAAAGGTTTGGATTATGTTATCTGCTTCTCACATTGAACTGGTACAATATGCGGTAGACTATGTTTAAAATGATGCCAAGCAGGAAGCTGGTTTTGCTTAACGTCCACTTGACCTAGTGGACAGGATGGGAAGGAGAGGAGGAAGAGGAGGGGTATTGTGGGTGGCTTAAACATCCTTTGGCTGTACCTCCAGTTGCTTCCTTTTCTTCCGGGACCATACCTGTTCTTAGCTGCTCTATTCGTGTTTTCTGCCTCCCATTGTCTCTTCCCCGGGGTATTTCTACATCACCCCTTTGCAAGACTACCTGTCCTTGTGCTGGCCGCATCATGTTCTCCTTGCCACCCAACTTGATCAAAAGCTTTACAGAAGGGTGCTACATAGCATTCTGAAGCCACCTAGGCTGCTGCCAAGAACGCATTTGGAACATGGTGTTATACAAACTTAAATTATTACATTTAACCGATATGATAGAATGCTTAACCTTTGATGATTTTTTCATCCACAACAACAACAACATAGCCTTTTTGTCCCAAGCTAGTATTTTTTAATCCTTGCTTCATAAAATCAAACATTTTCATTTGCTTCTAGCTGTTCTGCTGTAGTAAGGTCATTACATAATAAGTACAATCTAAAGAATGTGTGCTAAATGATCTTGTTTATTTACACTCACAAATGACAACCTAACCTATGTCTTAGTGTTGTTGACTTCTACTGTGAATTCTGTAGAAGTGTCTTGACAGAATGAGGCCTGATTCTGGTAAATTCGTGATTTACTTGCTAAGACTTACTTGTGTTTAATAGTAATCCCTCCATTTTTCACGATATGTCTCCCTTTACCCAGAGTCCCATGTGAAATATGTTAAGAGGTTGATCATTGCAGCATGTCATTTAATAGGGGCATATGTGGTCATTTCTTTTAAACCTTTTCTTAGAATTAGTGGCACCTTAGTTTGTTCACATCGCAGTTTACGGACAAGAACTGTGTTATTTCTGACAACTGAACTTTTGACTACTAAAGCTAGCATAGGTTGCACCTAATTTAAAAAAAAAAAAGAAACTGAAATGAATTTTGTTATTACTCTGTGTCCTCAATATCATATTGCTTTGTCATGTTGAAAACGCCGGATATTTGTCTATCCGAATTGCTTTCTACCTTGTCAGTGTGTGCCTTCTTTTTTGTTTGATGTCATTTTTACTCTAATGGTTGATAGCTCTTGTTTCATTCTCTCATACTTACTTTATGTAGCCCTTCCTTTTCTCATTACAGTTTAGCCTTCTCAAAAAATCTAAATATTTGATTTCTCATATTGTTTGTATTGTATTTTTTCATGCAGATAAAGCTTATCAGATGCCAAATCTATACTTACTTGGCTAGTGCCTTTCTTACTATTCTTTACATTTTTCCTAGCTAGTGCCTTAATTGTTTGTATTGTATTTTTTCCTGGCTAATGTATTGTATGGAGTCCAGTGCAACATTGTAAGCAATAATAAACGGAGGGTGTGAGTGCTAGGGCATATAATTTATCAGTCCACTCTTAGATGCAACGCCTAAGTGAACATCAAACATTGTATTTTATTGGAAAATCTGACCCTCAGGTTTCCTTATTTTTGCTTCTAATTTGCAGGTATGTAGTTCTTGTAATTTACGAAATGTATGCACGAGGGGCTATATCCTTACACGTAAAGAAGATGAAGCTCGGACTCTTGATGTTATGCGCCTTTTGTTGATCTATGGTTTTGATCACGTAAAGGAAACTGTAGAGAACAAACCTCTGCTCAAATTAAAATCTTTGAAGACTGCTGTTCGGAAATTAATACATGAGATTGTCAAGTTGAGTGCTGTTCCTATTGATCCTAATCTCCCACCCCCTGTAATAAAGAAGCCTCCTCCTAAAGTGAAGCAACCACCTCCCCACCAAAGCGAGTGGGACGTGATGATGTCGAGATGAAGAAAGGAGATTGGCTCTGCCCTAAGTAAGTTTGCCACTTGCCTCTGATTTATGGAATCTTGTTGACTTGAGAAATATTGTTCTTACTTCCAGGGGTATATTTTGCAGGTGTGATTTCATGAATTTCGCAAAAAACACTGTTTGCTTGCAGTGTGATGGTAAGCGTCCCAAAAGGCAACTCCTCCCTGGAGAGTGGGAATGCCCTCGGTAAGCATACTCATAGGAATTCTGTTTTGATGTCTATTCTTTCTGTCCTATTCTGTCGTAGTTGTATACATGTGGCATCGCACACTGCACTGACCCCTTCAATTTTCATCATGTTTTGTTGCATCCATGTTGGCTACTCACGCATAGTTGTGAAGAAACAAATTGATATCTTGGATCGCTATATTTCCTGGCGTCTGGTGCATTCTGTAGTAACTTATTGAATGAACAATGCATATTTGCATTCATGTTGTCTGTACTCAAACACAGTTATGATTTATGAACAAGAATGACTTGGTATCTATGAACTAAGATTTGTAAGAAGGTTCTCCATGACATCATATCTTTCTGAAGAGGTGATCTTGAGGAATATAGAGAACAGAAATAGCACACTCATTCCAGTGATTAAGGAATCAATTTGTTGTGTGCTGTTGTTGCCTTTTGCTTATGGGCTGACTTCGTGTACATGAAATTTCAGGTGCAATTTCTTGAACTATAGGCGGAATATGTCATGTTTCCATTGTGAACATGGCCGTCCTGCTGATGAGTACTCAACAGCCAAATGGAAGCAAAGCAATCTGCACTGCGGAAAAGATTGGAAAGACCTCCACGCAAGTCTGATGTTTCTAGTGCGTGGAACTTTGACTTTGATGATAACGAGTCAGATGGTGCAGATGTTGCCACATTTGAGTTTGCTGATTCATCTAAGGCACGGCAGAGCTCATCAGCAGACATGTCTTATAGAGGTGCTTCTAAGGGCTCTGAGGATGAGGAATATGGAATGGCTGAAACAATGACTACAGGACGAGGGACTAAGTTCTCAGAAAGAGATAGCTTGCCATCTTCTAGAAATGGTTTTGATGATTTTGATGATGAAGATGACATTGACAGTTATGAACTTGACTTGTCAAAAGGTAGTCAGACAGGTGCAGTGTCAAGGATGAGTTATTCAGATCTTGAGAGTGCTTCTGATTCAGAAGATTTTAGTGAAATTGATAACAGTAGAGAGTCCAGATATGACAATAGTAGAGAGTCCAGATATGATAATAATAGAGAGTCCAGATATGATAATAATAGAGAGTCCAGATATGCAGCCAAGGATGAGGATGAATTTGAGGATCACCCTTCCCTGAGATCGACTCATCTTGCTGATTCCTGGCATAAAACCAGACGTCAGAGTGGTTCAAGTAACTATAAAAGGGCATCTTTCGGATCAGAGAGTGATGATGGGATCAATTCTGATCTGGATGAGGACATCGACAAAGGTCTTAGAAATAATGGAAGCCACAGTCAGAGAAGTCCTAACAGAGCTTCTGTTAGGCACAATGCAATTGCCTACAGTGATGATGAACCATTTTCTGATGGTGCGGATTCTGGTATGGTTGATCGGTTCCAGTCTAGGAGGACTAAGTCTTCCATGAACATCAAGGATAACTTCCGAGACACAAGACGTAACTTTAATGGAAGACGGTCTAGTGGGGACCGTTATGGTAGAACAGAACGGAATGAGCGGTTCAATGATTTTGATATGCACCGTGGTGGTTCCTTGGATAAGAGCCCCAGAACTAGGGGTAATCATGTAGATAGTGGTTCAAGAGGTTTACAAAGAAATGTAAGAAGAAATTGGGATAGAAGTGGTGGCTTTGACGGCAGGCACTCGGGAATTTAAATAGAAGATATATATGAATATAACAAGAGTGGTGTCATAAGTGTCAGAGAGTGACCAGTAAGTTTCTATGATTGAAATGAATGAATTCTTGGATCTGCAGTTTCCTTTTCGTAAGTCCTCTCTCTGGCTTCACTGCCAAGCAGCTTAGTGTATTACAAGAAGGGGTCTGACTTATGAAAATTCACATGGCACCGTGTAGGTCTGTTAAACTTGTGTGGTTTCACTGTTACTTTCTAAGCCGGCAATAAAGCTCAACTTACCACGTGAAAAATGCAACATAATGGTAGGCATTCACGGTCACTTTATCCTTCTGTGTTTTGATTCAGTCAGTTGGGCTTTACACTTGGTTGTACTTTAACTTTGTTGGTTACATGGCATTGCATCAGTATATAAATGATGGTCTACTTTATCCTTTTCAAGCATCGCGCCTCTTTGTGTGCTTGGTTGTACTTTAACTTTGTTGGTTACATGGCAATGCATCAGTCGGAGCCGTCAAACTCGAGCCTGAAGAGCCCTGGAGCTGGATTTGTTATTTGGTTTCCTAATGCCGCACAGGTATAATTAGACTGTTTTCTGGAGGAGCATCAACAGGGTGATCCTTGAATGATGGGAGCGATAAAACTATTCCTCCCCAAACTATGTTATACCGAAGTCACGAATGCAGATTAGACTCTGGCTGGTAATTTTGAACATAAGTGCGAAATGGATGCTACATATGATTATATTCTCTTTAGAAATGTTTCTTGGACGGATTAGAATTACTTTGTGAAATCATTTGGCTAACTCGCTGAATTCTCGAAACTAAAACTAGAAGAGTAAAGTGTGCTGGCCGTCTTTAAATTTGTGTCCATGTGTCATCCTGGTCTTTAAACTCTTAAAATGGTTGTTTGCACCTCTAAGCTTTATTCGGGTGTCAAAATAGTCCAAATGGGCCTAACAGCGCACCACGTCGTCTCCTCTGGGTGCCATGTAAATTCGGTCCAACGGACTACTGATTAAGAGGTTGCTTAGCTAAATCTAGAGCAGCGAATTGGCTTGTAGTCCAATGGTAGGGCGGTCGGTGGGACGCTACCCACCAGGGGTTCAAATCGCGGTGCTCGCACTTTTCCTGGGATTTTCCCAAGGATTTCGGCGTTATGCATTAAGTGGTAGCGGCGTTCCGTCGGCGACGAGGCGCCTATGGTGACCGAGAATCTCCAGATCCGCCGGTTGCCCGGTCCTTCGGAGGTGCTCATAGGGGTAGGGTTGCGCGTGCGTGTGTTCATAGGGGTGAGTGTGCGTGCGTGTTATGAGTGTCTGCGTTGTATTGTGTAATTCTCAAAAAAAAAAAAAAAAAAAAAAAAAAAAAGCTAAATCTAGAGCAATCCAACCCGGGTCCCAATTCACACCCAAATGAACGAGCTCATGGGCACACGCATTACAATCTCTGGGAATTTTACACATTTTTAAGCAAATAAAGTTCTCATACATCAAGCTACGAATCTCCTGAAATAAGCCGTTGCAAAAAAAGCCAGAGTGCTCCATTTTCTCACTCAGAGACCAAGGGAATCTTCCATCTTCCCCTGACAACCCAAGCAACCACTCAGCTTTCTGAAGTTATGTCCTTAATTCAAGAGATAGACATGGATGTTGAATGTAATGATAAATGGTCCTATGTGTGGGTGACTCCTATTTCTCAAAGAAAGCCTACAAGAAGCTAAGAGAATCGATACCTGCCTCTCCAATCTTCAGATGGGTCTGGGCCTCTAGCAACCTTGGCAAACATAAGTTTTTCTTTTGGCTTCTCATAAGAGATCGTCTGAATACCAGGAATATGCTGAGAGGGAAAAACAGAACTCTGAGTGATTACAATTGTGTGCTTTGTAATACAGGTACTGAAGAAACCATGTTCCATTTGTTTTTGGCTGCACTTTCAGTCAGAGCTGCTAGGATTTCCTCCACATTTTCTGGGATGATTCTCTTAATCCTCTGGATATGTTGTGTGAGGCGATTAGAATATTTGGGCACCCCATTTTCAGAGAGATTTCAATAGCAGCCTGCTGGATCATCTGGAAGCTTCGAAACAACATTATCTTTGATCATGGGAGTTGTAGTCTTGATCGCTGGAAGTCATGGTTCAAAGAAGAGTTGGCCCTGGTTTGTATCAAGGCCAAAGAAACAAAAAAAAGTCTACCCTATCAGCATGGCTAGAACAACTTCGGTGACCCTCTCAGTTGTATTAGCTTTTTTTGCTTTGGGCATTATTGCCTTGTACTCTTCTCCCTTTTTTGTTTATGTTTGGTAGGTCAGCTTCCTCCCCTCTCTTCTTCTCTCTTTTGTTGTTGTTTTGTAGGCTGCATTCTGTACATTTCCTTATCAAGAAAATAAAAAATATTAGGTAGGGGCTTCCCCTGTTGACTTTCAAAAAAAAAAAATGCACTTCGGCCCTGTTCGCTTGGCTTATCAGCCAGCCCGGTCGGCCGATATTTTTTCTCACAAGCATCGGCCAGCCATCAAGATTATTTTCTCTCTCACAAAGCATCGGCCCGGCCGGACAACCAGCCGAACAGGCTCTTCCTTGTCTGTTGCGAAGAGATCGATGCTAATGAGAAATTACATATATAACCCTATAAAGATATAATTATTGCACTTTGGATACAAAGAAAGTAGAAAAAGTATTTAGAGTAACGTTGTCTTATACCTAGAGATGCACTTATTTTGTGACAAATTTTAAACTCTAAAAGTGCATGAACGATGCTAACTTTTGTTCCATTTATGGGTATGAAGTTTGTGCTACGCAATGGTGCACTTGCTTGATTTGTTTGTTAACTAGTTGGCCACTAATTACTTTCAAAAAAAGTTAACCACTAAATAATTTCCAAATGTTGCTAATTGACAATTTTTTTGAACCCTAATTGGATTTCAAAATCCCCAAAATTCAAAATCCTATTTTGAAAACTATTTCGAATTTGATGATGCTCCTTAAAGCAAAGATGGTGAGTAGCTCAAGATGAGCAACTTTTAATTTTAGAGTTTTTCAAGTTGCTATGCAAATTTGGAAGGAATTGAAAGTAAAATAAATAAGGTGGCAATGCTACAGTAGTCACGCCGGCAGCAGCAGCTCCTCTGCCTTCCTCGCCGGCACGTTCACCCTATGCCCCTTGATGATGCTTCTCGCGTTTTGGCACGCGCGCAGGCAGGGGCGGGCGTGGAGAGCGCGACACGGCGTTGGCGAAGCTGGACTTGGTCTCCTTCCTCATCGTTTTAAGCACCAACACATGGGCCTCCACGGATGGCACAGCTGCAAGCCAGCAAAGCCCAAAAAGCACGCTGACGCATAACCAAAATCCGTTTGTGGTAGGTAAACATTATCGTAAATATATCTATACCTATCTATTCTATATATACCTACTAATAAAGAGAGAAAATTTCAGTCCCACCTCTTTTTTCACCACTTTTTTTCCACCTCTTTTTTCCACCCTTTTTCCTTCCACCATACCTATACAATACCAAATAGGAGTCCGTATAACCTTGACAAATTCTCTTGAGTCCTGATGCGTACACCAAGTCCTTTGTGTACTCATACGAGTTCTAGCTGTTGTCTAACATAAACAGAGTCCGACTCAAAAACATATATTTGGTCGTGTATAATGTGACATGAGATGATTTAATTTTTTTCTTCTTCCTGCAAAGTCAAGTCCGACTCTTAGAATTCTTATTAAGTCGATTATTACTTCCGTTCTTCAGGAAAGCATAACGTGGATAAAAAAACGCAAAGAAAAGAGAAATTGATTAGAAAAAAAAAAAAACTAAAATCATACGTGCAAGGGAAAGAACAAGAAACCAGTTTGGAAACGTGCAGGGCTCCTTGCCATTGATTCCGTATGAAATTTGTACTACCGATGATTAATAAAGATTCTATCACATGCGTATTTTATATTACTCTATGTATCTCGTACGACGTAGCGTCACCTAGACACTAACATCTCGTAATATGAAGTTCAATTTCAATACGATTAACTCCCGTGGCAACGCACGGGCATATTTGCTTTATATATATATTACCTACTAAAAGAGAAAATTTCAGTCCCACCTTTTTTTTTTTCTGCCTTTTTTTCTGCCTTCAACGTCTTCTTATAGCCGGGGACTCGATAAAGAGATATATTTTTTTGTCCATAAACGATTCCTACAATACTACGTATATACAGCTGGAACCCGCAGACGCCTCGCCCCTCCCAGTCTCCCTCTCCGGGCTCTCCCGCTCCCGCGCGATTATTTTTTTCTACCCATGGTAGGTACGTGACGGTGACGGAGAGCCCAGAGGCAATAAGCGCCAATCTGCGGCCGCGGTGAATGCGCTGCAGTAACGCACGTCGTCCGCTTGGCCTACTACAGACACTGCAGGCATGGCATGCTGGGATGTTTGGCTCTGCCTTGGCCGTCGCGTCGTGTTCTATTGTGTGCTGATCTCTCTGCTAGCTGTGTACCTATACGTAAGTTGTGCCGTTGTCCGCCGCATGCATGGTCATGGATCGGCATGCATGTGTGGATGCGGCGACGGACAAGCGTGTGCATGCATTGCCTTCACGGAAACTATGGAGTGAGACAGACAGTGAGTGCCGTGTGTGTCATGCATGACACGATCGATGCGGCGCCGCGCTGGCCGGCCGTCACGCAACATGGTCATGGACGAGGAGCGGAGGCCGCAGATTCTTAATTGCAACACAGAGAATCAGCCGTCGTTTGTTGAACCTTTTTTGTTTCCATGCACTCGCTTCTTTTCTGACATGCCAAGGCGCTGACGGTGGCCTTCCTGACGGCGCCGATGCCGATGCTATTCTTCCCGAGCAACAAGGCGCCGCACTTCAAGGCCGAGAGGGACTCGCAGCTCGCGGTTCTGATGCACTCTTGGCGCCGATGCCGATGCTATTCTTCGCAGCTAGACGTCGTGCTCTTGCCACGGAGACCGCCGCCGCACTACGCGTGTACCTCCGCATCGTCTACGCGTCGGAGCTGATGGCCGGGTCTAAGAAGCAGAAAGCTCCGCTCGACACCATGACGGGACCGGGACTGCGAATAAGGACAAGGAGGCGGCGGCGGCGCATGTCTAGGAGCACATGTCGCTGGAGACCGAAGAGGCGACTCCTCTCACCGGCACACAAGGTGATTTGGGAGCTCCATTCTTGAGAATAATGTGAGAGAGAAAGAGAAAGTAGCCAAACGTGTGCCACAGAAGCAAAGTACCAAAAGGATAAGGCCAAGGTTAAGGCTCGGTTTACGCCCCAAGTGCAACGCACGGGCATGTTTTTCTTAGTATTACTAAAAAAAGATAAACATTATCCTATACACTTATTCAGAGGAAAGATGGTAATGTTTTTTTTGGTTAAATAAAGATCTTGTGCCGAATCATTTTCTGTAGTTTGTAAAACCGTTCATGTGAATAAAACAAAACTAATAAAAAGAAGAAAAATAACAAATTTCAAATTACATACAATGACGCCAAGCGTGTACCAAGAAGAGCCCTGTTAGACGCGAAGGAAGTGAAGCGATATTATCCAAGCACTGACAATTTAAACGTCTTTCTTTCAGACTTACGACACCTTGCAAGGGAAAAACTATATTACCATAGCACTTTTTTCAAAGTTAATTTTTAATAAATTTAATTCAATACATAAAACTATATTAATATTTATGATGGCTTACTATTTTATGAATCAATTATTTAATGTGAAAAAGTTTATTTATTTTTGTATGTACGAAGGAGTAGTACGATCCGCTTGCCTCCTCGTGGAGCTGGTGAGAGAGAGCGTCCGGTTTCCCTTTCGTCGCATGGACCGGCCAGCAGCTTCCTCGACAGTCTAGTTACTGGTCGTAGCTCGCTACTTCTTTGTTTCCTTTTTTTTTAAAAAAAAAAAACTTTGTAGCTCGCTACTTGGCCACCACGGAAACGAGCTCACGCACGTTTGTGTTCTTCTTCTCTTCACTAGCTATATATGTTGCTGATCCTTCTGTTTTTGCTACCAGTACCAGCACCAAGTGCTTCATCATACTCATGGTGATCCGCAGTACAGTACATGCCAAACACCAGTAACTGTAAGTGCTCAAGGCGCAACACAGAGCCTTCTTACGTTGCATATCGGTATGTATATCCTCCATAAGTTTTTTCATTTATAGGTCGTTTTGTCTTTTTTTTTAGTTACATAATTTTTATTATATATTTAAACATATTATATAAAACTAGATGCATAACAAAAACTAGATATCTAAAAAGCCAAAATGATCTATAATTTAGGACAAAAAAATTGTATCTAATATAACATTTTCTTAATGGCTTGCAGAAATGTTTGTTGCACACACTTAATGCATAATTGTTTTTTTTTTTCACAAACTTCATGCATGGTTCGTTCTTCTATCAGATTATTTCACATTTTTACTTCGTGTTCGCATGTGCATGATTTTCTTCCCATACCATACCATGGCCAGCCTGTGATGACTTGCGCGTTGCAAGATTTATGCCGACATGGTCTGACAAAAGGCACATTTTGTGATAATAATAGCAAGAGCTGAGGCTTCAAACTTGGCCACCAATTAATTTTGCATTTTTTCCGCATTATTTTTTTCATTTCTGTATAAGTTGTACATGGACATAGTTGCAGAGTGCTTGCACGCAACTATGCTCCTTCTCTGCTTCTAGACTTTCCTAGCATGAGCTGGAGGATTTTTTTTTTTTTTTTTTTTTTTTTTTTTTTTTTTATCAATCTGGAGGGGCCGAGGCCCCTGAGCTGGAGATGGAGGATTGTTGCCCACACTTTTTACCAAATGCATTTTTAATCATATTTGCAGCAGATAATAAAACTTTTATTGCATCCTAACACTTTGGAAATTGGATCAAATGAATTTATTCGCAAAACCTTTTTTTTTGCATTGTGCTGTCTCTAACGTGTGTTCCTTGTATTTTTCCATAAGTTTGACCAAAGTTGAAGTGTGTCTCTTACGACAAAGTTATAGCAATTTATATTTTAGAATGGATGAAGAGTTTTCTTCATATATTTTTTTCAGGTTTTCTTGAATTCATTGGGTTTTTTGGCCTCATGGTTTCTATTGGTTCACAATATTAATGTTATTCCTTAGAATGAAGTCATAAATGTTTGTTTGAAATTAAGAAGAGGGAAACCCAAAGAAAAACCCTACACAAATTAATTTAATGGCATAATTCATTACTAAGAAAACAATTTTAATTGACAAGTATTTTCTAATAGGGCATTTTTTTTCGATTCCCTCTAGAATAAGACGGAGGCCCAGCCACCCCACTAAGCAAACATTGTCTCTCTTCTCCCCCCTTCTTTCGACAAATGATAGTGTACTTTTCTCTCGGCTCTCTCTCAGTCTCTCTGCCTTCTCTTTTTGGTCTCTCTCAGTTCACTACTCTGCCTTTTATAAGTCATTCCATGGAAGTCACTACTAGATCAATAAAAACAAAGAAAAATCTAATACTAAATAAAAAATACAAAATAACAAAATTATCGAGCATTTAGTTTTATGGTATGTTTTTCGATGTGGGGGCACCAGTTAATCTTGCCATGATAATTTGCAACGAATATCTTTGTCATTTTGAATCATATTCAACAAATTTCATTTAATTTCCTTAAAATTTTAAGTTTAGAACACATGCTTTTAGTTTTAGGATCTGACTTTTGATATAGAACCCAAAAATAAATCTTGCAACGCTAATTGGCACCTCCAAGTCAACCTACACCAACTCAAACATACATCAACACCGGTCGAAAATCTTTGATGGACCGATTACAAAATTACAACACAAGGTGAATGCGCTACCTAATTTATGTGCATTTCTATTGCTTAGGTTCACCAAAGAGCATGACAAGAACACATAAGGTGATGTCAAGGAGTTCACAGCGCAATGTCAAAGGCCATTGGTTGGGGGGCTCCCACCCAGGGTTCAAATCTCGGGTGCGACACTTTATCTTGTATTTATTTCAGGATTTTTCCGCGCTGCGCATTAAGTGGTAGGCGGCGTCCCCATCGACAACGAGGCGACAGTGGTGACTTCGTGAACTTCAAGATTGCTGGCTCAGTCCTTCGAAGGTGCTCATAGGGGTAGGGTTTGCGCACGTGTGTTCATAGGGGTGAGTGTGCGTCGCGTGTTGAGCGTCTGCGTTGTACTTGTGTAATCTAAAAAAAAAAGAACACATAAGGTGATGAACATAGAGAAGGATCAAACTCGAACCAGACCAGCCCGATAGAACATTCTCAAAGAAATAGTCATAACTTTTGAGCTTCCCAAAAGCTATGAAGTTCCATGAGGGCAATTTGGAAAGCTCTTGAAATCTAGTTTCCATTGCAATCAGCGCCGACCTGTTTGGATACTTTCTTATGACCTGCCAACCTCTTGAAGTGCATACTGCTCCGAGGGTCCACAGAGAATTTCCTTATTGACAAAATATAAAAATACGTAGTCTCACATACTTCTCAATTGTATGAAAAATTGCTACCAAGGACAAATATCGTGTTACATTTTGCAAACCTTCTACTTATGATATTTTTATTGTATTGAGCTTTATCAAACTTTGTTGACCCGTGTTGAGAATTTTATTATGCTTTTAAATCATGAAAGTTTTTTTGTTCAAATTCAATAAACGGAGATATACTCTAAAAGAGCATAGTAGAATAGGTTTGCCACTATATTTATGCTCCATATATCCACACACTTGCACATCTTGATTTAATAGTATGAAATTTTTTCCATGGATCCATTGTTTGTCCTAGCAAAATATGAAAAGCAAGTTGCCTTCAAATTTTCCCTACCTGAGCTCCACATAAGAATTAGAAATTACCATCTGAGGAGTACCTGTGAACTATGCTTTATTTCAAAAAGATTAAAAAAACTCCAAGTTGCTAAGATATGAAAATGGGAAGAGATAAGTTTGTTTCAGAGCCGCCCTATTTCTCAACCACTCTAGAATATATGTTAGCCAGTCCATATAACCTGCAAGTATGAGGTATGTTTTGGGATGATCTTTATGTTGGTTCCATATTTGCAATAGCTATATATATCTATATGTTAAATTTAACATTACGTCATTACCTTTCCTCAAGACGAGCAAAGATCTGTGGGGAGTTTGTTGCCGGTCCTTATTGCACATTTTCAACCGCCAATACTTGTATAAATCCATTTAAATAAACCCAAAACTTAGTGATAGTATTTAGAACTAACAATTTCCACGAGTTTTAGTGCAAACATGTTTTGTAGGTCATGAATACATGTCTAGGAAGAAATTCAACAAAAAGTACACTTTGTCCCGTCAAATTTGACAAAACACCAAGACTACGCCAAGATCAACTCTCCAAACATAGCAAATGCACATGGGGTGGCGACCCAGGACCAGCCCACGGCCCACCTCATGAAGGCGGTGGCGAGACAGCTCTGTTAGGGACTGGCCGCTCCCTAGGACCTAGCGGTCCGCCGGGTGGTTCATGCAAAGATTAGGACAAGCACCACCTTAGTGCATGAAAAATGGACGGTCTACACTTCTCCCTCTTTAATATAAATAGAGTCCCCTTTCTCGTTGTAACACACACTACACAGAACAATTCTACATATGAGCTCCACTCTCAAATTTATTATCAATAGTAGTGTCCCTCTAGGTGTATTACACCTAGTTGTAATAGAAAAGAGGAACATAGTAAGAGGGAAAGAGCGGAGGAGGAGCTGAGTCTGTCGGATCCTCCTCAACTTTTGTACATCTATGGAGACAACTCAACTTGAGTAACATCCAAGTTATCTTTTGGTGATTCGAAGATTATTACTTAACTAGCTAGATTTAGTCTTGCTTCATTTTACTCTGGACAAAAGAGAGCATAGAGGTTAGTTTAAAATTTCGGCAGCACCTCTCCTACACTGTGAGGTTTCTAAAACCTGCAATAAACGTAACGGCACGATGGCTGACAACCACACTTGCATATGCATTGAAATCACATTCATATAATCACTGTCCTCCGCCTAAGCTACTACTACGCTACTGCTATGCATAGCATGAACTCAATGGCAAGACAACCGACAACGACAACTACCACCACTGCAACTAAGCTACTACTTCACAAAGCATGAACGGAAGAGGAGGCGTGATCTTACCTAGTCGATGCCTGTTGCTAACAACTAGACAAGTTTCATAATTTCCGGACTTGGTTTGATTTTTTTTTTTTTGAATTTTAAAACAATCCACCCGCAACTAAACCGTCAAGTTTCCTCAACTCAGCCTTCGATATTTCATGTGAGTACTTGTATGAGGCCTCACATTACAATCACTAACAACAATATCATTTTTCCATTCAAATTTTCCACTCGTTCAAATGACTTGTAGTTCAAATTTGCCTTTCAAAAAAAACATAAAAAAGGATATATAATTTTAAAATATAGCTAATAGTACCAAAAAAATCTAAATTTTCAATATATTATGAATAGTGCCCTAACAAAGCTACAAAAAGAAATTTGGGAGCCAAAAAAAAAAAAAGTTTCGAGTGCGAGACACGGCGCTCGGCAAACATGAAGTTTGCCGAGAGCCCTGCCCGCGGCGCTTGACAAACTAAGTTTTGTTCCCTCGGTGGGAAACGGTAGGGAGCTCAGCAAAGGGCACGAGCGAGGGCCGGATGTTTGGGTCATGCCCCTTTGCGAGCGGGTTTTACGTGTCGGCGGCGATGCTCGAGAGGACCATCGTTGCCGAGCGGGGTGGTTTACCGAGCATTAACTTTCGGCAAACAAGAGCCTTTGCCGGCGCCGGTCTTCACCGTGCGTAGTTCTCAGCCGCCGGGGAAGAGCGGCGTTGCCGAGCACACGATTTTTCAGCGCTTCGGAAGCGGCCGTGGGCTCGGCAGCGGCGCTGTCCGATAGTGCGACGCCACGCGGATCGTGTAGGGGTGGTTTTTCCCAGCCACCGCTAATTCACTGTTATTATAGTGGTGGACTGTGGGAGCGGTTGGTGATGCGGATGAAATCGCCCCTACAACCTATTCTCAGAATTTGCGTTTTCGAATTTCAAAAGAAATATCAAAACATTTTTTTAATCGGCGAGGCCCCCACTGGTCGGTCGCAAGTCGCGCATTTTTTCACGTAAATTCACGGCCTTCTGGCGGCCGCTTGTAGGGGTGGTTTTGCCGACCACCCCTAATTCACCATTATTACTTTGTGGACTCTTTAGGGGCGGTTAGTGATGGAGCGACCCCTACAAAACGAGCTGCCTCTACACCCGTTCTCAGAATTTGTGTTTTCAAAAACCTAAAAGAAATAGTAAAATATTTATTAAATCAGGAGAGACCCCCACTAGTCGGTCGGAAGTCATACAATTTTTTGCGTAAAATTGTGACGCATCCATGGGGGTTTGAAGCGGCGACCTCCCCCTCATGTAAACCTCCCATCCTTTGCACCACATTTACATGTGTGTCCTAGTTACGAATCCCCACATATTATACAAATGCGAGTGAAAATTGACTATTTATGGTGGCCATAAACAGATTCAAATCAAAAAGTAGTCAACTACAAAGTTTCATAACTTTTCAAGATCTACATTTTCCATTTAGGATGTTTCTCCATCCGGGGTCGTTTTATGAAATTTCAATTTCAAATTTGAGGCATTTGAACATAGTTTTGCATGACAAGATGGTTTCGAGATCAAAAAGTTGTCAACTACAAAGTTTCATAACTTTGTGAGATCTACAATTCTTGTTTAGGAAGTTTGTCCATCCAAGGTCGTTTGAAACATTCAAATTTCAAAATTTAGACATTTAAACACCACATTTTGAGGCATCAAATAAAGTCAAATGAAAAAGTTCTTAACAACAAAGATTCATAAAATTTTGAGATATACATATTTTATTTAGGTCATTTTCCTTCTCGGATCATTTTTTAAAATAATGTTTAATGCCTCATCTAAATATTTGGCGTAGGGGCGCCTCAATATAAATTTGTCTTTGCTATTCGATTAGTAGGGGTGCCACTATATTGAGCCACCCCCCGCTATTTGTAGGAGCACCTCAAAACTAGTAGGGGTGGTTGCTCTAGTATGGAGAGAAAGGACCACTATTGGGGCTCTTTTATATTGAGCCGCCCCTGCTCAAAAATAGGGCGTTCTTACAGTGACTCTTTGTAGTAGTGGCAAACAGATAAATCTGCAAGTGCACGGATACCGGTGTAGCTTTCACCCGGAGTATTCCTATGTATCTATTACCATGAGAAATGAGAAGTGTACTAGAAAGGATCAAGATTGTCCAAGAATAGGTAGAAAGAATGTTTTTTGTAGGAAGAAAGGGATCCCCTATGGTTGTTAAGATTACCATATAACCAAGGTTCAAGCTTAAGCTTCTTACTTCGGAGCGGTGGTTCCTTTCCAATCCTTGAAAAGACAAGGATCCTTGAAAAGACAAGGAAACGGTGATCTGGAGAAGGCTACCAAAAGCTTTATGGAAACACAAACCCGGACATGGTGGCATACAAATGTCTGGTCGGAGCTATCACCTCTAGAGCTACCACAACTATTCATCAGGTTGGGCATAAACTCAGGTAAGCACTAGTTTAGACACCACGTCTATGCTAATAATTGCTAGTCTAATCCGGCACCTGGACTAAGGCACTTAGGGGAGTACCGTCTTCCTCGGCGTCACCCTAGGTATGAATAACCCCTCTTCCCGTCCTATCACTACTACTCAAATGATTTTCCGTGGCGGTTTTATTGATTTTCCGTGGCGGGCATTGAAACCGCCACGCGACTAGGGTCACGGTTGGCGGTTTCACGCGCGCCACGGAAAATCTATTAACCGTGGCGGTTATTTAACAAAAACCACCACGGTTAATGTAAAAAAAACCACAAGCCCACGGGGGCCCATCCGGGGCCCGTCTGCGAGCCCATCGTGCCGAGCCCACCGTCGAGCCTGCCGGCCGGGCGTTTTGGGTGTCGCCCGGCGCCGCCGCTGTGGCCGGATCGCCTCCCAGCCGGCGGATCTGGAGGGGGGGCGGCGGATCTAGAGGTGGACGGCTCGAGGTGGCGGATCCGCGCCCGCCACCGCCCGGCTGGATATCGCCCAGCGGGTTCCGCCTCACCACGCTCGAGAGAGAGGGCGTTTCGATGGAGAGGTCATTTTGGATCCGCCGGTGAGCTCGATGTAGAGGTCATTTGGAGATCGCCCGCGAGCTCGCGCCGCCTCATCGGGATCCGCGGGCGAGCCACCGCCCGCGCCGCCTCCTCCTCGTCGCGCTCCTTCCGCTCCTTGCCGTGCTCCTCCCGCTCGCACCGCCGCTCGGCGTCCCTAGCGCGCCGCCGCGTCGTCTCCCGTCGTTGGGTCGAAGGAGTGGGGAGAGGAGCGAGGACGGGGGGAGAAGTGAAGTGTTGGTATATATATTTACGGCCCACGATTTTTACGTAGGCGGGCTATTTATAAAAACCGCCATGGTTTGTCGATTAACGTGGCGGTTTTTAACAATGCCGCCCACGGTTAATCCCTATTAACCGTGGCGGTTATTTAACAAAAACCACCACGGTTGTCGATTAACCGTGGCGGTTTTCAACCCCGGGGGGGGTGCGAGCCACCTATTTTCCGTGGCGGTTTCTCAAATGCCCGCCACGGAAAATAAAATCTCGAACACCATGCAAAATCAATCCTGTAGTAGTGTATGTTCTTATATCGCGTAAGCTGGTTAGGCGTCTCCCATTCAAAAGGGATACGGCTGGAGGTATGCAGATATTTGCATATCTACGACCGTACCAGGTTTTTTTGGACCGCCCGTTGATGCGTAGATGGGTTAGTTTCCATGTTCCGCTCATATTCGAGATAGAGTTTCGGCATCACCTACCTGTTGTTCTCCGGATACACACTCTCCCTTGCAGGACATGTATTAAGAGAATAGCGGGGAGGTGCTGCCGAAATTCCATCTCGGAGAGGAGCGGGGCATGGAAACTAACCTTATGTACACATCCGCGGGTGGGATTAGGACCTATCCTCACCTATTACATAGTAGGAGTGTGTGGCCTTTGTGTAGACAGAGTTGGTGGTTACATTACTGGGTGACTGCATATGCTAAAGGATGGAGGATCGTCAGTGGATGTACGATGGCCGGAGAAGCAAGCGTGAAGTGGACCTTGAATGGGTGAACAAGACCAATGATTTTGTGAAGGCTGCATTTGGCGAAGCTCTAGCATATGTTTAACTAAATTGTCCTTGCGCTAGATGTGGTAATAGGAGGGCGGCTAACAAGGAGAAGATGGGTATGCATCTGTTCAACAACGGATGGACAAAAAACTATCACGTGTGGGCCTATCATGGTGAAGACCATCGTGTGAGAGAGGAGGTGGTGAGGCCACGCCTCGAGGCTTGTGATGATGATGCCAGGGTAGTAGACTAGTTAGGTGATGTTCAACAAGCACAGTTCGCTGTTGGTATTTCTAACGTCACTATAACAAAAGGTGGAGTTAATCTCACCTTAAGCCATATGCCGTCAGAGACACTCGGTGTGGTTCATCTCTTAACACTACTATGTGCTAGGTTGTCATCCCCAAAGAACAATGCTAGGAAATGCATATGTGATACTCGTGAATGTGTTGTTTGCAATCTATAGGAAATAATAAAAAGATCTATCGACAAAGCGCCTACGGATATAAATACCACTTGTAGCATTTCAGGGAGTAATCAAGTTTTGTCATTTTATATTCTACCACGGGGAGGAATAATTAAAGGTGGACTCATATATAATTGATGAATGGCATACTTATGAGAGAGACTATCACTAATGCTAACTTTAGCGGGGGTAAGCCAATAATGATAAGGATATGATAATGATAAATAAAGGCGAGAGGCATCACACACGGAGAGATAGGAAATAACTACTATAAGTTAGACTTAACATTGGACAACTTTAAAGAGGCAGAATCCTTATATAGTATTGAATCTACTAAGTCATTACATTTACTCTAAGGCATACATTATCATATATAGCATAGTAAACTCTAGATCATGTATTCGGATGACTATCAAGGAAATCAAGAGCGAAACAAGATATTCCCCATAATCATTGTCCACTTGTCTTATAGGCGGAGGGTGGATTCCAAAGGACTCAACAGATTTGTCACTCCCGCGATCTACCACACGTCTCTCGGAATATAAGGTGCACTCGCGAGTAAATCATATATAAGCATCACGCTTACATAATTATTTCTACCACCTAACCCACTCAAGAATTGAATTAGGCTCTCTACGAATAGATACATATATCTATCATAAACTACATCTATATCAAACATACTATTAGAATAAAGTAAGAACATAGCAAACAAACACATATTATTATAATAGAACAAAGTCATAGATACAAGATAATATTATTCGTACCGTAGAACTTGAAGATCTAGAACTCGGGTAGAATCGACTTGCTAATCAACTTAGACGAACTAGAACTAGATGAACTAGAACTAGACAAGTAGCTAATCCTAATCTCTGGTGGAGATACTCTCTTCTACTTTCCCGACTTGGGCGATGATGACTAGTAATGAATTACAATGAACTTAGGGTTAACCACGGGGTCGAGGGTCTTCTTATATAGCACTTGGCGATGAGCGATGACGATTGGATCAACCGACCTTCAATAACGGTGTAGATACAACCTCAAGGTGGGTTACAAACCGACCTAGAAATCTGAGGTGACACGAGGGTCCCACTGGCGACCGGCCTAAATGAGCTGGCGGCCGCCGAGGGGGTAAGGTCCCCTCGGCCTCTCGTTCCTTACGGTGTCTTACGGTGTCTTCTAGAGTGTTTTAGTCCACATTTTGGGCCAAGTTACTTCACGGTCAAGTCTTGTCATCATATGTGATGTAAACTCTGGAACTTTCTCCATTCTTCTCTGCATTTATCTGTTAAGTCCCTGAAAATATATAAATCACGTAACTCGTTGTTAACACCAAAATTTGGTAAAGCCTGGATGACGAGTGGGCGGCATGTGATGGTTCGGTAAAAAGAGGTCATTCGGCTAGCAGTACAACATCGTGGTACTGTAAACATTCGGGAAGCCGCTGCTATTCGGCTAGAGAACCTGAGTCCAAGGAGGATTCGAGGCATACGATGATTCGGCAAGCGTGAAGCTTCGAGGGAGGATATCCAGGAGAAGTGCCCGTGTCACGTGTGATCTCAAGACTCCGAGAAGACTTGGAGGACAATGTATCTTAGCTAGATATTTTTGTTATCTTGTTTGTAGTCAGTTAGGACTCGTGTCAAGCCTAGGGTATAAATATAAGACCAGGGCAAGCTGTAAAACGATCTACCCAATCAATACAACAACAAACCGGCTCCGCGCCACCCCTTTTCGAGTCGATCGTGTCGTCGATCTACCCAATCAATACAACAACAAGCGATCACGGGACAAGGCGCGGCGGGAGCGGGGCGATCCACCGGCGGGCGCCGGCGGCGGCCGGCCCAGGTTTGGCCCACCTGGTGCCGCGCCTTCGCGGTGGGCTTGTGACCCTCTATGAGTTGAGTCCCCGACGGTGCTTTGGCCTGGGTTCGTGTCGGTTTTGGTCCATGTGCATTTCCCTTGTCCAAAACCACGGTCCTCATGTGCGCTTTCCTTCTTTATTCGGCGTACTTTCACTGTTTCCACATTTGTGCACGCAAAACATTTTCTTCGAATACAAGTGGAACTAGGTGAGTAGTAACGATTTATGTGACATAAGTTTGCACTGTTTCTCATGAATTGGATATAAGTTGGCGGTATTAATTACTCGATAATGATGACCAACAACCGGTAGACGATCGAGGCGGGTTTCATGGACCTCGAGGATTCAAATGTGGATATACTCTTAGCGAGGATGGCCGATATGATGCAGAACCAATTTGGGATTAAGCCCAAGAATGGGCCCTATGTGTATCAGTCACCATATCCTGATTGGTACAACAGGGTGGCGCTTCCTTCAAGATTGAAGCCTCTAAGTGACCTGACCAAGTTTTCTGGACAAGACGACACCTCTACTACCGAACACATCAGTCGGTATTTGATCCAGCTCGGAGAACTTGCTAATGATGAAGCATGGAGGATTCGCTACTTCCCATCATCCCTTACAGGGCCGGCTTTCAAGCTCGGTTTGATCCAAGGGCTGTCGTGCATCGCCTAGGGCTATATAAGGAGACCCCCTGCCCCCAGGGTGAAACCCTAATTCATTCGAATTCATTCAACTCACCATTCGACAGGCTGAGACCCTAACCTCTCCTCTCTAGTTCTAGAACTAGAACTAGAACTAGAACACCATGTAGAACTAGAAGCCCTAGAGTTGAGTTGAGGAGCAAGAGTCAAGTTGAGAGATCTAGATCAATGGCTCCCTGCGAGAGTAGCCAGAGCTAGTTCTATTTTAGAGATCTAGAGCGAGGGTGAAGGCATGAGCTATTGGAGGAAGCACCGGGCATGTCGGTGACTCCTCTACATCTTGTACCTCCGGGATCAAGTTCCATTGGAGCTTGGTTCTAAGACTTCATGGCGGATCAACTTCTTATTTGAGTAAGTAACATTGTTCTTATTGTTCTTAGGTTTGCAACTCTTGTTTGAGTACTTTAATCTGTAGGACGCTATAGATTAGAGGAGTAGCTGTAGGTTTAGGCGTGGTGCTTAGACCAAGGTTACTTGTGGATGCACCCTACCTTCCGGTGTGGTAATTAACGTAGGTGACTTATAGGCTGCGTTAACTCTTTGTAGTCCACCTCATTTGGATAGGCTTTGGCGGGATCCTTGGCTTGGGGTTGACATTCTTTGCAAATGTCTATCCCATTGAATCATTTCCCCATAAGACAATATCAACATAGCTTACAAGGATAGGAACTAGACAACCATAGAAATCTTCTTTAACTCTTAATCCTCTCCGTCCTTCTTGTCATACCTCACGGGTTTAGTTATTAGCTCCGTTATCCTCACACCATTCTCCTTGTGGATACGATATTTAAAAACCCTCCTCCGGGTGAAGTGCTCGCAGGTATCGTGCGCTTGCGGATTATACAAGTTATAAATATTTACGTGGGCATAACAAATACCAACAAGCATTTTTATTTGTCGGGGGAGAATGGTTCTTTGAGAAAACATGGAGTATAGCTGAATCTTGTAAAATAATGTAGCGTAGTCTTTCTTTTTGTAGTTTCTTTTCTATTTATATTTTTGTGGGATTCATGGATTCCACACCCATCTTTATGCTGCACCCATAAGCGTAAGCTTCAGCCACTAGAATCTTTAGAACCTATCTTATCACTTGGCTATGAGTTGCGCCGACGGTTGGTTGAAATGATCATGAGAGAACCCTTTATAGGAGAGAATTCTGTCTTTCTTCTACACAAGTTCGAGAACCATCCATTGACACCGCCCTTTTCTCTTCTCTTTCAAAAAAGGGCTTACCGATAGTAAAATCGAACTCCAAAGAAGAAGTGAGGAGCTTGGAAGACCATATGTTCTATCATAGATGTCGTCTCCTAGTTAATCTCAGAGGCCAGATCCTATCCTTTCAAAGAAAAGGATAATGTATTTGGGCTCATCCTAAAAAAGTTGTCCGCATGATCATCATGTAGTTTCTAGAGGAACTTTTCTCTCCTTTTCTAAGCAAGGTTTGTCCTTGACAAACTCAGTGGGTATGAGCTTTTTCCTAGAATTCTTTATGAACACCCAAAGGAAGAAAAGGAATCATCCTCTAGACAAAAAGAAGAAGTTTTGATAGCTGGATCATAATCATTCCAATCTCTTAATTAAGCTACCAACCCCAAATCATCAATGCTCCAAAACCCTCCAAGGGAAGAAGTAATTCTACCCTTGAGAATCTCTTATGGTGATGACTTTGGGATGGAGACAAACTTCTAGCTTCACAAGAGACCTTTGAGTGCCTATAAACCAAATCCTATAAAAGAAGAGTCTCTTAGAAAGCGTCCTTATTTCTTACAAAGGACATTGGGAAAAGCCCAAGGATGGCATATCTAATGATGCCATAGAAGGAGAGCAAAGCTATCTAGAATCCATTCATATCTTCTCCCCTTCTATTTTAACTAGATAACTTATTCAAACCCATCTTCAAACATCATCCTTGACTCCAATGAATCCTCTTGTGCTTTTCTTCTTGAGTCTCCCTACGATCCTAGAAATTCCAAGTATAGACATCGTGAAGGATCTAAGGAAGACCAGAAAGAGCATTATCAAAAGCTGGAAAACACCCATGAGCATATAAGTTACCCCACGAACATTTTATCCAATCCTTGCTCATGTGAGCAAACTCCTGAATTAATTGCCACCTCTAATCGGCCACATACATGATCTTCAACCCTCTGTGTTATTTGTTGATAAAGATTTGGAAAGGTGGTTTGTTGATCTCATTGGCTTGAGTTTTGAGATTGGTGATACAAGGGAAAATCTTTTCATCTTCTTGAACCATTTTTGAAGGTTTCCCAAGGACGAGCTTTTTGTCCTAAAACAAGCACTCTTTAGGGTGAAATAACTTAAATGAAGATCTTTTGTTATGATACCCCTTGCGTAAGGAGCATAGAGATATAATTATGAGAATATTCCTTCGGTATTTTTTGTCACTAACTATTCAGGTCTAGAACAAAAGAATGAAGGATGATGAAGGTCAAAGGTATGTCCAACCAATTATTAGTACCCTCATGCAAAATTGATTACAAAATCATTCTTGACATGTTGCTTCTTTTATTTCGGTTGTCTCTACCTTCAAAGACATGCTCAAATTGCTAAAATAAATAAATAAATAAATAATGACTATCCTAATTTTTCATCTCCACCTTGAGTAAATCTCAACTATGCTTTCATGTTACCCTTGTATGCTATAGTATGCTTTGGCTTGGAAGTACTACATATGAGTACTTTCAAAGGCTTTTAAATTAAGCGTGGTGCTTAGGTTAAAATGCCTTCCTTAATTAAATTAGGCATGGAGTCTAGTTTGGTTATTCAACTAAATATTACTTGTGTAGACATTGGTATATTTTGTTAGAGTAACCCCCTGTAGGAAGAAAATCTCTGAAACAAGCTTGGGGGATGTCACGAGATACACTCATAGTAAAGATGAAGCAAGAGAAAGCAGAGGAGTGCCACAAATAGAGTCTACAAACAAAAGCACTTGCTCAAGGATGAACTCAAGGGTGATTAGCATATGGAAGAGGAAGACCAACTCCACCAAGGATAATCAATCGTGCTCTTCCTCCTCACATGCCCCCATCACCCCAAAAATTTGGTTTGCAACCTCTCTATTCACTATTGCTCTTTTCATAAGTTTGAATGATTTCGATGCATGAAAATCAAACTTAACGTTCACTAAAATCATTCCTTTAGAAAAGCAAGGTGAAACATGAGATAAATGATCTATGCTAAAATCTTCAACCAAAACTTTTTGTTAGCATAGAAAGTGACCTTGACTTTGCGACAACACTATCCTTGTTACTACTTGTATATTCTTTCGGATTACGTGTTGTCCACTAACGCTGCGAGGAATAAAACCATGAGAGGAGCAAAAAGGTCCTAACACAATTCAAAGGACAAGAAAGACATGGTAATGCAATAAAGGAGACAAGTTAGGAACAAGATACACAAGAGGCCAAATAACAAAAGCTTCAAGAAGAAGGAAAGAACCACCACAAGGTGTTACGGTCTTGCCGTCACACTCTAATAAAAGGTAACACCTTGAGGTAAGTTATCATTAACTAAGCTTTTTCCTAATTTTGGCATGTTAAGTAAATAAAGAATCAAACATGTTAGAGTTATAACCTAACCTTATACATCTGTTTAACTCCACATGTTTAGTTCTTTGTTCCTAAACACCACTCTCGATCTCATAGTCCCCAACCATATAAGTCAAAATGTTGTGCATCCTGCTTTGGAAGATAACCATAATCATTAAACCGTTGATGCCCGGTTTCTGATCTTATCACCCTTATCATAAATGAAAATAATAATAATAATAAACATTAACTCTATCTTGTTTAATGTGCCTATGGTTAGAGAATAATGAATAAAGTTATGGTTCTGTTGGTGTTTTCCCACCAACAGGGCCCATGCACTTGATCTCTACCTTGTCTTTGTAAGCAGGACACACTTTGAGCAAAATGTGGAGGAGTCTGTCACTTCCCCAAAATTCTACAAGTATATGTCCTGAACCCACAAGCGTATGCGCACTAAACAAGATGTTGCCCGCTTCCCTTTGTCAAAGCTTCACTTCAAACCATGGGACCAACAAAGAACAAGGGTGATGCCATCTTCTGAAATCACTATCTCAAGAGACACAACCACCAAGATCCAATAATGCACTTGAGAAGTGAGTAAGGTAAGAAGTCTTGTTCAAAGACTTAAAACACTTGAACCCTCGCCGAAAGGTAAGATCGGTAGTTATCCATATTTAATGCATACCATATTCATTTCCTTGCATTGCATAATCATTTTCCTTTAGCATATTTAAATTTTTGCATTAGCATTGCATTGAAAAATTCTAAAGCCCCATGTGAATAATTTTGTGGCGTGTAACAACCCATAAGGATATTCACCGTGGTGGCATAAAAATAAATATACATTCATCTAGTTGCATCTGCATCCTAGTTCTTTGCATGCATATAAATATACAAAACTCCAAAAAATTAGAAGAGAATTCTTGCTGAAGTTCTAATCATGATCCATGTTGAAAATCTCTAGACTCATGAGGCCGATGTGGCCAAACACTAACGCGTAATCTGTTCCACAAGGCTTTGTTGTCTATTTGAGTTTAGCGAGGATTCAAAAGGGAGAGAGACATGATAGGATGACACCCTCGTTCTTTGTCTACCTCAACTTCCACATCATCAACCCGACATTCCAATCTAGCTTGGGGAGAGCACCCGAGTTATCACGATAAGTATTTCTACTATATATTAATATTAGCTAATATTTTGGTTTGCTTAGTTTGCTAAGAGTCTGGTCTTTATAGTCTTTCAAAGAGTCTTTAGTATAGTATGATCATTAGGTTTGGGAATAAATAAATATAGAGAGTATATAAGAAGTTGTTTTTTCTGCCAAGATAAAATGAACTCTAAAATAAAATAAAAAGCATGGAGATGATGAATAGTTGCTCCGTCGTAATTCCTTTCAAGTACCTAGCTTTCAAGCTTAATTTCTCTCGAGCCTTTAATGCAAACTGCTTTGACTTGAGATTTACTCGAACCCGAAACACTGTGTGTAGCAAATGCTTGCTCTAAAGTCTAGGTGATTGACGAATATGATATATGAATGTTTGAGCTACTGTTTATCTTACTCCTAGAGATGCTAGATTTCTGGAGATTTATATTTTGAAAATTAAAAGTGCACATGATGAGTTCTGTATGATGAGTGTTGATTCCTACCACAGCCATATATACATGCTCTTTAGATAGGAAATCCCTTTTTGATATATATATAGGTTGCTTACTTTGCATTGAGTTTGGTCAATCTTTGTCGACCCTTAAAAACTTGTCATACGGCTACTCATGCACACACTACACTCCACTCTATTCCACTTGAAATTATGCTACTTCTATCCTGGAAGTACGCATCCACCAAACATCCACCATAGATCCACTAAAAATGTTCTACTCCTACCCGGGGGAGAGAGCAACCAAAAATATTCACTTACACCCATCCACTTAGCCAACAATCCCATAGAGCTCCAGTACTCGTGTTACTATCTCACAAAAGTTTTTATTGCAAAAGGAGGCTTGGGTTGTATAGTCGAAAAAAAAAAAAGAAAAAGAAAGAAAGAAGAAAGGGGAGATGAAAAATGGACAAGTGTCCTACGGGGAGTAGAGCCTACCTCCCTAAAAAAAAGAGAAGAATAAAGGAGAGTTAAAAAAAATAGACAAGTGTCCGCTATGAAAACAATGGGTACTTAGATGGCCGCCTCTCCATAAAAAAAAAAGTATACAACCCAAGGTTCTCAACATTTTCAAGTCCCACAAGAGAGATATGTTTCCTACAGGAGGAGCAAAGTAGAATTAGGCTTTCACTTCATTAAGCCTCATACACCAACCACCATATTCATTCCACTACAACATACACATGCACATGCAGTATGACTCGTGTTTTGGATCCATTGCTTGACTTTACAATATATGCTTAGTAAGTAGATTTAGTCTTCTCCCACCTTTGAGCTCCACATATAAGCCTTAGATATAGGGTGAGAGAGAAGAAGGCATAGTGTCCTACTGCCTTAGTCCAAAAATACCACATATTATGAGAGAAAGGCAACACAACATTATTGCCTTAGTGAGGATCCACAAATACCAAAAATGAGAGACTTGAGAGGGTCATACTAAAGGAACTTTGAGTTTTATTTGAAAACTTGCAAAAACTCGAATGAAGGTTGATCGAGCGGTTTGAGACATGGTACTTGACCTGATTGTTCTATCTTTCAATTGCCCAAGATCCCAAGAAAAGGCTATAAGCTCCATGGTTAAAGGTAATATGGGTAAGTTGACTGTTGAAAAGGTTTATTCTAATCCGGAGGAGAAATTTTGTTTGAAAGCATGTGTACTTTTGAGGCGTGAAAGCGTTGTAGCAACTCCTGATCCATTGCTAAGTTTGGCTTTGCTAGGGATTAGCAAAGGGTAAGCTTGGGGAGCTTATTGATATCTCTTATAGCATAAAATATAGAGGTTTTTAAAAACGAAAATAAGGGCTTAAAATAAATATTAACATAGTATAGGGGCTTAACTAACACAATTCCACTAGTTTTGGTGATTTATATATTTTCAGGGATTAAACAGGAAAAGCCTAGAGTTTGCAAGGCATACGAAGCATAAACATGTTCTAAACATATTCCAAGATAGCACCATTGTAAAGAGCTCATCGAGAGGCGATCGAAACGGATATATGTTTGCTATATTGAGTCGAGAATCAAAAGATATCACTGCGAGGCGAGAGTTCACTAAAACGGCCATAACTTTCTCATCAGGACTCCGTTTCGCAAACTACCCCTCTTTGGAAAGCTATCGAAGAGATCTACGCAACCATGGTGGTTTGGGCTCAAATCCCAAGGTGGGCCCGCAGCCGCCCTGCTGTGGGGCCCACTCGGGGCCTGCTTCGTAGGTCGGTTGTCACCGCCATTGAGGAGCAATCTAGGCCATCTTTCAAGGTCGGTTTGATCCAAGGGCTGTCGTGCATCGCCTAGGGCTATATAAGGAGACCCCCTACCCCCAGGGTGAAACCCTAATTCATTCGAATTCATTCAACTCACCATTCGACAGGCTGAGACCCTAACCTCTCCTCTCTAGTTCTAGAACTAGAACTAGAACTAGAACTAGAACTAGAACTAGAACTAGAACTAGAACTAGAACTAGAACTAGAACTAGAACTAGAACACCATGTAGAACTAGAAGCCCTAGAGTTGAGTTGAGGAGCAAGAGTCAAGTTGAGAGATCTAGATCAATGGCTCCCTACGAGAGTAGCCGAGCTAGTTCTATTTTAGAGATCTAGAGCGAGGGGTGAAGGCATGAGCATTTTGTTGGAGGAAGCACTTAGGGCTTGTCGGTGACTCCTCTACATCTTGTACCTCCGGGATCAAGTTCCATTGGAGCTTGGTTCTAAGACTTCATGGCTGATCAACTTCTTATTTGAGTAAGTAACATTGTTCTTATTGTTCTTAGGTTCGCAACTCTTGTTTGAGTACTTTAATCTGTAGGACACTATAGATTAGAGGAGTAGTCAGGAGTTTAGGCGTGGTGCTTAGACCAAGGTTACTTGTGGATGCACCCTACCTTCAGGAGTGTGGTAACTAACGTAGGTGACTTATAGGCTGCGTTAACTCTTTGTAGTCCACCTCATTTGGATAGGCTTTGGCGGGATCCTTGGCTTGGGGTTGACATTCTTTGCAAATGTCTATCCCATTGAATCATTTTCCCCATAAGACAATATCAACATAGCTTACAAGGATAGGAACTAGACAACCATAGAAATCTTCTTTAACTCTTAATCCTCTCCGTCCTTCTTGTCATACCTCACGGGTTTAGTTATTAGCTCCGTTATCCTCACACCATTCTCCTTGTGGATCACGATATTTAAAACCCTCCTCCGGGTGGAGTGCTTGGGTATACGTGGCTTGCGGATTATACAAGTTATAAATATTTACGTGGGCATAACAAATACCAACACTTGTCAATATTGAGGATTTTCTCTATTCGGTAGAAGAGAAGATGAGTAGATTGGAAAGCAAGAGCAGTTTTTGGTTTAGGAGATAATTCTGGGGAGAGATATATTTTTATTGGCCAGTGCATAACTATGGAGGGCCGTTACATGGGCTTTAAGGATGTCTTGGATCGGTTGGTAAATGGGCGAGAACAATTTCCAAAGATCATGTAGATACGTCTGTTGCTGTTCGACAAAAGGTAATTCGGCGATTTTGATTCGGTACCAAGGCAGTTAGATTGGAATGCATGAAGACCAGTCTATCAAGATAAATCATAAAGATTGGGGACAGAAAACTAATTTTTATTGACACAAGGAGGGGCATAGCTGCGACACTCAAGATTACATATGATCCACATATTTCCTAATCGAAAAGACTATTGTAGAGCGGTCTTGGGCGCTTTGAATGCGGTTTGCATCCTCATCGTGCGATCAGGCCCTGGTGTTTCTCTTGCCTCGATCATCGACGAGCTGCACCAATCGGGAGAGCAAACCTCCTCGCTAAACACTGCAAGAAGAATAAGAGGAGCAATGAATAGAAGTTACTACGGGAAATGAAATTCTTTGGGGATTAATTTGAAACTTACGGTTGAAGTTGCTCTCGTAAAGTCCTCGATTTCTTGCAAACCGGTCCAGGTCCTCCTCAATGTCTTCCATGTCTTCAACGGCTTGCTCGTGTGCCTCATGCTCCACCACTGGCGCCTCTGCGCTCTGTAAGGCTGACGGCGGAGCTCAGTAATCTCGGCGTCACGAGGGCTTGAGAAGAAGGAAAAGGTCGATTCGGCACATAAAAATGTGAGAAACACGGATGAAAGAAGACTTACTCCATTGCCGAAGGCTAGGGTTATCCGAATACTTCAGATCTTGAAGGAAAATGGGAAAGAAAGTTAGAGGATATGAAAGAGATCGGATGCTGCCACTAGCTAAGGGGTTCACCAGTATTTATATCTGCGGAAAGAAGACCAAGAGGCAGATCTAAGGTGGCTGTGAGGAAACGAGAAATCTGTTCGGTGCTTATCTGAAATATCTTGAGAAGCGGAAGCGACTTGGTTGCCGATTCACATAGGTGGAAATTAAGAGGCCAAACAAACTGTAGGAAGCCTCCCGGAAAAGGCGGAGTTCAAATGGGCCTTGTTAATTTTAGCCTAGTAAAAGGTTTGGCCCGAGATTCAGCGAGTCGAGGTCAATTTTGAAGCAAAAGAAATATCTTTTACCCCAAAATTGAGGGGGCATATGTTAACACCAAAATTTGGTAAAGCCTAGATGACGAGTGGGCCGGAATGTGATGGTTCGGTAAAGAGGTCATTCGGCTAGCAGTATAGCATCTGTGGTACTGTAACATTCGGGAAGCCGCCGCTATTCGGCTAGAGAACCTGAGTCCAAGGTGGATTCGAGGCATATGATGATTCGGCAAGCGTGAAGCTTCGAGGGAGGATATCCAGGAGAAGTGCTCGTGTCACGTGCGATCTCAAGACTCAGAAGACTTGGAGGACAATGTATCTTAGCTAGATATTTTCGTTATCTTGTTCGTAGTCGGTTAGGACTTGTGTCAACCCCAGGGGTATAAATATGACCCCGAGCAAGCGTAAAACGATCTACCCAATCAATACAACAACAAATCGGCTCCGCGCCACTCCTTTTCGAGTCCAGTCGTGTCGTCGATCTACTGCGAGGGGATACATTGACCCGTCGACCTCCGTAAGTACTAGCAACCTTGTACCATGTCTAGTATCGTGCGGCGGATTTAGATTATGTTGCAAGTAGTCTTGTTACCATGCTTAGTATCGTCTGCGGCGGATTTAGGCTATGGAGCAAGAGGGTTCTTTGTCGGATCATGAGTCGTCTGCGGTAGGCTAAGGTCTAGCTTGGAGCTAGTTATCGACTTCATTAGATTTGGCAATCTAGTGAATTCATTAAGTTACCAAGTGGTGCATACTTCTTGCTTTTTATTTTATTATGATTGCACACACTTTTGCCCAATTTAGATTGATGTGGCTCGGCTTTATCTTTTGTTAGATCTAATTGTCATCAATGCTTTCATTGTTCATCTTATCGTGTCATTAGATCTATTTGCTTATCGTAGCCGAGCTTAGATCAATCTAAGTTGTTATGTTAATGGGTTCATACACGTTTAGTCATGAGTTAGATGCGGTAGGCTAAGGTTTTGCGTGTGAGTTCCTTCTTCATGGACCACGATTCGGCAAGCTTGCCGAATCTGATTATGCATCTACTCGTAGCTTGCATGTGTAAGTTTACCTATCGTTAGAGTCTAGTCGGCAAGCCGTATCATGTGGTGGATTAGCTTGTTGCGGTGTATCATGCGGTGGATTCTTTGTTAGGGACGAAAAGGGTTTAGGATGGTTAGTCGTGCGGCGGACTAATAGGAATAGATCCCTTTCTTTACTTTAGATTAGGCTTGCATGTGTACTTTACTTGTTTATGCATACACGCCTCAACGAGTAATGAGTATTTGTAGATCTATTTAGATGTATGCGTGCTTTTAGCTTGTCATGGTAAGATTGTATCATGCGGTGGATTGATCTAGTTTTGGGGAGTGGTTTAGATCGTAGCTAGTCGTATCACGCGGTGGATTAACTTGCAAGGGTTTAAGCTAGACGGGTTTAGGAAGACTAGGCGCGGCGGCGGACTAGTTGGATGAAACCTATGCATGTGTCATTTAGATTAGGTTTATATTTATGAGTTACACGCTTATGTATCATGTTGTCAATTAATTCGATCTATGCAATGAGCTTTATGATATCATATCTTGAGGATCGACTTTACTTGTTCAAACATGTCTTCTATGATCATTCGAAAGCTGTTATTACTTTACATCTTTATACATGCTTACCAAATGCATTCATCATATCTTTGACGAGATAGCTCTCATAGCTATATGTCATTTTAACCGGCCTTAGAGCCATACATGAGGAACTATCTTGGTCACACTAGGCATGTTCCGGATCTCACGTTTACCTCCTTGTCAATTTACAGGTCAAATTGACGGCTTGCGTCTCGGTTCAAGACACTTTCGAGGCGGTCGAGTAAAACCCAGCTATTCCGGCTTGTCGGTGTGTCTTGGCAGAGTCGATTTTGTGTCAACACTCGTGGAACTTATCGATTATAAACCTCTAATCTTGGTATTTGTTCATTTTATGTCCTTATTTCATCTCTTGTTGACATATAAAAGTATATGATAACATGTGTCAACAAGCTCCCCAAGCTTAACCTTTGCTAGTCTCTTAGCAAAGCTTTTCACCTGAGTGGATCGGGGAGTTGCTACAATGGTTTATTCTCTCACAAATACACATATCATTAATTTAAAATTCTCCTCCAAAGAAAGGTGGAACCAATCTGATCTTCCAATTCATTTATATTACGAAAAATATGGGGCTTTTACCTGCACTTAGATCTTGGGTGATTGAAAGATAGAACAATCAAGTCAAGCACTATGTCTCAAACTCTTTATTTCACCTCATTGCGGAGTTTTTTTATAAATTTTCAAAATAAAACTCAAAGTTTCCATTGTATGACTCTTTCATGTCTCTCATATGTAGTGTTTTTGGATCCTTACCAAGGCAATGATGTTATGCCTTCTCTCAAGATATGTGATATGTGTGTAACATGACAAGTGTATCATGCCTTCTCTCAACCTTTCTACTAATGCTTATATCCGGAGATCATAGGTGGGAGACAACATATACATACTTGCAAAGCATATATTGTAAAGTCAAACAACGGATCCAAAGGAACAAGTCATACAATGTGAGTATATGGAATGTATTTGTGAGGTGGATATATGGTGGTGACGGGATATGATAATCCTAATTCTACGATGCTCCTTCTTGAAGAAATTGATCTCTTTTTGAATTTTTAAGAAGACATAAAAGAGAACTTGGGCTAGCTTTTCTTTCTTTTATTTTTTGAGAGGCGGGCATCGAAGTACCCATTGTTTTCATTTGTTCGACACTTGTCTTTCTTTTTACAACTCTATTTCTTTTTCTTTTCTTAGGGAGGCAGGCTCTACTGGTAGGTAGGACACTTGTCCATTTTTCATCTCCCCTTTTCTTTTTTTTTTGCATTGCCCCAAGTTTCTTCTTTTTGCCAAAGCGAAATTTGAGAGATAATAAATGAAACAGGGGAGCATAAATGGGGTTTTGAGAATAAGTATAGGGATAAGAAATATTTTTGGTGTTTACTCCCGGGGTAGGAGTGAAACGTTTTTTGATGGCTAGCAAAATGGATGAAGGATTTGTGGTGTGTATATGGTGTGGAACGTGTGGAGATGTATGTGGAATTGTATGACAAGTTCCCAAAGGGTCTCAAAGGTTGACAAAACTCAATACTAAGCAAGTAGTAAATGATAAAAGAGTTTTCCTATTCTAAAAACATGTATATGGCCGTGGTAGGAATTTCGAACTCTACGTCATATAGGAAACTCATCATGCAATTTTCAAATTTTCATAAATCAAATCTCAATTTAGTGCAACTGGGGAGTAAGATAAATAGCGGCTGGACTATCTCATATCATATCCGTCAATTACCTAGATTAGTTTAGATATATGCTCCCTCGAATTTCAAGCTCAAAGCAAATTTTCAAGTCTAATCAATTTTATTCATAACATGGGAGAATTCTAAACCAATGATAGGTACTTGTAAGAAAAATAAAACGAGCAACTATTCATCATCTCCAAATACAAAGGATAGCTACTACTTTATTCAAGCAATAAACTTAAAACAAACTAATTATACACACTCTTTTTATTTAGTTTTTCATGGTTATTCATTTTTTAGCAAAGCAAAAGCAAAACAAACTAAACAAACTTAAATAAAAATATATATAAATATAAAATAGATAATTGCCAAGTCATAGAAGCTTACGGCCAAACGGGGACAACTCCCCCAAGCCGGGTGTTGATGCAATGGTTCAACGACGCCCCACCGACGGCGGCGTCTAGATAGGGCAACGATCTCCTCATTCCTCTTTGTTCAAGGGTTTCTCTTATCCGTCTGCACGGGCGTTCGGTCTCTCGGGTCTTGATAGTAGTTGACTTGGTCATGCCTCATGTCTTGAATGGTGGTGTACGGTCCTTGGAGCGAAGTACGCATCTTGTTGTCCATAACCCGCAAAAGAATTGCGAGCTTTGGTTCGGGAGTAGGGTGTGAGGTCTGGTATATCATAGAAGTAACCACTTCCCGATAGGTTTCTCGATGAATGTGTCCATCACCACCCCCGCTCACTTGGGCCTCCTTGTGCAAACCGGGGTGACCGGGTCGGCGTGGATATGTCTGCTTGTGAAGGTGGGGGGTATGTCCATGGCTGGTACCCTCCAAACGCTGGCTCTTGTGGTCTTGGATCTGCACCTGTCCAAATTGGATCATGGGCACATGTCTCACAAGTTGGCATGGCTCTCTGCATGTTTATTGGCTGTGCCTGCACATTCAACAGATAAGACTGCACACGATAGATGGAGAGATCGGGGTTAGGTAACTGAATCTCCCGAATGGTAGCATGGGTCATGACATAAGTACTTCCTATTTTCTTCAAAATATGTCCCTTACTAAAGAAATCGAAACCTATAACAGGTCTATCTTCCCTTAGGTAGGCAACATGAGCGTTATCATCGAAGAGTCCTAAGTGGTTGGCAATTTTTGTGACAAGTGATGTGCAATTAATTGTTCCTAGGATGGTTGGCAAAACTGTCCAATGCTTGAACTAACATATATCTTGGTGAAACTTGTCGTCTCTTTATAGCTGCATAAATCAAGCTGTAACTCTCCTACTCTAACATTATGCCCATCCTTTTTAGGAAAAAGAGTGAAAAGTAGCCATTTATGGAAGAAGCGAAAGGTTGGTAAGTGTAAGTCTCGGCTTTTTGCATCCAAAAATGCATCTACATTGGTCAAATCTTTCCAAACAGTTGCTTGATTGAAATCGTTGAGCTACGTCTAAGTCCATGGTGCAAGAGTGTAGAAAACCAAGTGCATCACTTAGATTTCTCCAAGTAAGAGAGTACTCTTGTTGGAAGAATCTAAATGTGACTTCTTCATTTGTGCGTGAAGAGTGCAAAAGAAATTCCATTGTCAAAAACTTAGAACCTTCCTCTATGATTTTTCGCAAAAGTTTCCCACCCCAAAAAGCGGAAAATATGAGCAAATTCAACATCCATACCATGCGAGGCTAGAAGATCGGGGTCAATCACGGGAGTGTGAGTGAACTTACGGTTTTTCAACTAAGCGTACCTTGTTCTCTCGTATTGTCCATAAAACCTGAGATGGGAGTCGAGAGGTCAACCTCCTTATCTTTGCAGCGAGGGGGCTAGATGTGGTGGTACATCTTGCTCGGCTCATAGTTTGTTTTTGATGGAGCTCGGAAGATGACTCTCCTTATTGGAGATGTCTTGATCTTCCGTGAAGCGATTTCCAAAAACTCATCTGCAAAATGTTAATACACAAACAAAAACAAACCGAGACTAATGGAGGGGTTAGAATAAAAGTTAGAAATCAGCCGTCCAAAGTTTGTCATCCGGGGGTTAGTCGTTCGAAAAGAAAGATTACAATGTTGTTTTTTATTTTGTGAACTTCCCCTAGCAAAGTTTTATCTTGATTACTCCATTTGGACAACACCTCCACTAATCACTCTTGATTATTTTACTACTCTCAAAAACTTCTCTTCTCTCAAGAATTTTTCTAATACTATCAAGAACTTCCTTCCTCCTTCTCACTTCTCCTTCTCTTTACTACAAAGCCCAAAGCTTTACGGATACTAGACCTTCGAAGTTTCAAAATTTTGGAATGTTGAGCAAAGCAATGTAGGTGTGAAGAACAACCGAGGGGTGAAGGGGTTTTTTATAGAGGAGCTCATGGCTGGCGGCCGCGAAGCGGTGGCCCGCCGCCATGGTGGTGGGCCCTCTCCCACTCACATTCATGTAGTGTATTGCTCACTCAAATGCCATGGTAATAGGTGGGTTTTTGATTGGAAAAGAGTGGCAGAGAGAGTGGTGCATGGTGGTAGGTGAGGTTTGAGTGGTATATGTCTTGTCCAAGTTAGGTGAAATATGGAATTTAGTGTATGACATGTAGGACCCATCACATAGTGATCATATTTTTGTATTTTCAATATATATAAATGCAGGAGTAAATATGATAATATAAGAATAAATATTTTTTGAGCCACCACAATAAATATTTTCACGGGTTGTAACACACAAGTAAAATTATTTATATGGGGCATAGATTTTTACGATGCAAGATAGAAAAGTAAATATGCAATGTGGTAAAAGTAAACATGGGTAATTACCGTCTTACCTTACAGCGAGGGTCCGTAGTTAAAGTCCTCGATGCAGGACTTCCCAAAGTTTATTAATTATCGGGTGCATTCTCCGTTTCCGGAGATGGTTCTCGACGAAGACTCTTCTTTTACGATTCAATCTTGTTTACCGTTGAGCCGAGCTCGATCCGAGTTTGAATGCGAACTTTTCTTCTGTCCATTTAGGTTGAATGTAATCTCTCCAACCGTGACATTGATGTGTGCATTGGCTGTGCTTAGGAAAGGTCGTCCGAGAATGATTGATACTCACGGAGTCGGTGGCATGTCTAAAAGTACAAAATCCACAGGTATAACGAATCCTCTGATATTGACTGGTACGTTTTCTGCAATTCCTGAGGGGTATCTAATTGATTGATCTGCCAGTTGTAATGATATTGAAGTTGGCTCCAAAGTTGTGTGCTTGAGTTTGTCAAAGACAGACTTCGGCATTACACTAACACTTGCTCCAAGGTCACATAGTGCAGTGAAGTGATGATCTCCAATTGAGCAATTAATTACAGGGTATCCTGGATCTGTCATCTTATGTGGTAATATATTAAGGATAGCCGCACTGCATTCTTCTGTTAACTTGATCACCTCCGTAGTGGGTAGTGGTCTTTTCTTATTCAAGATATCTCTCAGATACTTGGCATAGGTAGGGACTTGAATAGCATCTAGTAGAGGTATGTTGATGTATAATTTCTGGATTACCTCCACAAACTTCCCAAACTGCTCATCCACTTGGGGTGCACGTCTTCTTCTAGGATATGGTAAGAGATTTGTATCATGAAAGTCTTGAGTCATCTGGGGTTCTTGAGTCAAATCTTCTATGTCATCACTTTCTTCTTCTCTAATTGGTTGTACCACAGATCTCGTTGTTCTTTGGTGCTACAAGTCTTTGTAATTGGTGCCCTTATCTTGCTTTGTCTCTATTATCCTTCTTGGATCAAGCGGGATCACGTGTAGATTTATCTCTTCTTGTGGTAACATTATGTACCTGCTCATGGTTAGTGACAATAGATTTTGCGGCAGATAACTTTGCTATTTGAGTGTCTATCTTTTATTAAAAGCAAGTTGATCTTTTAAAGCATGAGAAAAATTATCCATCTTAAGATTTATATCTTCTAAAACTTTATCATTAGCAACAAGCTTCTTAGAAAGGGTATCATTTAACTTAGCTTGTTCCTCAATTAATTCTCTTAAAAATGGGTTTCTAGGAATATTACCTCGATACTTACCCGGGTAGTTGGATCATTTGTTGTGAACTTCGTTCTTGTGATTGAGTTGATGTTGAATTGTTAACATGACTAGGCTTGAATTTGATGCGGAATCAATGTAATCTTGTAAAACTGTCGATCCTTCTTGTCATTGGCTCGTTGTTCAAGCCAATTCAATAACACATCCATCGAGTTGATATTGCTTTTACTTCTTACGGAACTTCTTCAATCGATGGTAGTGTTGAGTGTCTTGAATCCGACTTTGATTTTTCGATATTTTGTTCATAAGTGCTTCGGCTTTGTCAAGAGTGAGTGATAAAATGATCCTTCAGCAGTTGCATCTAGTTGCTCTCGTGCTCTTTGTGTTAATCCATGGTAGAATCCTTGCATGAGCAACCAATCTTCTATTCCATGATGAGGGTCGATATGTATTCTTGTAAACGTTCCCAAGCTCCACGAAATTGATTACGCTTTTGTTGTTGGAAGTTGGTGATTTTTCCTCGTAGGGTATCGGTTTTACCGTAGGGGAAGAACTTTGATAGGAAGGTTGTAGAACATTCATCCCATGTCTTGATTTCTTCTTTGTTGGTGTAGAACCATAACTTTGCGTTTTCCTTTAATGAGAATGGGAATAGGCGGAGTAATATGAGATCTTGGGCAACATTCTTGGGTGAGAAGGTGTTGGCAATCTCTAGAAAATCATGCAAATGTAAACGTGCATATTCGTGTATCCTTCCACTGAATGGAGTAGCTTGTACCATGTTGATGAGGCTTGGCTTGAGCTCAAACTCAAGATTATAAGTTGAAGTGTTGGTCCTGTGCGAATGTTCTCATTACTTGGAGCGAGAGAACTCGTAGGAATTTTTTCACCATAGCCGAGGGCTGGTGTTTGCTCTCTTTGGATTGATTTGATTCTGATGAATAAAGTGGAATGAATCACAATCAATTTCCAATTTGATAAACACTGTATAAAATAAACAAAAGACAAACAAGGGTAAGCTTTGCTAAAGCAGCGGTTTCCTAGTTTAGATTCTCATCATAAGTTTCCATCTATCAATATATCTAGCTAACTTTTATTTCCTCCCCGGGAACGGCACCAGAAATGCTTGTTGGTATTTCTAACGTCACTATAACAAAAGGTGGAGTTAATCTCACCTTAAGCCATATGCCGTCAGAGACACTCAGTGTGGTTCATCTCTTAACACTACTATGTGCTAGGTTGTCATCCCCAGCAGCAATGCTAGGAAATGCATATGTGATACTCGTGAATGTGTTGTTTGCAATCTATAGGAAATAATAAAAAGATCTATCAGCAAGCGCACAGATATAAATACCACTTGTAGCATTTCTTTGGGAGTAATCCGGGTTTTGTTATTTTATATTCTACCACGAGGGGAGGAATAATTAAAGGTGGACTCATATATAATTGATGAATGGCATACTTATGAGAGAGACTATCACTAGTGCTAACTTTAGCAGGGGTAAGCCAATAATGATAAGGATATGATAATGATAAATAAAGGCAGAGGCATCACACACAGAGATAGGAAATAACTACTATAAGTTAGACTTAACATTGGACAACTTTAAGAGACAGAATCCTTATATAGTATTGAATCTACTAAGTCATTACATTTACTCTAAGGCATACATTATCATATATAGCATAGTAAACTCTAGATCATGTATCCGGACGACTATCAAGGAAAATCAAGAGCGAAACAAGATATTCCCCATAATCATTGTCCACTTGTCTTATAGACGGAGGGTGGATTCCAAAGGACTCAATAGGATTTGTCACTCCCCGCGATCTACCACACGTCCCGGAATATAAGGTGCACTCGCAGGTAAATCATATATAAGCATCACGCTTACATAATTATTTCTACCACCTAACCCACTCAAGAATTGAATTAGGCTCTCTACGAATAGATACATATATCTATCATAAACTACATCTATATCAAACATACTATTAGAATAAAGTAAGAACATAGCAAACAAACACATATTATTATAATAGAACAAAGTCATAGATACAAGATAATATTCGTACCGTAGAACTTGAAGATCTAGAACTCTGGGTAGGCACACCTAGCTCTACTTGAATCTGACTTGCTAATCAACTTAGACGAACTAGAACTAGATGAACTAGAACTAGACAAGTAGCTATTCCTAATCTTTGGTGGAGATACTCTCTTCTACTTCTGCCTGACTTGGCTGATGATGACTAGTAATGAATTACAATGAACTTAGGGTTAACCCTGGGGTCAGAGGGTCTTATTATATAGCACTTGGCGATGAACGATGACCATTGGATCAAACCGACCTTCAATAACGGTGTAGATACAACCTCAAGGTCGGTTACAAACCGACCTAGAAATCTAAGGCTGACCTAAGGGTCCCATCTAGCGGCCGGCCTAAATGAGCCTGGCGGCCGCCAGGGGGTAAGGTCCCCTCGGCCTCTCGTTCCTTCTGGTGTCTTCTGGTGTCTTCTAGAGTGTTTTAGTCCACATTTTGGGTCAAGTTACTTCACGGTCAAGTCTTGTCATCATATGTGATGTAAACTACGGAACTTTCTCCATTCTTCTACGCATTTATCCGTTAAGTCCCTGAAAATATATAAACCACCAGAACTCGTTGTTAACACCAAAATTTGGTAAAGCCTGGATGACGAGTGGGCCGGCATGTGATGGTTCGGTAAAGAGGTCATTCGGCTAGCAGTACAACATCGTGTGGTGTAAACATTCGGGGAAGCCATTTGCTATTCGGCTAGAGAACACGAGTCCAAGGAGGATTCGAGGCATACGATGATTCGGCAAGCGTGAAGCTTCGAGGGGAGGATATCCAGGAGAAGTGCCCGTGTCACGTGTGATCTCAAGACTCGAGAAGACTTGGAGGACAATGTATCTTAGCTAGATATTTTTCGTTATCTTGTTCGTAGTCGGTTAGGACTCGTGTCAAGCCCAGGGTATAAATATAAGACCCCGGGCAACTGTAAAACGATCTACCCAATCAATACAACAACAAACCAGCTCCACGCCACCCCTTTTCGAGTCCAGTCGTGTCGTCGATCTACTGCGAGGGGATACATCGACCCGTCGACCTCCGTAAGTACCGGCAACCTTGTACCATGTCTAGTATCGTGCGGCGGATTTAGATTATGTTGCAAGTAGTCTTGTTACCATGCTTAGTATCGTGCGGCGGATTTAGGCTATGGAGCAAGAGGGTTCTTTGTCAGATCATGAGTCGTGCGGCAGGCTAAGGTCTAGCTTGGAGCTAGTTATCGGCTTCATTAGATTTGGCAATCTAGTGAATTCATTAAGTTACCAAGTGGTGCATACTTCTTGCTTATTTATTTTATTATGATTGCACACACTTTTGCCCAATTTAGATTGATGTGGCTCGGCTTTATCTTTTGTTAGATCTAATTATCATCAATGCTTTCATTGTTCATCTTATCGTGTCATTAGATCTATTTGCTTATCGTAGCCGAGCTTAGATCAATCTAAGTTGTTACATGTTGTGGGTTCGTACACGTTTAGTCATGAGTCGTGCGGCAGGCTAAGGTTTTGCGTGTGAGTTCCTTCTTCATGGACCCTGATTCGGCAAGCTTGCCGAATACAGTTATGCATCTACTCGTAGCTTGCATGTGTAAGTTTACCTATCGTTAGAGTCTAGTCTGGCAAGCCGTATCATGCGGTGGATTAGCTTGTTGCGGTGTATCATGCGGTGGATTCTTTGTTAGGGCCGAAAAGGGTTTAGGATGGTTAGTCGTGCGGCGGACTAATAGGAATAGATCCCTATCTTTACTTTAGATTAGGCTTGCGTGTGTACTTTACTTGTTTATGCATACACGCCTCAACGAGTAATGAGTATTTGTGGATCTATTTAGATGTATGCGTGCTTTTAGCTTGTCATGGTTAGATTGTATCAAGCGGTGGATTGATCTAGTTTTGGGGAGTGGTTTAGATCGTAGCTAGTCGTATCACGCGGTGGATTAACTTACAAGGGTTTAAGCTAGACGGGTTTAGGAAGACTAGGCGTCGCGGCGGAGACTAGTTGGATGAAACCTATGCATGTGTCATTTAGATTAGGTTTATATTTATGAGTTACGCTTATGTATCATGTTGTCAATTAATTCGATCTATGCAATGAGCTTTATGATATCATATCTTGAGGATCGACTTTACTTGTTCAAACATGTCTTCTATGATCATTCGGCAACTGTTATTACTTTACATCTTTATACATGCTTACCAAATGCATTCATCATATGCTGACAAATAGCTCTCATAGCTATATGTCATTTTAACTGGCCTTAGAGCCATACATGAGGAACTATCTTGATCACACTAGGCATGTTCCAGATCTCACATTTACCTCCTTGTCAATTTACAGGTCAAATTGACTGGCACGTCTCGGTTCAAGACACTCGGGCAGTCGAGTAAAGCCAGCTATTCCGGCTTGTCAGTGTGTGCAGCGCATGAGTCAGATTTTGTGTCAACACACTTTTTGGCATGCCCGGTGGGACAACTCAAGGTCAAGACAAGATGCCTGAGCAAGTCGTCAAGAACAACGTCACCCCTCTCTGGGTAGATGACTTGCCAATTGAGCTGGAGACCATGGTCGGGGATATGTGCGAAGTCTTCGCACAGAAGTGCATGTCATGTTTCTCCAAGAACAAGAGTGGTGCTATCTTCCAGAAGACATATCTTCCAAAGATTGTAATGCCTGGTGATAAGGAATATGCTCAACAAATTCCTGAAACAGAGGAAGAGGCAGGAAATGAAGATGATGGATCAACTGCTGAAGAGATCCGTCGGATGGAAGAAATCATTGCAGCTGCTGTGGGGAGAGCAATGGCTAATCACAACTCGGTGTTCCTCAATACTTTTCGCCATATCATGAGGAGCAGCTTTGGACCCGAGGTTGATAAGCACTTTGAGGAGCAGCTTGGTGAGCTTTCAGGGCCCACATACTTTCATGTGCCAAAGCCACCACCAAGGAAAGGAGCTACAGGTGAAGAAGCTGGAGGGGAGAACAAAACACTAGAGAAGCCAAAGGAATCTAGAGCCAAGACACATGGAGATATGGCATTCGGTGCACCTGGGAATCCTCCAGCATACAATACTTATTCAATTGCTCCAATGGCTAGTGGGTTACAGAGAAATCCCTTTGGCCCGGGTTATGCAGAGTTCTCTGACTACTCCACCATTCATGCAATGCCAAATCCTTGGTATAGACCAGTGTTGAGAAAGCTTGTTGGCGTTTCTTAACGCAAATAGAAAGAGTTCCGCAAGCGCACGGAAATGCCGCTGTAGCTTTCTCCCGGAAGTATTCAGGGTATCGTATTTCCACAGGGAAAGCATGGTGTAAAAGTCTCTAATATTAACATGGACAAGATGACACGACTATGCAATAGACCACAATCCACAATAGGGATAAATCTAATAGTATGATAACTTGACACACACACTTGAACCAGTCTCAAAGGATAAAAAGAAAACATGCTAGGAGGAGGATATCCTATAGCTTTATTAAGATAGCAGATATACATGCATGCCTTATACCGTCGAGATTCTAACTTCGAGATAACCTCAATTACTATTGGTTTACCGGGGCACCGGATAACGCCTGGTGCGCTAGCGATGCCGGCCAATAGCCCTACTTGAAACTTGACGCGTGGGGGTTACAAGGGCCGGACAGGGGCTGTCACCACACCCCGCCTACCCCTCATTCCGTGCGAGTTCGAGGCAAACGAAGGCAGCCTCTAGCATAAACACCCGTTTACGCTATGACTACTACTCTAGCGTTGATCGGGGTGACCATTTGTCGCGAGCCCTCTACGAGCATCGCCACAAGGGCGGACGACGAACCCGTAAACCGACAAGCAACCAAGAATTATCTTAAGAGAGAACTCATTATGGTCTAATCATGTATGTATAATACATTTAAGCATAAAGTTCTATTTGACAAGATCGCGACATGCAAACTAAATGCTAGTTCATATGCTAAGATCATATCGCATGAACTGTGCTCTATTTAGCTATTGATAATAAGAACAAGAATAATGTGGAGAGCAAAGTATTGATCAACATAAGTAAAACTATATTGATCATACCAAATATCTCCAAGAAGATCTTGATCTTACATTGTGCCTCACTCCTAACTAATAAAAAGGAAGAAGAGAAAGTGAAGAGAGAAGCTCTTGTGTTGTTGTGTGTCTAGAGAGGGGGTGTGGTCTTCTTTATATAGGGAAAGAGGAAGGAGAATGGAGGGCTCTCCTTGTTCTCGGCCCAAAACCGACTCCTCTAGCATGCAACTTGGCGGCAAAGTATTTCCCATGACATGCAACCAAGAAGTTTGGCAGGAACGACATGCAACCATCCTTTCCGCATGCAACCATCTTTGGCAAAGTACTTTGGCGGGAATTCTTGGCGCCATCCCAAAAAGCACCGCATGCAACCGCCTCTTCTATTTCGGGACAGCTCACGGGACAAGGCACGGCGGGGGAGCGGGGCCGATCCCCACGGCGGGCGCCGTAAAGCGGCGGCCGGCCCGGAGTTTAACCCGCTGGTGCCGCACCTTCGCTTGAGTGGGCTTGTGACCCTCTATGAGTTGTGTCCCCGACGGTGCTTTTGGTGCAGTTGGTGTCGGTTTTGGTCCATGTGCATTTCCCTTGTCCAAAACGCAGTCCTCATGTGCGCTTTCCTTCTTTATTCGGCGTACTTTCACTGTTTCCACATTTGTGCCACGCAAAACATTTTCTTCGAATACAAATGGAACTAGGTGAGTAGTAACGGTTTATGTGACATAAGTTTGCCTGTTTCTCATGAATTGGATATAAGTTGGCGGTATTAATTACTCGATAATGACCGCCAGCAACCGAACTGACCGATCGGGCGGTTTCATGGACCTCGGGATTCAAATGTGGATATACTCTTAGCGTGGATGGCCGATATATGATGCGAGAACCAATTTGGGATTAAGCCCAAGAATGGGCCCTATGTGTATCAGTCACCATATCCTAATTGGTACAACAGGGTGGCGCTTCCTTCAAGATTGAAGCCTCCAAGTGACCTGACCAAGTTTTCTGGACAAGACGACACCTCTACTACTGAACACATCAGTCGGTATTTGATCCAGCTCGGAGAACTTGCTAATGATGAAGCATGGAGGATTCGCTACTTCCCATCATCCCTTACAGGGCCGGCTTTCTCATGGTTCGCCACGTTGCCGGCCAATTCTATTGGAACATGGTGCGAAGGCGGAGAACAAGTTCCACTCATACTTCTTCAGTGGTTCCAATGAAAAGGAGCTCGTCGACCTGATGGGGTTGACACGGAGATACAACGAAACACCTCAAGAATTCTTGCGCAGGTTCAGGGAAACAAAGAATTCCTACTATTCTCTGAATTTGCCAGACCATCAATTCTTGAATTTTGTAGCTATACGTGGTATGGATCCAGCTATTAGGGAAAAGCTAGCCGGCATGGAGTTTGAAGACCTTGGACAACTCTCAAGGTGCTTGTCACTCATGGCGAGTCAATTCCAAAGCATCAAGAGGGATACTCGCTTTCAGAAAGGGGGCAATGTGTCTTATGAGGTGTACCAACACTTTCTGGAGGGAGGAGAAGATGAAGATGACGGCCAGGAGGATGTAGCAGCTGCCGAATTCGCTTGGGCCAAAGAGCCTGTTCAGGTTAATCAGCGCTGAATGAAGACACTCAAGGGGGCATATGATTTTGACGTCTCCAAATCTGACAAGCTCTTTGAGTTCTTAGTTAAGGAAGGACATATCAAGCTGCCAGAGAATCATTCTATGTGACGTCCAGATTGGGTCAAGACTGGGAAGTACTGTGGCCTCCATGACATGAATACTCATAACATCAATGACTGCCGAATATTCAGGCAGCAGATTCAGAGGGCTATACTGGCGGGGGTCTCCTAAAGTTCAATAACAACATGAAGGTGGACAAGGAGCCCTTCCCCGCAGGCATGGTTGCTTTCGATACATACATGGTTTTACGCGGTGATCCTAAAGGCAAGGGCCCGATGAAAGTGCTGACTTCTGATAGGGCAAAGCAAAGCGGTTCAGTTGACCCTAGTCGGCAAGTGTCTGATGTAGAGCTCCAAGAGCGCCGTATTCGGTTTCCAAATAGCCGAACAGAGAGAGGAGAAACCTCTAAACCAAGGGTGACGTCTCGTATACTGCTGAACAAGTGGCAAAGGCAGCAAGAGAAGCAATATCGTAGAGATCAACAGCTTGCAGAAGAGCAGCAGAGATACGAGGAGGAGATGTATCACCTAGAGCAGGAGGAGTACATGAGAGAACGAGAGGAGTCTCATTGGGACTGTCCTTTCTTCAGGCATTGCTGGAATGAAGGCTTGAAGTTGCCTGCCAGAAATAATTGCCCTGAATGCATTGAGCAATACCACGGGTACAGACAGGCATGAGTCAACCGCCGTCCCATCCAAGAGAGACTGGGTCACGTTTCCCAGAGGATGATCGGCGCTTAAAAATTGAAGATAACAAATCTCACACCAGTAAGAGAATTGCCGATGAAGCATGGGCTGATGTTGATGACTCGAAGATGATCCGGACTCTCCTCAAGAGTACGTGTGGCAAAAGAGACAGTGGTGCCCCCTGGTTTGAGGAAGAGTTAGAAGAGAAGAGTTCACGCGCCTCGAAGCAGGGAGCTTAAAGAAGAAAAAGAGCCGGACGCAAGCAGGTATGGCGCCCAATGAAGAAAACCCAAGAAGCCAGTCATTCGGCAGAGGAGTATTCGACAAGTGGGCGTTCGGCAGATGTTAGCATGGTCTTCTATATCCCAATAGAGTTTGCAGCCCCGGCAGAACAAGCCGTTGTAGATCCAGAGGAAGAAAATGCTTATTTAGATGAAGAGGCTTACTCTGACTTTGATAACAAGGAAATGATTGACCTCTTAGGGCAGTTGGCTCTTTCAAGACAAGCTGTATTCGACAGGCCTAGGAAGCACAACCATCTGAAGCCTCTTTACCTGAAGGGATTTGTCAACGGAAAATCTCTGACTCATATGTTCGTCGATGGGGGAGCTGCAATCAATATCATGCCATATACAACTTTCGAAAGTGGGGATGACTAAGGAGGATTTGCTAAAGACGGACATCGTGCTTAGAGATTTTGCTGGCAATCCGTCGGATTCGCATGGAGCCGTTCACGTTGAGTTGATGATCAGCTCAAAGACTTTGATCACTACCTTCGTTGTGGTCGATAGTAAGGGGTCCTACAGCTTACTTCTTGGAAGATATTGGATTCATGCTAACTGTTGTGTCCCATCTACCATGCACCAAGTTCTCATCCAGTGGAACGGTGATAATGTCTAGATAGTGCAAGCTGACGATTCGGTAAGTGTTGCTGCTACCGAACCATCGTTCTGGGAGTATGAAGGCATAGAATGCTTCTCAGGAAGGGAATAGGAAGAAGGTCCTGTGAGTACTCGTTACAGAGATCAACAGCCGATCAAGATAATCGGCTCTCATAGTAATTTTAAGATTGATGGAGAGAATTAATTTTGTGTCGGCCTTAAAAGATCGAGTTATGTAAATGTGGTTGGCCGACATGTAGAATTCAATAGTTTTGAGCAAAGTTTGTTCCAGTTATAGAGATAGCCAATGGGTAAGTCATCGCCTTTTAGCAGAAAAATACTCCATAAGAGATTGGAGGATAGCCGACATAAATATATTATGTCGCCTTTAGTGCAAAAATATAAAAATCCATACAGAACAAAAGGAGTTTTTTTATTCAGAAGTTTGTTACAAAAGCATTGCCGAATACATTACAAAGGATTTCTACTTGACTCTAATCCTAAGTACTATTCGACAAAGATCCCGGTCGTAGTTCTTCACTTCTTCTTCATGGCTTCTTTGATCTTGTCGACAATCGCCTGCACACGAGGCACTGGAGGATCCACTGGCATGTCGAGCGCCCGCACTGCACGATCTTGCTTCACGAAGGTAGCTATGACGTTCGAAAAGTTCGAAGGGATGCAATGAATGACAATCAGTTTACTAAAAAATAGCAATATATGGACGGGTTTGAGATTTGAACTCACCACCAATGTGGACCTCAGAGACATACGGCGTTCACGTTCTACAGATAGCATAAGAGCTTGTCACCTCCAGATTTGCTTGAAGCTCCCTGCGGCGACGTTTCTCTTCACGCAGTTGTTGGCGAAGAGTTTCCGCATCTGCAGGAGAATCCTCATCAGAGGAGTCTGATGGGATTGGGATTGGAATGCGCCTAGTGCCAAACATGAAGTCGGAAGCATTGGCGAGCTAAAAGGCAGAAGATTAGAATACATCAAAATAAGGAGGTGACGAAACCTACGTAAATCAAATCTCACCCGAAAGTGAATATGGAGCCGGTGGTGGAGGACCATGGGTGATGATTCTTGATTGCAAAAGGGAAAGAAACTGGAAAGCAGGGTTTGCGGTTCTAATCTCAAGCGAGCTTGGACATATAAGGCCAGGTATTACGTGGAGAACAGACTGGTTGGCCAAATAAAATATTATTTGAAGGTTGCTTATTAAAGAAGCCAATATTGCCCGTTTCGCCTTCCCTTGGACTGACATTTTACCCTTAGTTGGTTTATTGGGAGGAGGAAAAGTAGGGACGCATTCAATCTTTGCGTGAAGCAGTGCTCACGAGTTATCGGAAGCTGAATTTTAAAATTGTTTAAGAATTCAGTTAGTAATGACATCATCTATTTGGCAGAAATTCGTTTGTCTGTTTTGATTCGGTAAGAACTCCAGCAAAGGTGCACAGCAAAGGAATTAAGGATTCAACGTAAAAGGATTTCATTGCTTGATTTATCCTAGATACAAACTAATCCTCCAAGAGATTGAAGACAACTTGAGGATCGTTAGATAAAGCTACAACAATGGCATGATCTTCATACACATCCATGGACTCCTCAATATTGTCAATGTCTCCTGGAGTTTCATGAAAGCCGACTGGATAGACAGAATAGTCTTCACCAGTCTGAGTTGACAATGCGGTCAAACTCATGGCTGCTCCCAGCTGCATACCCTCAATGGCGACGTCATCGATACGGTTGTCCGCCACATCTTCGAGCGCTCTGCTCTTGTTTTGCCTCGTGCCTTCACCTTGTCGGCAGCACGGATGGCAGCCACCGTCAGGCGCGCATTCTCGGCCTTCAGCCGGGTAATCTCTGCCAATAGCTGCTGGTTTTCCTCAAACAGAGCTGTGATGAGCAAAAGGATCGTCAGGTGAAGAGAATGCGAAACAGCAAAATAAAATGAGATCTAGAACTGACCAGTATTGGCATTGCAGAGCTGTTTGATGGAATCCTCCTGATCGATGTTCTTGACGCAAGCATTCATGGAGAACTCACTAAACTCCTTTATAATGTCTTCCTTTTTCTTCTTTTCCTGCCGGTACCATAGGTCCTCCTCGAGAATCGGAGAAATATTCAGCGCCGTTGATGGGCGACGGGGGGAGAAGAGGAGGACCGTGACGAGGAGGAAGAGGGAGATTCGGGATGGCCATTGAAGGAACAGGAGCAGGAATCGATCTAATCGGAACAAAAGATTGATTCAAGACAAGATTGGTCAGATTGAAAAACAAGAAGAACAACGAATATCTGAAACCATCGGGGAGGTTAAAAAGAGAAGGTTCTTACTCAAGACATTGGCGTCGAGGGGCTCTGCTCCCTTTCGCTTCATCCTCGATGGGACGCTTACCACGGTCGTCACCACCACCCGCCATGGATGCTCGTTGTTGATATCTCTTATAGCATAAAATATAGAGGTTCTTAAAATGAAAATAAGGGCTTAAAATGAATATTAACATAGTATAGGGGCTTGACTAACACAATTCCACTAGTTTTGGTGATTTATATATTTTCAGGGATTAAACAGGAAAAGCCTAGAGTTTGCAAGGCATACAAAGTATAAACATGTTCTAAACATATTCCAAGATAGCACCATTGTAAAGAGCTCATCGAGACGATCGAAACGGATATATTGTTTGCTATATTCAGAGTCCAGAATCAAAAGATATCACCTGCAGAGCAGAGTTCACTAAAACGGCCATAACTTTCTCATCCGGACTCCGTTTCCAGCAAACTACCCCTCTTTGGAAAGCTATCGAAGAGATCTACACAACCGTGGTGCTTTGGGAGCAAATCCCAAGGTGGGCCCGCGGCCGCCCCGGCCCATGGCGCGGCCGCCATGCCGTGGGGCCCACTCGGGGCCTGCTTCGTAGGTCGGTTGTCACCACTATTGAGGAGCAATCTAGGCCGTCTTTCAAGCTCGGTTTGATCCAAGGGCTGTCGTGCATCGCCTAGGGCTATATAAGGAGACCCCGCCTTTGGGGTGAAACCCTAATTCATTCGAATTCATTCAACTCACCATTCGACAAAGCCGAGACCCTAACCTCTCCTCTCTAGTTCTAGAACTAGAACTAGAACTAGAACACCATGTAGAACTAGAAGCCCTAGAGTTGAGTTGAGGAGCAAGAGTCAAGTTGAGAGATCTAGATCAATGGCTCCCCTGCTTGAGAGTAGCCGAGCTAGTTCTATTTTAGAGATCTAGAGCGAGGGTGAAGGCATGAGCTGTTGGAGGAAGCACCGGGCTTGTCGGTGACTCCTCTACATCTTGTACCTCCGGGATCAAGTTCCATTGGAGCTTGGTTCTAAGACTTCATGGCTGATCAACTTCTTATTTGAGTAAGTAACATTGTTCTTATTGTTCTTAGGTTTGCAACTCTTGTTTGAGTACTTTAATCTGTAGGACGCTATAGATTAGAGGAGTAGCTGTAGGTTTAGGCGTGGTGCTTAGACCAAGGTTACTTGTGGATGCACCCTACCTTCCGAAGTGTGGTAACTAACGTAGGTGACTTATAGCTGCGTTAACTCTTTGTAGTCCACCCCATTTGGATAGGCTTTGGGGGATCCTTGGCTTGGGGTTGACATTCTTTGCAAATGTCTATCCCATTGAATCATTTCCCCATAAGACAATATCAACATAGCTTACAAGGATAGGAACTAGACAACCATAGAAATCTTCTTTAACTCTTAATCCTCTCCGTCCTTCTTGTCATACCTCCTGGGTTTAGTTATTAGCTCCGTTATCCTCACACCATTCTCCTTGTGGATACGATATTTAAAACCCTCCTCCCGGGTGAAGTGCTCACCGGTATCCGTGCGCTTGCGGATTATACAAGTTATAAATATTTCTGTGGGCATAACAAATACCAACACTCGTCAATATTGAGGATTTTCTCTATTCGATAGAAGAGAAGATGAGTAGATTGGAAAGCAAGAGCAGTTTTTGGTTTCGGAGATAATTACGGGAGAGATATATTTTTATTGGCCAGCTGCATAACTATGGAGGGCCGTTACATGGGCTTTAAGGATGTACTGGATCAGTTGGTAAACGGGCCAGAACAATTTCCAAAGATCATGTAGATCTGTCCTGTTGCTCGACAAAAAGGTAATTCGGCAGATTTTGATTCGGTACCAAGACAGTTAGATTGGATTGCATGAAGACCAGTCTATCAAGATAAATCATAAAGATTGGGGACGTAAAACTAATTTTTATTGACACAAGGAGGGGCATAGCTGCGACACTCAAGATTACATATGATATACATATTTCCTAATCGAAAAGACTATTGTAGACAGTCTTCAGGTGCCTGAATGCAGTTTGCATCCTCATCGTGCGATCAGGCCCTGGTGTTTCTACTGCCTCGATCATCTGATGAGCTGCACCAATCAGGAGAGCAAACCTCCTCGCTAAACCTGCAAGAAGAATAAGAGGAGCAATGAATAGAAGTTACATCGGGAAATGAAATTCTTTGGGGATTAATTTGAAACTTACGGTTGAAGTTACTCTCGTAAAAGTCCTGATTTCTTGCAAACCGGTCCAGGTCCTCCTCAATGTCTTCCATGTCTTCAACGGCTTGCTCGTGTGCCTCGCGCTCCACCCCGAAGCGCCTCTCCTTGTCACCGCAAGGCGACGGCGGAGCTCTGTAATCTCAGCGTCATGAGGGCTTGAGAAGAAGGAAAAGGTCAGATTCGGCACATAAAAATGTGAGAAACACGGATGAAAGAAGACTTACTCCATTGCCGAAGGCTAGGGTTAGCCGAATACTTTAGATCTTGAAGGAAAATGGGAAAGAAAGTCAGAGGATATGAAAGAGATCTGGATGGCTGCCACTAGCTAAGGGGTTCACCTGTATTTATATGCGGAAAGAAGACCAAGAGGCAGATCTAAGGTGGCTGTGAGGAAACGAGAAATCTGTTCGGTGCTTATCTGAAATATCTTGAGAAGCCGAAGCGACTTGGTTGCCGATTCACATAGGTGGAAATTTTGGTGGCATGAGTCCCGAGAAGCAATTAAGAGGCCAAACAATACAAAGTAGGGAAGCCTCCGAGAAAAAGCGGTTCAAATGGGCCTTGTTAATTTTAGCCTAGTAAAAGGTTTGGCCTCGAGATTCAATGAGTCGAGGTCAATTTTGAAGCAAAAGAAATATCTTTTACCCCAAAATTGAGGGGGCATATGTTAACACCAAAATTTGGTAAAGCCTAGATGACGAGTGGGCCGGCATGTGATGGTTTGGTAAAGAGGTCATTCGGCTAGCAAAGATAGCATCTCGTGGTACGGTAACATTCGGGAAGCCGCCGCTATTCGGCTAGAGAACCTGAGTCCAAGGAGGATTCAAGGCATACGATGATTCGGCAAGCGTGAAGCTTCGAGGGAGGATATCCAGGAGAAGTGCTCGTGTCATGTGCGATCTCAAGACTCCGAGAAGACTTGGAGGACAATGTATCTTAGCTAGATATTTTCGTTATCTTGTTCGTAGTCGGGTTAGGACTTGTGTCAACCCCAAGGTATAAATACCCCGGCAATCGTAAAACAATCTACCCAATCAATACAACAACAAACCAGCTCCGCCGCCACCCCTTTTCGAGTCGGTCGTGTCGCCGATCTACTACGAGGGGATACATTGACCCGTCGACCTCCATGAGTACCGGCAACCTTGTACCATGTCTAGTATCGTGCGGCGGATTTAGATTATGTTGCAAGTAGTCTTGTTACCATGCTTAGTATCGTGCGGCGGATTCGGGCTATGGAGCAAGAGGGTTCTTTTGTCGATCATGAGTCATGCGGTAGGCTAAGGTCTAGCTTGGAGCTAGTTATCGACTTCATTAGATTTGGCAATCTAGTGAATTCATTAAGTTACCAAGTGGTGCTTACTTCTTGCTTATTTATTTTATTATGATTGCACACACTTTTGCCCAATTTAGATTGATGTGGCTCGGCTTTATCTTTTGTTAGATCTAATTGTCATCAATGCTTTCATTGTTCATCTTATCGTGTCATTAGATCTATTTGCTTATCGTAGCCGAGCTTAGATCAATCTAAGTTGTTACATGTTGTGGGTTCGTACACGTTTAGTCATGAGTCGTGCGGCAGGCTAAGGTTTTGCGTGTGAGTTCCTTCTTCATGGACCCTGATTCGGCAAGCTTGTCGAATACGATTATGCATCTACTCGTAGCTTGCATGTGTAAGTTTACCTATCGTTAGGCAAGCCGTATCATGCGGTGGATTAGCTTGTTGCAAAGTGTATCATGCGGTGGATTGTTGTTAGGACGAAAAGGGTTTAGGATGGTTAGTCGTGCGGTAGACTAATAGGAATAGATCCCTTTCTTTACTTTAGATTAGGCTTTGCGTGTGTACTTTACTTGTTTATGCATACACGCCTCAACGAGTAATGAGTATTTGTAAATCTATTTAGATGTATGCGTGCTTTTAGCTTGTCATGGTTAGATTGTATCATGCGATGGATTGATCTAGTTGTGGGAAGTGGTTTAGATCTATAGCAAGTCGTATCACGCGGTGGATTAACTTGCAAGGGTTTAAGCTAGACGGGTTTAGGAAGACTAGACGTGCGGCGGACTAGTTGGATGAAACCTATACATGTGTCATTTAGATTAGGTTTATATTTATGAGTTACCTGCTTATGTATCATGTTGTCAATTAATTCGATCTATGCAATGAGCTTTATGATATCATATCTTGAGGATCGACTTTACTTGTTCAAACATGTCTTCTATGATCATTCGACAACTGTTATTACTTCACATCTTTATACATGCTTACCGAATGCATTCATCATATGCTGACAGATAGCTCTCATAGCTATATGTCATTTTAACTCGCCTTTAGAGCCATACATGAGGAACTGTCTTGGTCACACCAAGCATGTTCCAGATCTCACGTTTACCTCCTTGTCAATTTCTGAGGTCAAATTGATCCGGCACGCCTCGGTTCAAGACACTCGGGCGTCGAGTAAAGCCAGCTATTCGGCTTGTCGGTGTATGCGGCAGAGTCGATTTTGTGTCAACACTCGTGGAACTTATCAAGATAAACCTCTAATCTTGGTATTTGTTCATTTTATGTCCTTATTTTATCTCTTGTTGACATATAAAAGTATATGATAACATGTGTCAACAAGCTCCCCAAGCTTAACCTTTGCTAGTCTCTTAGCAAAGCTTTTCACCGAGTGGATAAGGAGTTGCTACAATGGTTTATTCTCTCACAAATACACATATCATTAATTTAAAATTCTCCTCCAAAGAAAGGTGGAACCAATCTGATCTTCCAATTCATTTATATTACCTGAAAAATATGGGGCTTTTACCCGCACTTAGATCTTGGGTGATTGAAAGATAGAACAATCAAGTCAAGCACTATGTCTCAAACTCTTTATTTCACCTCTGTTCTCGAGTTTTTTTTTTATAAATTTTCAAAATAAAACTCAAAGTTTCCATTGTATGACTCTTTCATGTCTCTCATATGTAGTGTTTTTGGATCCTTACCAAGGCAATGATGTTATGCCTTCTCTCAAGATATGTGATATGTGTGTAACATGACAAGTGTATCATGCCTTCTCTCAACCTTTCTACTAATGCTTATATCTGGAGATCATAGGTGGGAGACAACATATACATACTTGCAAAGCATATATTGTAAAGTCAAACAACGGATCCAAAGGAACAAGTCATACAATGTGAGTATATGGAATGTATTTGTGAGGTGGATATATGGAGGTGATGGGATATGATAATCCTAATTCTACGATGCTCCTTCTTGAAGAAATTGATCTCTTTTTGAATTTTTAAGAAGACATAAAAAGAGAACTTGGGCTAGTTTTTCTTTCTTTTATTTTTCAGAGAGGCGGGCATCAAAGTACCCATTGTTTTCATTTGTTGGACACTTGTCTATTCTTTTTACAACTCTATTTCTTTTTCTTTTCTTAGGGAGGCAGGCTCTACTCGCCCGTAGGACACTTGTCCATTTTTCATCTCCCCTTTTCTTTTTCTTTTTGCATTGCCCCAAGTTTCTTCTTTTTGCCAAACAGAAATTTGAGAGATAATAAATGAAACACAGGGAGCATAAATGGGGTTTTGAGAATAAGTATAGGGATAAGAAATATTTTTGGTGTTTACTCCCGGGGTAGGAGTGAAACGTTTTTATGGCTAGCAAAATGGATGAAGGATTTGTGGTGTGTATATAGTGTGGAACGTGTGGAGATGTATGTGGAATTGTATGACAAGTTCCCAAGGGTCTCAAAGGTTGACAAAACTCAATACTAAGCAAGTAGTAAATGATAAAAGAGTTTTCCTATTCTAAAAACATGTATATGGCCGTGGTAGGAATTTCGAACTCTCTGTCATATAGGAAACTCATCATGCAATTTTCAAATTTTCATAAATCAAATCTCCGTAATTTAGTGCATCCGGGAGTAAGATAAATAGCAGCTCAGACTATCTCATATCATATCCGTCAATTACCTAGATTAGTTTAGATATATGCTCCCCTCGTAATTTCAAGCTCAAAGCAAATTTTCAAGTCTAATCAATTTTATTCATAACATGGGAGAATTCTAAACCAATGATAGGTACTTGTAAGAAAATAAAACGGAGCAACTATTCATCATCTCCAAATACAAAGGATAGCTACTACTTTATTCAAGCAACAAACTTAAAACAAACTAATTATACACACTCTTTTTATTTAGTTTTTTCATGGTTATTCATTTTTTTTAGCAAAGCAAAGCAAAACAAACTAAACAAACTTAAATAAAAATATATATAAATATAAAATAGATAATTGCCAAGTCATAGAAGCTTTACGGCCAAACGGGGACAACTCCCCCCAAGCCGGTGTTGATGCAATGGTTCAACGACGCCCACGACGGCAACGTCTAGATATGGCAATCGATCTCCTCATTTCGCCTGCTCAAGGGTTTCTCTTATCTCGGTGATGTTTCGACTGTACGGGCGTTCCAGTCTCTCTGGTCTTGATAGTAGTTGACTTGGTCATGCCTCATGTCTTGAATGGTGGTGTACAGTCCTTGGAGCGAGTACGCATCTTGTTGTCCATAACCTGCAAAAGAATTGCGAGCTGGTTCGGGAGTAGGGTGTGAGGTCCTGGTATATCATAGAAGTAACCACTTCCACGATAGGTTTCTCGATGAATGTGTCCATCACCACCCTGCTCACTTGGGCCTCCTTGTGCAAACCGGGGTGACTGGTCAGCGTGACTGTAATCTGCTTGTGAAGGTGGGGGGTATGTGCATGGCTGGTACCCTCCAAAAGCTGGCTCTTGTGGTCTTGGATCTGCACCTGTCCAAATTGGATCATGGGCACATGTCTCACAAGTTGGCATGGCTCTGCATGTTTATTGGCTGTGCCTGCACATTCAAATGATAAGGCGCACACCGATAGATGGAGAGATCGGGGTTAGGTAACTAAATCTCCCCGACAGTAGCATAGGTCATGACATAAGTACTTCCTATTTTCTTCAAAATATGTCCCTTACTAAAGAAATCGAAACCTATAACAGGTCTATCTTCCCTTAGGTAGGCAACATGAGCGTTATCATCGAAGAGTCCTAAGTGGTTGGCAATTTTTGTGACAAGTGATGTGCAATTAATTGTTCCTAGGATGGTTGGCAAACCTGTCCAATGCTGAACTAACATATATACTGGTGAAACTTGTCATCTCTTTATAGCTGTATAAATCAACTGTAACTCTCCTACTGTAACATTATGCCCATCCTTTTTAGGAAAAAGAGTGAAAAGTAGCCATTTATGGAAGAAGCGAAAGGTTGGTAAGTGTAAGTCTCTGGCTTTTGCATCCAAAAATGCATCTACATTGGTCAAATCTTTCCAAACAGTTGCTTGATTGAAATCGTTCAGAGCTACGTCTAAGTCCATGGTGCAAGAGTGTAGAAAACCAAGTGCATCACTTAGATTTCTCCAAGTAAGAGAGTACTCTTGTTGGAAGAATCTAAATGTGACTTCTTCATTTGTGCAGCGAAGAGTGCAAAGAAATTCCATTGTCAAAAACTTAGAACCTTCCTCTATGATTTTCGCAAAAGTTTCCCACCCCAAAAAGCGGAAAATATGAGCAAATTCAACATCCATACCTGTCTGAGCTAGAAGATCGGGGTCAATCACAGGAGTGTGAGTGAACTTACGGTTTTTCAACTAACTGTACCTTGTTCTCTCGTATTGTCCATAAAACCTGAGATGGGAGTCAGAGGTCAACCTCCTTACTGCAGCAGGGGCTAGATGTGGTGGTACATCTTGCTCTGGCTCATAGTTTGTTTCGATGGAGCTCTGGAAGATGACTCTCCTTATTGGAGACGTCTTGATCTTTTGCCGCTGAACGATTTCCAAAAACTCATCCTGCAAAATGTTAATACACAAACAAAAACAAACAAGAGACTAATGGAGGGGTTAGAATAAAAAGTTAGAAATCAGCCGTCCAAAGTTTGTCATCCAGGGGTTAGTCGTCCGAAAAGAAAGATTACAATGTTGTTTTTATTTTGACAGAACTTCCCCTAGCAAAGTTTTATCTTGATTACTCCATTTGGACAACACCTCCACTAATCACTCTTGATTATTTTACTACTCTCAAAAACTTCTCTTCTCTCAAGAATTTTTCTAATACTATCAAGAACTTCCTTCCTCCTTCTCACTTCTCCTTCTCTTTACTACAAAGCCCAAAGCTTTCTGGATACTAGAACTTCGAGTTTCAAGCTGGAATGTTGAGCAAAGCAATGTAGGTGTGAAGAACAACCGAGGGGTGAAGGGGTTTTTATAGAGGAGCTCATGGCCTGGCGGCCGCCAGAAGTGGTGGCGCCGGCCGCCATGGTGGTGGGCCCTCTCCCACTCACCTTCATGTAGTGTATTGCTCACTCCAATGCCATGGTAATAGGTGGGTTTTTCGGTGGAAAAGAGTGGCAGAGAGTGGTGCATGGTGGTAGGTGAGGTTTGAGTGGTATATGTCTTGTCCAAGTTAGGTGAAATATGGAATTTAGTGTATGACATGTAGGACCCATCACATAGTGATCATATTTTTGTATTTTTTAATATATAAATGCAGGAGTAAATATGATAATATAAGAATAAATATTTTTGAGCCACCACAATAAATATTTTCACGGGTTGTAACACACCGTAAAATTATTTATATGGGGCATAGATTTTTTGATGCAAGATAGAAAAGTAAATATGCAATGTGGTAAAGTAAACATGGGTAATTACCGTCTTACCTTACGGCGAGGGTCCGTAGTTAAAGTCCTCGATCTGGGACTTCCCAAAGTTTATTAATTATCAGGTGCATTCTCCGTTTCCGGAGATGGTTCTGACGAAGACTCTTCTTTTTCTGATTCAATCTTGTTTACCGTTGAGCCGAGCTCGATCCGAGTTTGAATGCGAACTTTTCTTCCCTGTCCATTTAGGTTGAATGTAATCTCTCCGGCCGTGACATTGATGTGTGCATTGGCTGTGCTTAGGAAAGGTCGTCCGAGAATGATTGATACTCTGGAGTCTGGTGGCATGTCTAAAAGTACAAAATCCACAGGTATAACGAATCCTCTGATATTGACTGGTACGTTTTCTGCAATTCCTGAGGGGTATCTAATTGATTGATCTGCCGGTTGTAATGATATTGAAGTTGGCTCCAAAGTTGTGTGCTTGAGTTTGTCAAAGACGGACTTCGGCATTACACTAACACTTGCTCCAAGGTCACATAGTGCGGTGAAGTGATGATCTCCAGTTGAGCAATTAATTACGTGGTATCCCGGATCTGTCATCTTATGTGGTAATATATTAAGGATAGCCGCACTGCATTCTTCTGTTAACTTGATCACCTCCGTAGTGGGCAGTGGTCTTTTCTTATTCAAGATATCTCTCAGATACTTGGCATAGGTAGGGACTTGAATAGCATCTAGTAGAGGTATGTTGATGTATAATTTCTCGGATTACCTCCACAAACTTCCCAAACCGCTCATCCACTTGGGGTGCACGTCTTCTTCTAGGATATGGTAAGAGATTTGTATCATGAAAGTCTTGAGTCATCCAGGGGGTTCTTGAGTCAAATCTTCTATGTCATCACTTTCTTCTTCTCTAATTGGTTGTACCACGGATCTCGTTGTTCCGGTGTCGCAAGTCTTTGTAATTGGTGCCCTTACTCGGCTGTCTCTATTATCCTTCTTGGATCAACGGGATCACGTGTAGATTTATCTCTTCTTGTGGTAACATTATGTACCTGCTCATGGTTAGTGACAATAGATTTTGCAGCAGATAACTTTTGCTATTTGAGTGTCTATCTTTTATTAAAAGCAAGTTGATCTTTTAAAGCAATAGAAAAATTATCCATCTTAAGATTTATATCTTCTAAAAAACTTTATCATTAGCAACAAGCTTCTTAGAAAGGGTATCATTTAACTTAGCTTGTTCCTCAATTAATTCTCTTAAAAATGGGTTTCTAGGAAAATTACCTCGATACTTACCTGGGTAGTTGGATCGCTGTTGTGAACTTCGTTCTTGTGATTGAGTTGATGTTGAATTGTTAACAGCCAGGCTTGAATTTGATGCAGAATCAATGTAATCTTGTAAAGCCTGTCGATCCTTCTTGTCATTGGCTCGTTGTTCAAGCCAATTCAATAACACATCCATCCGAGTTGATATTGCTTTTACTTCTTCTGGAACTTCTTCAATCTGATGGTAGTGTTGAGTGTCTTGAATCCAGCTTTGATTTTCTGATATTTTGTTCATAAGTGCTTCAGCTTTGTCAAGAGTGAGTGATAAAAATGATCCTTCAGCAGTTGCATCTAGTTGCTCTCGTGCTCTTTGTGTTAATCCATGGTAGAATCCTTGCATGAGCAACAAATCTTCTATTCCATGATGAGGGCAATCTGATATGTATTCTTGTAAACGTTCCCAAGCTCCCGGAATTGATTCTCCTTTCTCGCTGTTGGAAGTTGGTGATTTTTCCTCATAGGGTATCGGTTTTACCCGTAGGGAAGAACTTTGATAGGAAGGTTGTAGAACATTCATCCCATGTCTTGATTTCTTCTTTGTTGGTGTAGAACCATAACTTTGCGTTTTCCTTTAATGAGAATGGGAATAGGCGGAGTAATATGAGATCTTGGGCAACATTCTTGGGTGAGAAGGTGTTGGCAATCTCCAGAAAATCATGCGGATGTAAACGTGCATATTCGTGTATCCTTCCACCGAATGGAGTAGCTTGTACCATGTTGATGAGGCTTGGCTTGAGCTCAAACTCAAGATTATAAGTTGAAGTGTTGGTCCTGTGCGAATGTTCTCATTACTTGGAGCAGAGAACTCTCGTAGGAATTTTTCAGCCATAGCTTCAGGAACTGGTGTTTGCTCTCTTTGGATTGATTTGATTCTGATGAATGAAGTGGAATGAATCACAATCAATTTCCAATTTGATAAACCCCGTATAAAATAAACAAAAGACAAACAAGGGTAAGCCTCGCTAAAGCGGCCGGTTTCCTAGTTTAGATTCTCATCATAAGTTTCCATCTATCAATATATCTAGCTAACTTTTATTTCCTCCCGGCAATGGCACCTTAAATGCTTGTTGGTATTTCTAACGTCACTATAACAAAAGGTGGAGTTAATCTCACCTTAAGCCATATGCCGTCGAGACACTCGGTGTGGTTCATCTCTTAACACTACTATGTGCTAGGTTGTCATCCCCCAGCAAAGAATGCTAGGAAATGCATATGTGATACTCGTGAATGTGTTGTTTGCAATCTATAGGAAATAATAAAAAGATCTATCAGCAAGTTTACGTGATATAAATACCACTTGTAGCATTTCACCGGGAGTAATCCAAGTTTTGTCATTTTATATTCTACCACAGGGAGGAATAATTAAAGGTGGACTCATATATAATTGATGAATGGCATACTTATGAGAGAGACTATCACTAGTGCTAACTTTAGCAGGGGTAAGCCAATAATGATAAGGATATGATAATGATAAATAAAGGCAGAGGCATCACACACGAGAGATAGGAAATAACTACTATAAGTTAGACTTAACATTGGACAACTTTAAGAGACGTAATCCTTATATAGTATTGAATCTACTAAGTCATTACATTTACTCTAAGGCATACATTATCATATATAGCATAGTAAACTCTAGATCATGTATCCGGACGACTATCAAGGAAAATCAAGAGCGAAACAAGATATTCCCCATAATCATTGTCCACTTGTCTTATAGACGGAGGGTGGATTCCAAAGGACTCAACAGACTGTCACTCCCGCGATCTACCACACGTCCCCGAATATAAGGTGCACTCACTGGGTAAATTATATATAAGCATCACGCTTACATAATTATTTCTACCACCTAACCCACTCAAGAATTGAATTAGGCTCGCTACGAATAGATACATATATCTATCATAAACTACATCTATATCAAACATACTATTAGAATAAAGTAAGAACATAGCAAACAAACACATATTATTATAATAGAACAAAGTCATAGATACAAGATAATATTCGTATCGTAGAACTTGAAGATCTAGAACTCGGGTAGGCACCCCGGCTCTACTTGAATCGACTTGCTAATCAACTTAGACGAACTAGAACTAGATGAACTAGAACTAGACATTTAGCTAATCCTAATCTCCGGTGGAGATACTCTCTTCTACTACTCGCCCGACTTGGTCGATGATGACTAGTAATGAATTACAATGAACTTAGGGTTAACCCCGGGGGTCGAGGGTCTTCTTATATAGCACTTGGCGATGAACGATGACCATTGGATCAAACCGACCTTCAATAACGGTGTAGATACAACCTCAAGGTCGGTTACAAACCGACCTAGAAATCTGAGGCTGACCTGAGGGTCCCACCTGGCGGCCGGCCTAAATGAGCCGGGCGGCGCCCCGTGGGGTAAGGTCCCCTCGGCCCTCTCGTTCCTTCCGGTGTCTTCTCGGTGTCTTCTAGAGTGTTTTAGTCCACATTTTGGGTCAAGTTACTTCACGGTCAAGTCTTGTCATCGTATGGGATGTAAACTCTGGAACTTTCTCCATTCTTCTCTACATTTATCTGTTAAGTCCCTGAAAATATATAAATCACCGTAACTCGTGGAACTTATCAATATAAACCTCTAATCTTGGTATTTGTTCATTTTATGTCCTTATTTCATCTCTTGTTGACATATAAAAGTATATGATAATAGGTGTCAACATTCGCTCGATCACGTAATAGGGAGGAGATGGAGGAAGATGCACGGAACTTCTACAAAATGCATAATTCCCTTCAAACTATTATTGCATTCATTACACTTTTTTGGAATAATGAAAGGATAACCCACATTTGTATGCAGACTTATTTCAAATGTCAAGAGGGAGCCGAGGTCAGGGCGACCAGGTGCTTATCAAGTCCGCCAAGAAACGCGTCATCGACATGCATCACGAGGTGAAGCACCAGTGCGCCATCACCTACAGCGGGGAGATCCTTGGGAGAAAGCTTGATAAGAAGCGTGCGAGAGAGACCACCATGTCCCGAGACCAAGTACATTGCGCTAGTCCAATAACATTGATTTTGATTCATTTGATATTAAGATTGCTTCTTCTTATATGTCAAATACTTCAGTGGACTGGTGTAGGCGATTCTAGAGTGGTATCGTTCGTATCTACATTCTTTGGGAGAAGTGTTAACACCAAAATTTGGTAGAGCCTGGATGACAGATGGGCCGGCACACGATGGTTCGCTAAGGAGTCATTCGGCTAGCAAAAAGGGGAACTGCTTATTTGTGGCGTTCGGGAAGCCTTTTGTTATTCGGCTAGATATAAATATAAGACTCGGCAAGCGTAAATGATCTACCAAATCAAATACAACAAACCCGGCCCGTGCCTTGGCTCCGCCACCCTTCGAGTCCGGCCGTGTCGTCGATCTTTGCAAGAGGATTCATCGACCCGCCGACCTCCGTAAGTACCGGCAACCTTGCACCATGTCTAGTATCGTCGGCGGATTTAAATTATTGCAAGTAGTCTTGTTCACGTTTAGTATCGTCGGCGGATTTAAGCTATCGGGGGTAAGAGGGTTCTTTTGTCGATCATGAGCCATCCGGTGGGCTAAGGTCTAGCTAAGAGCTAGTTATCGGCTTCATTAGACTTGGCAATCTAATGAATTCATTAAGTTACCAAGTGGTGCATGCTTCTTATTTATTTATTTATTTATTTATTTATTTATTTATTTATTTATTTATGATTGCACACACTTTTGTCTAATTTAGATTGATGTGGCTCGGCTTTATCTTTTGTTAGATCTAGATGTCATCAATGCTTTCAATGTTTATCATTAGCTTGTTGTTGCATTTCTTAAGCGCAATCACTAGAAATGAGGTTTAGAACCCATCTCTAATAACGGGCGCTTAGAAATGCGCCGTTGGCATTCCTAAGTGAAACCACCGTGTCGGTGATAACACTAGGTACATCAACGGTGATAGATCTTGCCAATTAAGATATTCATCCTCAAGCGCACGGATCTATCATTGTAGCATTTCACCCGAGATTTTCGTGGTATCGTTATTTATATTTTCCCAAAGGAAGGCATGGTGGAAAAGGATCTAATAGAGACATGAACAAGATAACATGACGTGTAATGGACCAATGCTCATAACAGGGGGTATAAGGGAATGGTAAAGGGATAACTTGACACACTCACGCAAGCCAAACTCAAGGATAATGACAAATAAGGAATAAAGAAAGTCCTAAGTGGAGCATACAGATTCTAGTCATGGCTGTGCATAGAACCAGTTGATAGTCAGGCAACACGCATGAGCAGGAGGTCGGAGCTGAGAATGAAATGGACGGGGAGACTCCCGGGTGCCATACGGCCCAATAGAAGCATTTACGAACTCCTACAAAGACACACGAACATGGGGGATTTCAAGGGGACGGTCAAGGCTTGTCACGACCAAGCCGCCTACCCCTCAACCGTGGCATGCACTCATATTCGAAGGATACCCGGCATCCAGGACACCACGCCCCGCATACTAGGACACTACTCATGTCCCCATGGCCCCCACCCTACGGATGGACGGAATAGGACACGAGCAAGCCCCGAAGGACACAACGAACCGCCATTCAACACAATCCCGACACTACCCAATTATATTGCATGAATGGTTTAAGCATAAAGTTCTATATGACGATATCATAACATAGAAACTATAGACTAGTTTATGTGTCATGATCATGTCAAGAACAACATGTTAGATCATAGGATAAATCACGAGGTATAGAAATAACATGAAGACTCTAATCCTAATGCACAACCAAGATAAGATAAGAGCAAGGCTTTGGAAGAATACCATAGAAAGATTTATTTCTGGAATCCATCTTCCAAGGAGCCAAGCCCTCCTTGGTAGCTTTGCCTAGCTCCACATCCTAAACTACTAATCCTACTAGGAGGAGGAAGAAGAAGAAGAAGTGGAGAGGAGAGAGTAGCTTTCTTGTGAGGTGTGTGTTACAATGGTGGGAGATGGCCTCCTTTTATAGGTAGAGGAGAGGGGGCTCATTGGAAAATGTCCCTCCCCATATGGAAGGAGCCAAAACCAACCTGGAAATACCTTCCTAGTTTGCTAAACCGACCAACCAACGTCGGCAACGCCAGTTTTGGAAGGTAACAAACCGCCTCGCCAAACCTGGGCCTGAACCGCCTCAGGATGGGTGCGGGCGCACCAGTGGTGCACGCGCACCTGTCTGGGCTCGGTTCGGGCCGGGCCTTGGCAGGCTGGCGTGTTTGGGCTTGAAAAGTTGTGTGGCGATGTTTGCTCGGCCCAGTTCGCGTGTTTGGTCCATTTCTCCCTTGGGCTTGATGTTCTCCAGAATGCGCTTTCGGGGAGGCGCCTTTTGGTGTATTTTCCACTTATTTCTTATATAAATCTACACAATGATAATTTGGACACTACAAGTGGAAATATGCCAATAATAAATGTATATGTGTGTAGTAAGGTATAGTTTCACCCCCCTTATTGGTAGAATGTTGACGTTAAAAATATGTCGTTGGTGACCGTCAACACTTGTCACTAGATCTATCTGTTCTTTCATAGCCGAGCTTAGATCAATCTAAGTTGTCACGTGTTGCGGGTTCTCGCCGCGTTTAGTCATGAGTCGTGCGGCGGGCTAAGGTTTTACGTGTGAGTTTCTTCTTCATGGACCCTGGATTTGGCAAGCTTTGCCGAACACGATTATGTGTTTACTTGTATCTTTCATGTGTAAATCTACCTATCGTTAGAGTCTAGTCCGCAAACCGTATCATGAGGTGGATTAGTTTGTTGCAAAGTGTATCATGCGGTGGATAGCTGTTAGGACGAAGAGGGTTTAGAACGGTTAAGTTTGGCAAGCCGTATCATGCGGTGGATTAGCTTGTTGCAGTGTATCATGCGGTGGATTCTTTGTTAGGACTGATCGGGACGAATCTCCGGCTTTGCTTTAGATTAAGTTTGCATATGCGGTTTACTTGTCTATGCATACACGCCTCAACGAGTAATGAGTATCTATAGATCTATTTAGATGTATGCGTGCTTTTAGCTTATCATGGTTAGATTGTATCATGCGGTGGATTGATCTAGTTGTGGTAAGTGGTTTAGATCTGTAGCAAGTGGTATCATGCGGTGGATTAGCTTGCAAGGGTTTAAGCTCGACGGGTTTAGGAAGGCTAGACGTGCGGCAGACTAGCTGGACGAAACTTATGCATGTGTCATTTAGATTAGGTTTATATTTATGAGTTACCGCTTTTGTTCCATGTTGTCAATTAATTCGATCCATGCAATAGAACTTTATGATGTCATATCATGATAATCGACTTTACTTGTTTAAACATGCCTTCTATGATCATTCGCAAATCGTTATTACATTACACCTTTGTACATGTTTACCGAATGCATTCATTATCTGTCGACGATAGCTCTCATAGCTATATGTCTTTACATCCGCCTTAGAGCCATACATGCGGAACTGTCTTGGTCTCACCAGGCATGTTCCAGATCTCACGTTTACCTCCTTGTCAATTAATAGGTCAAATTGACTGGCACGCCTCAAGACGCTCGGGCAGCCGAGTAAAGCTAGCTATTCCGGCTTGTCAGTGTGTGCGACGCAGGAAGCGTGATTTTTGTGCCTACACACTTTTTTGGCACGCCTAGTGGGACAACTCAAGGTCACAACACGATGCTTGACAACGCCGACAAGAGCAATGTCATCCAGCTCCGGATGGATGACCCGCCACCCGACCTAGAGACCATGGTGAGGGATATGTGCGCAGCCTTCTCGCAAAAGTGCATGTCATGCTTCTCCAAGAACAAGAGCGGTACAATCATCTAGAAGACAGATCTTCCAAAGATAGTGATGCCCCGTGACAAGGAATATGCTCGGCAAGTTTCGATGAAGAAGAGGGGGCGGGGAAAGGAAGATGAAGAACCGACGCTGAAGAAATTCGCCGGATGGAAGAGATTGTTACTGTAACACCTGGAATTTTTGGATTTTTTGAAAATAGAGTCAAAATGATTTAATTATGTATTTTTGTGCTCATGAAATATAAGAAAAATAATATTCTTCATTTAAAATAAAATTTATCTTAGGTTAGAAACATTTTTGTTGCATTCATGCTCTTGCATTATTTTAATGAGTGATTAATGAATGCATTTTAAATTAGAAATGACTCGATGTAGCTTTGCTTATAATATAAAGAAATAAATTATATGATTTTAAATGAGTTTAAGTTTTACTTCCAAATTAAAGTCATAAGAATACTCTTAAAATAATTAGTTGAATTGAAATTAGGTTGTGAATAGATTTCACTAAACAAATTAATTATTTGATTTGGATTTTATTTGGCTTTTATGTGTTGCAATTAAAATTCAAATGATATTATATAAATTTATCAATCTAATATTATCAACGTTTGGTTTAGATCCTAATAACCATGAAATGATAATATAGTTATTTAACACAATTACTTATCACATGTTGCCACAAGAAAAGAAATAGAATAGGAAATAGAAATAAGAAAAAGAAAATCTGCATCCGGCTCAAGAGCTCAGCTCTCGACCCGCTATTTCTGCACGCCACAGCAGCACCGCACCCTTGCCTGCTATCGCTGCCAAGTGGGCCTGCCGATTAGCCTTTCCCTACGTGCCGCAGAAGACAAAGGACGCCGTCGCTCGTCATCGATCCGTTCCAACCGCGAGGACCAAGCTCGGTTTCCTGCGTCCCCGCCCCGTTTCCATCGCGCCGCGAGGACCATGCTGGGCGGGTGATCGAGGACCAGAACGCATGCACGAGACCGCGCTCCAGCCCTGCCTTGCCCCGACCACCGTCCACCGCGCGCCGCGCTCTCCCGCCCATCAGTGTTGCCGCGCATGGCCGCACGACCTGGCTGTCCACGCGACCTGCCTACCCCGAGACCGAGCTCCGCCATCGCATCACGCGCCACGCAGCAGACAAGGCGTGCTCCAACACCGGCCCACCCTCGAACGCAATCCGCAACTCCTTGGCCCACGCGCCGATCCAGTCCGCGCGGCATGGCTGCCGAGCTCGTGTCGTGACCCAGCACCTCCGCTCCCTCTCTGGCCTATCTAAAGGCAGCCCCGGCACCGCCGCTGAGCACCGCATCTGCACCGTCTCTCCCTATGCTCCGCCTCGACGCCGAACCAATGAACCACACCGCTAGAAGCCGCCGTTCTCTCCTCGGCCTCGTGGTGCCCCGCATCGCGACGCCGTGACCCCGACCGCATCGGCGACGTACGTCCTCGCCCTCGCCACGCCAAGTCGCCGTCACGAGCACGTCACCTCCGCCCGGAGCACCTCGTCCTTGGCCACACAACCACCCCGACGCGTTCCTCTATCGCGCTCAGCCTCGCCGTGCCGCCAGCACCGCCGACCTCCGATGCTCACCAACCCAGCCCGTCCGCGTCACGCTGGAGATGCTCGCCCCGAGCACGTTCGGACGACGTCGTGCATCGCCGGAGCCCGATCGTCTCTACTCCGAGCCTCGCTAACCTGGAACCGCGAACGCACCTCGGCCTCATCCGGTCCTGCCGCGACGTCCGCAGCATGACCGTGACGCCAAGCCAAGGACTACCCTGCTGCTACGTCGAACGACGTCGTCGCCACGCTTCAGGCCCATGTTAACACCAAGCCGGCGCCTTGTCCCCTCGCCGATCGCCGGCCATGCATACATCATGCTTGCCTCCGGTACGTGCTTTTAGCCTGATAACGTGCTTATGACTCCGGCATGACATGTTTATGTTTTAAGGCCGTTTTCCTTTAGAAAAACAATTCCACAAATACTATAGAAATACAAGCATGCAACTGATCTCCACCATGTGTTGTTCTAGTTTACAATTTGCTAGCTCTGTCAAGTTACGCTAGCCGCCAACACGATAGGATATAGATGTGCAACAGTGCTAATGCCTTCTTATGTCACATATCTTTAGTTTTATTAATTTAAATGGTAAATTGGTTAACGCTCATATAAATCAAATTTATAATCAAAGTCAATATAGATTTTACACATCCATGATTTATACATAAAGATATTAATGTGATTAATTGTAACATAATAACATTTCTAAAGTACAATTTGTCTAGTCTAAACACATACGTTCAACTTGATTATATGCTCTGACATATCAATTTGTATTTACCAATTAGAGTCTGAATTGGCATAAATGATATCGAAATATCTATGAATAAAATATGATTAGATGTAACTTAGATTTATAATTAAATTATGAATAGTATACCTAAACTAATAAGTTCTCCATGATTATGTTTAATTAAATAAACCTAGCTTATAGTTATTGGTCATAATAATATGAAGCTCTCGGTAGTTGTTTTCTTTTTAAGGATAGTTTAGTTATCGATGAATCTTATGCGTTCTCTCAACCGTAGCAACGAAGTTCGCTATTAGTACGTTGTTTTTAAAGCTTTTGATATGATTGGTGTATTTTCTTAGTTTATTTTGTTCTCTTGCTTGTATGCGTGGTGTTTGCTACGAGTAGACGAAGCGTTGTTCATTGGTGTGTGCTGACGGCGAGTGTGGGAAAGTTGGAGCAAAAGTAAAGGCAAGAATAGTTTGGGTATTGTTAACACCAAAATTTGGTAGAGCCTGGATGACGGATGGGGCTGACACGCGATGGTTCGACAAGGAGTCATTCGCTAGCGTATCTTCGCCAATGGTACTATGGCATTCGGGAAAACCGCCGTTATTCGGCTAAGAAGCCTGAGTCCGAGAAGGAGGCGGCGAGAGATGGTTCGGCAAGCTTTGGAGCGTCAAGAAGAATATCCCGTGACGAGGGGCCCACATCACGTGCAATTCCACGACTCAGAAGACTTGGAGGACAATGTATCTTAGCTAGATATTTTTGTTATTAATTATTCGTAATTAGTTAGGACTCGTCAAGCCCGTGGTATAAATATGAGACCCCCAAGAAGCGTAAGCGATCTACCGAAATCAATACAAACAAACCGGCTCCGTGCCTTGGCTCCGCCACCCTTCGAGTCCGGTCGTCGTACGCCGTCGATCTATTTGAGAGGATTCATCGACCCGTCGACCTCCGTAAGTACCGGCAACCTTGCACCATGTCTAGTATCGTCGGGCGGATTTAGATTATTGCAAGAAGTCTTGTTCCTTATTTGTTGACACATATTAACGTATACTTTTACTTGTCAACTGAATATGGAAAAGGACTAAAATATAATTAGATAACCTTATTAGGGGTTTCTACTAATGATTTCCATGAGTTTTGGTAAAGTTGTGATTTGCAGGGACTTAACAGAAAAACACCAGAATTAGCGTGTCATACGACGGACGCAACGTAACGCAATCCAACTCCGAAACAAGTCTAGAAGGCTCCGGATTACACCCGACGTCAAAGAGTCCCAACACCCGAAAATACATCATCTAGAAGACTCCGAAGCCACGACGCATCGCGGGGCCCAGAGTGGAGCCCACCCTGGGCCGATCGGCCCAATAATCAGGCCGATCGGCCTGGCTTGGCCGCCAAGTTGCCCCTGTTTCCAGAAGCTTCCTCCACCGCCTCTAAGACGCAATCTAAACCGGTTGTTTAACGTCGGTTTGATCCGAGGGCGTCGGTAGAAGCACGAGATGAATCAAAGATTAGTACCACACGCTTCTTGAAGCTGAAGGGACATAAGAAGACCCATATATATAGACCCCCGTGCCCCCTCGGCTTCAATCATCTCGGATCATCTCCTCATTAGCTATCAATGAGCAAAAACTAGGGTTTCATATTAGAAGAGAGAGAGGTCCCTCTAGTTGTCTAGTTCATCTAGTTCTAGTTCTAGTTCTTCTAGTTCATCTAGTTGTAAGATCAAGAAGAGAGGCGAGGAGAAAATTTGGAGATCCGGACTGTCGGATCTTCATCATCATTGTACTTCACGCAACAAGTTCGTCTTGACAATCTCCGGGTTCTTCATATATTATTTCTATTTATTCTATTTAATTACTTTCAGTTCTTACTTTACTATATTTCTTTGGATCTCCGCTCGTATTGAGTGCTTTAGTTATCATATGTGGCTAGAGTAGTAATCGATAGTGTAGACGTGGTGTCTAGACTAGAGTTTACCCGAGTTGCGCTTCAATCCCACGGTTAGTTGTGGTAGCGGGGGTGACAACCCTGTCGGGTCTTTGTAATCCACCACGTTCGGGTTGGTGATTCGTAGAGCTTTTGGCGGCCTTCCCCGATCACCCTTTCCCGTCTTTTTCGAGGATCGGGACGGTACCGTTGTTCGACGTAAGTAAAGTAAAGTAAGCCTTTGATTATTTAGATCTCATTAGAATACTTAGAAAACTTAACCCTCTCTTCTCACATCATCACCATTATTATCTTAGGACGTTCTAAACCTTTCTAGTACACTTCACGTTCCCCCGTGGAAAATCGATACTACGGAATACTCAGGGTGAAAGCTACATCGGTATCCGCGGCGCTTGCGGATTTCTACGCTCGCGTTAATTTATACCAACAAGCTTTTACGGCGCCGTTGTCGGGGAACGGTAGTCTGTGCTAGTTAGAACCACGATCGTCCTTTTACCTTTTTACCTTTTTTCCCTTCTACCTTTCTTTCCTTTTACCCCTACCTATACCACATGGATTTCACTCCTATCATTAAATTCTTTGCTCCAAAGGGCGACATGTTGGAGCCTTCACCATCTTCACACCCTATTCTTACAGATGGCTACGAGCTTCGCCTGCTCTTATAGCCATGGTTGGGGAGCAATCCTTCTCAGGTTAGCCGATGAGGATCCATACACCCACCTTAGAGATTTTGAGCAATTGTGTTCCTGCCGAAATATTTCTGGCATGACACAAGAGACCATTAAATGGAAATTATTTCCGTTCTCCCTTGAGGGAAGAGCGAGAAAATGGTATGCTCACTCTATAGGAAACGTAAATGGAGATTGGGATGAACTTCGAGACAAATTTTGTCTTGCCTTCTTTCCTCTTTATAAAATCGCTGACCTTAGAATAGAAGTTCTTACATTTAGACAAAAAGAGAAGGAGACTCTAGGAGCAGCCTGGGCTAGATTCACAAGCCTTACCAATTCGGGCCCAAACCTTTCCTTGCCCGACCATGTCCCGCTCTATCACTTTTATCGCGGTCTTAACAAGGAAGTCTGCCTACGCATCTCGACATCACTTCGGGAGGATCATTCTCACATAAACTAGTTAGTGAGGGAAAAGCCATTCTTGAGAAAATCCTTGACAACACTCCCTACACTAACGTTTTTGATGAGTTACCCGAAGAAGAAGTCAAGCCAAGCCCCGAACAACAAAAGGAGACACACGCAACCAAATCTAAAATTCCTATAATATCTTCTAAAGATTTGGTTGCCATAGAATCTCCTACTATGGAAACACATCACACTCTAAACACTTTAGAGAGTGATGAATCCCATCCTTCCATCGAGGTTGATCTTTTTGAAAACTCTAGGAATGCCTCGAATTTATTATTTAGAATGCATCCACTAAAGAGACCTCCAAGTGAATATTTTTCAAATTCTTTTGAGGAGGAGTCTCTTAGAAAATGTTCTCGTTCCTACAAAGGATATCGGGAGGAATTCTATGATGGCATGTCTAGTGATGCCATAGAAGGAGAGCCAAGCTACCTAGAAGACGATCTTATTTTCTCCCCTTCCATGACTAGACAAGATTACATATTCGAACCCATTTTCAGACCCATCCTTAACCCCGATGAATCCTTGTACTCTCTTGAGACCCTTGAGGGCCCTAAAAATTCATCAAGACAACCTAAATATAGGAGCCATCAAGACCACCAAGAAGAGCGACAACAATGGCTAGAGGATAATAAAAGAGTTATATGCTACGTAGTTGAATGGATGGGACGAGACCTTAGATGAGATCGACCGAGAGACACCACTCCAAGAGAAACTTTAGATATCTATGACAAATCAACCTTGGAGTTTGAGAAGAAGGATGACATCAATGAGCATGGAAGCTACTACATAGACACTTCATCTAGTTCATGCTCACATGAGAAACTTCTGAACTACCTGGTCTCTCTAGTCTAACCACTCTCAAGGCGTACAATCCCCTCGTGCTCTTGCCTCCTATAGATTTTGAGAGGGTGATTGTAGATGCGTTCATCTATAATAAATATTCTAGATCTCGTGGTCATGAATGTTGATATAGGTGGTGTTGAAGGGGAGACCACTTCACTATCTTAAGTAGCTTTCAAAAGGTTTCCTAAGGACGAGCTTGTGTCCTAAAATAAGAATTCTTGAGATAGAACATGAGTCTTTACTTTTCCTTGTGATATGAGTGTATAAATATACATGTGAGAATATTCCTTCGGGTATTTCGTCACTAATCATTATAGGATTGGAGCGAAAAGAATCTTTTGTCGGACTAACCCCCTGTAGGAAATAAGACACTCTCAAATAAGCTTGGGGAGGTCCCGAGATGAGCTCACACTTGAGATGAAGCAAGACACAAGGACTTCTACAAGATGTTCCAAAGCGCCATCATGCTCCAAATATTAAAGGTAACATCTTGAGGTAAGTCATAGAACCTTCTCTTTATCATGGCTTACTCATAAAGTCAAACATGTTAGAGTTACAACTTTGCTTGATTCTATCCGATGATCTCAACATGTTTAGCTCTATAATTTGTTCTTCACACCACTCACTTGATCACTCATCATTCATATTACAATTTTAAATGCTACTTTCATGCTTGGTGTCCGATCTTGTCACCTTTGTCATAAATAAATAGAACACATGATGTTACCATGTTTAGATGTGCCCAAGGATAGAGTAAGATGAATAAAGTTTTGGTTCTATTGGTGTTTTTCCACCAATAGAGCCCATGCACTTGATCTCTACCTTTTCTATGCAAGCGGGACACACTTTGCGCAAAAATGTGGAGGAGTCCGCCTCTTCTCCAAAATTCCACAAGTGAATGTCCCGACCTACGACATGCACACGAGCAAGGAACATGGGTGATGCCATCCTACTAGGAGATGCAATTGTCAAGATCAGATGAAGCACTCAAGGAGTGATCAAGCAAGATTTGAAGGACCAAGAGGGGTTGACACCTCCACAATTGTCTACCTCACTCCAACATCGCTAAGAGACTAGGTGAATACCTAGCTTGGGGAGGACATCCTCCATTTTTCAAGCCCAAGAAGAACAAGATGCGGAGACGCTACCAGAAGAAGTAAGCATGGGGAAAGAAAGAATCATCACCTACTAAAGAGGACAACAAGAGTACACTTTCGGAAGACCTACCGCTACCCGCGTCACCAACTAAACAAACACCATCGGCTACCTCATCTAACGCCACTCGCCGAGATCATTGAAGACATCATACCAGACACGACATTCGACGAGGAGGCGTCAAAGATGACAAACACGCCATGGGAGTAAGTACTCAAAACTCTCATCGAGAGGTAACTCGGTATTTATCTGCGCATATTTATTTTTTACGCAAAGCATATTTAAATTAGCATATTTCCTTTAGCATATTTACTTTCCTACCTTTTGCATTAGAAAAGACCATAAATATGTTGTTGCATTTGCATCTGTTTATCTTTAAGCTCCATGTAAGCACTCCCTTCTTGTGGTGGCACAAAAATAAATAAAAAAAATATTGCATTCATATGTTTTTGCATCATCATCCTTTTAAATAGAAAAATTTTCAAAAATATGTGGGCACATGAAGGTCCATGCTTTTATAGAAAAACCCAAAAAGAAGTGAGCACGTGAAGGCTCACAACATGTTCCTAGAATTTGTTCCTTCGGGTATGTGGAATTAATATTTGCGGGGAGAATATTTAAGGAAGACCCGAAGGCTAACAAGCTCCAAGGAGGAATCAAAGGACTACTTCAAGATCTAGCTTGGGGAGAGCACCCCGGTTATCACGATAAGTATCACTATCCTATCCATTTTAATATTAGCTAGTTTATATATGTTTGCTTTGCTAGATTTAATTGGTCATAATTAGAGTCTTAGTTTGTTAGAGTCCGAATAAATCCGGAGTACGCTAGTTGGCTTTTCTCTTTAATGATCTTGTTGGCATATGCTTGGAAATGATGAATAGTTGCTCCGCCATAGTTCCTCTTAAAAAGTACTTACACTTGGACTTAGATTCTCCCAAAGCTTTAAATGCTTAATTTGCTCTAAACCCAACACTGTGGGAAGCACATGCTTAAACGAGTCTTAGCATTGAAAGATAAAGATACATGAAAAGTTGTCTTTGTTTATCATATTTCTAGAGATACTTGATTTATGGTTTTTATCTTTGAAAATTATAAAACATTACATGATGAGTTCCTTAGCTATGACCCTTAAGAGTTTATCATTCGCATCAAGATCATCCCACTCCACTAAATACGCCGCTTCTAACCAGGAAGTACGCCTCCTCATACTTCATCAAGCCGTTAGCCATAATTATAAAAAAAAAAAAAAAAAAATAAACTCTTGCAATCTTTGGATATGTCTCTCTCGTGTGTTTTTATAGAGGTCTGGGCTACATTCGAAAAAAAAAAAAAAAAAAAAAAAAAAAATATATAATAAATATTTAGAGAGAAAAGTGAGACAAGAGAGGGAGAGTAACGGACAAAAGTCATACTAGGCGAGGGGCCTACCTCCCTAATAATAAAAATATTTAGAGATGAATAATGGACACGTGTCCGAGGGTGAGTAGGGCCCACATCTCTAAGGAGAGAGAAAAATGGACACAAGTCAGGGGCAAAGCCCACCTCTCCAAGAATGGACAGCCCAGGTCCTAGTAATTTTTTTAGAAAGAGAGATATAGTCCAAGATGCTTGAGAAAAAAAAAAAAATACTAGAAAAGGCTAAGGGCTATTTACTACCTTTCATCCTCATCCACTTCACCACTATCATCCCACTATGTATGTCTTACTACGTGTGTAACTCCACTACCACCATCTACTTAAGAGGGTCATACATAGGATCTCTCGAGTTTCTTTTGAAAAATATTGCAAAACCCCGGGATGATAGTTGATCAAAGAGCTTGAGACATGGTACTTAACTTGATTGTTTTGCCTTTTAATTGCTTATGATTTATGAAAAGGCTACGCCCCATGGTAAAAAGATATGAGAGAGCAATCTTGTTGAGAGGAGAATTTGTTTCGATAAACATAGTACTTACGAAGATTGAAAGCGTAGTAGCAACTCCCGATCCTACTATAGCATATAGCTTTGCTAGGGACTAGCAAAAGGGTAAGCTTGGGGGAGCTTGTTGACACATATTAACGTATACTTTTACTTGTCAAGCGAATATGGAAAAGGACTAAAATATAATTAGATAACCTTATTAGGGGTTTCTACTAATGATTTCCATGAGTTTTGGTAAAGTTGTGATTTGCGAGGGGACTTAATGAATAAAAAAACACGTAATTAGCGTGTCATCTGACGGGACTTAACGTAACGCATAATCCAACTCGAAACAAGTCTAGAAGGCTCCGGATTACACCCGACGTCAAAGAGTCCCAACACCCGAAAATACATCATCTAGAAGACTCCGGAAGCCCACGACGCATCGCGAGGCCCGAGTGGAGCCCACCACGGGCCGATCGGCCCAATAATCGAGGCCGATCGGCCTGGCTTGGCCGCCAAGTTGCCCCCTGTTTCCGAAGCTTCCTCCACCGCCTCTAAGACGCAATCTAAACCGGTTGTTTAACGTCGGTTTGATCCGGGGCGTCGGTAGAAGCACGAGATGAATCAAAGATTAGTACCACATCGCCGCCGAAGCTGAAGGGACATAAGAAGACCCATATATATAGACCCCGGAATTTTGGCTTCAATCATCTCGAGATCATCTCCTCATTAGCTATCAACGAGCAAAAACTAGGGTTTCATATTAGAAGAGAGAGAGGTCCCTCTAGTTGTCTAGTTCATCTAGTTCTAGTTCTAGTTCTTCTAGTTCATCTAGTTGTAAGATCAAGAAGAGAGGCGAGGAGAAAGTCGAGATCCCGGACTGTCGGATCTTCATCATCATTGTACTTCCGCCGCAACAAGTTCGTCTTCAGCAATCTCCGGGTTCTTCATATATTATTTCTATTTATTCTATTTAATTACTTTCAGTTCTTACTTTACTATATTTCTTTGGATCTCCGCTCGTATTGAGTGCTTTAGTTATCATATGTGGCTAGAGTAGTAATCGATAGTGTAGACGTGGTGTCTAGACTAGAGTTTACTGAGTTTCGCCCAATCCACGGTTAGTTGTGGTAGCCCGGGGGGGTGACGGCCCTGTCGGTCTTTTGTAATCCACCACGTTCGGGTTGGTGATTCGTAGAGCTTTTTGGCGGCCTTCCCCGATCACCCTTTCCCGGTCTTTTCGAGGATCGGGGCCGGTACCGATTGTTCGACGTAAGTAAAGTAAAAGTAAGCCTTTGATTATTTAGATCTCATTAGAATACTTAGAAAACTTAACCCTCTCTTCTCACATCATCACCATTATTATCTTAGGGACGTTCTAAACCTTTCTAGTACACTTCACGTTCCCCGTGGAAAATCGATACTACGGAATACTCCCGGGTGAAAGCTACATCGGTATCCGTGCGCTTTGCGGATTTTCTGTTCGCGTTAATTTATACCAACACACGCTTAGTATCGTCGGGCGGATTTAAGCTATCGGGGGCAAGAGGGTTCTTTTTTGTCGATCATGAGCCATCCGGTGGGCTAAGATCGGCTAAGAGCTAGTTATCGATTCATTAGGCTTGGCACCCTAATGAATTCATTAAGTTACCGAAAGTGGTGCATGGTTCCTACTTGATTATCTATTTATTTATTTATGTTTGCACACACTCTTTGCCCAATCTAGATTGATATAGTTCGGCTTTATCTTTTGTTAGATCTAGATGTCATCAATACTTTCAATGTTCATCATTAAGCTTGTCATTAGATCTATCGTCTTTGTCATAGCGAGCCTAGATCAATCTAGGTTGTCACGTGTTCGCGGGTTCTTGCGCGTTTAGTCATGAGTCGTGCGGCGAGGCTAAGGTTTTACGTGTGAGTTTCTTCTTCATGGACCTCGGATTCGGCGACCTTGCTGAATACGGTTATGTGTTTACTTGTATCTTTCATATGTAAGTCTACCTATCGTTAGAGTCTAGTCGGCAAGCCGTATCATGCGGTGGATTAGCTTGTTGCAAAGTGTATCATGCGGTGGATTCTTTGTTAGGGACGAAGAGGGTTTAGAACGGTTAAGTCTAGCAAGCCGTATCATGCGGTGGATTAGCTTGTTGCAAAGTGTATCATGTGGTGGATTGTTGTTAGGGACTGATCGGGACGAATCTACGGCTTTGCTTTAGATTAGGTTTGCATATGCACTTTTCTTGGTCTATGCATACGCGCCTCAACGAGTAATGAGTATTTATAGATCTATTTAGATGTATGCGTGCTTTTAGCTTATCATGGTTAGATTGTATCATGCGGTGGATTGATCTAGTTGTGGTAAGTGGTTTATATCGTAGCAAGTGGTATCATGCGGTGGATTAGCTTGCAAGGGTTTAAGCTTGATGGGTTTACGAAGGCTAGACGTGCGGCAGACTAGTTGGACGAAACCTATGCATGAGTCATTTAGATTAGGTTTATATTTATGAGTTACGCTTTTTGTTTCATGTTGTCAATTAATTCGATCCATGCAATAGAGCTCTATGATGTCATATCATGATGATCGATTTTACTTGTTCAAACATGTTTTCGTGATCATTCGGCAACTATTGATACTTTACATCTTTATACATGATTACAGAATGCATTCATTATTCATCGACAGAGATAGCTCTCATAGCTATATGTCTTTACATCTGGCCTTAGAGCCATACATGCGAACTGTCTTGGTCTCACCGGGCATGTTCCGAGATCTCACGTTTACCTCCTTGTCAATTAATGTGTCAAATTGATCGGGCACGCCATCGGATTCAAGACACTCGAGGCGAGTAAGGCCAGCTATTCCGGCTTGTCGGTGTGCGCGCGCAAGAAGTAGGATTTTTGTTCCTACATGTATTTATTGGCTTAAGTTCATGATCATGTGACCTACTTAATGTTTATGCAATAAAACATGAAACATAACTATTATCAACATGAGAAATTATGCGCAATGTAACATCCGGGATTTCAAAGTACAACCGTGGGGGTTATATGGCTCGACTTTAGTTCCTCAAAGATCATTTTTCTAGCAAGTTTGGAGGAAGTGCCGAATTGGGTATAGTCCGCCCCTTGTCCACATATATGTTTATAGGCTACGGTCGTTGTGCCATATAGGAAGGGTGTGGGTTCTATATCGATGACTTAGCGCCCCAACTTGTTAGACAAACCTTTGGGGGGCTTCATAGTGGTTTCGGTGTCTTGGGCCTTGCAAACCCATGCATTTAGGAATCACGACTCACGGTGAATGTGTACACCTGCGTAGAGTTTGAAAAACTAGTATACTAGCCTTGCGCCGGGACACGAGCGGCCTTGGACCTTTGCACTAAGATGGTTACTAATGTTGCTAACATGTTTATGGTTTATTGTTTTATCATTTACATTATTTAAGTTATATGTATCATGATCTTTGGGTAGTACTTATCTTGCTACACTTGCTGAGTTCGACATGGACTCACTCTTGCAATTTCCCCCACCTCAGTCTGTTGGCAAAAGTCATATGGAGCATGGATGAAGATACTAGTTCTTGGCATACGGAGCCCCCAGTCAACTGTCCCTAAAGATAATGGAGCCCATGAAGTTTAGCATCCGTTCGCATTTACTCGATAAATTGTGAGTGTTTGCTTAGTTATATTTACGCTTTAAAGCATTGTTTTTTGATATTTATCTGTTCTATGTTATATGTGTGGACTTCACAGGCACACATATGGCGAGTCGATCTTCCTTGGAAAACCAGGGCGTGGCGATTCAAAATACCGCCGTTGGGAGAGCAATGACTAATCACAACACGGTGTTCTTCAATACTTTCCGTGATATCATGAAGGGCGAGCTTTGGACCCGAGTTTGATGAGCACTTTGAGAGGCGGCTTGGTGAGCTTTCAGGGCCTAGATACATACATGTGCCAAAGCCACCACCAAAGAAAGGAGCTACAAATCAAGAAGCCGGAGGGGAGAACAAGACACCGAAAAAGTCGGGGGAATCGGAGCCAAGACACATGGAGAAGCGGCATTCGGTGCACACAGGAATCCTCCAAAGCATACAATACTTACTCAATAGCTCCAATGGCGGTGGGTTGCGAGAGAAATCCCTTTGGCCCCTGGTTATCTGAGTTCAGCGATTATTCCACTATTCACACTATGCCAAATCCACGGATATAGGCCAATTTGGACGGTCGGGGCAGTCTCATGGACCACAAGATTCAAATGTGGATATACTCCTAGCGAGGATGGCCGATATGATGCAACACCGGTTTGGGATTAAGCCCAAGAATCGGCCCTATGTGTATCGGTCACCCTATCCCGATTGGTACAATAGAGTGGCGCTTCCTTCAGATTGAAGCCTCCAACCGACTTGACCAAGTTCTTCGGACAAGATGACACCTCTACTACCGAACACATCGGTCGGTATCGATTGATTAGGAGAGCTTGCCAATGATGAAGCATGGAGGATTCGCTTCTTCCCATCATCCCTTATGGGCCGGCTTTCACATGGTTTGCCACGTTGCGGCCAATTCTATTGGAACATGGTCCGATTTGGAGGACAAATTCCATTCATACTTCTGATGGTTCCAATGAGAAAGAACTCATTGACTTGATGGGGTTGACACGTAAATATAATGAGACACCACAAGAGTTCTTGCGCAGGTTCAAAGAAACAAAGAATTCATGCTACTCTCTGAATTTGCGGACCATCAATTGCCTGCGGCGGTAGCCATTCGGGTATGCATCCGACCATCGGGGAAAAGCTAGCCGGCATGGAGTTTGATGACCTTGGACAACTCTCAAGGCGCGCTGTCACTCATGGCCGGTCGGTTCGAGCATCAAGAAGGATACCCATTTTCAGAAAGGGGGCAACGTGTCTTATAAGACATATAACCACTTTTTGGAAGAAGGAGAAGATGAAGATGATGGCCAAGAGGAGGTAGTTTGCGAATTCGCTTGGGGCAAGGAGCCCCGCCCGGGTTAACCAAATATTTGGATGAAGACACTCAAGGGGGCATATGACTTCGACATCTTCAAGTCGGACAAGCTCTTTGAGTTCTTGGTCAAGGAAGGACGTATCAAGCTACGAGAGAATCATTCAATGAGACGCCCAGATTGGGTCAAGATCGGGAAATATTGTGGCTTCCATGACATGATCACTCACAACTTCAACGGCTGCCGAATCTTCGAGGGCCAGATTCAGAGGGCTATCTGGGCGGGTCCGCTCAAGTTCAACAACAACATGAAGGTGGATAAGGAGCCTTTTCCAGCAGGCATGGTTGCTTTTGATACATGCATGGTTTCTACCAGTGATCCTAAGGGCAAAGGCCCAATGAAAGTGCTGACTTCTAAAAGGGCAAAGCAAAGTGGATCAGTTGACCCTAGTCGGCAAGTGTCTGATGTAGAGCTCTAAGAGCGTCATGTTCGGTTTCCAAATAGCCGAACAGAGAAGGGAGAGACCTCCAAACCTAGAGTGACATCTCGTATCTTGCTCAACAAATGGCAAAGACAGCAAGAGAAGCAATATCGTAGAGATCAGCAGCTTGAGAACAGCAGAGGTACGAAGAGGAGATGTATCACCGAGAACAGGAGGAATATATGAAAGAACGAGAGGAGTCTCATTGGGACTGTCCTTTCTTTAGGCATTGCTGGAATGAAGGCTTGAAGCTGCCTGCCAGGAATAATTATCCTGAATGCAGTGAGCAATACCACGGGTACAGATAGGCACGAGTCAACCGCCGTCCCATCCAAGAGAGACTGGGGGCACGCTTCCCAGAGGATGATCGGCGCTTAAAAAATGAAGACAACAAACCTCACGTCAGTAAAAGAATTGTAGATCAAGCATGGGCTGATGTGGAGGATTCTGATGATGATCTGGACTCTCCTCAAGAGTATGTGTGACAAAAGGGACAGTGGTGCCCTCCTGGTCTAAGAAAAAGCCAGAAAAGAAGAGTCCAATGCCTCAGAAATAGGGAGCTTAAGAAAGCAACAGCCGAACGTAAACAAGTGTGGCGCCTAAAGAAGAAAACTCAGGAAGCCAGTCATTCGACAGAAGAGTATTCGGCAAGTGGGCGTTCGGCAGATGTTAGCATGGTGTTCTACTTCCCTATAGAGTTTGCAGCCCCTATAGAGCAAGCCACTGATGATCCAGAGGAACAAGATGCTTATTCAGATGAAGAGGCCTATTCTGACTTTGACAACAAAGAGATGATTGATCTCCTAGGACAGTTGGCTCTTTCAAGACAAGCCGTGTTCGACAGGCCTAGGAAGCACAACCATCTAAAGCCTCTTTACCTGAAGGGATACGTTAATGGAAAACCTCTGACTCATATGTTCGTCGATGGGGGAGCTGCAATCAATATCATGCCATACACAACTTTCAGAAAGCTGGGGATGACCAAAGAGGATTTGCTCAAGATAGACATTGTGCTCAGGGACTTTGCTGGCAATCCTTCGGATACACATGGAGCCGTTCACGTTGAGTTGATGATCGGCTCAAAGACTTTGATCACTACCTTCTTTGTGGTCGATAGTAAGGGGTCCTACAGCTTACTACTTGGAAGAGATTGGATCCATGCTAACTGTTGTGTTCTATCCACCATGCATCAAGTCCTCATCCAATGGAACGGTGACGACGTTGAGATAGTACAAGCTGACGATTCGGTAAGCATTGCCGCTACTGAGCCATTGTTCTGGGAATATGAAGGCGTGGAATGCTTCTCGGGAAGAGAATGGGAAGAAGGTCCTGTCAAGACTGCGCTTAAAGACCAACGGCCGATCGAGATAGTCGGCTCTCATAGTAATTTCTAAGGAAAGATTTCGTGTCGGCTTTTAAAGAATCGGTTATTGCAAAATGTGATTAGCCGACACGTATGATTTAATAGTTTTGGAGTGAAGAAGTTTGTTTTATTTACAAGAAATAGCCGATGAATAAATCATCGCCTTTAGCAGAAAAAATACTCCATAAAGAATTGGAGTATAGACGGCATAAATATCGTTATGTCGCCTTTAGTGCAAAAATATAAAAGTCAACGTTGGAACCAAAAGAAGTTTTTATTCAAGAGCCGGGGAGTTTGTTACAAAAAGTATTGCCGAGTACATTACAAAAGATTTCTACTTGGATACAAATCCTAAGTACTATTCGGCAAGAGACTTTAGTTGCAGATCTTTATTTCTTCTTCATGGATTCTTTTGATCTTATAGACAATCAATCATGTCGAGCATTGGAGAAGAGACCAGGTGTCCCGTGAGGAGCGAGAAAATTGGTCAAATAAAATATTTCTCCACAGGGTTGCTTACTAAAGAAGCTAGTATTGCCCATTCCACTTCCTTTCAGGATCGACATTTTTACCCTCGGTTGGTTTATTGGGAAAAGAAAAGCGTAAAATGCATTCAATGCCATGGGTGAACAAGTGCTCATCGAGTTATCCGAAAGTTGGATTTTAATATTATTTAAAAGCCCAGTCCATGATGACGTTATCTATTCGGCAAAGATCCGATTCGGTAAGAATTTCGGCAGGAATACACAGCAAGGAAGTTAAGGATTCAACTGAGGAGTATTTTGCTAGTCTGCCCTAAGTACAAACTAATCTTCCAGAAGATTGAAGACAGCTTGTGGTTCATTGGACAAAACTACAGCAGTGGCGTGATCTTCATACACGTCCATGGATTCTTCAATATTGTCAATATCCTTTGGAGCTTCAATAAAGCCACAGGGTAGATGGAGTAGTCTTCACCGGTTTGAGTCGACAAAAGCCGTCTGCTTATGGTCGCCCCGATGATGCATACCTTGGATAGCAACATCGCCGATACGGTTGTTCCGCCACATCTTCAAGACGCCCGCCACCGTCTCGCCCGGGCGCCTTCACCTTGTCGAGTAGCACGAATGGCGGCCGCCGTCAAACGCTGGCGTTCTCGGTTTGCAGCCGAGCAATTTCTGTCAAGAGCTGCTGGTTTTCCTCAAACAGGGCTGTGATAAGCCAACAGAATGTCAGATAGAAAGGATACAATGCAGTAAATAGAATCCGGATCTGGCCCGACCGGTGTTGGCGCCGCAGAGCCGCTTGATGGAGTCCTCTTGATCGAGATTCTTGACGCAGGCCTTCATGGAGTACTCACCAAACTCCTTGATAATCTCGTCCTTCTTCTTCTTCTTCTCGACGATATCACAAGTCTTCCTCGGAATCAGAGAAATACTACAAAGTCTTTGGAGAAAAAGGTTCTGGTGGGAGAGGAGGAGAGCTTGGGGTAGGCGTTGAGGAGGCGGGAGTGAGAATCGGCCTGATAAAAAAGAATGATAGATTTGAGGGGAAGATTAATCGGATTGAAAAGCAAAGAAAGATGAACAATAAATGTCCGGATGTTTTGAAGAGACAAGAGAAATTTCTTACTCAAGGCGTTGCCGTCGAGGGGCTCGGCTTCCACTTGCTTCATCCCCGATGGGGACGCTTGCCACGGTTGTCACCACCCTCCGCCATAGATGCTCGCCGAAGATTGAGGGTTTTCTCTGTTCGGTAGAAGAGAAGGCGGACAGATTGGAAAGCGAGAGCGGTTTTGGTTTTGGGAATAATCATGAGGGATATTTTATAGGTCAGATTACACAGTCTTGGGGAACCATTATGTGGGCCTAAGAATGTGCTGGACCAAATGGTAAATGGGCCAAAGCAGTTTCCCAGGCCATTCGAGCTTCTCCAATCATTCGGCAAAGGAGGCGATTCGGTAAAAATCAGTTTAAAACAGCCGGATTGGAATACGTAAAGGTTCATTCATGAAGACAAGCCGCAAAAATTGGGGCTAAAATTGACTTTATTGACAAAAGAAAGGCCGCCGCACCCAGGATTACATATTACAATTCTTCCTAATCAAAGAGACTATTGTAAATGTCCTTCAGGCGTCTAAATGCAGTCTGCATCCTCATTGGGCGGTCAAGGCCTGGTGTCTCTACCATCTCGATCATCCAACGGGATGTGCCAATCAAGAGGGCAAACCTTCTCAGCAAGCCTTCAAAAGAGTTTAAAAAGAGAACGATAAGCAAAGGCAATTACAGGAAATGGAATGACATGGGGTTGATTTAAGACTTACGATTGAAGTTCCACTCATAGAATTTCTAATTTCTTGCAAAAATGTCCAGATCCTCCTCGATGTCTTCCATGTCTTCAACAGCTTGCTCGTGGGCCTCGCACTCTAATCTGAGTGCCTCTTGCACTGCCGCAAGTTGACGGCGGAGCTCAGCGATCTCGGCATCACGAGGGCTTCAAAGCGTCATCAAGAAGAAGGAAAAGATTAGATTCGGCATATAAAAACGTGAAAAGTATGGATGATGAGGAACTTACTCCATTGATTGGATCTAGAGTTGGCGAATACTTCAGATCTCGAAGGAGAAAGGAGGATTGGAAAAAATAAGGGAATACGGATGGTGTTGAAAGAGTTTGCCCGCACGGGAAGAAAGGCCAAGAAGCGGATTTAAAGCGGCTATGGGAGATATGTTCAAGACTTATCTTAAGAAGTGGGAACGACCGACTTGCCGATTCGCATTGGTGAAAATTCGCGCACGAGTCCCAAAGAGTTAAACAAAGGCCGCAGAAACTTCCGAAAAATGGGCCTTGTTAATTTTAGCCCAAGTAAAAAGCTTGGCCCGGTTTTAGCGGATCGTGGTCAATTTCAGAGCAAAAGATATCTTTTACTCTAAAATTGAGGGGGCATATGTTAACACCAAAATTTGATAGAGCCCGGATGATGATGGGCCGGCACACGATGGTTCGGTAAGGAGTCATTCGGCTAGCAAAAGGGGAACAAAGAACGCCGCGGGCGTTCGAAGGCTTATTTGTTATTCGGCTAGAAGCCCGAGTCCGAGAAGGAACCGAGCATGAGATGGTTCGGCAAACATGGAACGTCAAGGAAGATATCGGGATGAGGGCCCACATCACGTGCAATTTCACGACTCAGAAGACTTGGAGAATAATGTATATCTTAGCTAGATATTTGTTTATTCGTAATTAGTTAGGACTCGTCAAGCCCGGGGTATAAATATAAGACCCCGGCAAGCGTAAGCGATCTACCAAATCAAATACAACAAACCCGGCTCCGTGCCTTGGCTCCGCCACCCTTCGAGTCCGATCGTGTCGCCGATCTACTGCGAGAGGATTCATCGACCCGCCGACCTCCGTGAAAGTACCGCAACCTTGCACCATGTCTAGTATCGTCGACGGATTTAGATTATTGCAAGTAGTCTTGTTCACGCTTAGTATCGTCGGCGGATTTAAGCTATCGGGGGCAAGAGGGTTCTTTTGTCGATCATGAGCCATCCGGTGGGCTAAGGTCCGCTAAGAGCTAGTTATCGGCTTCATTAGACTTGGCAATCTAATGAATTCATTAAGTTAGCAAGTGGTGCATGCTTCTTATTTATTTATTTATTTAATTAATTATGATTGCACACACTTTTGCCCAATTTAGATTGATGTGGCTCGGCTTTATCTTTTGTTAGATCTAGATGTCATCAATGCTTTCAATGTTTATCATTAGCTTGTCACTAGATCTACTGTTCTTTCATAGCCGAGCTTAGATCAATCTAGGTTGTCACGTGTTGCGGGTTCTCGCGTTTAGTCATGAGTCGTGCGGCGGGCTAAGGTTTTACGTGTGAGTTTCTTCTTCATGGACCACGGATTCGGCAAGCTTGCCGAACACGATTATGTGTTTACTTGTATCTTTCATGTGTAAATCTACCTATCGTTAGAGTCTAGTCGGCAACCCGTATCATGCGGTGGATTAGTTTGTTGCGGTGTATCATGCGGTGGATAGTTTGTTAGGGACGAAGAGGGTTTAGAACGGTTAAGTCTGGCAAGCCGTATCATGCGGTGGATTAGCTTGTTGCGAGTGTATCATACGATTGGATTGCTGTTAGGACTGATCGGGACGAATCTACGGCTTTGCTTTAGATTAAGTTTGCATATGCATTTTACTTGCATATGCATACACGCCTCAACGAGTAATGAGTATCTATAGATCCGTTTAGATGTATGCGTGCTTTTAGCTTATCATGGTTAGATTGTATCATGCGGTGGATTGATCTAGTTGTGGTAAGTGGTTTAGATCTGTAGCAAGTGGTATCATACGGTGGATTAGCTTGCAAGGGTTTAAGCTCGACGGGTTTAGGAAGGCTAGCGTGCGGCGGACTAGCCGGACGAAACTTATGCATGTGTCATTTAGATTAGGTTTATATTTATGAGTTACCCGCTTTTGTTCCATGTTGTCAATTAATTCGATCCATGCAATAGAACTTTATGATGTCATATCATGATGATCGACTTTACTTGTTCAAACATGCCTTCTATGATCATTCGGCAATCGTTATTACATTACATCTTTGTACATTCTTACCGAATGCATTCATTATCTGTCGACAGAGATAGCTCTCATAGCTATATGTCTTTACATCCGCCTTAGAGCCATACATGCGAAACCGTCTTGGTCTCACGGGTATGTTCCAGATCTCACGTTTACCTCCTTGTCAAGTAACGAGGTCAAATTGATCGCACGCCTCAAGACGCTCGGCGGTCGAGTAAAAGCTAGCTATTCCGGCTTGTCGGTGTGTGCGGCGCAGGAAGCGTGATTTTTGTGCCTACAAGAAGGTCGTGGACGGGTGGTTCACCCCGGACTACATTAGGCAACATGAAGCTCTCTGGGTGCATCGTTTGAAGATGAAAGGTCCAGCACACACTCGGGGCAGCCGCAACCTCGCCCAATACAACGCCGCATGGGTATGCAAAGCCTACATTGTTGTCTTTCTTGGTGCCCCCTTGGCGCCATTGTAATCAGGTTTCTGTCTTTCTTGCAAATGCAGGCACATCCAAGGAAGGACGGCAACGACTTCCTGGCGTTCTGCATGTCCCACATGGGCAAGGCAGCGTTGGACGTGAACTGCACTAAGCGGGGAACCACCCGAGGCGTACACCAACCCGGATATTGCCGAACGGATCGGGGAGTACGGGGGCGGCGGCAAAGGCGCCATGGGAAGGAGTACGATTCGTGCTCATAGGAGATTGATGCAAATCTCGTCATGAGGCAAGGAGGAGGCAAGAAGCACGGGCGGATGTGGATTGCCAACAGCGTCGATCAACAGTTCTAATCTCTCCCACCCGCATCCGAGAAGGTAGCGCCGCCACGACCCACCCATACGTCCACGGGTGAGCTCTTCGCCAGTAGGTCGACACACTCCAGGTTAGTCTATTGTTACTTGTCGTCCATTGATCTTTGCACCTTAGTTACGTTTGGAAAACTGAAACTTTGGTACTATGTGTTGTAGGCTGAGCTAGAAAATGAGAAGAAGCAGCCTGAGGAGATAGACGCGAAGCTTCGGCCACAAGTGCGACGGTGGATGCCTAGAATATGGTCTTTGGTGAAGCAACAAACATGGCTGGAGGAACCGGACGGTTCCTAGCAACCGCTGGCCACTAGTCCGGTTTGACCTTGCCACCCGAGCTCCTCGCTCCCTCCCTTTGCGGGCGCCTATTCTACCTACTCCCATGAGTATGAAAAATCGATTGTCTTCGCTTCTTTGCGCAAATCCTTTCTAACACATGCAAGCGGCTCTTTTCTTTTTGCAGCAACCGTCGGCGGGTTCGAATCCTACTCCTACAGCAGCTGTAGAAGGCATACCCTCACCAGGCGTTCAGTATCCATCAGGCGTATCCCCAACGTCTTGAGATGCAGTGGTATGGCTTATTGAAATTGTGTTGTGAACTTGTGATGCATTGGATACAATTATGCACTTTGTGAACTTGGGATGAAATTTTAGCACTTGTGGATGTGAACTTGTGATGCACTTGTGATATTTATGTATATATATTGTGCTTATTGTGGTGAATGTGCCAAATGTGGTATCTAAGTGTTTGATATGATATATATATGCGATTTTGATTGCTTGTCAAGGTGGAATGAAAAAAAATAAAAAGGGTGTTTTCTGCCCCTTTGCCGAGCGCCGGTGACCATCACTTTCGGCAAAGGCTTGCTTTGTCGGCGCCCTGGTCATGGCGCTTCGCCGGAAAGGGAAAGGGCGTCGTAGGAAACCGTTGTTCCCAGCTTTGCCCGGCGCCATGACGGCGCCGGCAAAGCATTCGGGTTCGCCCGGCGTCTCTCGGGAGGTGGTGCTCGGCAAACATGTAATGCTTTGCCGGCGGATCGCGGCCACGCCAGCAAATCGCGCGAGTCTTTGCCGAGTGTGGTTCACGCTCGGCAAAAAAACTACCGAGTCCCGGAAAACAAAAAAAAAAAATCTTTATCGAGGGTGGTTTGCCACTCCAAACTCGCTTACGATGACGTCAAAGGTCCCGTTAACGGTACAAACGACGTAACGGCGAGTTTACTTTTGCCGAGCGTAGGGTTTGCCGCTCGGCGAAGTAGTGACGGAGTCGCGCGAGGGGGCCAAAAGGAGCTCGGCGAAAGTCTTTGCCATCGAAAATTTCGCTGAAACACTGCGCTCGGTGAAGCCTTCGCCGGCGTAATCTGGGCTTTCACCGGCGCCTCGTGCGCTTCGGCAAAGGGGCAGCGTCGGTTGTGTCGTAACTTTACGCAAAAAAACGCGACTTGCGGCCCGACCAGTGGGGGCCTCCCTTGATTAAAAAATATTTTGCTATTTCTTTCTGAATTTTGAAAACGCAAAATTCTGAGAAAGGGCGGGAGGGGCAGCTCGTTTTGGAGGGGCGGCAGCAGTACAGAGTCCACGAATTAGGCGCGGCTGGCAAAACCGCCCCTGCATACATTAACAAATACTAACACCAGTTGGCCGTCCTCTTCTCCTGCTGCTCAGTGCTCATTCCCTCTAGCTGGCTAGGGTAGACGTACAGTACGTGCACTAATCTCTACAAACTAAAGTACACCCTCGAATTAAACACATGCATCGGAAAGAACAATTAGACGACGACATAGCTTGTAGGCATTGAGACTGCTTAGAGTGAGAGAAGCTAGCTAGCTCTAGCGGTTCTAGCTCTAGCGGCTCTATAGCTCTAGCTAAAACTGATTGGGAGGGACGAGATCGATCATGCCGGTGTGTACTACTGCAGGACATGCATCAAATTAACAACAGATGGCGACGACTAGCTAAGTAATCAATCATAATGGCATGCATAGGTCGATTAGGCCAGGTCGTGCTGCTTTTCCTTGAACCCGCCTGGGAAGAGGTCCAGCGTCTTGAGCGGCCGGCAGAAGGCAGCCGGCTGCGGTGCCACCTCGAACCCGGGAGGCGTCATGTCGACGGCAGCGGAGCTCACCACCACGTCGTCAATCGCCACGCGGAAGTTGTCCAGCTTCCCCAGCGACGAGTACTCTGGCCGGGCGAGGGCCTCCGCCGACACAGGCCCTCCTCCACCACCACCCTATCCGTGTCATCCATCGTCGTTGCATGGACGGATCAATATGTGTTAATAAAGATCGACACTTTATCTCATTTGCAGTGATGTGACGTGCAGAGATATATAGAAAGTACGTGCTCTGCTCCTACCTGATAGTGGAACAGCTGGGTCGTCGGCGGCGGAGGAGTGGCATTGCTGGCGCACCTGCTCGCCGGTGGTGCAGCGGCGGTCGTGGTGGGGTAGTAGTAGCCGAACGCCGCAGCGGCCGCTGCCACGGTGGCGGCAGCAGCAGACAGGGTGGGCGACGTCGACGGAGACAGCAACTGATACCCATACTGCGTGACTGTCGGCAGCGCGGCGAGGAAGTTATGGTGGCCATGGTGCGCCGCGACGGCGTAGTACTGGGCCCAGGAGGGGAGGTGGTGTCTCATGCCGCGCCTGCGCCGCAGGTTCTGGCGGTCCCGGGCCTTGTGGTTCTGGAACCAGTACATTACGTTCTTGCCCTCTATGGGGCCGCCGCCGTAGCAGGCGAGGTGCGCCGTGATCTGCTGGATCTGCGACGACTTGGGCGTGCGCAGGCCGCCACGGTACATCTCGTCGAGGAGCATCAGCTGCTCCGGCGTCGGGCACCACCGCGTCGGCTTCGCCACCACCTGCTGCTGCTGCTGCGACGGCATGTCGTTGTCGTCGTGTTCAACCGCGATCTGCCAACTACGAACGTACTTCCAGCTAGCTGTGTACGTACGTGCTCGATGGATCGATCGATCAAACTATTTGCTTGTTGTTTGGGGTTGGTTGGTTGCGTGTTTTGAGAGAGAGAGGAAGAGACAAAATGGGGGATCAGATAGGGAGGAGGAACAGACAGAGAGGCCCCAGAGAGGCCGAGCCAGTAGTGCACGCTGCTTCCTTTCTTCCTGGCTGCAGTATATATATAATACTAGTTGGATGGCGCGCCTTTGCGCGCCAAAGCTGGGGCTAGACTTGGATGTGTGTGTGGAGTTGCGTGCATATGGAGAAGAATCGAGTAGAGATACAGTTCGCATTGATTTACATGATATACATAGGATAATCGAGGTGGGGGTTGTGCATGTAGTTTATATCTTACACACACGTAGGGTTGAAGCATTAAATAGATATGTCATACAATGAAAGGCCATACACGTAGGGTTGAAGCATTAAATAGATATGTCATACAATGAAAGGCCATGAATTGTTTTGCTGAATATAACTTTGGGCAAATTAAAGTTTAAAACATCAGCTAATTGGTGGACTACAACCGAAGTAACTAAATTGATTAATTCACTTGGCCTTCCTTTTCCCTCTTGGTTGGGGTGTGGGGTTGGGGGTTGCAAGAGCTGCGTTGTGCAGGCTGCCCCACCGCTGGTCCGCTGATAATCAACGTTGTAGCTAGTAACCTGACCAAACATATAGATGTAAAAAAGCAATTCACTTGACACTTGCAAACCATAGAATCAATAAAACTGAAGTATTTGGATTTGGATAGGGAGACCATTTCCAGATGCACTGTAATTAAACAAAATTGTCAAATGCGACACCAATGTCATCCAAAAGCTACATTGTATGCCTTGGAAATAGGATAGATCTAGGAAATGCATTTCTATTTTCTGCTTATGCTATAAATGGGATCAATAGGATATAGTTGTACAGAAAACATTTAACCATGGCATGATATTTTTTTAGCAAACTGAAGCAAGTAATATGAGAGCATTATCTTATATATGTTGACTCTTCACGTAAAAAAATATATGTTGAGTGAAATAAGAAAGAAGCACTATGTTCTTCTCTCTTTTTTTGGCAAAAAAATGGATAGAGACATTGTTGCCTTTTTACTTTGTGTATGTCAACATCAATCCACAGGCAAAGCATATATGGCAAGGTGTAGCACCTGATTGCTCAGGTGGTACCTACTGCCAGTGCATCCGCGTATACATTTCATCAAACACCTTGAAGGCAATCTCAAAATATCCAGGGAAAGGAGGAACCGCTAATGAATCAGTACAGTAACGACACATTAAACTTGTGGTTTGTTAGGTTCACCAGAACTTGACTGTGACCTTAATTGAAATGAACAAATTATGAACTGAGAACCACAGAGAAGATACGTACCTTAAAAAAAAAAATCTCTGTACACATAAACAGCTAGAGCTGCAGGTAGCAGTCTATGAACAACAACACGAACAAAGGATGTAGCATTAAGATCATGCTCACAATTTAATATGTGCTGCAATACTTGTACAGGTTACATTTCCTTCAAAAACTTTTACAGGCTGTGTCTTGAACTGCGTGATGAACCAAATCATAGGCTGTCACTACAGGGCGGTCCTTCGCCCGACCCGGTGGGCCAGTAAAACGGTCGGCGAAGGCTTCGCCCGACCCGTGGTGGTCGGGCGAAGGACGGTCGGGCAATTATTGGTCGGCATAGGCGGTCGCCCGACCGCCCAAAATACCACCGTCGGCGTATCCTTCGCCGACCACCAAAACGACGGTCGGCGAAGAAAAGTTGCCGCGTTAACGGGCGCCGAAAGGGACGGCCGTTACGCATTCGCCGACCGCCTTGTCGTGGGGCGGTCGGCGAAGGTATTTTCATTTTTCCTCTTTGCCGACCGTTCGCCTAGGTGGGCGGTCGGCAAAGGTGTTTTTTTTTTTTTTAACAATTTCTTCGACGACCACCGCCCATATAGATGCTTTCGGCGAAGCTGAAATTTTTTTTTTTTTTGCAAAAACTTCGCCCAGGCCGCCCAACACATGGTGCTCGGCGAAGGTTCCATCTTCGCCGACCGCCCGTGGCAATAGCGGTCGGCGAAGTTGGGAATGTGGCCGAGCACAGCCATTTTCCTTCCGGCTTCGCCGACCGCTATTGCAAAAGCGATCGGCGAAGGCTCCTTCGCCGAGCACCGCGCCGCGAAGCCCCGAAAAATGTTATTTTTTTGTTTTCGCTTTCCCCCTTGACAAACTAACACATGTATAATATATATCTCATCCATTCAATCACGAGAACATATATATATCGCATTGCACACATCCGGCACATGAAACACAACGATATATCACATAAAACAAGTTGCACAAGTCTACATCGAGTCTCACAAGTCGAACATCATGTCCACAAGTCCAACATCAAGTTTACAAGAGAAACAAGTCCACAAATGATCCGGAGAAGTCGCGGGGAGTCTCACAAGTTCATTCATTTGGCGGGAAGGGTGGGAAAGATGGAACTTGATGGTTCGGGGGACGGGAAGCCTTGCTCAACACCGGAGCACCCGCAAAGGGCTGATTCGACCCCCACCGATCCCGGAGTGGAAGCCTTGCGCAAAGAAGACAATGTTGCAGGTGTTAGACATGATTATTTGAAACGAAAAATCGAAACTCTTTTTTGCTATCATACTCACGGGAGTACCCGGAACGGCCCGAGTCTGCGGCTGTGGAACGGCCGGACCTAGGAGCCCGGTGGCGGACTCAATCCACTGTCGTGGCAAAGGAACCTAGTAAGTTCCTCGAACTTGGCCGCCATTGTCGCTCTTTGGGCCTCCACCTCCTCACGGCGCCTCCTTTCCTCCGCTGGCTCTTTGCCGGGCTAGGCTGGCCGGGCCTCCACCTCAAGGGCACCGAAACGGCCCCGTGCCACGCTTGCTCGGGGCCGTATCGGCGGTCCGTGTCCGCCCTCCGTGCTCGGACGTCGGAGAGTCTCATGCGGTTTGTCGATGATGCCGTCGGCGGCGACGCCCAACCTCCGTGCTTCTTGCCTCCAAAGTGGCCATGGCGATGTCCGTATCAATGTCATGGGGCGGGATCGTAGTCCTCCCCATATTTACGCCGAGTCACCGCCGTGTACTCAACGATCCGTTGGCCCACACTGGAGTTCTTTGCGCCTCTGCGGGTCGTTGGCGTCATAGGAAACATCGAGGCGGCCCTCTTCTTGTGCGCCATGCGAGAAGGGCCCCCGGTCGGTGCGAGTCTTGCACGGGATGTGTCTTCAGGTGTGAGAAACAAAGGAAGAGGATTAGTGAGCTGTGAGAAACAAAGGAAGAGAAACAAATAAGATTGAGCTTAACAAAAGAAAAGCGCTTACCCATAATTCTTTGTACTCATAGCGCTCCGACTGCCTTGGTGGTGTGATGGACCTTGCATCACCAAACGTTTTTCCCGGGCATCGTCGTGCACCTTTTGCCACTCCTCCGTGAACCACTTGTCCACGATCTGATCCCAGCAATCCCCATGGCCGCGTAACCAAGTCGGCTTCATCTACACGTCATGAAAAAATGTCAGATTAGAAGATCACATTAACTATCTCAAAACAAGCACCGCGTAGTGTTGTTCATGTACCTCAAGACCGTTCGCGAGGTCAACATCATAGTCCTTGCATCCTCCTTTGATACTTTCGGCCCGGAATTATAAGCGACAAGAATATGGTGTCCCGTTGAAAGGCGACACCGGGGAGATTCAGGGGGATAACGAATCACGGGCCAACAAGTGTATGGGGCCGTACTCATTCCATAGGGATTGAACCCATACATTTGCCGGCGACACGTACATTACGCGCCTCCATTGCTTTCTCGGGATGTTTTCCATCAAAGTATTGCCATGCTTCACCATCGATGGATGTATCATCTTGTGCAGGAGTGTATCGCTTGCATTTTTTGTGCCACGTCATCTGTTTAGCGGATTCCTCGGTCATGTATTGTCGTTGAATCCTCGGTACAAACGGTAGGTACCGTAGAATTTTTTTGGCGACTTTACTCTGCTTCATCTGACCATCTCCAGTTGGGACCTCTTCGTACCTAGAGGCTTTGCACTTTGGACAGTGCTTTGCATCGGCGTGCTCTTTCCTAAATAGGACACACCCATTCTCGCAAGCATGTATACGCTCATACGGCATCTTAAGTGCCGTAAAAAGAGTTTTTGGGAGTCATACATGCTCGATGGTAGGTTATGGCCCTTTGGAAGCGGGGTGCCAACAATGGACAACACCCTATCGAAGCTTTGCTTTCGACGATGTTCAATTCAGACTTCAGCCTAATAGCGACAAATGCCATCCGGTTCTTAAAACCGTTGTGTTCTCATGAAGGGGTTTCGCGCCGCGAGTCCAACATTTCATAGAAATTCTTTGCCTCCTTCTCCATCGCCTCCTTGTCACGTGCTTCGTTGAAAAGTCCTTGGTGGACATCATCTAACATATCTACAACCCCGGCATCACCATCACAATCGTCGGCGTGCTCTCACCTCCTCCTCTCTCATACGTTGTGCTTCACCATGGTATACCCATACGGTATAGTTCTTGGTGAATCCAACATCTAGAAGATGACGTTGCATATCCTTTCGGCTGACTCTTCTCGTGTTGTCACATTTACTGCAGGGACACCAAACTAGCAAATGACCACGAGCACGGCGTTGCCCCATACCATTTCAAGAACTCATTGGTCTTGTCCATCCATTCTTCGTCAAAATCACGCTTACTTCTCCAACCGTCGTACATCCACCGGTGGTCGTCCATCCTTTAACAACCCACGAATTCCAACCATGAGTTCGATCTACATGGCGAACCTACTCTCTAATAGGCCAGGATAGGTCCTAATCCCACTGCAGATCGGGACGCGGTCGATTTCCATCTTTCCGATCCGGCCAAAGACGAAATTCCGGCAGCACCTCCTCTGTTCTCCCGATACACGTCTTGGAAGGGAGAGTGTGTATCCGGAGAAGCGGTGGAGAGGTGATGCCGTAAACTCGTCGCCGGCCGGAACGGAACATGGAACCGACCCATCTACGTATCCGTGGGCTGTCAAAAACGTGGACAATCTGAAGCAGTCGGTCGTAGATATGCAAAGAAATGCATACCTCCAACCGTATCTCTTTCGGACGGGGAGCCTAACTAGGTTACGCCAGCGACATACGACCATGCGACCGGAGCGGGGGATATTCATACCTAGGGTGGCGGGGTGTGGCGGCGATCAGTGCACACCAAGAACGCAGAGGAAGAAGATCTAGGGACGCCGAGGTGCCGACGGGCTCTTTTACGTGAAAGGAAAAAATATGAGAAAAATTAGAAATGGCAGAACCTCCCTACGGGCGGCTTTTCGATACACGAAAAAAAACATGGCACGATGGCCAACATCCACATATCCATATGGCCAACATCCACATATTCATATGGCGGCACGACGACGGATCACGCGAGCACGGACACGAGCAGGCGGCACGAGGATGGCGTCGACCACGGCCGACAACCACATATGCGTACACATTCAACTACTATATCCACTAACATATCCATATCCATATCCAAATTTCCACGTATCAACTACTACCACTACCTTTGTGCGGTCGGTGGTCGAGGGAGCACGTGGCGGGACGGGGGGACGGTCGAGGGGAGGGCGGCGCGGACGGTATGGCGGGACCCTCCTCCTCCCTTCCTTCCTCCTCCTTCTCCCTTTCTTCTCCTCCCTTCCTTCCTCCTCCTCCCTTCCTTCCTCCTCCTCCTCCCTTTCTCCTCCTCCCTTCCTCCCTCTCCCTTTCTCTCCTCCTCCTTCTACAGTGCACGGTGGGCCGGTGTGGTGGTGGCCGCGGGGTTGGGGCTGGCGGCGTGGTGGTGGTGGCCGCGGTGGGGGGGCCGGCGGCGTGGTGGTGGCCGGCGGGGTGGGGGCGGGCTGGGGGGGCGCGGGGAGGTGGCTGGGGGCGGCAGGGAGCTGGGGTGGTGGTGATGGCCGGGCTTGTGAGGGGAGGGGCGGGCGGCGAGCGGAGGCGCTTGCGCTGGCGCCAGCGCCGGGCGAAAGCGTCCGGGCCGGCGCCGCGGTGGGACGGGTGGTGGAGGAGCGGGGCGGGGGGGGAGGCGGGGGGCGGGGAGGGCGGCGGTGGAGGCCGGGCGGTGGGGAGGCGGTGGAGGCCAGGGGAAGCGGCTTGAGGCGAGGCGGCCGGCGACGGCCAGCCGGACGAGGCGTGTTGCGTTGCGTCGTGTGTGTGTGTGGATAGGGTGGCAACCTGAGTGGAGGTCGGGGTGGTAAGGGTGGGTCTTTTACCGCCCCTGATCCGGCCGTCGGCAACGTTTTTTTTTTTTTTTTTTTTTTTTGAAAACGGCGCGCCATTGATTTCAAAAAAAAAAGCGCCAATAACTTTGCCGACCGCTCCTGATCCGGCGGTCGGCGAAGTTTTCTCTCTTTTTAACCCGGCCCGGGAGCGCGGGCCATTCTTTGCCGACCGCCCGCGATTACGGCGGTCGGCGAGACCTCTTCGCCGAGGGCACTTTTGCGCTCTCGGCAATTTTTGGATTTTTACTTCAAAATTTTCTACGTGGCTTACATAGAGTGTTTACAAGTACATGTCAAAAATTGGGACATTTTCGCATGTTTTACTATTTTTAATACTTTTCTTCTTTTACTCGAATTTTTTCCCACCTAAAATTTGAACTGCGGGTCCTTAGAAAAATGGAGTTATGTGATTGGAAAAATGATATTCTTGTTTGTTAGTATATTTTGAGCCCTCATCTATGGACACGTGAGAAAATCAAAAAGATCTTGTGCGCCCGGAACATTCCGACACGTCTTGCTTGAATCATTTTAAAATTCTAAAAAGGAAAACGAAAGTCGGAAATTCATGAAATTTGACGAGGCATCGTTATATTGCATGTTTAAGCTGTGGAAAAAAAATTTGAAAAGGTTTCATGCAAGTTTGCATTCGGTTATTTGAAACCTAGACATCTCAACTAGAGTTTACATTTATCACATGTTAGAGATGTCTTGGTAACTGCCACCGAGATGCAAACATCCACGAAATCGACTCAAACTTTTTTCATAGTGTACACATGTGATATAAGGACAACTCGTCAAGTTTCATGATTTTTCAACTCCGTTTGAATTTTATAAAATTTTAAAACAAATCGACCCCGCAAGTGAGTTGGCGTGTTTCGCGCACAAGATATTTGAATTTCGGTGTCCGCCATGGATGAAGACTCAATATAGACTCACAATCAAGTTTATCATTTTTTGAATCATTTAGACCCATTATTCGAATCACTTGCGTTCAAATTTTAGTTTTCAAAAGAAATTCAAATATAACATGAAAACTCATAAAATATAGTAAAAGTTTTAAAAAATCCCAAACTTGAACAATGAACTCAATGTAGTGTAGCTAAGGCACAGAAAAAGTTGTGATGGTAAATTCAAAAAAAAAATTTATACTTACGCCCAGAGCAGCGACAAAGGTGCTCGGGAAGCGTAGCATTCGCCGACCTCAGATTCAGGCGGTCGGCGAAGAGCTTACCCTCGGCGTTTTTTTTGCCTGCCACGTGGCTATGTTGGCAGCGTTTTTAATTTTTTAAAAACTTCGCCGACCACCCGTTGTGCAGAGCGGTCGGCGAAGGTCAACCCTCGAAATTTTTTGGCGTGCCGCGTGGCTGTGCGGGCGCGGTTTTATAATTTTTTAAAAAAACCGCCGACCGGACGGAGGGCGGTCGGCGAAGGTGTCGATGTTCGCCGACCACCGGACGGTGGGCGGTCGGCGAAGTGTCGCGAAAAAACCGTTACGGTGGCGGCGGAAACGACGACGGGTTTTCTTCGCCGACGTCGGCGGTCGGCGAAGAAGGCGCCAGCGTTGCTCTTCGCCGACCACTTGGCGGTCGGGCGAAACCTCGCGCCGACCGCGTGGCGCTTTGCCAAGCGCGGCGGTCGGCGAGACCGCCAAATTTTCAGGTGGTCGGCGAAACGCGATGACGGTCGGGCGACGACCCAGTTTCCCGTAGTGTGTATGGTACCGATCTCAATCAGTCATGAGTGCCAGACTATCATTGTGCAAACACTACATGTCATGAACGTGTCGAAGGTCAATTGATCCAGATTTGCAGTCCCAAGGTTTATCTTATACTAACAAAAAGGTGGATTTAATAGAAGGCTATTCATGCTGTCAACTACAGGACCAAAGCTAACATGTCCCTTGTCATTAATTTCAATTCCTTACCGCACTAAAAAAATACAGTAAGTTTTACTGGCGTTCATTATTGGTTTTATTCCAGGCATACACCAATAGCAACAAATAATGATGTAACGATACATAAACAACACCACATTGCTATTTTCTGTCAATAATATTAATTAGTATGTGTAGTGCAGGATCCAGCTAAGGCATCTCATCCCAGGGATTACTATATAAGTAAAAAAAAATATCATCAAAGAGAAAAGGGTCACTATCATCAATGGTAAATATGCATATGTCTTCATAGTCAGCTAATACGTAGGAAATCATAAAACCTTTTCACAGCAGTTCCACTGCTGCTACGCACAGGCAACAAAAGATAGGTTAGATTAGGTTCAGACCCATAATCATCCTGTAAGGCTAATTAGGTTCAAACCCAGAGTCGTCCTCTAAGGCTAAGTAGCTAGAAAAGCCCGGCGAAGGTTAAATAGGTTAGATTGGGTTCAGACCCATAACCGTTAGAACACAATTGAAATGGTCTCCAAGAGGAAAAGGATTCCAATTTGGTTCCCATTATTCCATAGCAGCCTAGATTTGTTAAAGGCGCTTATATCAGCCATGGTTATTCATTATTGCCCGAGATAAGACTAAACTTTATTTCCTTCATTCTTGAGGAGTACTTTGGTAGGAACTTATGAGACCAATAACTGCATTGTTAAGTTAGGGTGCCGCATGTAGGGCTGTTGTACTTGAGGGCAATGGCAGGCCGACATAGCAATCTGTTTGAACTAAAAATAATCCTGCAACAACTAAGGGCTAATTTTCAGTATGAACTAAATAAGGTACTCTAACAAACATTTGTGATCTGGGACGTGTAAATGCAATCTATTAGACTAAATAGAACAAAACTTAAATGCAACAGCGGACAAGGGAAGAAGGATTATTTTTACCTTTGGAGGTTCATGAGCCATAAGCTGCAGGGAGCAGGAGTGCCTCTTGTGAGCTCCACACCTGAATTTTGAGAAAATAAATGGCAAAATTTAATTTGTATATGGAGAGAAGGTAAATATACAGAACCTACTGCACTCAATCAAAAGACTACATATTACCGCACCTAAACTGCAAAGAAGGTAAGGACCTAAAAGGAAGATATACATCTTAAAAGGGACCTTGTCATCCTTTGAACATTACATAGAAGCACTTCCAGTTTTGATTTGGCAGGATAAAAGGAAGATATTACTTTGAAAACATGCCATAGAGAAACAACTTATCGGGTCAAATTCCAAAAAGACTTTGAGAATTGCATGACCTTATATCATCTTTATCATCGTGGATGTACAATTAATAAGATCCTTTTCTGGATCCGTGAAACCAACAAATGCAATAATATGTGACAGCCAAATTTTGATTGTATCATACAATAATATGTGATCTGCCATACAAAATATGTTGCACAACAAAGGATTCTAGGAATAATTGTGTGCCCAACTTATCGGATAAATTCTCTCTGAATCTGTGAAACCAACAAATGCCGTTGCAGTTCAAAGAAACAAATTACATACTCAATTACAGTCATAGATGACTTCAGTTAAAGATTCCTGGAGTCCTTTGTTCAAACAAATTGCATACCCAACTACAGTATGGCTGGATCTAACCTCATCTATGACTCCATATCTGAGCTTGTTGTAATCTATGCGAGGGTTTGAAGCACAATTTTTTTCTCAAGTGCCGCAATTGATCTTGCTGCTCCTATGTTTCATGAATACTTTAGAAAGTTGGCATAGTTGTTTTGAACATCTGTACCCATGTTGTTGTGTCGTGTCTCACATTCATGCATTACCTAAGGTCCTGAAATCTCTAGGGACTACTTAAGGCCTCTTTTTTTTTTTTTTTTTTTTTTTGCTTGCATAGAAATTGGAGATGGAAGGTCTGGTCCACTTAATAGCATCATCTACCCGGGTGTAAATTGTTTTAAAGATAGCAAATCCTTCGAAGAGTCAAACTTCCAGTTATTTTCAAAGAACTAAACTTCCATATTTAGTGTAGTGCTAGAACTGAGAATAGGAGAAGTCCAAAAGAAATAAACTGTTTTGAAGATAGCAAATATTTCCAAGAACCAAACTTCCATTTACTTTCGAAGAATCAAACTTGCAGTGTACTCTATGGCTGAGACAAAACAAAATTAGGGACAAGCCATATCTTACTCTGTAGCTTCCATCTAATCCGATGCACCTGGCGTATGATCACCTAGAAACAAAGATTATTGGAGAGAAGAAGGGCAAATCAAATATTCGATGAAGCAAGCTGAACCTAACCCTAGCCCTAGGGCAAATGGGGGAGCATCACCTGCGAGGGAGTTGTGCGGAAAGAAGACGTGGAGATAGAGAGAGGGCCGGGGGAGGCAGTCGCGATGCGGCCGCGCGCCCAGCGGCTGCGCCCATCATCGCCGCCCGCCCGGCGCCGCCGCCGGCCGCCGTGCTGCCCGCCCGAGTCGCCCGCCCGGCGCCGTCAGCCCCCCACCACGGAGGAGGAGGAGGCGGGGGGGAGGGCGAGGAGGAGGCCGAGGGGGGAGGGCCGCCGCCGCCGCCGTCGCCCGGAGATCCAGCGCCGTCGCCTCTGTCCGCGTCGTCGGGGAGAGGAAGAGTTCGATGGGGGGAGAGAGAGAAGAGCCCGGTGTCTTTTTTTTTTTTTTTTTTTTTTTTTTTTAGAGTGGAGGAACACGGTATATATTCAGTAGGGAGAGACAGGGTTGTTTTTATAAAAGTTGCAGGCGTGCGGGTAAATGTAAAACTATTGGAATTTTGAAATTTTGTCTTCTTCAAGTGTAGGATGTTGACTAATATGAGGAGTAAAAAGTAAAAAAGTAAAACTAAATGACTGTTTACAACGGGACTGGGAGGGTTCCTATGCTATTTCAAAATAATATAGGGGTTGTTTTGAAAAAAAAAATCGGACCAATCATAGATTTAGAGGCAACGTGGCTGTGCTCTCCTAGGCCGGATCTTTTCGGGGTTAAAGGTCCGGGAATAACGGATGCACAGACACTATACATTCACGCGCACATGCTCACCATCACCACCATCATGCCACCACCACTATAGTTAGTAGAACTCCTCGATCCCAAAATGTTTTGCTTGTGTTTCACAAGAAGCAACTATGAGAAATTATATACTATTTTGCTATGAGTTGCTTTGATTTTTTACATCCATTTACTATGCATTTAGATATAATAATATGTCTAAATATATAGTAGAACGGATAAACATAAAAAATGACTTGTAATTTAGAACGGAGAGTATTAAAAAATAATAATATTTTTAACACATAATTAATATCGTTGGAAAGATCTTTGTTTATTTGGAGATACAAATGTTGCATATATTTTATATAAATCAAGTTAATTTTGCTGCCGCAAAAGCGGAAACCAGTCATTTTGTGGAACTGAAGGAGTAGCCTTAGAGAGAGGGGAGGGAGAAGCATGTACTGCAGTCAGTGTTTATTGATAGAGAGGGCTAGAGATGTCACATGTATGTCAGTGTTTAGATCCCAAAAGTTTGGATGTGTTTAGATCCCAAAATTTGGGTGCAAAATTCTGTAGGTGTCACATCGCATACTTTGTAGCATATTTCGTTTGTTAGTGATAAATATTATCCTACCATAGCGTAACTAGGTTCAAAAGAATCGTCTCGCAATGTATATCTAAACTGTACAATTAGTTTTTTTAATTACCTAAATTTTATAGTGGCCGACAAGCGTGCATTAAATGTTTCGATGTGATGGGATGTGATAGGAATTTTTGAAAACTTTTTGGTTTTTGGTTGATGTGACTAGGAACTAAACACACCAAAATTTTGGACGGATGGGACATGTATGTCACATCGCACAATAGTACGTTTCGTTTGTTAGTGGTAAATATTATACTATCATGGCGTAACTAGACTCAAAAGAATCGTCTCGCAATATACATCTAAACTGTGTAATTAGTTTATTTTTTTATCTATATTTCATTACTCAATACATGTGCGGTATTTTTGATGTGATAGGGAATCTTCTTTTTGCATAGTGGAATTTGGGGAGAATTCTGGGATCTAACCACACCCAGCAGGCAGGGAGGCAGGCAGCCAGCTATATGTCGTAGGTACTGTGGTGAAGTAATCATAGAATGAATGTGGATCAAGAACGACCGTGCTGTATGATAGATTTCTGACCCATTAACACTGCATATCGTTTGGTACCGACCGGCCGGCCGGCCTCCAGGAGGTAGTAATCTTGGGTCATAAATTTTGGGGCCTCTAGGAATCTGCCCTGTACGAGAGCGCACGGCTCGCACGGCCTGCACAGGCCTGGACAATCTCGAAGTCGGCATGCCTTAATGGGTCATAAATTCTGGTGCCTCTGGGAATTTGAGGCCTTGTAGGAGCGCACGGCAAGCCCGCCCGCCGACACGGCCCTGATCCGTTAGTTGTTATATGGCCAATGGCTGGCCTGAGTTGTAATTATTAATTTTAAACTTGTTTGCAAAAAAATCTGTCCGCGGTGTACATTTGAGTTTCGCGCCAAATCTGCCGAAACCTCCCTAGAAGTGAGGTGGACTTCCCCTCTCCCATGGCACCTCTCCTATATAAAGAAGGGCATCCCCCCTCATTACAACACAACACCAAGGAGAAGAGCACTACACATTTGAGCACCACTCCAAAGGGCTTAGGCCCTAGCTAGCTATGGAGTTGAGTAGTGGAGAGATGTGAGGGAGAGAGCGAGGGAAGTGCGGAGTTGTCGGTGTCTCCCCGAAGCTTGTACCTCTAGGGCATCTACTTAGCTCCTTAATGGGATCTTGGTTAAGTAAGTGTCCGTGATTCATATAGACTTTTATGTCTATTGTTCATTAAGCCTTACATTGTTAGTTGAGCTTTACCTTTACTTGTTTGCAGGTTCGTCGTTCGTCCCCGTAGCGGATGCTCTAGTAGAGGGCCCTGATGAAGACGGGATACCCTGTACGACGCTAGAGTATCAGTCGATAACGTAGGCGTGGTGTCTAGGCAAGAGGCTATATTCGTTTGTTGTTTAGCCTCCGATAGTGAGGTAGGCGGCGGTGGTGACAGCCCTGTCCATCCCTAGTACTCATCCATGTTCGGCTAGAGAGTAGAGCCGTTGGCGGCATCGCTGTCGGACCAGGTGGAATCGGTGCCCGGGCGAGCAAGTAGAAGTAGAGTATTAGCTATCCTTAAGACATAAGAGTTGTAGGAATCCATCTCTACCCTTTCATCTCTACTTTGTGTTGTCCTTGGGCCGAATTAGCTAGAAGAGTATACCTTCGTTCCTTTGTGGAAATACGATACCTAAATACTTCAGTGAAGGCTACAACGGCAATTCCGTGCGCTTACGGACTATTGCGCTTACGCTAAGAAATACCAACAGTGGTAGAGGAGGAACATGTATGCGTGTGAGGGTCGTCCGTTTGATGTCCGTGGCTGTGAATTTTTAGCAAAACCGTGTAAAAATGACTGGTTGCTCGTGGTGGTGGCTGGCTTGTGGGGCCTCCTCTCCTAGAAAAAAAAATCTATTACCCCTTGTCGAGTACAAAATGGTGTTAACACCAAAATTTAGTAAAGCTTTGAATAGCGAATAGGCGGCATGTGATGATTCGGTAAAGAGGTCATTCGGCTAGCGATCCCAAACATCTCGTGGTGCTTTGTAGCATTCGAGGAGAGCCGTTGCTATGCGGCTAGAGAACCAAAATCCAAGGAGATTCAAGGCACGTGGACGGTTCGGCCAGCGTAAGAGCTTCGAGACAGAATATCGGGAGAAGTGCTCGTATCCGCGTGCGGCCTCGAGTCAGAAAACTTGGAGGACAATGTATCTTAGCTAGATATTTTTGTTATGTTTATTCGTAATTAGTTAGGACTCGTCAAGCCCGAGGGTATAAATATGAGACCCCGGCAACCCGTAAAACGATCTACCAAATCAATACAACAACAAACCGGCTCCGTGCCACCCCTTTTCGAGTCGATCGTGTCGTCGATCTCTTTGCGAGGGGATACATCGACCCGTCGACCTCCGTAAGTACCGGCAACCTTGTACCATGTCTAGCATCGTGCGGCGGATTTAGATTATGTTGCAAGTAGTCTTGTTACCATGCTTAGTATCGTGCGGCGGATTTAGGCTATGGAGCAAGAGGGTTCTTTGTTAGATCATGAGTCGTGCGGCAGGCTAAGGTCTAGCTTGGAGCTAGTTATCGGCTTCATTAGATTTGGCAATCTAGTGAATTCATTAAGTTACCAAGAGGTGCATGCTTCTCGTTTATTTATTTTATTATGATTGCACACACTTTTTGCCCAATTTAGATTGATGTGGTTCGGCTTTATCTTTTGTTAGATCTAATTGTCATCAATGCTTCCAATGTTTATCTTAGTTTGTCATTAGATCTATTTGTTTATCATAGCCGAGCTTAGATCAATCTAAGTTGTTACATGTTGTGGGTTCATTACCACGTTTAGTCATGAGTCGTGCGGCGGGCTAAGGTTTTGCGTGTGAGTTCCTTCTTCATGGACCCCGATTCGGCAAGCTTGTCGAATACAGTTATGCATCTACTTGTATCTTGCATGTGTGAGTTTACCTATCATTAGAGTCTAGTCGGCAAGCCGTATCATGCGGTGGATTAGCTTGTTGCGAGTGTATTATGCGGTGGATTCTTTGTTAGGGACGAAAAGGGTTTAGGATGGTTAGTCGTGCGGCGGACTAATAGGAATAGATCCCTGTCTTTACTTTAGATTAGGCTTGCATGTGTACTTTACTTGTCTATGCATACACACTTCAACGAATAATGAGTATTTATAGATCTATTTAGATGTATGCGTGCTTTTAGCTTGTCATGATTAGATTGTATCATGCGGTGGATTGATCTAGTCGTGGTAAGTGGTTTAGATCTGTAGCAAGTCGTATCATGCGGTGGATTAGCTTGCAAGGGTTTAAGCTCGACGGGTTTAGGAAGGCTAGACGTGCGGCGGACTAGTTGGATGAAACCTATGCATGTGTCATTTAGATCAGGTTTATATTTATGAGTTACACGCTTTATGTATCATGTTGTCAATTAATTCGATCCATGTAATAGAGCTTTATGATATCATATCTTGATGATCGACTTTACTTGTTCAAACATGTGCGCTATGATCATTCGACAACTATCATTACTTTACATCTTTATGCTTACCAAATGCATTCACCATATGCTGACAGATAGCTCCCATAGCTATATGTCATCTAAAAGCGGCCTTAGAGCCATACATGCGAATTTGTCTTGGTCACACTAGGCATGTTCGGATCTCACGTTTACCTCCTTGTCATTAACGAGGTCAAATTGACTGGCACGCCTCGGATCAAGACACTTTCGGGCGGTCGAGTAAAGCCGGCTATTCCGGCTTGTCGATAGGTGTGCGGCGCGAGAGTCGATTTTTTGCGTCAACAAATGGCCTTTACCGGCAAAGGCCCTATTTCGAAAGTGAAATATTTGAGGAAATTATAAAATTATTGTTAATTATGAACCTTACTTAATACCAAAGCGAGATATTATGAAAACAGATAATGCACATCTCTTGACTTTGTGATGGTATTTGTTACGCATTTGTATTTCGCAAATCCATGTCAAAGATAGCCAATATGACAAACAACGTCATGGATGGACCACAACCACTCTGACTATGAAAAATTTTGTCGAGTGCCTTTTGCCGAGTGCAAAATGGCCTTTGATGAGTGTCGCTCGGCAAAGCCCCCTGTTTCCAATAGTGAAATAGATGAGGAAATTATAAGAAATATTATTAATTGTGAACCTTCCTTAATACCAAAGTTGATATTAAAAAAACAGATTATGCACATCTCTTCGGCTTTGTGATGGTATTTGTTACGCATCGTATTTTCACAAATCCATGTAAAAGATGGCCAATATGAAAAAGAACACCATGACTGAACCACAACCACTCAAACCATGGGAAAGCAAGTGAGATGGTATAGGAATAAGACTAAATCAACATTTTAGGTGACATGAAGCTAGTGAGCATCTAGAAGTTTTCATGTTGCATAAATCTCATAGGACATTGCAGGTGATTAGACTATAACAGCTACGACATGAAGATAATAACAACAAGAACACTAGAAGATAGGGTTTATACTAATAATTTCCACGAGTTTTACTGCACACTCAGTTTTGTAGGGTAACTCTGGAAAACAGAAGAAAACTGAAGAAAAGAGGAGAAATATAGATATAGAAATGGAAGAAAAGGATCGAAACAAGATGATTAGTATAAATTCTAGGGACCTAAAGGACAAAAGAAGACATCTCGCGCAAGCCGGGGGCCCTGTCACCGGGTGGGGCCGTGGCCTTTCTTGTGTGGAGCCATGTGTCCTGCTTCCAGAAACTTCTTACAACTGACCTAAGGAATAAATCTAAGTTGTCCAATCAAGTTGGTTTGATCCAAGGGCTACGGTTCATCCTAGTGGGCTATATAAGCAAGGATATAGGGACCCTGAAACCCTAATTTAGAAATGCGATAATTCGAGATATCATCATCGAGAGATCAAGTCATCGAGCCACAAACCCTAGTTCTTAGAGTAGTTCAAGTTCTAGAGATTAGCTACATAGTAGTAGATTAGAAGGAGATCAAAGAAGACTTGAACTTCGGATTCTGTCAAGGTGTTCTATAGGTACATTTATATCTTTGATATATTACTCAAGTTTATCTATGGTATTGTTCTTCATCTTTGTTATATTATTTATTGGAATGTTTATTATTTACTTTAATATGTCTAGTAGAGTTAGATATCCACGAAAAACAAATAGCGCTATAGCGCCGCTATAGCGCGCCATTTGAAACACCGCGGACGCTATTGTCAATTTCACGCTATTAGCGCTATTTGGCGCTATACGATATTGCGCCGCTAAAAGCGCTATTTCCACGCTATTGGCGCTATATCGCGTTATTTTCACGCTATTGGGCTATAGTGGCAAGGCTGGTGCTACTTCGCATAGTTGCCGCTATTGCGCCGCTATTGCGGCGCTATAGCGACGCGCAATAGCGGCGAATAAGCGTCGAGAAAAAGTCCGACGCTATTTTCCATAGCCCGCGATCAAAAACATGGTTAGATATTTATTATAATATTGCATACTTAGGATTTGTATAGCCCTCATCTTGTAACGTGCAAGATAGCTGTTATAGCTTATGTAAGAGTGGTGCTTATATATGTTATATCCAGGAAATGCCTATTATATGTTGAGTCGTGTGGTAGATTGTAGGGGTTCTGACCCTATTGAGTCCTCAAGTAATCCACCCTCCATATATATATAGTGAATGGTAGGTCGGTGTGTCACGAAGAAGGTGAAGATCTCATTATTGAATCCTTCCTAGTTGATGTTCCATGAATATGATATGAGGTAGTAATGCTAACAATGATAGCTAGATGTTTGCACTAATTAGAGTTAGACAATAGCTTGTGATGATAGTTATCTTATCATTATGATGCTTGATCCCTGCATTTATCACTATCTTTATTATCATTTATCATACATAAATATATATATATATCATATTTATCTTTATTATGATATTAACCCTGTTATTTAGTAGAAGCATTATTCATTATTGGTTTATTACTATTCCATAGTATAAGGATGTTATTAGTACTACACATTCTAGTTGTAGATACCTTTTCAGTGGAACAATAGAAATGACAACCTAGTTATTACTCATAAAATGCTATAATGGTATTATTATTATCATCCCACTTGAAGGACCTATTTTATCTTCTTTATTATATTATTCTTTATATGATTTTCTATCTTGTCTTATTTATTTATGCCATGATATACTTTCTAGCTCATAGTTGGGGATGACAACCTAGTCTCGTAGCTAGAAGTATAGGTTCTTCATGACTAGTTTATTAGTGGCAAAATAATTTTCACATACCAGCACTATTTGGGCTCATTGCTCTTGTAGCATTTTGGCGTTGTTGTTATTTTAGTGATGTCGCTAAGCGGTGTCAATGCACACATGATTAGGCCATGTCTTGTCTATGTACTTGGGTGCCTGATGCATATAGACCTCTTCTTTATCAAGTATTCCATGAAGAAATGTGTTCTGAACATCCAGTTGCCAAAGAGGCCAGCCACTTGACACTGCAATAGACAAAACAAGACGAATTGTGGCTGCCTTGACAATAGGACTAAAGTTATCCTCATAGTCAATTCCATAGCGCTATTTATATCCTTTAGCAACAAGCTATGCCTTGTAAAGATCTATACTTCCATCTTCCTTCCTTTTTATCTTGTAGACCCATTTACAACCAATGGCATCCTTTTCTTTAGGATGAGGCATAAGGTGTCATATTTGATTTTTCAACAGCGCCTGATGCTCATTGTTCATGGCTGCAATCCAGTCCTTATTGGCAAGAGCCTCAGATATTGTGTGTGGCTCCTCTGTAGGAGAGATAACAACATTGCACCAACGAATGGTTCCATTGGTATAAGTCTTTGGCTTTTGTATACCTTGTTGAAGCCTTGTAATGGGTAGCTGAGGAGGGGATGCCAAAGACTCGGGCACGATAGGTGACGCCACAGCAGATCCAAAGGTGGAGATCTCTTGTCCCCCTAGGCTTGGATCAGGTTGTGGCAGGGATCACAATGTGGTCGAGGGTGCTGAGGTGGGTGGCGGCGTAGACAATCACGCCGAATCAGCATCACCCCCCAAGCCACCAGGAGAAAGTGGCAGGGGATCTGCCACCAATCCCGAGGTCACATGATCAGGCGTAGAGGCGCCCAAGTCCACCACGTGTCCGCGCCGTTGTTTGTACCTAGAGGGAACATGAAATAATTTTGTTGTATGTTGTTTTCTACTCGGTTTTCACGGTACTTGGACCTACATGCTCGAAGTCTGCATAGAAGCTGGATATAGGGTTAGTAGACACAAGAGAAGATGAACTATGATCATGTATTGATGCATCCCAAAAACTACTAGCAGTACCAAGGATATAATCCGGGAGAAGCGAGATCTCAGCTCTAAGTCGCGCTCCGGCGTTCGGATGCAAGCTAGAAAACGGGAACACATGTTCATCAAACACAACATCCCTGGAGATGTAGATACGCCCCTCAATGGGATCTAGGCACTTAAGTCCCTTATGCATGTAACTGTATCCAATGAATACACACCTTTTAGATCGAAACTAGAGTTTATGCTGGTTGTATGGGACGGTGATTGGGCAGATGACACAACCAACTGTGCGGAGGAGGAAGCTGTATGTCGGGTGGCTGGCTATGTATGAGCTCATATGGGGTGTCACCATTGATCACCTTTGATGGAAGACAATTAATGAGAAAAACAACTATAAGGTAAACCTCATCCAAAAATTTCAAGTGAACAGAAGCATGAGATAGAGGGGATAAACCCATCTCGATAATATGCCGATGTTTACGCTCAACCGACCCATTTTGTTGGTGTGCATAGGGACATGACACATGATGATCTACTAGGCTTGTATTTTTGTGTCAAATTGGCGTTCTACTAGGCTTTCAAAGTCACGAAAGCACGGAAACACTTCAGACTTATGACGTAAAAGATAAATCCACAAATATTTGTTCTAATCATCAATAAAACTCACATAATATTTATGATGACCGACTGATGATGGGGTAGGCCCCCACATATTAGAGAACACAAGATCCATAGGTTTGGATGACACACTAGTAGAACAAGGGTAAGGCAACTGATGACTCTTGCCTTGTTGGCATGCATTGCATACATTATTATTGGACTCTCTAACAAAAGGAAGCTTATGATGACTAATGACTTGCTGGATAATGGGGGTGGATGCATGATCGTGCCTAGCGTGCCACAGAGAGCTAGAAGGCTTGATGACACCTAGGGCTTGTCTATGTGATAGCTTCAAGGGATAGAGCCCTCCTTCACATCTGCCTTTGTGGAGGATTTTCTCCGTTGCCTATTCCTTGACAGAAAAGTGATTTGGATGACACTCAATGAAGACATTATAATCAAGGGTTAGGCGATTGACAGATACAAGATTTTTGTTGGTTGAAGGAACATGAAGAATATTATGTAGCATAAGACTACCAGTTGGGGAAAACAAAATACTATGACCAATAGATTCAATCTTCATACGACTACTAGTTGTGGACTTCATCGTTGCCGGCGTACCTATCCTAGATCGTCATCTTGTCGAGTTCTCCAGTGATATGATCGGTGTCGCCAGATCGACATACTAGTTTGTGCCAATACCATAGGAACTGGTAGCCGACGTTGCACTCTTCTGTGGAGGGACCCTTGATAGGAGGAGTCGTTCCTCTTGAAGCACCGGAACGATGGATGTCCCGCCTTGCTGCAGATCTGACAGATCAGTCCTGGCTGGAACATCCCCTTGGGACGAGAGCCTGAGCGTTAGCCCTGTTGCCCACGGCCAAAACCACCACTACCACCATTGCCAGTACAACCTCCTCCACGAGTGGAGTTGTTGCCAGCTCCATGACCTCTCTTGGTCACTAGGTTCACAGAAGATTGTTGTCCACTGCTGTGGATCTCCATGCATTGCTCGAAAGACACGAGCTAGGTAAACAGATCAGAAACAGAAATCGGCTCCACACGTGTCGAGATTGCTGAAACAATCGTATTGTACTCAATATCAAGTTCGGTCAGGATGTATGACAAAAGCTCTTCATCATTTAGCTTGCGTCCAGCTGTCGCCATGTCATCGACAAGCCTCTTCATCTTGGAGTAATACTCTGCAATGGAGGACGAGCCCTTCGAAGCAGTTGCCAGCACCATCCTAGTGCTAATAATTCATGCCCTCGACTAGGATGTAACATCCCTTGGATGATTGCCCACGCATCATATGCAGTGGCAGCGCCGTCGTGACATGACCAAGCATCTCTTTGGAGAGGTTGGTCAACAAGTAGCTCAGAATTTGCTGATCCTTTGCAACCCACTTGGTGTAGTTAGGGTTGATGATTGGCGGCTCCTTCTTGTCTCCAGCTTGAATGCCATCCTTCGGCGGCAGGAACTGCTCTGGTAGAACAGCCATGGGATCGATCACATCTGCAACTTCAGCACCCCTCAGCGCCGATAGGATCTGGGCCTTCCATCCTTGGAAGTTGTTGCGATTCAGCTTCTCAGTTACAGGAAAGAAGCCGGCGCCATGGCAGCAGATGCTGCGGAGGATGATGGGAGCGCCATGTGTGATTTCAATGAGGAATTGGGCTCTAAATACCATGTAGAAATTGGGGGAACGAGGTACCCGATCCAGGGCCTCGGTTACATGTTATATAGGCCGGGCAAAGCCCCCAGCGTAGTGTACAAGAAAGGAATTACAACCGGCATAGTAATCGTATCCGGCATGGTTACAACATGTGTCTACTTGGGTTACAAGTTGATCTAGATACAAGGTATCTACGGTTAATATACCATAACAGGAATATACCTTCTAATAAACCAAACCTGAAAGGTTGACACCAAATAATATTATTTTCCTGATCTTATAACCTAGGAAACCAAACCTCAAAAGTTGACACCAAATAACAAAACAGAGAACAGTATAGATATGTACATGTCTGATTAGTGTAAAATTAATAGAAGGGAATAATGCTCCTCTCTAATGCTTTATTTATTTCCATCTTTGCAAAATATAACTTTTCATATTCCAAAGGAATAAGTAGGATATGAAACAGCTGAACTCACTATCCAAGCAAGCATATTATTCCATCTTTACATAACATAACTATTTATATTCAGAAAGAATAAATAGATGTGAAAGAGGTGAATTCACCATCTTGAAAGTAGAATCGATCACTTGACCCTGCACACAAATTCGAATAAAAACTTATTATAATGATATCAGGTAGGTTAACTTCGAGAGGCAGAGAGACCTAATTCTAAAGAAGATGGATGAGCGAGAGCTGACATGACCTGAATAGAACTAATTAATTAAAATGGATAATCCGAGGAAAGGCGACTTTGACGAAGAATGAAGATGAACATTATCCATTCCAGCGGGCAATGTGGCACCAACAAGAATGTGGAAGATCATCTAGATGACACTACTCAATATTTGAATTGCATGACCTAGAAAAAAGTCCCATCACGAAAACCCTCGGCAACAAAATGCTGGAGAGGTATACTCCCTCCGTCCCAAAAAAATAAATGACGCTTTCGCTTCGAGAAACATCTACCGGCAATTATATATTAAAATAGGATTAATATTTATATTACATAATTAGTATCGTTGGAAAGATCTTTTGATCTAGTTTTTAACAAATTTATTTGGAGATTTAAATCTTCTACGTATTTTCTATAAATCGAGTCAAAACGAAAAACCCAAAACATCGTTTATTTTGGGACGGAGGGAGTATATTGTATTAACAATGTTAATTATATCTCTTATCTCTTATACGTATAAATTTAAAAATAATTTCATTAATTCAATTGTGTTTCAACCATACGTTTGTAGCCCTCCGCATCTATGATGACCTCGGCGAGCAGTAAAAGAGTACGAGGCGTGACTAAACCACACAAGGGTCACTTCCCACTCTCAAGAGTCGATCTTGAAATTAACTGGAGAACCACTGGAGCCAAAAGCCAATGCAACGAAATTTGTACACCACTGTGGGGTTATTGTTAGGGATAGACTCTCGATTCAGCATCTGTGAATGGAAGAATGAAGATGAACATTATCCATTCCGAGATAAGGACCTTCTTTGGGATCAAGTCACTAAAAATTTTAGTCTACCACCTAGTACTGACAAACAAAAATAGAAGAATTAGTTGAAAGCTGGGCTGTAAAAACGGTACCGGTGGCCACACAATTCTAGACCTCGAAGAAGAAGTTGTATAGAGAATTGTCAAGAAGAATCTAACTACAGATTTCAGCAGCAACAACCTGTATAACAAGTTGAGGGAGACTGGGGTGAGTTTGTTAGATTAAAGGCCTCAGATGAGAGGTAGGAACGGGTGAGAAGGAGCGAGGAGAAAAAAAAAAAAAAAAAAAAAAAAAAAAAAGCAATAGCATCTCATAGATTAGGATCAAGTGGCTACAGGACCGGCGTTCCCAAGTTGGAAAAATGAAAGAAGACTTGCTTGACAAAGGGATCATTTTAGTGTCACTCCATTGGCCCGAACGCTCTAAGCATTGGTTTTTGCACATCAGGGATCACTGGGCCAAGAGACCGGGCAAGAGATTTATGGTGGAACACTCGCACCGCAATAGATAGAATTATCCATTTTATAGATGCTTTTGCTAGAGGTGACTTTGTGCCTAACCACGAGAAGGATGAGGTGATGTTCGCCCTTGGGACTAGTGAACACGTTGGATGAACTCGAGGCAAAGGATTGATTTCTTGGCGGTATACCTATAGAAGCCGCCAATGAAAAGGAAGGAAAAGGAGAGAACGCGACGCGGATCCGCATGCTAGAGGATGGCGAAACTGGCAGACAAATAAAGGGGAGGCCATACTATATTCGTCGGTTCAAGAATTTAAAAATTCGTTTCAAAATTTTTATCCATACAAGCATATTCTAGCTAGGTATAGTCATAACTATAGTAATTAATTATGCAGTTCTAATACACAAAAGCGAATAGTTTGCAAAAAGTAAGCAATATGCCTTGTTCATTTCAATTTCACTGCACGATTCTTTCGCCATGTTGAAATCATCAATAACTGAATCTGTCGTGATCTTCATTGCAATTTCTCTCTCAATATAGAGTAACAAACAATCTCTTAAAAATCAACTTCCATTTTGTTGCGTAGCCTAGTCTTTACAAGTTTCATCGCAGAAAATGCACGCTCTGTAGTTGCAGTTGAGGCTGGTAAAAAAGTTAGAACAAAGGCGAATCAACCTGCAAATTAGAAAAAAATATTATTATTCGATGTTGCAATTTATTATTAAGGAATGAAATGCGTGGATAAAGACTCAACAGAGCAACGTGCGTACGTGGGCTGAGCCAACACTTGGGCTGCTAGTAATCAACAGCCCCGCCCTAAACAAAAGAAAATAATTAGTCACTCTTAATCACAAAAGGCCGGCAGTGCCCGCCGGCCCCTCCCCAGTTCCGCCGTTGCAACAGTCGCAGGAGTTTATTCAAGAGGATGTCAAAGGGCAAGTGGCGCCAATTTACTACCCAACGGAAATCAACACAAGAGCAAGGAAGCCCATCTCAGCGAAGAAGCTACATCGCTTCCACCGAGCTACCTGTTACACAACAAAATGACGCATTCAGCACTTCCCCGAGGATGACATCACTGAAAATTTTATGAGGTGAGAGCTGCACAAATCCATGGAGAATGATATTCCACTCAGATATTTTAGAGATAGAATGGATAGGGTTCTCAACATCCATAGGGGAGTGGTTCTTGACATTATTGGAGGTCAAGGGGAGACGACCCTAGGAAACAGAGAATAGATTCATTTTGTGGTGCAAGGGCTACATCATTATTCCCCAAGATGTGGCGGCTAGACACTACTACATTCATCACTGCCGCCCGGCATCACTACCGAATTTAATCCACGGTAGTGCTAAACCACGCCCGGTAGTGATGAACCGTTCAGCGCTGGGAAATCAGAAAATCCATGGACCGTGAGATAACCGACGGTGCAGATTTAGATCACCACCGGGTTGAATATTACACCGGCAATGATCCTGATGGACCACAGATCACCTGTCGGGTTTTAATAAGAACCGATAGCGATTTCAAGACGAGGAAACAGTAAAACAAATGATAGAAAATGAAGATTGACACCCACGATTTAAATAGCGCTATAGCGCGCTATAGCGCTATAGCGCCAACAGAGCAGCTCTTCGCTACACAATTGCACTTTTTGGCGCTTATTTGCGCTTATTGACGCTTATAGCGCGCTATAGCGCCGCTAAGCTCAAATAGTGTTATAGCGCGCTATTATGGCGCTATTGGCAAATTGATTAGCCTAGCCTAATTGTTAGTGATTGAGTGATTTTAGTAACTTTATGGTTGTTTGCTTATATACTTGATTTGATGCCTTCATGGTTGTTTGTTTTAAGGATGAGAATTTATTATATGGTTATCATTATTACTTATTAAATTATCACTTATCAAATTATAATTATATACTTGTCCCGATTTTTTGTTATTTGAAACAAATAGCGCTATAGCGGCGCAATAGCGTGGGTATGCCGACGCTATGTTGCAAAATAGCGCTATAGCGGCCACTATAGCGGCAATAGCGCCCGAACAAGGTTGCCGCAAAATTTCATAGCACGCTATCTAAAACATGGATTGACACGCATCGGACTAAGAAACGACGGTTAACTAGAACAATATACTAGAACACGTACAGATCGTTTTTACTGCAGGGTTTGAAATAAAAACTGCTATCCATTTCAAGATTCACATGCATTATATTAAACCGATAGAAAGAAACAGTAGAACTCAAATTAACGGCGGAAAAAAGAGATTGACATGCATCAGATTAACCAACAACTGATTCATTAACAAACTAAACACACAAACCAAATGTATTGGATCTTACACATCCACAAAAATAATACAATAGATAAATTAATATAAAAAGAACCTAGGAGCGCCTTCTTGGCTGCCCGGCAGCCGGCTTCCTCGGCGTCCGTCCTCCTGGCCTCCTCCTCCATCTCCTCCGGTTTGGCCTGTATCCCCTCGGCGAGGATATCGACCGTGGAGTCGATCCGGAGGGCATACAAGTTGGCCTTCTCCTCGAGGGGCAGATTCACCTTTGGCAGGCCAACATCGTCGGTCAAGCTGTTGAGCTTGTTGAGGGCGGCGCGGAGGCGCTCCACGGTGAACTTCATCTCCTCCCGAGTGGCGGTCATGTCGATTGTCGTGGCTGCGTAATGCGGCACTCTTGTGAAAGAGGTACGAAAGAGAAGTTAGTGTTGGACAACGGATCGGGAGTATAAATAGTGGAGTTTCCGGCCCAAAAGACGGTTCCACGGAAAAACGTTAACCGCGACCGTTGCGACCAATGTCCATCTCCTCGTCACTCAACGGCGACTGCGTTTTCCAAGGCACCCATATATAACCGGATGCTAATGGAATCAATTTTAAACGATATTTATTAAAATACCAACTATTTTGCATGTGTTTAATTTTAACCATTGTTGAACTAGAAACGAGATAGAGTATGTGACGGAGGAGCAAACACACAACTTTAATATATAAATAATATTTCATATATTGATATAATATATATTAAAACAAAAAAAAAAAGAAAATACAAGATATATATTAATAATAGATAAAAATGCGGGTGGCGGCCGACCTAGTCCTCCTCCTGCTCCTCCCGACGTCATCCTTCTTGGCGGCCTTCTTAGCCGATAAGGCCTCCAATAGGATCTTGGCCAAGTCCACCACTTTCGGGGCGTAGTGATTGATCTTCTCCTCCATAGGTGTTTCCACCGTTGGGCCGAAAGAAGATGGCCGTCCGCCGACTCCTTGAGTAGAAAGAAGGCCTCCTTGAGACGATCGAGGGTAAAATCCCTCTCGGCGCCTCTCACATGAGAGGGTTATTAGAATTGGCCACCGCCTCCCGCCTTTCCACCAAAACGTCCAATGGTTTCGGCTTAGGGGATGGCGGGACGTAGTTGTCGAGTCGTCGTCGAGTCGGCCACCGTTTGGACCTCGTCGGCGGCCACCGATGCCTCCACTTCCACCCTTGGGCGCTAGTTCGATCCGGAGCTCTCCGTATCATCCATCCCCTCCCCGGTGTGCTTGTTCGTTCTCGAGCCCGAGGCGCAACATGGTTGCTTGAGAGTGTGCACGGATTAAGGTATAATCGATCAAAGGGATGATCACTCCATGATCGGAGGGTTTGGTTAAATAGTGAGTAAGTCGGCCCTCTCCACTTCCCCACGAACGGTGCTTGAATTCGCACGAGCACCGGATGCGTTTCCAATGGCTCCTTCGAATTCCTCCGACACCGCTGCGTTTGTCCAGTAGCGTAGCGCTTCAAATTCTATTTTACGCTTTTCCATGGCGACCAACCAACGGTGTCTCCACCTTCATTGATCACTATCGGGCCCACACATGAATCGACGGTTATTAACAAAACGGTGAAACAAATAGTTATATCCGTAAAAATAGATTTATTGAAATCATTAATTTTATCACGCGTTAAGGCATTAGAGTTCAACCAACCCCCTTTCGCTTTCGCCACGTACTCCGTATTATAAATTTTCATTTTAGCAGATAAAATGCACCGCCCAACGTAGGTATAGGCTTTTGTGTGTTCAGTCATAGGTCTTGGCATGTGATACGTCACGGCTGCAGCCTTGGAGAATCGTGTTGCTCTAGTATTCACTACGGTTCCACTTAAATCAACCGACAGTGTCTCTGCTTCCGATGAGAAAAGGTTGTGCACCCTGCTGCTGTGTCGACGGGTTATATCAATGTCAGGAATAACACTGTTGGGTGCACTTTAAGACCGGTAGTGATCACGTATATCACTGTCGGTGGTAACTATGTAGCAGTGGTATGGAGTATCACTGCCGGGTTCAAACTAAGAACTGACAGTGTTTTGGATTGTCAACGGGCGAACAGTTTCGCCATGACAGCCTGACTACTGCGCCATTGCAGGCAGGAGTACTGCTGCCACGTTCTCCGTACCACGGCCACGGTGCTTTGTTTATGCCGGTGTCGATTATCCAGCAGTGATCATTCATATCACTACCGGGTGCATCGAAACCGGCGGTGATTAGTCATTACCACGGCCCACGAACTACCACAGGACTTGGCCTATAAAAACGGCTAGTGTGGTGCTTAGTTTTGCACATCAGTTCTCTTGGTCCTCTTTCTTGATACTCTTGATTTAGTTACTTTTTCTTCTTCCTCGATCTTCTTTGCTACTCTCCACATACATATGTATAGCCTCTCTATGGGAGAAAGCCATCCATGTACGAATATCATTCTTATGCATCTTAGTCCACCAAAATGGTTCACACAAGAGGTGCTAGAAGAGTCTTAATGAAGATTGAGCAGAGTGAAGGATAGAACCGCTATGAGATTCACGGAGCCATGTGGTTTTGTGTGCTCGAGAGAGTGGACTCTAGATTTACATGTCCAAAGAGGCCACGACATCCTCGGGAGAGAAGATCATAGCAATCTATGAAATTCTCCTTCAATCTATGAAAATCTCCTTTGGAGATCAAAAAGAGATTTTTATAGATTGATACGATCTTCTCCCGAGGATGCCTATGCAAGTCTGTCTTTGGACTAAACCACGACTTGGCTAGGCAAAGAAAATTTGTTTGGCTTTGTCTCCTTCGGCCTTGTTGTGGTAAATAAATGTAAATCCGAGTCATGTCCTCCTTATAGATCGAGCACAAGAAACCTCAAAGAGCACCGATGCAATCTTGTGTGGGGGCATAATTTGGGTGTACATGGTTGTAAAAAAAAATTCAACACATCTCTACATTGTGGGATTATACATGTTTCACAATAGTACATGACCCCTTTCATCGGAAGCATGACTACACACCTACATCCATAAGCTTTGTTGGGTCATCTTTATTCGGTGTCGTCTCGCCTCAAACTTTTCTTAGACGTGCACATGCCATGTGTAAAGGAACCATGAAGTTTAAGATTTTTCGGATAAGGTTTGGTATTTTTCAGTTAAATTGAATTTCTACGCAATGCCACCGAGTAATTATAGGTTGAACTGGGGTTACCCACTAACAGAGCCGAGGAGTGGTGCCAAAATTTTCCATATGGTCTCATGTGCCCTAGGAGGCAATTCAATGTGTAGGTCTTTGCAAAATTCATACGTTTGCAAGCTGTAATTAACCTTCTTCTATCGCGTTTATCACCTAGGAAAATCTAATAATAAAAATATCAACGAGAAAAACCTAAGATCTTGTGTGGGGGCATAATTTGGGTGTACATGGTTGTAAAAAAAAACTCAAGACATTTCTACATTATGGGATTATACATGCTTCACTAAAGGATTACAATTAATTGATAGTTTAACACGGTATAATAAGCAAAGTGTACAAACACATTAAAAAATAACCACCTCAAAAACACCCTTCTAGCACCTATGCCCGAGGTGGTTACAATGCTATCCCTTATGCTTACTCGAATTAAGGCGGATGAGAGACCTCGTGCGTAACCAATGTCTCTCTCCGTGTCGGCAAAGGACCGACGAGGGAGACGATCTACGAGATGAGGGGGCTCATCTCAAAGTGAGGAAGCACAAGAATGCCCGCTACTTGGCTCCTCGCTTTTCCGTCTTCTAGAGGTCCGTGTAACAACGGTGTTTGACGAGCATCACACCCCACATAAAAGCAACATTGTAGCTTAATCTTCAAAAAACACCCTTCTAGTACCCCCCGTATACACTCTATACCCATACTAAAATGTTTATGTGGAGGGCTTTCTCCCAAATAGATATATGTGGATAGGAAAATGGGCAAATAATGTAAGAGATCGGTCGGGCGCGGTTCGCCATACATGCAGCTCCATTGATTGCTATATCGTGCGTGGGGCTGTTTTTTATAGGCGGTGGTAGGTGGATTGAGTGGCCACCGTGAGCGGTGGTAGGTGGCAACATTGTCTTATCACCGTGATGAAATCTCATGTTTGGTTTTGGAAATTGATGACACACTTGTGGACTAATCCTTTGCTCTAAGTGATGACTTTAAGGAAGGATTAGATGGATGACAAGGAGCATGTTGATCATGAACATGGACCATGTCACGTGGACTTGATGGATCGTCAAGCTCGGTGATCGCGCTTGAGAGGAACCCGAGAGATCAAGGCAAAGGTATACTTGATAGGGTTTTCCTTTCGGTGATCAAGACACGATAGAGCGTGTGATCACACTATAGGATAGATAGCCGACTATCAAGAGGGATGCCGCGACAATCCTTGCATGAAGTGTTTCTAGGTCCAATTGACTTGCATATTGCATTTAGGACATGAGAGCACTAACTTCGATCTTGCCTAACATCTCGACGTGCTAACATTGGTGATAACGTGTTCATCTTGACGTGTTGGCAACCTATGGCAAGAGGCGAAGCAAGTTTGAAGCAAAGAGCAAAGAAAAGGAAGAAGAATGTTGTTTACGGCGACCGGACGCTGCCGGTGGTGACCGGACGCGATCGACCCGATGGCTCCGGTCGGTGCGTCGGCAGCAGAGCTCGCGGGCGCGATTTCACCGGACGCGCGATTGGAACCGGGCCGGACGCTTCGGTCTTGGCCGAACCGGTGGCCGGACGCGTGGTTGAGCCGCTCGCCTGTGGGGCCAGTGGCTTGTCGGTAGTGACCGGAAGCACTGACCGGACCCGCGACCGGACTCGCTGGTGCGTCCGGTCGGCGCGTCCGGTCAGCGCGCAGAGCACCCAATTTGAAGGCAACGGCTCTTTTGTTTGGAGGAGGCTATATATACTTGGATGGCCGGTTTCATAGTCTCTCTCTTGCACATTTGTACACTCTAACTTGCTTGTGAGCATTTGAGACTCCTCTCCACTCATCTCTCCATCCATAATTCGTATTCTTGGTGAGATTGAGAGTGATAGAAGTGCATTGCATTGGTGATTGCATCTAGAGGCACTTCATCCTTGGAGAAGCCGCGGGATTCTTGTTATCTTGGGAATTTGCCCGGTTCCCTAGCGGCTTGGAGCAAGAGGCGGTGTTGAGCTCAAGTGGAGCTTGTTTGAGGCCACACCGGTGGTGATTGTGAGGGGTCGTTCCTTACCCCGCGGGAGATTCACGAAAGGAGCACTAGTGGATTGCTCGTGGCTTGTTGGACCCTCTCTTGTGATCGCTTGCTTGAGTGCCCATAGGGGTTTTGGCACCAGCCATTAAGCTTAGCACACGTCAAGTGAGTGTGTCGCCACAACGGGGACTTAGCGTGCCGGCAAGCACGTGAACCTCGGTGAAAAATCATTGTGTCAACCTTGTTGTGCTCGTTGGAGATTTCTAGTTGATCACGGTGATTGGCTTCCACCTCTACACATCGACGTCGGTATATCGATCACTACTCCTCGTGTATTTACTTTGATATATCTTGTGTAGTTTTGCTTAGGTTGTTAGCTTGTTTAGTTTAGTTTAGCTCCTAGTGGTAAATTAGATAGTTTTGCTTGCTCACCTAGGAGTAAACTAGCGACCTAGACCTTGTGTGGATTAGAGACAATAGAAATTGACTTGTGGCTTGCATAGATAGCTTGTAGCATTGCTTAATAGCTTCGCCATCTTATTTACTAATCCGTGTGCTTAGTGTTGTTGCAAGAAATTTTAATAGGCTATTCCCCCTCTAGCCATTAGGACCTTTCACGTGAGCAGTGGTAGGTGGAAACAATGTCGATCACCGCCGGGTCAGCCGATGTTTAGACCTTTATTATAACATTGTCGATGCTCTTTGCACAACCTGTAGTGATTAACTATAGATATGGGCGCGCGAGGTGAAAATTTCACAAGTCATTTGAACTCGCGCCATTCGTTCCCCACCGCGTTGCCGACGGAGCACCACCATCACACACGCCGCAAGCGTCCATCACCCCCAACTGCGCCCGCCATTCTCTTGTTCTCCAACATCCCTTAACACCGTGCCGGCGTCCCACGCCCTTCCACAGATGAGAACTAATTAGCCCTTTAGTTCTTCGAGATTTTGCCTATGAGAATGAGACCTAATTCGCCGTTGTTCTCGCCTCTCCTCGCTTGTTTGTTCTTCCTCCACGTCGACGGAGGACCGCCGCAACACCGCACCGCCGTCTGCAACCTCACGCCATCCCCGTCTTGGCCCGACGCCATATACCGCCGCGACCTCGAACTCCTCGATTCCGTCGAACAACGCCCCATCTGCGCCCTCTACTTCCTTCTAGGGTGCTTGCATCTCGCACCGCACGGAAGCTCGGTGAGTGCGTCGGTCACGCCTTTGAGTTGTTCATTGAAATGCCCGTGTTGATAACTCCAACCTGTTATTTCCCTTTTGTATTTAGATTTTGCTTTCAAACAGTTCAGGATCGTTATATAGTAGCAAAATTTTTTTGGTCTATGGTGAACAAATTAGATTTAAACATTATGGTCATTTACGAGAATGGTTGAAGACATACTAATGCTTCGAAGTGTGATTGAAATAAGATAGATGTTGAAATTTATGATATTGTGGTGTTCAAAATCCGGTTTGGATATTGAAATTAAATGTATAAGTCTTGAAGTTTTCTTCTTGTACAACATTTCGAATGACATAGCATTAACATCCTATTCTCGGTTACATGTATAGGAAACCATGGCGTGGTTTGTAGTGCATGTTGGTCACATGCTAGGGATCTATCGAACCTGGGAAGATTGCTCGCTCAAGACTCGCTACCCCCGGTAATTACAAAAATACAAGACCGAAGCTGAAGCTTTCGGGGACTACTATGGTAAAAACTTTGACTATCAACCGACCACGGAGATTGATGAGAAGCCTGTCTCCATAGATATGAAGATTAGAGAATTGCGACTTGGCCTATGAAAGATGTCATGATTTCATTTATGGCTATTGTCATTGTTTTTCTTATTTGGAAGTTGATATCCTAGGCTCAGGGCCAGTAGAACATTAGGCGGAGTTAGTTGTATGTAACCGTTGAACCATGTAATATTTTTGTCGATTTTAATGTATATATGATGCGTTTAGGGATTCAAAAGATCTGAATTCCATGAATAAATTCAAATATTTAAAAAATTTAAAACAAAAACGCCGTTGGTTGGCATGGGCCCGATAGTGAATGGCAAACAAACCGTAGTGTAACTACATCAAACACTATCAGTTCAATTACAAACCGTCATCGATGACGTAAAACAACACCGTCGGGCTGCATTAACCAACCGATAGTGTCCACTCTAATAATGTTATCGAGTTGAAATCAATTGACAGCATTCACGAAAAGTTCACCGACGGGTCCACAGAAACCGACATTATTAGCTCTTCGATACATTGTCGGCACAATCTAAACCGATAGTGTTATTTCCCCGTTTTTGTCGGGTTTGTTAAAGCCCGACAAAGTGCTCTCAATATCAACTCGCCGTCGACTTCCGAACCGCATTGCTTTGATCAAAAAAATACTGTCGGTCGATGGATCACCCGACAGTGTTCGTTGATAGTGCACTGCGGTTTGATATCGAACCGGCAATCTCTCCTCAAATCACCGCCGGTGTTTCGACCCGATAGTGTTTTGAAACCCACATCACTAGCTACCGCTTTGGTTCTGCGGTTCATTTTTCGGCAGTGAATGAGGGTTTGAGCCCGACAATAATATACAATTCTGTAGTAGTGAGAGTACCGTCAACTCAACAAGCATATGATGATGATAGGTGCGGATGAAGTGAAACGAATATTTTTTTCAATATTCATTCTCACTTATTAATTGACAATATACTCCCACACGGACTGTGCATCATGATAGGTCCAGTTCCTCTATCGTCCCTGGATCGTCAGAGAACCGCTCCGCATCGTGATGTTGGTGAATTTGACAATGAGGATGCGGTACCCTGTCATGGGCTGTGCATGCATCTCCATCTCCATCGCCTTTTGTTCTCAAATTAAATGGACGCACAATATTCTTGTTCTTAAAAACATCAAGTTTTTTATGACAAATTTAGAATTGTAAAACATCAAGTTTTGTAGGTAGAAAGAGGAGAGAGAGAGAAGAGCTATAATGATATAGTTAAACTCAATCTCAAATCATAATTGCATCTCACTGTTTTTTTACGGAAGACAGTAATTGTTATATGAATATTAAACGTACTACGAGTAATACCTACGACGGTAGTACGTGGCGTAGCAAGGTAACAGTAAACTTTGCAGTTGCGTACCGCAGGCCTATATATATATGTACCCGAGCTCGTGCAGGCGTGCAGCCATGGTCGCACGCAGCACCATCCTGCTGAACTTCCCAGTAATTGGACTCCGTGTCTTCCATATCATGCAGGCCGGACGACGGATCCATTTACTCCTCGGCACCATTATTGCACCTACGGTTTCCTTGAATCGAGTCGAGTTTAAACACAAATCTTATGTCAGGGCTTGTTTGATGCGGCTCTCACGATTGCTCAAGCTCTACGCCAGAGCGTCTCTTTAGGGGCGGCCGGTGACGCTTTTAAGGGGCGATTTTGCCAGCCGCCCTAACTTTCCGTTCCTACAAAGTGGTTTTTGATGGGGCGGTTGGTGATCAAACCGCCCTACTATTTGAGCCGTCTTTATTGTAGTTCCCAGAATTCGCGTTTTCAAAATTCAAAAAAAAAAAAGTAGCAAAACATTTTTATTTAATCGGGCGAGGCCACCACCGGTCAGCCCACCCACAACCCCTAATAACACATGGTCATATCCATTTGCATCTAGGGTAGCATCTAGTCGGGTGATATCCATTTCAATCTAGGGAAGAACTGATAAACGAAGAAGTAGAGAGGTTGTGGATTGAGGTAAGGTTACCAACCATTAGAGGAGTTGGAGGAAGAACCGCAGCCATCATATGTTCGTTAGTGAAGGCTGCGCGATGAGCTGCGATGATGGTCGCCGGAGAAGTGGCGCCCCGTGATGCGGTGGTGGTGAAGTGGCAACGGTGGAGATGGTAGTGGTGCTTCCCATCGCTGCGCGCACCCCCTCGAGGATCAGGCTAGGATTTGTCCGTGGTGATTGTATCTCGGCGGTGAACCTCGATTGTGAGCTGCCGGCCCCACACCATTATATTGCGCAAATGCGATAGGGCCAACCAACCATGCGGGGTTGGGCACACATGTGTTGATGCAAAACTAGGGTTTCACGTCGGTCAAACACACCGGGGAGGGCCTTGGACGCCACGAAGGTTGCACACAACCTTGAAGCAAATAACACCGTAGCATGATCGGGCGAGAAACGATCGTGAGATTGTTGGGGCCGATGTAGAGCTTGGTGACGGCTGAGAGAACCTCGAACGCACCTCGGGAAGACCCGCCGGAGAGGATGCACGCGAGGGGTGCCCTAGGACCAGCAAGGCCGCCTAGGACGCCGACGAAGAACGCGGAGATCGCCGCCCGAACAGCAGGATAAAGGGTTGAAGGAAGAAGATGACCTACAAACGGGACAAGAGGTAGATTGATTGTCGATTGGATGTAGATGAGATCAAATCGGCCATGAACATCTTTATTATATAGAGGAAGGTGGTGTTATCCTTTTAGGGAACCGCCCTTGGACGTTTCAAGCCTCAAAATCCGACCAAAACACGATTGGAAACAAATCGGTTGGATCTCGTACGGACACGCGCCAGCGTCGGGCTGACCGGACGCCGGAACCGTGCGGCCGGATGCACCGGTCGATAACAGAAGGTCTGAAATCGACCACGACACGCCCGACCTGACGGACGCTGGGACGGTCGCTGGACCGACACACCCGATGCGTCCGGTCGATGCCTCAAAATCGGCCTGGGACGTTTGGGACCGACCGACGGACGCGTGGGGAGTGACGGACGGTCCGGTCGCTGCGTCCGGTCACTTCCCGCAAAAGCCCCTTTTGATCTTCCTCGAAAATTTGGCTAAAACGAAATTTTACTACAACTTGGAATTTTACCATACCTTAGACCAAGCCAATTTTGAGTGTCAACAACATGTTGAAGGCCCAAAAGGCCTTGAAGGCCCAAAAGGCCGTTGGGCCGTCTGGACAGAGAGATCATTGATGATCTGATCGGCTGTAGGATGCTTTCTTAGGACCAGCCTCCATCTGTGCATGCATGCTCTCGCAGCTCGCTAGTATTACTGTTCTGCCAGCAGACCACTGTATGTTTGACAAGTGAAGGCACAGGTAGGTGCAGCAGGAGCGCGGAGCTTGATCGTACAATTAAGCAGCAGGAGTCATGGTCAAGTCGTAATCATCTACGAACAGTAAAAAAGATCGGTGTAGCAAGTGGAAATTGTATAGTGTGCAGTGGACCAGCTAAATTGAATGGAGGTGTGCGCCGTGCTAACCTTTGTCGCCCTGTGAATCAAAGCGCCATAACACTGCGTCTAATTTAATTACATTTACTGGTCTGGGCAATACGTACTCCAACAGTACAGCACAGGCACAGCAATGAAAGTTTTCAGTGCAGGCAGCTAGCATCGGGCCAATCGTAGAAGAGGCAAATCAAGTTGGGAGCAGAGCCAGGGTGATCGAGAGTGGAAACCCCAGCTATTCCACGACAAATAATAACTGAACCTGCACAGACACAGGCATACTGTAGGAAGCTGTTGCTAGTATAGTAGTATTTACGTACAGCTCGATCGCCTGCTCCCTGCTTAATTAATTTCTGTAATTGTAATATAGCCCCGGTGGCGCATGCATGACACACACACTACTCATCAAGCCACTGTGCTGCCATTACGTGCATTTAACAGTGCATTAGCTGCAGGATTCGTACACCTGAAAAATGTGTGTACGTAAAACAGAACCTGGGCTAATTTCCAGGTCCCGTCGTTTTCTGAGCGAGAAGGAAGGATGATCGACCAACAGAACAGACATATCGTCGCTGCTTCCTTCCGTTGCACGATTGGATGCATGGACATATAGCTAGCCGCAGAACTGGCTAGGCACTACACAAGGCTCGCAAGTCATTTCCCCTTCTTCTCTTAATTTGTGATTCTGACCAGATCGAGAAAGGGAAATGCAAATGCTAGCTAGCTAGCTATCCCCTGCCACTGGAGATCATCACGTACCAGCAGCCCGCACCACACTATAGCTAGCGCCACTTGGCTGACGTCGCCGTGCCTGACCCATATCGGACGTGACGAAATTACGATTACTCCCGGCACAGTACATGGCCGCTAATCAATGTCGTCTTAATTAACCCCAGCAGGCTACTCCTACCGTGTAGAGTAGTAGTAGTGCTGACACCCGCAGCGCGAATCAGCCTCGGCCTGGCCGCCTCTGAAACCTCCGTGGATTCATCAACCACTCCTGTTCCCACGGTCCCCGGTCCGGCACAAAGCGCGCGCCTTAATTTCTTCCTGTCATATACCGGCTCAAAGTTTAATAAGATTCCAATAAGAGCAATTATTATGGCAGGCTGTAAGCCGGCTAAATGCTGATGTGGAGGAGAGAAGGGAGGAGAGAGAGGAGAAGCAGGCTGCAAGCTTACAGCCGGCTTGGGCACAAGAACCAAAAAACTATGTGAGATAGACAAATGGACCTGTATTAATTAGATAGAGCTAACTATTGTATGAGTGGGCTGGGAGAAGGCTGTAAGGAACCTTACAGCCCGCCTTAGTGGTTGTATTATAATACTTGCTCTAAGGCCAGTCTCAAGGGGGTGACGTTTCATGCACATTAAATAAAGTGCCACATCAGCAAATTAGACTCTTTGCATGAACGGATAACGGGACAGAAAGAATTCGTTTCATCCCCACGACATGAGCTTGGTAGCGTTCAACTCACGTGGAATGGGATGAAAGCAGGTCCATGTTGTGTCGGATGGCCACTTGGCCATGCGCCGACCCCCTCGCTGCCACATCTCGCCGCGCACACCAACGCCTCACCACTCCGCCGTGGGCGAGGGGCCGGTCCACCGCGGTCGCGAGTTCCACCACCGCCGGGCGAGCTCTCCCGCCACGGGCACGCAGCGCCCCGGCCCTCAGGCAGCCGGCCGAGGTCGGGCACGGCTGCGATGCGGGCGAGATCGCCTGACGCGGACACGACGTGGGGTAGGAGCTCCGTCGTGCGGGCTTCACCGCTCTTTTCCCCTCCGCCATGGGTAATGCAGTAGAAGGGGGCAAGCACGCCCGTCACTTCTTGGAAACTCGGAGGTGGAACTTTGCATCGAGATGAGCCTAAGTTACAACTTCTTTTTCAGAAGCCAATTCCGAGAACTGCAAAGTTAAGTATATGGTTGTCTTGGAGCAATTTTGGGATGGGTGACCGACTGATAAGTTATTCTCAGGTGTGCATGAGTGAAGACAGAGTGCCTGAAAAAGACCTGTGTTGGTCTACGAGGACAGTCTTGACTTTTAAAGAGCTAACAATTGTAAGTGGGGCAGGTGCGACGTTAAATATATCCGTTCCACGTGCATGAACAAATTTGAGGTGTGGTGGGGTTTATATAAAATTGAAACTTGTATAGTAAAATTAAATAAGGGCCCATAAAATATTGTGTAAATATATAACTTTATGACCGGTAAATCAACTAGAATTCTAAATTCTGAAATAAAGAAGTACCTTTAATTACGTATTCGCTCTTCATTGGTGCCAATGTTGCACAATCAGTTGTAGCCACCGCCGGCCGGCCATGAAGCTGAGCCGTCGCACCGCCAACTATGCTCGCGCTACGGCCACTGTATAGCGCTAGAGTTGATCTATAGTTTTGGAGTTGTGATTGGATCCTAAAATAAAAACAGACGGATAGATCAAGGCCATTTATTATCGAGAGGAAAAAGAACGGCTGCTTGACAGTTGAACAGATTAGCCTCCCTACCTCCCTGCATTTGGTTTGCTAGTTACAGCCCATCAACATGAAAACCACCGGTCCCTAGCCAACGGGCTCAACTGACGACCAACATGCATTTACGTATATATGTACTTATACCAAGTATATTGAGTAATCATTTGGATGTTTAGGTGGGGTATATTGCTGGCTCCGCCACTGGACCTAGCATCTTCACAGTTATAATTGGGCCCTGGTAGGACGTTACATATAGCCAATCGATCGATCAGCCACAGTATCTTCTTCTTGCCTTGTGCCGCTAACGAGGGGCTAGCAAGCCAGAAAGCTAGGCCGACGATCGATGGAAGAAGGGGCGGCGGCGAAGAGCGGTGGCGGCGCCGCGGGCAAGGGGTCCGGCGGAAGCAGGTTCAGGCGGGTGTGTGTGTTCTGTGGGAGCAGTTCCGGCAAGAGGAGCAGCTACCGGAACGCCGCCGTCGACCTCGGCAAGGAGCTTGTGAGTGATCACCTGCATCGCATGACCGTATACACTACTAATACTATACTGGTTGTGAACGTATGTACGTACATCGTCGTTGCCCTAGAACAGGTGGCGAGGAAGGTGGATTTGGTGTACGGAGGGGGTAGCCTGGGGCTCATGGGGCAGGTCTCCGAGGCCGTGCACAAGGGCGGCGGCCACGTCATTGGGTCAGTCCGTCGCTAGCTGCTCCGTTCTCGGCCATGTCTCTCTCGATCTATCATGCATCCAACTGCTTTGCTTTTGTTGCTGCAGCGTCATACCGACCCCTCTCATGGGCAAGGAGGTGAGTTGAGAACACACTGCGCCAGCAGAAGCAGCTCATGATCATCGTGTCTAACTGTGGCCGCGTGCGTGCGTGCTTGCAGATCACCGGGGAGACGGTGGGAGAGGTGCGGGCCGTGGCTGGGATGCACCAGCGCAAGGCGGAGATGGCGCGCAACTCCGACGCCTTCATCGCGCTCCCGGGTATGCCCTGGCCTGCCTGTTGGACCGCCCTCCGGCCGTCCTTTGACCATGCATGGGTTAATTGTTGCAGGCGGGTACGGGACGCTGGAGGAGCTCCTGGAGGTGATCGCGTGGGCGCAGCTCGGCATCCACAGCAAGCCGGTACGTGAGAGCATTTTTTTTTTTTTTTTTTTTTTTTTTTGGAACAATAGCGCAGAACGGAATAAGTAGTCCCACGGAGGCAATGCGACGACTGTACACCGCGTGCACGCTAAGGGCATGCATGAGCAACAACTGTTTCTATCATTCTATGTGGCGGCAGGTGGGCCTGCTGAACGTGGACGGGTACTACGACTTCCTGCTGGCGTTCATCGACAAGGCTGTGGACGATGGCTTCATCAAGCCCTCCCAGCGCCACGTCTTGGTCAGCGCCCCCGACGCCACCAAACTCGTCCAGAAGCTCGAGGTATATATGCATGCATGGTAAACACACTAGCACCAGCTAGTACACCTGCTAGCTGGCCAGCAGTTGAGTATGTGTGATGCGTCCATGCACATATGATGCGTTTCTGACGGTCTCCGTGCAAACGGAAATCTACATGATGCAGGAGTACGAGGTGGTGCAGGACGAGGAGCCTGCGACGCCCAAGCTGCGGTGGGAGATCGACCAGGCCGGCAACAACGCCTCGCTCCTGCCCGAGATCGCCCACTGATCGAATCCATCCATGGCCCGGCCGGTCGATCCCTGGCTCAGTGTGTCTTCGCCTACTGCCGGCCACCACGCATCCATCCGATGATATCCTGCGCGTCCGCACTCTCAGCAGCACATTTGTATTTCGATCTCTCCTTAGCCAGCGGCCTGGCTAGTAGCCACATGGTTGTCTGTCCAGCTGATAGCTACATGTATTCTGCTCCTCGCCACGTATTCCTGTGCTACTAGTCATATTCCTAAGCTACGTACGTACCCTGATCACGTACGCGTTGTTTAATTACTACCCTGCCAGTAGTTGTCCCCTTGGTGTAGTAGAAAAGTCATTGGTATGTAATCCGGTAATGTGTGATTGTCCACCAGCTAGCTAGCTGCAAGATTATTATTTCATCAAGCTCCTTTCTCACAATCTAACCTCACACATGGTGTATTGGCGTTTATCTTCCCCGTTGGCTCGTCACACATGACGGCATCACTAAAGAAATGGTGCTTTACATGACGGTTTATGGTGACGTTCTAAGAAAAACAACGTAGAATTGTGTTGTCTTCTCCTGTGTTGATCATACGTACGTATGGCTCCAGGTTCCAACGCTTGGAGATCAAGCAGCAAGCATGCAACTGAATCGTCGTTGTCTTCGTTCTTGGTTCCTCCGACGGCACAGGGAAGAAGCATGTCACGACGTTCTGGTCGAGCAGCGTGACGGCGGCGAAGATCATGACGGACACCACGGCGTGCACCAGGTCGAGGAACCGGATCCGGTACGCCACCGCGGCCCGCGGGTCGTCCAGCGGCGCCGTCGATGACCCAGAGCCCCCGCGTGGTGGCGAAGCCGTAGCGGACGCCGCCCGTGGCGGCGTCGCAGAAGGTGTCGGTGAAGCTGAGCACGAAGCAGGAGAGCGCCCGCCATGGCGCGGTTGGCGCGCACGCAGTGGCCCTGCACCGTCATCACCAGGGACAGCAGCTGGAACGCCAGCACCGTGCCCGTCGGCAGCAGCTTCGCTAGGTGCGCCGTGCTCTGGTACGTCTGGCTGATGGTACGCTGGATAGGGCTCATCCCGTCGCCGCCGCCGTCGTCCGCGGCCAAGGAGCGCCGCTTCACCAGCAGAGGCCGCCGCTGCTCCTGCTCTTGCTCACCGCGGTGGCTACCATCCTCGCCGTGCTCCCGCTGTGACTCTACGTCGTCGCCGTCGCGCGACGTCGTCCAACCGCCGCCGCCATCGATCACTCAGCACTCACCAGATCGATCGTGTTGGCTGCTGATTTGTTTTGTGAAATTATCTCATGGGACCACTTCTGGAAGGTTGGCTGCTCCCCTTTCTATAATCGCCGTATCTACCTCTAGCTTGATTGGGATAGTTGTGAGGCACCGCGAATTGGTTGTGATGTTATGGAAACAACAGCGTTATTCAATTGGAGCCTGACTGATTGCCATCTGAATAATTATGGAATATTGGAATGTTTGGTGATGTACAGTGCTGCACGATTTAGTCAATTGAGGCACTTGGTACTGGTAGATTGCACGAAAATAGGGATCTTAGTATGCCCCTTTATGGAGTATTGCTACTTACAGACCTTTGCCTTGGATTATGCTTTTTCCTTCTTCTATAAGTAGAGGCTCCTTTGTTGGATGTGGTATATGGATATACAGGAAATAATAATTTTTGTATGGAAAGATTTAATAAAATTAAATATCTAATATCTATATTGTACTCACTACTAATACATTTAACCATTGCAGGTTGTTCTCAACATCAGGCACGACGAGCGAACCATGAGGAATTACGTCGGATGAAAATGCATCACCATACATTATGCAGGTCTGAATAATTTTGTGGTTATGCTAAATACAGATATACCAAGTCAAATAACTACGACTTTGGTCATAAAAAAATAGCTGTGTAGACTCAAAACACTGTTACTTCAACTATCGTAATAAGCTCATATATCCCTATCGAGGCGAGAAATGATATCATGAAAATTTCCCTTATGATCATTGCATTTTTTAGTTTCCGCAAAGAACGGTAGGGTGAGGTTCCCCTAGTTTCCTATCGTATATGACTTGGCCTCCTCTTATATTTCCAAGGGTTGTGGCCCTCCTCATATACGCATTTAGCAGTAATTTTGACCAGTAGATGCCCATGCAAATAGCCACACCGGTAGTCTAGTTTTTTTTTTTATCTTATTATTCTGCTTTGGCCTAAAATGGCATTGACCGCAAAGTCACTAGCCACTACAGGAATCGGCTGCTTTTGCCGAGTCTTTGGATGCACTTGGCAAAGGCATCATTGCACTCGGCAAAGCCATTGCCGAAAGTGGCGCACTTCGGAAAAGCCCACTCGGCAAAAGAACTTCGGCAAACAAATCTTTGCCGAGTGCCGGATGTGCCGGATGTCGGGCACTTTCGGCAAAGGCCGCGCCGAGTGCCGTGTCGATTACTTCGGCAAAGAAAAAGGTCGACCGTTAAGCGAACAGTCCTTCGCCGAAGTCACACCGCGACACTTTCGGCAAAAGATTTGTATTTTTAAAAAAAAAATCTTTACCGAGTACCATGTCGTAAGTATTTCGGTGAAGAATTCATTAAAAAAACCTTTGCCGAGTGCGGGATAAAGACACTCGGCAAAGTAATGGTCACTTTGCCGAGTGCCACCTCTGCACTCGACAAAGCTGTCATTTTATCTGTCGGCATGCCCGGCTTTGCCGAGCTGAGAATTTTTTTTGCTGTTTTGTTGATTCTTCTGCCAATACACATATATATATACCATAATGCATCCATATATACACATAAACCACATATATCACAAATTCACATATATAATGCACATATATCACAAATTCACAATATAATCCACATATATCACAAATTCACACATATAGTCCACATATCCAACATGTCCAACGCCCAAACGAAATCTAACATGTCCAACATCTAAAACGAAATCCATCACGATTGCAACATGTCCAACATCCAAAAGAAATCCATCACGAGGCAACAGGTCGAACCTAATCACCACCAACTCACTGTCGCGACCCGTCGCCTCCATGGTGGGAAGAGTGTGAGGGGCCCTCACCTTGCCCCGGATACCACCCATGCTGCGGCGCCGATGCGTACGTCCACCCGTGGTGTGTAGGAGGGACGTGTGGAAGCCCAGTGTGGTTCTTTGTGTGCCGGGAGGAGGAACGCCACGGCCACGTGTAATCGTGGAGTCGGGCAAACCGGATGGGGTGGAGAAGGGCCACTTGGAGGAGTCGGGTTCGAACCCGCCCGACCGTGGGGCGCATAAAGGAGAGGCGATCTCATTAGTACCTGCGGGATGCATGCACAAGCCAAAGAAATAAACAACAACATATACTCACCGGAGTCCCTACGGGGATAAGGAACGGGAAACGGGGTGGAGCGAACAGCGAGGTAGGCAACGGAGGCGGGGGTCACACCGGGATTTGGAGGCCCCGGAAGAAGGCCGCCACGCCCCGCATCCGAGCGCCGAGTATTGCTGGTATGCCTCCAACTCCCACCGATGGGCCTGCACGGGCCGCTGCTTGGCCTCAAAGTCTGCCGCTTGGGCGCTGCTTGGCCTCCAACTGTCATGGGACTGCAATATTACACCGTAACGTTAAAACAATGCATAGGCAGCGCACATGTGTAAAACGAGCGGCGAATGAAACTGTAATTACACAGAGCGCTTTGCATCATGCGTGGAGCCTTGCTGTACCGAGGTGCTATGGGGATGTCGGGGAGGAGGTGGGTGCTCCTTGGCGAATCTCGCTCTCGACCCTCTGAGCGAAGGACGAATCGATCGCGTTGTTGGCCATCGGTACCGCGTCTTTCTTCCCTCCTCCCAACCTCATCACGAGGTGCGTGTCTAGGGCGCGGTGGCGGATCGAAGTCGTCCCCATAGCGGCGCTTTGCCGCCTCGGTGTCTTTGGGTAGCTTGGGGGTGAAGACGGGCGTTGGTGCACGCCTTGGGCCCTTTCGTCGGGTCGAGGCGTTGTCCTTCGCGGTCGATTTGCGCTATGACTCAAGGCAAACCCCGCGAACTTCGTTGATATGCTGGCCTTCATGCGAAGTGGACTACGAGGAGAACACAGAGATGGTTAGAAGTGAAGAGAATTGAGCGCTTGAATAAAAAAATCAACAGAATCGTACCCATCTATCCATATACACTGTGAGGGGCTGGCTCCCTTGGTGGTGTGGCGTCCCTTCCATCTCCAAGCGACATCTCCGACGAAGTCTCTTAGTCTCGTACGTCTCCTCCAAGAGCCACTTGTCCACAATGGCCTCCCAGCAGTCCTTGTACTTGCTGCACCACCCCGGACACATCTGCATGACATCAATTAATATTTAACATAGCAGAGAATGAATGGAAGCCTACTTATTTTTCATTGAAGGAATCAGAATAAATGTGTTCTACGAACCTGGATGTACTGGTCCCTGGTGAGGTTGGTCTCCCTCTGGAGCATCATCTCCCTTGCTTCTTGCTTCCTCACCACCTTGCCAAGCACGTCAGCATTGTAGGAGATGATGCACTGGACACGTGCCTCATGGTACAGGTCCTTGAGTCGCTCTCGACAGACCTTGTCCTGCACTTTAGCGGCCAGCGCCTCTTGCCCCGCCTCGCACGTGAAGTAATCCTGCATACAGACAACATGTATCATTCTATTATTTAAAAACATAGTATTTAAAAACGCGTGAAGTAATCACGCATACAGACTCACCCGTAACTCCCTCTTGATCTTCGGCGCAAGGGCACCCTCCTCCACGTGCACGAAGTGCTCCCACGTATAGGGCGGCTCCCCTCGCCGACGGCGTTCACCATGCCGGGGGTAGTTCGATTTAATCGGGAGGCTCACGGATGCCATTGATATGGCGCGAACTGCCCCCTCCACTTACAATCTTCCAGTTACTACACGATCCATTAAGACGAATTGTTAGTCTAAAGTTTGATTTTCAACATGTCATATGAACAAGTAGTGAAAATATCAATGGCTACTTACTTGTCACCGTGGGGTCGAATCCGGGGGCGGCGGGAAAAAGAGATCGTCCCCATCCGGGAGGGGTCGAGGCCTTATTTGGTAGACCCCTGCTCAAACTTGAGGAAGGCGTCTCGGCGGGTGCCTCTTCGCACCGGTGTCCGAAGTCCGAAGAGCTATGGGTCGGCGGCGTCGACGTCGCCCCGGATGGCCCGGCGGCGGCAAACTCAAAGCCTCCTCGTCGGACGGGCGGCGTCGGCCGGGCCTCGACGACGTCTCCACCGCCGGTGCTTTGCTCGTCGGCCTCCTCCCCCGTCGGCGTGGGGAGAGGGTGGGGAGGGCCTCGCGTAGAGGGACTGGACCCCCTGTCGACGTCGCCGCCTTCCGCCCGAGTCATCGCAGGAAGGATCCGCTCAATCCATATGTGGAAGTCATGACTCTTCATCCCTAAGACTTTAATAGTCTGCAAGTTCACTCCCCTACTCAGATTCACCGCATACCCATCAGGGAACGATAACGTCTTCATCCATTGTAGTACTTCCTTCCTATCGGCCCTTTTGATGATGTAGTCGGCCGGGCCCCTTTTCCATCTCTTCCCAGGGCTAGGGGTCTCTATCACTAGCTTTGGTCTATCGCACATCATCTCTATGTCAAGTCTAGCCTTAACGTTGTCCTTTGACTTCTTAAGGACCATGGTTGTTGCGAAGAGTGCCTCAGAGATATTCTTTTCTGTGTGCATTACATCGATGTTGTGTGGAAGAAGAAGATCCTTGAAGTAGGGGAGCTTAGTCAAGCCTGATATATAAGTCCACATGTGTGTGGTAGCATATCCAACAAAACAACCTTTCTTTTCATCGATTTTGAGACCAGCTAGCTCGGCAAGGACCTCTTCACCGGTCATAAACTTTGGGATGGGGTCGGTGACTTCAACACCTTTCGTGAAGTGCTTTTTGTCTAGTCTGAATTCATGGTTCTCGGGCAGGAATTGACGATGTTGTCAAACGAAGAATACTTGCCACCCATGTTCAGCCAGGTGAACATCACAGCTGCCTTGCATGTTGGGCAAGGGAACCTCCCATGAACACACCACGCGCTGAATATGCCATAAGCCAGGAAGTATACCACACATGCATTGTAAAGTTCGTCTTTGTAGCTCGGCCGTACGTCAGTACCCCATTTTGCCAAGCATCTTGCAATTCATCGCACACTGGCTGCATGAACACACCCATATTGTTGCCCGGGTGCCCAGGTATTATCAGCGTCAAGAACAGGTGCTTGAGCTCAAACATGACACCAGGGGGAAGATTGAGAGAGATCACGAACACGGGCCAACAAGTGTACGGGGCCGCCAACATTCCGTACGGGTTGAACCCATTCATTCTTGGCCTTCTGGCGTATATTCCGAGCCTCCATAGCCTTTTTCGGGATGCATATTATTGAAGTGCTTCCATGCATCACCATCCGATGGGTGTACCAACTTCTCGGGACTATATCTTTTGCCCTTATTGTGCCATGTCATTTGTTTGACGGACTCCTCTCATCATGTACGGCCGTTGGAGCCTCGTCACGAAAGGAAGGTGTCGTAGGACCATCTCGGGGATCTTGGACTGTTTCTTCCTGCCATCACTACATTCTACCTCCACAAACCAAGAGGCTTTGCACTTTGGACATCGCGTTGCTTCCTTGAGGTCTCCCCTAAATAGGACGCACCCCTCGGACAAGCATGGTGCGACTCATACGGCATCTTGAGTCCACAAAGGAGTCTCGCGTGACTTCGACGTGTTCTTCGGCGGGGCGTGACCCTCCGGAAGCGGTTGCCAATAATCGACAACAGGTGTCGAAGCCGTCTTGACTAATGCTCAATTGCGACTTCAACGCTATAAAGGCGTGAAATGGCATCCGGCCGTAACCATTGTCTTCGCGGAAGGGGCCGTGTGCGCCTCCATCATCTCATAGAACGCCTTTGCGGTTTCCTCGGGTTCCTCCTCCAATCCTTCATTGAACCGTGCATCGTGAAAGTCACGCCATCATGTGCGCCATCCCGGCATACGCATCATACTCCTCGAGGAGGGGCCTCACCACGTCCTCTCTAATATGATCAACTTCACCGTGGAAGATCCGGCGGCTATAGTTTGGGACGAATCCGTGCTTGTAAATATCTCTGCCCATATCACCCTTTCGTTTCTTGTTCTTACATTTGCTGCGGGGACACGGCATCCGAATGGACCCTTTAGCGGTGGGCCAAATGCATGCTCCGGGGAAAGCATCGCCCCCTAATCCATTCAAGGCTCTTACTTGCAAAGCCCGTGTACATCCACTCACGGTTATCCATCCCTCGTCATACGCCCATGTCACGTGAGCCATATAACCCGGCAATTGCATCTACACGGCATTCCTACCATCTAATAGGTGAAGGATAGGGTCTAATCCCACCCGAGGATCGTAGACAAGGTTAGCTTCCATGCTCGCTCCTATCCGACACGGAATTTTGGTAAAGCACCTCCCCCTGTTCTCCCGATACACGTCTGGCGGGGAGAGTGTGTATCCGTGAGAACAACGGGGAGGTGCTTTGCCGAAATCCGGCTCGGACGAGGCGAGCATGGATGCTAACCCATCTATGCATCCACGGGCTGTCCAAAAAAACGTGGACAATCCGAAGCAGATACGGTCGCAGATATGCAACGAGATGCGCATACCATGCACTACAAGAAATGTGACATTTTATGACAAAAATCCTTATGACCACGACAAATATCGTCATATATTGTAATATACTATGACGATAAAATGAGTGTCGTCACAAATTCATGAGCCCTTCAACTATTTGTGACGACTGCTTTTTGGTCACATAAAGATCTTGGCGTCGTCACAAAATATAGGCAATGAGTAGCCAATCCCGGGTTATGTTTTTGTGACCATATGAAGTGTTTTTGTGACATGTTCTCGGCGTCATTGCTTGTTAATTCTAATATGATGGTTCAGCGGCGTCATTGTTTTTTTATTTGTTAAAAAAGAATATACCAAGCACTTCATATGGGTGAACCGCCGGTCGTCGAATCGTTCCCCAAAATCCATCACCACTCAACGCGACGCTGAGCTAAGTCGCTATAGCGTGGGCGCCGAAAGTGGCGGGCGGAGACCGGGGCGCAAGAGGGTCCGGGCGGGTGTGGGCGGGTTCCGCGGCGGGTGGGCGGCGAGGCGTAGTTTGGGGGCGGCTGGTGTAGCGCGGCCGGCTGGGGAAGGCGGCGGATCTCGGCTTCAAACTAGGGTTGGGCATCGTGGTGGCGGACGCTAGCGCGGTATCGCTGATTGCGGGTCGGGCGGTGGAGGAGCGGTCGCGGGGGGCAGGCGCGGTGGCGGGCGCGCACGGAGCGCGGATTGCGGTCGGGCAGTGTGGTGGGCAGCGATGGCGCAGCTTTCGGTGGCCGGGCGCAAGCGGGGTAGAGTCGGCCGATCGGCTTTCTGCGAGTGCTCCAGGAGACTGCTCCGACGAGGTTGGGTCACCAAGAACGGCGATGATGGTGCCAAATTAGGTACTCCCTTCCCTCTATTCTCTTCTCTCGGATTTGAGTGTTCAGCTCTGCGTCATTTTCTCGGCTCCGGGCCACCGGTCCGGGCGACGGCGGCGCCATGGCCAAAGCGTGGAAGCTTCGGCAAGTCCATCATTGGGTCTTGGGAGCTCCAACAAGCATGGTGGGTCCCCGAGCCGTATCCTCTTGGTGAGGAGACCGGCCTACCCTTGATCCCATGCCCTCAATGTGGGATGGCGAGGGTGATAGAGAGGCGGTCGGTGAAGGACACGACCGAGAACTTCGGTCGTGTGTTCTTTAAATGTCCGCTGAAACTTCGGTGAGCATGCACTTGATTGAATTGAGCTGAGAACATTTTCATCCGGCTTGTGTTAATGGAATGTTTTTTTCATTGTTGTAGTTTTCTAAGCGGTGCGGGTTCTATAGATTCCAAAGGTCCTATTTTGGCCATCTTTGGTGGAGCTTGGCATTGTCAACATCCAAAAAGTCCCCAGCGGGGGAAGACCAAGAAGCCGAATCGAAGTTTCAAGAGAAAGCGAGAGGCATCATCTCGAAGAATGGTTAAGGAAATGGAGGTTCTTTGAAAGGAAGACAAATGTTGAGGCCAAGTTTGAGGATTTGATGTGGAAGTTTAACCTTTTGATGTATGTTGGTCTTGCTTTTGTGTTCATGTATGTTGGAGGCAAACTGAATGAGAAGTTCAGTGCATAATGTGGGCTGTAGTTGCTTGTGTTCATGTATGTTGGAGGCCTTTCTTTTGCTTGTAGCTGTAGTGTTCAAGTAGGGAAACTGAATGGGATGTGGACCTGTTGTGAAGTGATGAAGTGAACTTGTTGTGCTAAATTTCTATTTGCACTTGTTATGAATTATGGGCCTTTGTGCTCTTGTACATCTGTTGTGTGCATTTGAGGAATGTTGGAAACTTAAAAGCATGTATCTATTGTGATATTTGTGATTAAATGCAGCATGTATGAAACTTGCGGCATGTATCTATTGTGACAGATTTCGTACTTTCCATGACATAGTCTTTGGTCATAAAAGTCCGAGGAAATAAACTATGACAATTTGGGCATTCCATGACATTGTTATGTGGTCAAAAATAAAATCAATATATATGACTTGTGACTCGAGGAGATGCAACAGATTCACGGATACAAAGAAATAGGTCCACAAATGCAATATCATAATTCTAATGTTCTGATTCAGCGATACAGGTTCATAGTTCACAATAATACTAGAAGTGCAGTAGCATAATTCGAATACAACAAGTTCATGCTTCGCAAAGTCGTAGAAATGGAAAGTTCGATCAACATCCTTTGTCTTCTCCGAACGGGTGTCTTCTATTTGGACTATGGTACTCAAGGAAGGTGTCATCATCTTCATCTTCATCTCCATCTACAGAGCCTGCTTCAACATATTCAGGTACATGTTTTTTTCGCCGCATGCTCTCGACGATGTCTCTACTAATAGGGCTACCTGGTTCATTCTCCATGTGCAATAAATCCATATCGGGATGAATGTCTCCCCATCGCACCATCTTTAGTAGAAATATGCTCCTCTTGGTATGCCTCGACTTCTCATCTGAATTTGTTCATGGACTGGTTGGGTTTTGTCACTCTCACGTACATCATAAACATGTCGGTGTCCAAATTCTTGTAGCACTTGCCAACTAGGACCAAGCTTTGTATCTTCTAAGAAAAATACGTGAAGCATCTACGACCATAATGAAAGGATCATTCTTGTACCATCGGCCCCTGAATGTTTATGCTCTTGAAGTAACCATCATCTTTCATCTCATACCGTCCCTCAAGATTGTACCAATCACACCTAAGTAAGACAACAGTTCTACTCCCATGGCTGTTCTTATTGTAAGTCAACTCAATGATCTCGTGATTGTCCCATAGAAGTCGGTTGTGCCATTATCGTGAGTACCGGACTTTTAATGGTAGAGTTCGTGTCTTCTTGTTTTCATCACGAGCAATAGTGTGGTACCGTACCCCATTGATTATACACTTTGTGTAAGAACGCACACGCGGATCTGGGCTGGCATGCTAGTGAGTACAAGTCTTCATCAATATGAGTTGTGCCTTCATATTTCAATTTGGTAATCTGCGGGTTGAGAACATAAACAAATATTGAGTTTCAAAATATATTATATCATGAATTATGAAGTCATGTTATAGAAGTAGCACATACATGATTCTCGAACCATGTAGCAAATTGTGTTGACATCACTTGGTCAACATCATTGACCTCTTGCTCTTCTAATTTCGCCCGATACAAACCGCACAACAAGAAGAATATTAATTTTCATGACACTAGTATTGAATAAAGATGGTTTAGCTAACATTACAGTAAATACTCACTCTTTGTATTCTTCAACCTCATCGCAGATTATTTAGAACAAACCAAACCATGGAGTCATAGTCTTTATCTTTGTAATGAAGTTTTGAAGCACCCAACGAGGTTAACACCATGACCAAAAATAGAGAAACCATCATGTGAGATGTTAAGTTCGCATCTACGTTTCTTTCGGGCCTAGTGAACCTATCAATGATGTCATTGAAATATCTTGAGCATTGGGTCATACACTCATAGGCGGTGTATGCCTCGGCAATAGATCCTTCGAGGCCTTGCTTGATTGCGGATGAAGCGCTTGAAGGTGCCCAATCTTCTCTCAATGGGATACATCCATCCATCTTTGCACCGCCCCCTAAGGAGTGCCTCATCGGGTAGGTGTAATGCTAGGTGAACCATAACATCGAAGAATCTTTGGAGGATATATTTTTTCTAGCTTGCGAGAGGATAAGCACAATATCTTCCTTCATCGATGTAGTGCATCAACCTTTAGAGTTCTAGAGCAAAGTTGTCTAAAAAACCTACCCAATTCAGCAATTACTTCATATACGTCCTTGCGCACCAAACCACGAAGGCCAGCTGGTAAAATACGCTGCAGCATTATATGACAGTCATGTGTTTTCAGTCCATGCATTGATCCTGCTCCCTCCAAATTGACACATCTTGATATATTGGAGGCATAGCCATCTGGAAACTTAACATTGCTCACAAATTGCAAGAACTTCTTCTTGTCTTACGGTTTTAGAACATAACAAGCTCTTGGCTTTGGCGATGAACTACGTCATCGTCATCTAGCAAATGAAGCTCTTTGTGTATACCTCTGTCTTCCAAATCTAGTCTAGCATTAATGGTGTCCTTTGTCTTGTTTGGAATATTAAGTAGAGTATACAAAATTGCCTCACATATGTTTTTTCTCTATGTGCATAACATCAAGGTTGTCTTGAGCTTCAGATTTGACCAATATGGTAGATCATACAAGCTAACCTTCAAATGCCATCTTTGGTTCATCTTCATTGCGACGTCGTTTTCTTGATTTTGGCTTATCCGGATTCTTGCCGGGAACATATGAAATTTGTTCCAACCTTGCCATAACCTCGAAGCACTAAATTTCCTTGGCTTCTCTCTTTTTCATGCTTGCCAAAAGATTTGTTTGTCCTCCAAGCATGGTCTAAAGGAAGGAAACGTCACATTTGCTCGGGAAAGCAATTTTGTTTCTAAGACATTCTGAACATGGATTCTCATCACGGTGCACACATGCAAAGTAACCCTTAGTGGTTCTCGCGACATAGTGCCTAATGCGGGGTAGTCATGGATGGCCTGAGAATCATTTGCATGCGAGGTCAAAGTCTTTGACTTCAAGCGCATCATAAGTTTTGACACCCTTCCAAAGTTCTATCAAGTCGGCTATATCAAAGGCTGCAAGAACACATGAAAATCTTTGCTGGTGATTTTTTGCACGGAATTAGTAAAGTAAGCAAATAATTAGATTGGTCCATACACATCCATGGTGGAAAATTGTATGGTATCACTATCACGGCCATATCTTTGTATGAATTGCTCATCGACCAAATGGGTTAAATCCGCCGGTAGCAATGGCCAACCTCAAACTACGGGATCATCCGCAAAAGACTTGTAAGTGTTATCAAAATCTTTCCAAGCTTCCCCATCTGCCGGATGTCTCATTTCATTCTTAACGGTACCCTCTTTTCCTTGTGCCATCTTGCGTCTTGTGCCATTGCTTTGACAAGAAAAACCTTTGAAGGCGTGGAATGATTGGAAAGTAACGAGGAGGACCTTGTGAGGAACTTTCTTTCTACCCTCTTTGTTCACTTTCCATCTAGTCAACCCACAAATCGGGCAAGTTTGATCATTTTTATGGTCCCCCAAAATAAGGCACAATCATACTTGCATACATCAATAGACTCATAACCAAATCCAAGCTTCGAGCGAGCTTTCATCTCATTTGTCACGACTTAGGAAGTCGGGCACATTCTTCAAAGTTGAAGAAAACAACTCAAGGAATGCATCGAACCCAGACGTTGATATTCGATTGTACACTTTTATATGCATTAGTTTAATCATGAAAGATAGCCCTGCACTCCTCGGAGCAACCTTTGGATAAAGTTCACGCTTTGCCTCTTCCATGATTTGTTTATATAATGTACCTCCAAAGCCATGGCTAGCCGCATCACGCAAATCTTCAACCAACCCCTGAACTCCTCTTGCACCATCATCTAAGGCATCTTGACAAGTCCTACATCCGCCTCTTCAAAAAGGTGCTTGGTCATTTCCATCCCATGACATATCCTCTTCTACAACATGTTCTCCATCTTCTTGTTCATCATCATCACTTTCTTCCTCTCCATGGTAAACCCACCTAGTATACAACCTAGACATACCATTGATTTCGATATCCTCGTGCACTTCATCTTGGCTTTTCTCTTTGTGGTTTAGGCATTTCGACATGGGCACTTGATCTTCTCATCTTCAACTTTGTATCTACCCTTCACATGTTCCATGAATTGCTGGACACCAGCCAAAAATATTGGTGTAAAGGGTTCACTTTTATAAACCCAACTTCGGCCCATGTCGGCCTACATAAATTTATTAAGGCGCAAAGAGTAACAATTACAAATCTTTGGACAAAAGATAAGGCACAACAAATCCATATAAATTTTTTGGACAAAGAGTTACTTCCTTCGAGCTCACCAAATTTTTGAAGGAGCGAGAGCACCCCACGGCAAGCACTGGCATTGTCTGGCCGCTGGTGAGGAAGGTCGGGCTCCACCGGGCTTGGGCGGCCGGTTTGGACGGGACCGGGCTCAACCAGGCCGTCGGTGGCGGTGGGCTGCGGTGAGGGAAGGCACGGCTGGTCGAGATCGGGAGGCGCCAGCTGCGAGATCAAGGAAGGCGCTAGGCCGCACATGCTCATCGGCAAGGCTGCAGTGTGGTGGCGCCGAGGGCGGCTGTGTGGGGGCGGCGGGGATGTAGGTGCTCGTCGCCGGCTAGGCGGTCTGATCACGGGGGCGGCGGGGGGTGCGTGCTCGACTCCGGCGAGGTGGCACTTTGGGGGCGGCGGTCTGTGCGCTCTAGTCGCCGGTGAGGCGGGTTGGGGGAGGCGGGGCATGGAGGTGCTGCGGCCCAGGTAGGCGATTTGGGCGGCGGGATCGTGTGTGCTCGTCGCCGGAGAGGTTGGTGGTGGCGTGGTGGGGGCTGCGCCCAAGGGCGAGTGGGCAGGCCGCGGCGGAGAGTGGGCGTGGGCAGCCCCTCGGTGGTGCGCCTTCTTTGTTAGGACAGTGTTGATGCTAAAAAAAACTTAACTAAAAGTGTTCATACCCCTTGATATATATGACATGGTGGGCCTAGGTAGTAGTTAGGTTGAGTGCCAAGTGGGTCGGTTTCAATGACATGTGGGCGGAAGATGTTCATTAGCCTCTCTTGGTCCCTGTCAACTATAAAAGTTTTTGTTTTTTTAATCCATTGCGAAAACTTGTAACAGGTTTTTCTCCTACATAGTATGGCCAAATGTAATGATTTTTTTTCCTAAAAATTTGTAAAATCGTGATCTATCAGTTTGTGGCTTTGATTTTGGTAATATTTTCATGTACTAAACTGTGAACAATTCAAAATTTGAAATTTAAAAGTAATGAACTACAAGCCTAAATTTGAAACTCCAAATGACCTCGGTACAAAAGTCATGAACACAACATTTGCTCACTCATCAAGACCTACAATTCTTATGTTGTCCATTTTCCCATATGACAAAGTGATAGAAAAGTAGTTCACATCTTCTACAATCTCTCTTAGAGTTTCATGATCAATGTGTGAGATATGTAACTTTCATGAACAAAGTTACCATCACTTTCTCATATGACCAAAACACCTAAATATGAAATGTAGATTTCGACCAGTTCTACAACCGGTGTTGACAATTTTTCAGTTTGGTAGTTTACTACCCCAAAAAACCGTTTATAAATCCTAAATAGACTAATAGGGTCAATGACAAGTGGACCCGCTCCTATGGGACATGAAAATTTTGGCCTTTTGCTTCTTTGCGTCCCGCGCTCTTCTTCGCCCGACACATAGGCCCCACCCCGTCTCCCGCTCTCGCCCACCATGCGCCTTATCCTCTTGCCTGCTCGGTCAAAGGGAAAAATCCCTCTCCCGTTTCCCCGTCACCGCTCTAAACCCTAACGCCGCCGCCGCTCTCGCCCCCACCGTTTCCCCAATGCCGCGGCTCTCTCGACCCACCGTCGGCCTCTCGGCCCACTACTCCACCTCGCAAATCCTAGCGCCGCTCGTCGCGACTCTCGCTCGCCACACCACCACCCAATCCCTAGCCCCGCCGCCCCATCGCCGCTCTCACCCACCACGCCACGCTCACGAGCCTCAAGCACACCACGCCAACGGGCATGGCCTCCTCCTTCCCCCAGCGTTGATGCTCACTAACTCATATTTTTATGCATCAACAATTCATGGAAAAGAATTAAAATATAATTAGATAACCTTATTAGGGGTTTCTACTAATGATTTCCATGAGTTTTGGTAAAGTTGTGATTTTGCGGGGACTTAACGAAAAAACAGCGCGAAATAACGTATCACACGGCCGGCGTAATGCAACGCAATCCAACTCGAAACAAGTCTAGAAGGCTCCGGAATACACCCGGCGTTAAAGAGTCCCAAAACCCGAAAATACATCATCTAGAAGACTCGAGAAGACCACGGCGCATCGCGGGACCCAGTGGGCCCACTGCGGGCCGTCGACAAATATTAGGCCGTCGGCCTCGCCTCGCCGCCAATCAATCTCGCGCCGGGAAGCTTCCTCAACCGCCTCAAGATGCAATATAATCCGTATGATTATGGTCGGTTTGATCCAGGGCTTACGGTAGAAGTGCGGGATGATTCAAGGATTAATACCACATCGCTTTGTTGAAGTTGAAGAGACAGAGGAAGACCCATATATAAACAGCCCAAGACCCCTCAAGTCAATTCAATCCAAGTTGATCTAAAGCTTCATGTTCAATAAGAAGTAGATCAAGGAAGAGCAAAACGAGGGAGAAGAAGAGGAGACACCACGAGATAGGAGAGCTAATTCATAGCTCTAATCTAGAGCCTAGTTTAGATAGAAAGTCGGGTTTAAAGAAAGAGAGTGTATGCTCCGGTTCGGATCGATAAGTTACACTATGGTTCAATATAATTATTGTTCTCATACACCTTCGTGCTATTTCATTATTATGTATGCAATTAATTTACTTACACTTTATTCTAGTCATAGCATATTTGATATAGTCATTATTCATGGTAATTCGAAGTACTTATTCGTAGAGCTCCTAGTATATTATGCATATGCTAGGTAGTAGAGAGTATGTAAGCATGGTGCTTAGATATAATTTACTTGCGGATTCACCTTATATGCGGGTCGTGTGTGGTAGATCGTAGTGGTGACAAAGCACTATTGAGTCCTTTGCAATCCTCCCCCGTGTATAAGACTAGTCGATAATGGTTCTTGGGATTATCTTGTTTCGTTCTTGATTTTCTTAAGTAATCTTGGGTACACATTTTTATTTATGGTTTTGATTTATATATGATCTTATGCTATGCTGTTTATTTCCACTTCGTAAATTCTTTGTATACTACATAAGAACTGTCCCATTTGTCCTAAATCCAATCCTAATCTAACTAGGAATTAATCTTATCCTATTGTTCACCACGTGCACCTCTACTGTCTTATATACCTTATCATTATTATCTTTTATTGGCTCACCCTGTTTAAGTAAATGCTAAACCACGAATCTCATTAGTCTTCTATCTTTGTCTTTAATCATTTGAATCGCTTATCATATCTTCCTCGTGGATTCGATATTTAAAACCCTTCTAGGGTGAAATGCTCCTTTGGACATCCGCGGCGCTTCTTGGATCTATCTCTCTCGTAAGCTAACAAATACCAACAAGCATTTACGGGCGCCGTTGGGGAAGATTTTGATAGCTTTTCTTTTTGATTATTGATAGATGAATACTAAGTGTGGATTTGCTACTTAGCACCTACGCTAAACAGAATTACCCGTGTATTGTCTATTAGTCTATCTTATGCGGGGTAATTGATTAATATTTTCGAAGCGACCGACGGTAGGAGAATCCAAAGGTACCTGAACTTCATAAACCATTAACATTGGGACTCGCCCCGGTCGTCGTCACAAGAATTCAAGTGACGAATAAAGAAGCTGCACAACTCACAAATTCTATTTTGTGAGTAAAGGTAAGTATGATCGAATGCGAGAAGGTTTTTAAACTTTTAAAATCATATTAGTCTCACCATGATCATATCCCTTCATCTCTATAAAACCTTTATCTTTTGCCTTTGTTTACTATAGTATGCTTAAGTTTTGAAATATCTTCATACACCTTAGACATGATGCTTAATTTATTTTCATGGCTCAAGTTAAACATGGTGTTTAGTTTGATTCTGAAACCGCAAGGTGTGTCGATTTTATTTCTAAGGGCTTTTAAATAAAAACATGGTGTTTAGATTAAATTGCCTTCTTAAATTGAGTTGGACATTATGTCTAGGTTGATTTTTGGTGATAGTATACTTTAGTAGATTCTGGTTATCTTTGTGAGACTAACCCCTGCAGAAAAATTATCAAATCCAATTTGGAAAAAGAGATTAGCTTACGCAAGATATGTAATGAACTCCAACAACTCTGCACAAAAGAAGACTCAACTCACTCCTTACTTAAAGGACTAACCGTAAGTGCCTAAATACTCAATTTGTCTTTTTTGTCGCAAGTTACCTTTGCCTTAGCCACGCTTTAAGTGCAACCGCTTCATAATAATAAATAATAAAAACAAAAACAAATTTATATAATCGTGCTAAGTTTTTTAAAAAAAAGAACCATCATTATGTTAGCACAAATAAATTATATGGACAATAACCCTATTTTCAATATCATTGCTATCCTTCGGGTATATGTCCACTAATCTGTTGCAGGAAAGAATCTGTGGTGGCCATGTTCATGGACCTACCTCACTACCACTTCCACTACAAAGCAGAGAAGCGGGATCAACGTCAACCTACATCATCTTATCAAAGACTTGCTTGCTCTCATCACCTACAACAAGAAATACACCGGTAGGAACGACTCCAATCAATGACGGGCCAAGTACAAAGAGAAGTCACAATAATGCCACGAGACCATGGAGGACAAAGGATGTCACCAATGAGGTTTCTCCCTCGATCATCAAGGCGACGATTGTGCTACACATCATCAAGAAGAACACTCCACACCACGTCGTTAGAGGACAAAGCTAATCAAGGAGGGACGCCAAGTTTACATCTCAAATGAGCATCCTTTCGTCAACCAGAAGTAAAAGAAGATGAAGAAGAATTGACAAAGGAAGATCAATTGGTGTCGGCATACTCATCCCTCGGGCGATTAAAAGAAGAAAAGAAAATGGATTGGTACAAGGGAGAGGGACGAACACAACAAGATTCCATCAAAGACCGGCGGTCACAACACACTCAAGGAGATGATGAGCGGTCAACCACGACTTTAAGCGCCGAGTGACACGAGTTGGAGCTTGGGGAGGAAGACCAATTCCACTAAAAGATGCTCCGACAAGGCTCTCCCTCCTCTCGGACTCCGCCGTTCCGACATAGAAAAATGAAGAGAAGACAAGACACTCAACTACCATTCATACCATGAGAGAACCACCATGAAGTGTTACAATGCTGCCATGATTCTACAATAAAGATAACATCTTCAGGTAAGTGTCCTAATCGATAAAGCTTTACTCTAATCATGGCATGCTTACTAAGGAGTTAAATATGTTAGCTCACAACCTCACTTGGATTAATCGAATAGCTCAACATGTTAGCTCTTAGTTGTTCTTACCCTTGTCTCTCTAGTTTTATTTTTTCTACACTTTTAGTTTGCTATGTTATAAAAGCCACATTCATACCCGTCGCCCGATCTTTTCACCTTTGTCACAAATAAATGAAACACATTATGCTACCATGGTTATATATGCTCAAGGTTAGAGTAGGATGAATACAATTTTGGTTTTGTTGGTGTTTTCCCACCGTGAGCCCATGCACTTGATCTCTACCTTAACTTTGTGAGCGAGGACACACTTTCGCGCCGATTAATGTCCTGCCTACAACATGCACAACAAGCAAGGAACATGGGTGATGCAATCCTCGGGATCACAATCCCAAGAGATGCAACTTCAAGATCAGACAAGCAAGCCTAAAAAGAACAAGACGCGGAGAAATTACAAGTGGGATACGGAGCGATGGACAAAGGAGACATAAAGAAGATTCAAGAAAAGTCCACCCGGCTCCCACCAACCAAGTGCGCCCGAACCGGCCACTCCAAAAGGTCTCCAAAGAAGAAACAAGCTTGGAGGAAGAAAGAAGAAGAACGCCTACCAAGGGAGACAACAAGAGTACACCTTCGGAAGACCTACCACCACCAGCGTCAGCGGCCCGATCAAACACCGTCGGCTACCTCATCTACGCTTACTCATCGAGATCATTGAAGGCACCGCACTGCACCACGACATCCCGACGAGATTCCATAGATGACAAAGACGCCACGAAAAAGTAAGTACGAAATTCTCGTAGAGAGATAACTCGGTATTTATCTGCATATTTAATTTTACGCATAGCATATTTCAATTAGCATGTTTCCTTTAAGCATATTTACTTTTCTAAAAACCTGCATTAGAAAATCATAAAATTATGTTAGCTGCATTTGCATTAATTCCTTAAAAACCCCATGCAAGCACCCCTTCTTTGTGGTGGCATAAAAATAAAAATACAAAAATATTGCACTCATATGTTTTCACACTAGCATCCCTATTGCATAGAAAAATTCTCAAAAAAAAAATGTGGGCACATGAAGGTCCACACGTTTTCTAAAAATCAAAAAGAAGTGAGCACATGAAGGCTCACAACATAATCCTAAATTTGTTCCTTCGGGTATGTGCGAAATTAATATTTGCGAGGGGAGAACATTTAAGGAAAATCCGGAGATGAACAAGTTCCAAGGGCGAATAAAAAAGACTACTTCAAGATCCAGCTTGGGGGAGAGCACCCTCAGTTATCACGATAAGTATTATTATCCTATCTATTTTAAATAATAGCTAGTTAGTATATTTTGCTTAGAGTTAATGAGTCCTAAATAAAAATATTAGTTTTAAGAGTCCAATAAATATTAGAAGTTCGCGAGTTAGCTCTCTTTTCTTTAATTATGACCTTGATGACATATGCTTGGAAATGATGAATAGTTGCTCGCCTTAATTCCTCTTAAAAGTACTTACACTTTGGACTTAGATTCTCCTAAAGCTTTAAATGCTTAATTTGCTCTAAATCCAACACTTGTGGGAAGCACATGCTTAATCTAAGTCTTAGCATTGAAAGATAAAAAGTGCATGAAAAGTTGAGCTTACATGTTTATCATATTCTTAGAGATACTTGATCCCCGGTTTTTATCTTTAAAAATTATACATGATGAGTTCCTTAGATATGACCCTTGAGAGTTTGTCACTCGCATCAAAACATCCCACTCCACCAAATACACTTTGCTTCTAATCTAGAAGTACGCCTCCCCATATTCCATCAAGCCGCTAGCCATAATTATAAAAAAAAAAAATAATAATAATAATAAATTCTAGCAATTTTGGATATGTCTCTCTCAACGTTTTTATGCCAATTAGATTCTGGGCTACATTCAAAAAAAAAAATAATAAATATTCGAGAGAGAAAAGTGAGACAAGAGAGGGAGAGTAACAGGACAAAAAGTCATACTAGGCGAGAGAAGGGCCTACCTCCTAAATAATAAAAATATATTTAGAGATGAATAATGGACACGTGTCGAGGGTGAGTAGGGCCCACATCTCTAAGGAGAGAGAAAAATGGACACAAGTTCGGGGGAAAAGCCCACCTCTCCAAGAATGGACAGCCTGGTCTTAGCAATTTTTAGAAAGAGAGATATAGTCCAAGATGCTTGAAAAAAAAAAAATAAAATACTAGAAAAGGCTAAAGGCTAATTACTACCTTTCATCCTCATTCATTCACCACTATCATCCCACTATGTATGTCCTACTATATGTGTCACTTCACTACGTACTATCTACTTAAGAGGGTCATACATAGGATCTACGAGTTTTCTTTTGAAAAATAATGCAAAACCCCGGGATGATAGTTGATCAAAGAGTTTGAGACATGGTACTTAACTTGATTGTTTTATCTTGCTTATGATTCGTGAAAAGGCTACGCCCCATGGTAAACAGGGTATGAGAGAGCAATCTTGTTAAGAGGAGAATTTATTTCGATAAACACAGTACTTTTGAGGTATGAAAGCGTAGTAGCAACTCCCGATCCTACTATAGCATATAGCTTTGCTAGGGACTAGCAAAGGGTAAGCAGGGGAGTTTGTTGATGCTCACTAACTCATATTTTTATGCATCAACAATTCATGGAAAAAGAATTAAAATATAATTAGATAACCTTATTAGGGGTTTCTACTAATGATTTCCATGAGTTTTGGTAAAAGTTGTGATTTGCGGGGACTTAACGAAAAAACAGCGAAATAACGTATCACACGGCCAGAGCGTAATGCAACGCAATCCAACTCGAAACAAGTCTAGAAGGCTCAGGAATACACCCGACGTTAAAGAGTCCCAAAACCCGAAAATACATCATCTAGAAGACTCGGAAGACACGGCGCATCGCGGGACCCGAGTGGGCCCCACTGCGGGCCGATCGGCAAATATTAGGCCGATCGGCCTGCCCGCCGCCAATCAATCTCGCGGGAAGCTTCCTCAACCGCCTCCAAGATGCAATATAATCCGTATGATTATGGTCGGTTTGATCCGGGGCGACGGTAGAAGTGCGGGATGATTCAAGGATTAATACCACATCTTTGTTGAAGTTGAAGAGACAGAGGAAGACCCATATATAAACAGCCCAAGACCCCTCAAGTCAATTCAATCCAAGTTGATCTAAAGCTTCATGTTCAATAAGAAGTAGATCAAGGAAGAGCCAAAGACAGGGAGAAGAAGAGGAGACACCACGAGATAGGATAGCTAATTCATAGCTCTAATCTAGAGCCTAGTTTAGATAGAAAGTCGGGTTTAAAAAGAAGAGAGTGTATGCTCCGGTTCGGATCGATAAGTTACACTATGGTTCAATATAATTATTGTTCTCATACACCTTCGTGCTATTTCATTATTATGTATGCAATTAATTTACTTACACTTTATTCTAGTCATAGCATATTTGATATAGTCATTATTCATGGTAATTCGAAGTACTTATTAAGTAGAGCTCCTAGTATATTATGCGCATATGCTAGGTAGTAGAGAGTATGTAAGCATGGTGCTTAGATATAATTTACTTTGCGGATTCACCTTATATGCCGGGTCGTGTGGTAGATCGTAGTGGTGGACAAACACTATTGAGTCCTTTGCAATCCTCCCCGTGTATAAGACTAGTCGATAATGGTTCTTGGGATTATCTTGTTTCGTTCTTGATTTTCTTAAGTAATCTTGGGGTACACATTTTTATTTATGGTTTTGATTTATATATGATCTTATGCTATGCCTGTTTATTTCCACTTCAGTAAATTCTTTGTATACTACATAAGAACTGGTCCCATTTGTCCTAAATCCAATCCTAATCTAACTAGGAATTAATCTTATCCTATTGTTCACCACGTGCACCTCTACGTCTTATATACCTTATCATTATTATCTTTTATTGGCTCACCCCTGTTTAAGTAAATGCTAAACCACCGAATCTCATTAGTCTTCTATCACTTTGTCTTTAATCATTTGAACTGCTTATCATATCTTCCTCGTGGATTCGATATTTAAAACCCTTCGGGTGAAATGCTCCTTTGGACATCCGTGCGCTTGCGGATCTATCTCTCTCGTAAGCTAACAAATACCAACAAAGCAACCTAGCAAAATTTGGAGTGTTCTTTATGATGTTTCATTGAGGTGGCTATCAATTACACGAGGCCTCTACCTACCCTTGCCTGTGATGTCTATGATGATAACAACGCCTATTGACAAGTAGGGAAAGAGAAGTTCTTGGCACACCTTACTAGCATATTAAAACCATCTTTTCATACATTTGTTTGTTATTTTTTCCTTCTTTCTAACTTCACATAGAGTCTTGATTTGTTAGCTTTTTTCCTTATCTTTTACGTGAAACTGAATCCGGTTTACGTGCACTAAATAAGAAATGAAAAAAACCCCAAGTATGAGCTTCGGCGAGGGGATGAAAGGGTTAGGAAAATCCAGGAACACTTTAAGTCTACGGGTATTCCACTATTAGCACGGGGAAGTTAGAGATGTTTTTTCCAAAAAGGAAAATGGCAAAGGGAAGAAAGTATCGTCTCGAGATTTCAGATTTCGACAATGAATATGACCCATCCTCGACATTGATAACCAATCGACGATGATGACAACGATCTTTGAGGTGAGATGTATTACCTCGCAATTAACAAGTATCCTTTAGGTCTTTTCGGTCATATCTTGCATTGTAGTCATTTAATGTACTTCACACTTGCACCTTAGCGATAACATGTGGCCTTTCTCTTGGCGGGTAGGGAGCGATGGTTCCGGGAACTTCGGCCAAAGCCAAAGAAGCCAAAGACGGCTACAAACCGGTACGCCACCATGCACGCTGGCGGAATAACAAGGCAACAAGGCGGCAAGGGCTTTCGCTGGAGGCCGTCCACCACCTAGGGCAAGATTTCCCTTGCCTCCTAAGAACACTTCAAGAGCCGACCCTAAAACTACAAACCACGGACCATGGTAGCAAAAATAACCCAACCACAAATAATCCGGCCACGTCTCCGTGCATTTGGAGAAGCATTGCCTAGTCCTCGAAAATACACCAAGGAATCTGCGGCTAGGCTTTACGCTGGCGCAAACCCAAATCTTCTTTCTTCTAGATTACCCGGACCGGTCCACCCATATCTATGGCTGAAAACAACCGATCATACTACTACAACTCCTACACCCGATCGTGTCTCATTTTCACGAACTTGCCGCCACTAATGTTAGCCAACCGGTTCATGCCGATACCTCTCGGTGTCTGAGCTCTAGGCAAAGCAATGATATCACTAACTTAAATGGCACGGATGTTGATTCGGAGGCTCAAAATGAAGATCAACCACCTAGTGATAGAGTTGCGGGTAATCAATGTCTTACCAACCATTTGTTTCTTGCATTTAGTATGTACATTTCTGGCTGCTATAATAACCAAATTTGCATGTCATTTGGCAATGCAGCGCCCCGAAGGAATGGTCGCAAGAAAACCATTGGGGCTGGCTAGAGAAGATGATAAAAAGAGGAAACAAGCTGCCTATCCAAGTGATCAAGGGAAAAAAAAAAGAGACGATATCCCACTTCAAGCCGCGAAGGCGGCATGTAAACGGGTGTAGTTCTTAGAGACAAGCTTCCTATCTACACATCTTGGAAGCTTTATGAAAAAGATGGGGGGCCAGCACAAGTTCAAAAAGTGCTTGACAAAGTGGCGGTGAGACACCTATTTCTCTGCAACTAGTACCTTTCATTTGTAGCTCTACCGTTAAGAATGAATGATATTTTGTCTAATAAGTGATGTCTACCTGCAGAATAGGTTGGATGTGGATGTTAAAAATGAAGGACCAAGCAAAGCAGCATGCATTGATATCATTAAGAAGGGAGTAAAGCAGCGGAGGTATCACCTAAAGAGGAAGCACTTCGATGAGTCCCTAACAATGGAAGAGCTGTTGGCAAAGGAACCTCCACCTAAAATGTGATGACAGGAGTGGACCAACCTCGTAGAGAAATCTTGGTGTGACCCAAAGAATAAGGTCAATGCCCCTGCATCATTTGCATTTGTTAATATGAAATAAAACGTGCATGAGAATTAAAAGTTTGCATTGAATTGTGGTGCGGGGAGAAACTGAGAAGAACAAAATAAATCGTGCGAGCGTGCGGCTTCACCAAAAAACTGGTTCTAGGTCCTACATAGCCTATCGATACTGACTTGGTAATACTATTGCTTACTATTTGGGTGCTTTTTGGTTGTATGTCCAACATCTTTAAGCTCTGTCATGTTGCAAAGGAAATAGTTCATGGCTTCTTGTCTTTAAAAAATATTGGTTATTGATAACTCCATGAAATCTAAGATTGAACATGTGCAAAATGATATATGCTAATTTGCATTGACAAACATTCATCGAGGTTGAAATTAGTACATTTTATTGGGCTTTTCTTTTTTGGAAATTACTTGGAGAGGGAAGATGATGAAAAGTGGCAAGACTCTTTATGAAAATAAACATTTCCATTCTTGTCTTGTATGTGGTTACTTTGTTCTATAATATGCACTGATTGATTGATTGGTGTTGGGCTGCAATCCTTTTGTTACTATGCAATGCAAACGAGATGTGTGCTTCAATGTAATCCAAGGCTTTTACATGCCGCGAGAGGCCTAAGTACAACGACAAATGAACCGTGATCTTTGTAGATTTCTTTGGGGAATGTATGAAAAGTTCCAAAACTGGTCGCAATCCTATTGCAGAGGAAATATATGTAAGTTCTAAATGCTTTGATACACCTCTGTACTCAAGTACATTCTGTTTCAACATTGTTGTATGGCCTTGTTAACAAGTGAACTCCTTTTATGTAGGAAGAAATGGTGGCGAGAGAAGGAAAGAGAGCTAGAAGAAGGAGAACCGGAGAAGTCTCCCTCAAGATTGTTGAAGAAAAGCTTAGTCAAGTCGGCCCGGTCATCCACATTTCTTCCCAACATTGGTGTCACTCGGCGGTCAAAGGCTTCTCGATCCTCATCGGGAGTTATACAAGCACGCTTGCAAAGCTGAGTTTGAGGCAACACTCCAAGCCGAAAGGGAGGAAGTCGCTAGAAAGCGGGCAGAGTTGCAGGCACGACTTCAAGCTCAAGCCAGCCGCACTTGAAGAAAACCAAAGTTTGCTCTGGCGGACCCAAGAGGAAGTGAGGGGGATGAGTACCGGGTTTGAGGAAACCAATCTTGGCTGCTGAGTTGTCTTGAATCTTCGGAAAGGTTGAGGTATGAATGGAGTTTATGTGGATGAGGGCTTTGCACGAGCTTTTGCTTCATTAGTTAAATCTTGGTTGGAACTTTGGTTGAACACGGTAGTGGAACTATGTGGTTTTTGTTTTGAAAAAGCGAGTGGAACTATGTGGTTGAACATTGCAGGTTTGTGGTTGGAACATGTAAACCTATGAACTATGTTATGACATGGGATGTCTATCTATGAATTTGAAGCCTTTGTGTATATATGTGTATTGTGGCTTGATATATGTCTATCAATGTGGATGACGACTTGATAATGTATTATGCTTTTGTGTGCTATGATGGACGTCATATGGATGCCACCAAAGCATCACGGAATGAAATGGATGCCTCGTCCTTTGAATGAAATAGCAATTTGTGACACTACACATTAGATCTCTCTAAGTGTGTCTAAAATACCAAACAGTGAGAATACAAATATGACGAGAATATTAGTGTCACATAATTTGCAAGACTATATATGACAACCTTGTGGCGTCACAAAAAACTATCCAAACGCTTTGCCCTAACCTACCATTTGTGATGATAAACACATAATATGACGTTGACTAACTAATGTATGACGAAGTAGCTGTCATAAAAGATAACAATATGTGACGGTACATTTGTTGCGTCACAAAAGCAAAGTGACTTTTTGTGACCACCTTACAAAAAAATCACGCAGGTACATAATGTGACGGTCGATTTGTGACCACCTTATGACGATGGGTTTTTCGTCACAGCGTAGTTTTATGACTAAATTCTTACCTTACATGACACTTTAAACTTGTCATGAAAAGCCAAAATTCTTGTAGTAACGCTTTGTATCTCTTTCGGGACGGGAGGCTTTAAGCTGGGTCACGCTATGTAAGACAACTATAAGGATGGGAGGTGATTAATACCTACGATTATTCGGTGGAGACGCGGTGCGGCAAGACACGCGCGGCACCCACGAGGGGCGATCGGGTCGCCGAGTCCCTCCCCCAGATCCTCCTACAAAACAAGGGCAAAAAATAGTTAGTGTCGACTCAAAATTTTGGCACCTCCCCCCCGCGGGGAGGTTCCCAAAACCGCAAAAAAACATGCACGAAGGCCAACAACCACATATATATACGAATATGGGCACGAAGGCCAACAACCACCAATATATCAACAAGAGCCATTTACTTTTACTTCTCAAAACCATGCAGATGAAAGTATTCAAGTATTACAAGAACAATTACTACTAACCCTACAATTACTACTAACAATTACTTAACTACTAACACTACTAATACTAAGAGCTACTTAACTATTTACTAACTACTACTACTAACCCTACAACTAACACTACTACTTAACCACTACTACTAGCACTAACCACTACTTAACCCTATCAACAAGAGCCATTTTTATTGTGGTATGCTTTGCTTACTAGTACTAACCACTACTAACAACTACTACTAACCACTACTACTACTAACCACTACTAGAAGGATAGGGCTTACCTTGGCGCTGAGCGGCAAAAAACAGCGGTCGGCGGATCACACATGGCGGCCCACGAACACCAGCACACGAGAAGAAACGGCTTGACGGTCGGATCGGCTTTTCTTCTTCTTCCCTCTCCCCTTCCTCTTCTTCCTCCTCTCCTTCCTCTTCTTCCTCTTCTTCCCTTCTCCCTCTTCCTCCTCACCTTCCCCTTTCTCCCTACGCCCAGGGGCGCGGGAGGGGCAGCGGCCAGTAGAAGCGGGTGGAAGTGGCGAAGGCGCCAGCGAGCTGGACGCCGCCCGGGGGCTTTCTTGCCAGCGCGGCGGATCGGCACGGTAGGTCGGGGGCAGCGGCGGTGAGGGGCGGGAGCGGGGCGTGGCCCAGCGGTGCAGTGGCCGGATCCAGCGAAGGGGCGGCGGTGGGGTCGCGAGGCGGGGTGGCGCGGTGGCGGGCGTGGCGGCGTGGGCGGGAGTGGGCGGGCGTGGAAATGAGCTGAACTCAACCATGCGGTCCATATATTTATCCGGCTTTGCCGAGTGCGAGAAATGAGGCACTCGGCAAAGGTGTATTTTTATTTTATTTAAAAATGTCCTTTGCCGAGTGCCTTGCATTATAGGCACTCGGCAAAGAACGTCTTTGCCGAAAGTGCCGCATGGCACTCGTCAAATTATGAACTTTTTTTTTTTTTTCGTCCCATATTTTTTTTGTGTGGCCTTGAGTACGATAATTGCATCTCATCTTCAAAATTTGGGACAATTTCAAGTTCTTTTTGCTATATTTCATGAATTATTACTTTTTTTCTTGCATTTTTTCTTGACCACTCCAAATTTGAACTGCAGGTACATGAAATAATGGAATTTGAGCCTAAACATACGCCAAACATCATGAATAATATTTTTTGAATGACCAAATTCCATTATTTCATGTACCTGCAGTTCAAATTTAGAGTGGTCCGAAAATGCAAGAAAAAAAGAAATAATTCAAGAAATATAGCAAAAGAACTTGAAATTGTCCCAAATTTTGAAGATGAGATGTAATTCTGTACCAAGGCCACACAAAAATATAGGAACGAAAAAACAAAAAAACATAATTTGCGAGTGCAAAACTTGAACTTTCGGCAAAAGGACTTTGCCGTCTTGGGGCACTTTCGGCAAAAGGATGCCTAGTTTGTCGAGTGCCTAACGTCGGACACTTTCGGCAAAGGTAGCTTGAGAGGGGTGGCCATTTGGCCCTGTTATTCTTTGCCGAGTGTATTATTTCGCCCGAGGGCTACCTTTTCGGCAAAGATATAGTTTGCCGAAAGTGTGGAATATTGCCGATGGTGCGATACTCGGCAAAGAAATCTTTTGCCGAAGTGCTGAGTCCGACCTTTTGCTCTCGGCAAGCGTTTTTTGCACTCGGCAAAAAGCGGATTCCTGTAGTGAGCATAGCCATGAGCTCTAAAACGAAGCTTCTAATCATGTGGTTAAAAATTGTAGTTAAAATGAGTGTCTTCTTAAGTACATATACTTGAAAAGATTCATGGCACTCATCACTAAAGATGAGAGGTGCATCTTCGGCTAAGAGACTAGTCACAGGTCCGGCAATTTGAGAGAAGTCTTCGATAAAGCACATGTAGAACTCTGCATGTCCTAGGAAGCCATGGATTCCTTTAACATTTGTGGGAGGTGGAAGATGTTTGATAACTTCATGCTCTATCCACCTCTATCCCACATTCAAATACCTTGTGTTCTTGCACTATTCCTTCTCAAACCATAAAATGTCACTTCTTCTAGTTCAGGACTAAGTGCTCTTCTTCACACTATTGTAAGACTTTATCTAAATTCTCCAAACAATCATCAAAGGTTGCCAAAGCCAATGAAATCGTCCGTGAACACTTCCACGATTTTTCTTGGTCATATCGGATAAAATAAACATCATGCACCGTTGGAAGGAATTAAGATGGAGCATTTCAAACTCATTAAGGTCGTTTAGCCCAGTTGAGGCCACCCACCCGAACATCCCATGAAACATTTAAAACCTACAATATTTTCACTTATCGGACATTCACTGATAGGAATTTCAACTTTCACTTCAAGAATAGCCGAATTTGCATCCCGGGGTCCCGACCCACGCGTTATTGGTTCAGATAGGATCAAGCCCAACAGCTCGATTTCCAACTAGCAACTCCATCAGAAAAGCGTGAATTCACGAATTGGCTTGTAGTCAATGGTAGAATGGTCGGTGGGGCGCTACCCACTAGGGTTCAAATCACGATGCTCGCGCACCTTTTCACGGGATTTTATCAGAATTTACCGGCGTTATGCATTCAGTGGTAAGCGACATTCCCATTGACGACGAGACGCCAATGGTGACTTCGAAAATCTCTAGATCTGTCGGTGCTTTCAGTCCTTCGGAGGAGGTGCTCATAGGTGTATGGTTTTGCGTATGTGTATTTATAGGGGTGAGTGTGTGTGCGCGTTGTGAGTGTCTGCGTTATACTGTGTAATTCTAAAAAAAAAAAAGAAAAGAATTCAAACAAGACAGTACAGTAGCAGTAACCAAACAGTGAGAGGCCATATAACAACTTAACATTATTAGTAGTAGTGGATTAATTCTGGATATCTTTAGGAGGAGAACGACGGACGAGGAGGCGGAGTACAAAGAAACAGCAGAGCCGCGATGTGCACTCCGGCCCTTGCATCATATCGCCTAACTTCACTGGCAAACCAATCTCCCAAGGTACCTAATTAACTCGCAACACCTTACAAGGACCCTAATAATTAATTTAATTAAATCAAATTTCAGAGTCTTTAGACGGGGGCAGCTCTCGTGGCGGCGTCGTAGTGTACCGTCGTCGTGATTCTTGCTGGCCGCTGAATTTCTGGATCGGCGGTTCTCCGTTTCGCGTGCCCATACATCGTGCGCCGTTCGATGCGGGGTCTCGATATGGTTTGCGTCGGCGTTTGTTTGAGCAGGGGGGCTCTGTTGGGTGGAGCCGGTGCTGCTGGGCCCAGCGGTCGATGGTTTCTCTTGGCGGGGTGGGCGGCGAGGGTCGTCCTGGTGTTCCCTACGGTTCGCCCCGTGCGCGTATGGCGTCCTGCTCCATGCTGTTCTGCTCCATGCCGTCCGTGGGGTCATTTTGTCGATTTTTTCGTTGGCTGGGGCGGTCGTGGGATAACTGCCGTGCGGAGGCGCGCCACTTCTTTGTTCCTCCACGACGGGTTGCTTCTTCAGCGGTTCCTTCTCTTTTCTTAGCCATTGAGACTGCGGCTGTGGGGTCGGGCTGGGTACCGTGGCCCAGCGTGTCGGTGGCGGTCCTTCCACCTTTCGGTGTGTAGCTGGGGGCTGTTGGGCGGGTGCGGCGGGGACGGGGCTCGGCAGCGGCTCTGCATGGTGTGGGCGTTGTCGTCACCGTATTAGGCTGGTGGTGTGGGGCGGGCCAGCGTGTCGGCGGCCGTTCGGTCGTGGGTGGCGAGCTCTTAAGCAGGGGCGAGCGAGACGCGAGCAAAGCGGTCGTTTGCTTCCCTTCTGCCCGCTTTTCTTCAGGTGCGTTTGGGCGCCGCTCTCTCTTTCCTTCTTCTCTCTTTTCTTCTGTTGGGGTTGGATCCACTGTTTTGTGCTCGTGAGCTGCAAGTACGCGTGTCCGTGATTGTTGATCTGTTTCTCTTAAGCGTCGATTGGTGTTCAGCAATTGCTGATTGGTGTGTGTAACTGTTCTTCGTGTATGCTCATTCTATGAGGCGTAGGTGTTTGCTAAAAAGCGCTGTATGGTTGGTCGTGCTTTGCTTTCTATCTGATTCTTCTTCCGTCATGGTGGGCTCTGTTGCCGTTTGGCACCTGCTTTGGATATGTGTGTGTGTTAGGTGTTTGACGAAATGCGGTACACGGTGGAGGTTGCTGGCTGTCTTTGTTCTCTGTGTGGAGTGGCTACACTGATGCTGCTTTGCTTTCGACAGCGATGCGCCCCTCTTCTCTTCAAATCTAAATGCAGCACTTTCTGTTACATCTCATATAACTTTGCTCTATTACACACATCTGTGCTCGAATAAACAATCTGTAAAGTTTAACCTTCCAAAATCTGCATTCTGTTTGGCGCTTGAAATTCCTAGAAATAACACGCTAGAATTCATTGATTTCGGCAGACTAAATAGTATGCGACTAATTGATAGGATGGAACAATAGACAATTAAGCGCTCACTCTATTGACAGTACAAGCTACAACACAACAATATACATCCCTGTTATCTGGTACTGATCTACTGCAGTAGAGTAGTACGCCGTTTTATCACCGTAAAACTTCATCAAAAAAAAAATGACAACATACAGTTGACGGCCAAGATTGCCTACTTTGCCAAATGATGTAGCTTCAGATTTAGCTTCCGTCCGTTATTCATGCTTTTTCAATTACAGGTGCTCTCTACTGCATTAGAGTGTCAAAGAGCATTGCACTGCTCCTGTCCTGACTGCAGAGGTATGAACTGTGCCTTCGCTGAGATTCGCTTATAGAGTTTAGTATTAAACACATAAATAGAGACTGCGTATTTACTGCTCAACCCGAAAAAAAAAAAACTTATAAATAACTACTATGTTCCTTGTGTTTTCCAATGATCATATATACATAGACAAAACAAGCCATATATTAATCAGTTTTCATTAACGAGGAAATCCGACTGTCAACATTACCGACTCATATTTTCTATACATGTTAACTCCAGGTCTCCATGGCGAATCCACTGCCTTCCCCAGTCAAGTATACTCCGCAGACTATTGACAAACAGGCCAGCCTTGCCACCGCTGTGTTGGCTGTTAACCGCAGACCTCCCACAATCCAGCTTTGTAATAGAGACATCATTGCCGCGGTTGAAAACCAGTTTGGTCTGCCACGTAACACTTTCACCGTTACCTCCTTCCACTCAGACTTTATCATCTGCCTCTCCACATCGACTGATCAAAACCATCTTCTACAGTCGAATGGACTCTTTGGTGCCAATTTCAGAATGACCCTACTTCCTTGGTCCAGCACCTACAAAACTGAAAGAATTGACTAGGATGTCGAGGTAGCTGTAGACATTAGCAACATCCCACCGCATGCATGCTTTCGTCACTGCATTGAGCCGATGCTGCTGCCATATTGCACCATTGAGTCAATTGCTTTCGATAAGCGCAAGGTAAACGTAGAGCTATGCATATAGCATCAACTCCATCCCATCCAGCGGCCATGTTGGTATCCAGTACTACCAATCTTCTGGTTATGGAATATCCAATTACCTGTTTCCAGTCAATCTGCAAGCTTATCCACTCCGTGAGGCACCAAGATTCAGCAGTGATTGCTCACCGCCACAATCCCCTGGCTCTCCAGAAACACCAGACATGGACACGGGTAAGCATGTTCAGATTTTAAATTCCATTAACTCCGTGCATGAAGCTTCTTCATACAGCTACTGTTCTCTTGCTCTATACCAGCCACACAGTTTGGAGTGGATCCGGAAGTGCTCAAAAGAACACTATGAGGCTGAGGACAGAGGTTATGATTCCTTTGCTATGTTTATCTGCCAATATCACTCACTGGTATACTAATATACTAACTGTACTTTATGTGACATGTCATAGATGTACGGGCAATGCACAACCCCCACAGCCACATATTTGTAGACATGATGAAGGCTACTGCACTTCAGGTACATCAATATACATAGATGTATATTAACATGTAGCTGCTATGCACTGATATTTGCAAAAAAACTAACTCTATAATGATCGCCATCCAGATACTCAGAAGATGAAGAGGAAGGTTGGGAGTCCGATCGTAGCTGGCACCTGCGGTGACAAGAACAACTTTACACAAAACACATCGACCTGATGGCGCACCCACCATGATGAATCGTGTCTCTCTTCCGGCACATTGTAATCAGTAGTTGTGCCTTTCTTTCCGCGCTATTTGCGGAACTTCGTTTGTCATGTGAACTTCATCTGTTATTTAGAACTTTAGATGTGCCAAAACCATGTATGCATTGACTTTGTTTCTAAATCGCATTGCTTTTCACCGTATTCATATGCTAAATGACACGCCTTTGTCCATTTGAAAGACTCCACTGTTTCCACAGGCGCGCGCGCCCCTGCACTAGTAACTTAAGCCAACCCAACCGCGGTCGGCGGGCGTGTTAGGGCGTGGTAGGCGGCGAGCAGAGGGCGTCTTGGCGTTGGAGGGGCGGCCACGCCCGGCGATGCCGGTGTCGGCGGCGGGGTCATCGTCCTTCGGCGGCGAGGTCGGCCGGCAGCAGCTTGTTTGCGGCCATGATCTTGTCGGCGTCGTGGCGCTTGATGTCGAAGTTTGTGACGGCGTTGAGGCCACGGGACTTGATCGCCGCGATGTCATGAAACCGATCTCGAGTCCCTACGAAGATCATCCACCATAATAATAGTAGTAGGACTCCACTACCACCACTGTACAAATCCATCCTTGTAAATTAGCTTGTGGACGGAGGTCCTCGCGATCCTCTCCTGCTTGTAAGGTAATAAGGTTTGTGCTAAGTGCTTGGGGTTTCGAAAGGGAAAGCCGTATGTAAGCTTGTTTGCTTTAATGGAGCGATTTTAGCTTTGAGAATCCCTTTTACGTAGCCGTCCATGTAAGTTTGAGTCTATTCTATGGACCCCTATAGGAGAAGCCTCTCATGGCGTATTGTTCTTGTATTGTTCTCGTGTTAGCCCGGGTAGCGGCGTTTTAGAGAACTCTCGAAAGAACTCGAGTCCTGAGAAGTGTTCCTTCGGGTGGAACTGCACGGGGAGGCGATAGGCGTCTTAGCGTTCTCACGCCACGACGGAAAAGCGGCTATCGGGATAGCGTTAGAGGGATAGGATTAGGCTGCTTCTTTGTTCTTGTTAAAAGAGAGCTAGTGATGCATACGGTGAGTACCAGTAGGATCAACACAAGCATAAGTACACACGCTAGGCGAGAATAACTACGAGGTTAGAGAAGTAGTATTTTTATCAGCCTTGTAAAAGATCCTGTGAATATTAATTCCGCATATCATCCCCCCATACGAGAGAATATTCACTAATTGAGTTCACTAATAATCACGCACTCACGAATATTCACGCATATCGCTATCGTTGAATAGTGGCAAGTGCTCGCATAGTAGCTGAATAGTAGAGGAATATTCACACATTCCGGTATATACTAATCAAGCTTTGTATAATTTGCATCCACTCACAAAAATTAAGTGCAAGTGCTCCAAATAGTAGAAATATTTGAAGTGTCCGAGCCACTCAAGAAGTGCTCTTACACTATTTATATTCGAATTTGAATAGTGCCAAATATTTTGAATAGTGACACAATTTGAATAGTAATACTTGATTTTGAATAGTGTTGTGAATAGTAACTCGTGAATTTTAAAATTTGAATTGCGAATCCGAATAATTCCCAAAGTGGTTCTTTATATATATATAAGTTATTTATTGTGTTAGTGTGGTATTGGATTCAGGTTAATAAATTACTTTACAATTAAATACCACTGTTCATAATGGAAGAATTAGATAGCCAAATCAGGAGCTATGAACAAAAGATAAAGAATATCCCTAATGAATATTTTACTAATGGAATAAGCAAATGGCCCTGCTATAAGAGAAAAAAAAGTTTATTTTAAAAAGAGAAATTTATAGACTAAATCAACTAAAGCAAAAAAGAATCAAATAATAGAAAGCTTAATGTTCCAATAAAGAAACCTGAAGTTATGTCTAAACAAAATGAAAATAAGGCCCAAAAGGAACTAGAAAATATAATAGAAAACTTTGAAGAAAAAGAGATAAGTGAAGATGAGCAATGGGAAATAAATAATAAGTTCTTTGTTAGAAAGCTATGAAGAAGATGATGAAGATATAATTGAGCCAAACAATAATAAATTGGTAGAAGTTACAAATTCTTTTAGAATATAAAAGAATTATATAGACTAGATAATTCTATAGAAGCAATGGATATAGATCCATCCCCATCAAAAAGAAAAAAGAGGCCCGGATATAAAGGTTGAAGAAGAAAGAGAAACATCAAGACCAACTAGAAATCGGGTAAATGGCCACCAGAAAAAAGAAGATTCTGCATATAATTATATACCAGGCCAATATACTCATATGGGTTCAAAAAGAAGAGATTTTGAGAAAAAGGTTCAATTTCAGAATCATAAAAATGATGGTGCCATATTAAATCTAGCAGCACATGATCCTATAGATTGGCCAAATATACTCAGGCATATGGAAAAACCTAATAGTCCAAAAAATATATAATGAATCAACATAATATAGGAAATAGAGTAGAAGATATGATCACATATTTAGAAACTTTTTAGGAGAATCGGTTAAAGTTTTATGGGAACAATGGGTAGAATCTTTCCTATATATTACGGAGAATTAAAAAGAGCTGGTAGTAATCCACATAATTTTGCAAATATTATATCAAGTATAGTAATAGGAGAAGATCTGAATTGGGATTTACAGTCCTACAAAATGAAAGATTAAGAGAATTAGAAAAGTTATCATTAACTAATTGGAGAAAAATAAAACAGTTTTCTCAACATTATCTATATAATGCTACAAGCTGCTAAACAAGGTTATAATACAGGAGTAGTTGAAAAATATTTTCATAAGTTGCGAGATCCTTTAGGATCTATGATATTTGAAGAATATAAAAAGAAACAGGTTCTAATGCATACAATATCTCTCGGGCTATAACTTTTGTTTTTAAACAATTAAGAAAAGATATGTACTAATATACAAGCCCAAAGATCAATGAAGCAATCTGATTATAATTTTTGTAATAATATAGTTCAAATACCATTGACATATGGAGAAGAAAGATCTAAGTATAAAAAATATCCTAAGAAGTATAGAAATGATAATATAAGAATGAAGAAGAGATATTTTCTACGAAGATCTGATAATAGAAACTCCTTTCTTACATAAGAGAAATGTAAGAAGATATAATCCTAGAAAGAATTATGATAGTACTTGCAGATGTTTTATCCGTAATTCTCCGAATCACTTAAGCGAGAACTTGTCCTAATAAAGATAAGAAAAGATATTCTAATAAGCAAGAAGAACAAGAAAAGGTTCTAATAATAGATAGTGTAAATGAAAATATCTTAGTATGTGATGATGAAATAATGGATGATGAATCAATATATTCAATCATAGAAAGCAGATGAGATAGAATATGATGAAGACAAGGATTCAAGTGAAGAAGAATTAGATTTAATTGATGAATTATCTGGATTAAAAATTGAAATGATGGAACAAATAGTTTCCAAGCATAAGAAAGAAGAATACCATACTTTATCTAATACATGTTTATCTCCTTTTGCAGGAATAAATATAAAATCGTGTATTGCATATATTATCAAGATCCGGAAGAAAGAGCTACATGCGTCTTTGTTTAAGACAAGCATGTATGCTATGCTCAACCAAGCAGAAAGATAGAAAGAATAACATAACAGACAAATTTAAAATTTGAGAAAAATAAATCAGAAGATATAGGCTTAGAAAAGAAAGATGCAAATATGAGAATAATATTCCACAAGAATTTCTCATTCCTAGATTAAGTTTTCAAACTGAACATATCTGTCATACTTTACACAAGATATTATAGACTTAATATGGGCAAAATATCTTTGAAAGGCAATACAAGACCTTTCAAGATATACAAGAATATTTCTTAAAACTATATGAAGGAAAAGAAAGACATCCAGGAATTTATATTAAAGCAAATATCTTTCCTATAATCCATATTGATGATATAGTCATTATCAAGCCTCATCAAAGATTTCTAATATTCATGGCTGATATAGACTTGAAATACTTTAGAAATATACAACTAAGTAATAATGATGATATATCACTCCAAACTCTTATAGATCATGGACTAATCCATGATATTTATGGTACATTGGAAGAAATAAATAAATCGATCTTGGAAAGGCTATTAAAGAAGCATGTAAAAGCTAATATGTATCCCTGGAAAATATAAGATCAATTTCTGCTCCAATCCTTCAAAATTCACACAACCAATAAGACCAGCAACCCATGATATATATAAAAAAGGGTCCATACAGATTTCCTAATATATGGACAATGGAGGAAGATTATAGCAATTATTTGCCAAGAAAAACGAATCATGATAAGCTGGAGAATATTCAGCGAAGCAAAAAGAATTAGGAGGTAATGTCATATTCGATTTGCAACTATCATATGATGTATCAAAATAAGATAACAAAAATATTCTTCCAAGCATATTATAATGAATACATGCTAATACAAAGAGACGTTGGAAGATTGATTAAACTTTGAATATGGTGAAGATAGTCAACTAAGAAACGAATCTGAGAATTGTTGAATATCCATCTAATATGCCAACTTTGAGGATACGGATTTTTGAAGATATTGATTAAATAAGCAAGATCAATATATTGGAAGTTCTATATATATATTTGCATATGTTGATAAGGTGTTATCAACAATTTGTTCGAGGAATAACTATACACATACACATGCGAGTTTTTTGATTTGATGTTATGCGACATCAATCAATCGGGCGTGGAAGGCCATATCCATACCCGAGAGAATAATTTGAAAAAATATGCTCGAAGAAAGCGCATAAGCGTATAAGATGAAGATTGGTTCTTGTTGATGATGATTAAAGCCTCATCGGGCGACAATTGAAGAGAAGGTCACCATCAAGCGGCGGTGCATGCCAAATATCAAGGCTATGCACTCGGATGATATAATCAAAAGACGATGTATGCGGCAACATTGCGGAGAAGCCACGACGGCGTCGCTATCCATGCATGCAAGACATCAATAATTGATGACCATGCACAGATGACTCTCGAAAGCTCGAGAAGATCGGGATGGCTGAACCACCGATAATTGAAGATGTCACTTTCAAATACGCCACGTTGAAGGTCTGAAGATAAGTTTGGCGGTCTTTGAAGACTTATCCACAAAGCGTCGAAGGCCCTTCCGTGCTGAGTCACCAGATTGAGCATCGGATCCACAACACCATCGCGGTAACGCCCCTTCTGAGCGATGGTTCAGCCGATGTACCGCTGATGGTGTTGAGGATCCGATGCTCAATGGCGGCCCGCTTCGCTTTTATAGAGCGAGAAGGGCCTTCGGATCGCCTTTGTGGATAAGACCAGCACCGCCAAACTTATCTTCTAGAGACCTTCAACGCGGGCGTATTTGAAAGTGACATCTTCAATTATCGGTGGTTCAGCCGTCATCCCGATCTTTCTCGAGCTCGAGAGTGTGCATGGTCATCAATTATTGATGTCTTGCATGCATGGATAGCGACGCCGCCGTGGCTTCTCCATAATGTTGCTGGCATACATCGTCTTTGATTATATCATCTGAGTGCATAGCCTTGATATTTGGCATGCACTGCTGCTTGATGGTGACCTTCTCTTCAATTGTCGTCTGATGAGGCTTTAATCATCATCAACAGTAACCAATCTTCATCTTATACGTTATGCGCATTTCTTCGAGCATATTTTTCGAAATTATCTCGAGGGTATGGATATGGCCTTCCACGCCCGATTGATTGATGTCGCATAACATCAACTCAAAAACTCTCTCTCTCTCTCTCTATATATATATATATATATATATATATATATATATATATATATATATATATATATATATATATATATATATATATATGTCAAGGCAGGTGCAAGGAGCAGCGCGTGCGATCCACGACAGTGTAAAAACAAGAGAGGTGGGAGGGCCATACCATATGCCATGCCACAAAGCAAGCAAGGACCAAGCAAGCAATGTAAAAGATAAAAGCTAGCTTTTTGCATTATTGCATCTCTCCAATTCCGTCGTCCTTGACGACTCCAAGGAGCATGAGCTGGCCACAGGCAGAAATGATAAGATGGCCACAGGCACGGCTCCCCCCTGCACCCTAATGCCGTATTGCCCTGCATCCGTCCGTCCATGGCCACCACTGCCAAGCTAGGATCCATGCATCTAGCTAATCTAGTAGCTGACCTACATACTCTCACTCTCTTTCAGTGCTTGATCGGACGCAGAATGTCTAGACGAAGGCCCTGTTTGGTTTAGGGACTTTTTAGTTCCTGGGCTTTTAGTCCCAAACTAACCAAACAACAGGGACTTTTGAGACTAAAAATAGCAATTGGGACTAAAATATAGAAGACCCTTTGGAGAATCTTTTTGAGACTTTTTCTCCTGCTATCCCCCTCCGCACCGCTTGTCTCCCGCACCGCGCCTCTCCCGCCGGTCCTCCTCTCCCTCCTAGCCGCGAGCACCGACACAAGAAGCCGGCGAGCCCCTCTCTCCCGGACACGAGCAGCGAAGCTCAAGCCGGCAAACCACCTCCTCCTTGGGCGAGTAGCCCCTTCCTCTCCCGAGCTGCAGCGGCGACGGATTAGGGCGGCGTGCCCCTCCAGCCTTCCCCCTCAAACTGCGGTGGCCAGGCGTGCGGATCTGGGCTGGCGGCGTCCCCCCTCCGGTGGCCAAACGCGGGGCGGCCAGATCCGCCACGGCACTGGAGATGGCAAGCATGGCGGCGTGGTGCGCGCAGGCCGAGTCCGGCGGGGAGTGGATGCGGCGCATGGGCCGTTGGTCGGCGGCCAGGGCCAGACGTTGCAGCGCGGTCGCCGCCCGTCGGTCTTCTTCGTTGTTCCAAAAAAAAAATGCCCGTGTAGGAGTATCTTTTTAGTCCCTTGTCTAGTCCCTAAACCAAACAGGTAAGGACTAAATTTTTTTTAGTCCCAACTTAAAAAGAGTCTAGTCCCTAGAAACCAAACATGGCCGAAAATACGCGATAGAGCTCATCATCACGAAACCGCGATGCAGTGCGACGCGAATGGAAAGCTTGCACATGCAGATAGTGTAAAGCTTGCGTCAGAAGAGCATGCATATGCAGATGCAGAGAACGTAGGTAGGAAGGGAATTGAAAGGGGGTGCAGTGCGTACTGAAGGTGCCGAGGTAGAAGTCCTTGGTGCCAGAAACGCCGCCAATGCGAGCCTGCCACCGCCCGTACTGGTGGTGCCTGCGTCCATATCATACATGTCATTGCTGGTGCTCCTACTACTAGTACACAGCTAGCCACTGTACCGATCGATCTATGGATACTTGCCGTCTCTGCCTTCAGCAGGTTAAATGTATAAAACAAAAACAAATAAATACAGTACTACAGAAGCCTATTATGGGAACGCCTCCCTTTTTGAGTAGGAGCGATTTTTATTTGAGCCGCCACTACTATAGTATGAGCCGCCCCTACAGTGTCCACAGTAGGGGGCGGTTTTTGTTACAAGTCGCCCCTACTATTAGCAGGGGCGGTTCAATCACCAGAGGGACGGCTCTATATTGAGGCGCCAGTTTTGCCAAATTTTGAAAATAAGACACTAAAAAATATTTTTTTTTTAAAATGACCTCGGATGGAAAAACTTCTTAAATAAGAATTGTAGATCTCGAAAAGTTTTGAATCTTTGTTGTTCACCACTTTTTGAATTGACTATTTGATGCCTTAAAATGTGGGTTTGAATGTAAATTTTGAAATTTGAATTTTTCAAACAACCTCGGCTGGAAAAACTTTCTAAATAAGAATTGTAGAGCTCGAAAAGCTATGAAACTTTATAGTTGTCCATTTTTATTTTGATATCATTTTGTCATGCAAAAACTACATTGAAATGTCTCAAATTTGAAATTCAAATTTCGTAACCGACCTCGGATGGAAAAACTTTCTGAATATGAATTGTAGATCTTGAAAAGTTATGAAACTTTGTAGGTGACCATTTTTTTATTTCAATCCGTTTAGAGCCTCAAATAGTCAACTTTCACTCGAATTTGTATAATATGTGGGGATCCGAATAGAGTATGGACCATGCACATGTGTAGCGAGGTGGTGGGGGCTCCCAGCGCATGAGCGGCTGGTTGCGAAGTTCGATCCCTCCGACCGCGTAGTGCGCGACGGCGGTTTGCGACTTGTGATGGAGACAGGTAGGCATGGGCGGTTGGCCCCTCCCCGGATTAAAAAAAAATTACTATTTTTTTAATTTTAAAAATACAATTTTTATATTGCATAGTAGGGCGGCTCATACAATAGGGGCGGTTGCATTACTCAACCGCCCTACTGTAAAACCACTATGGAACGGAGAGTTAGGAACGGTTACGAAAACCACACCTACTGTCCATCCTCAACCGCAGTCCGCATCCTCAACCGCCTATTGTAGTAGTGATACGAACGATGCATGCATGTGTATATAGTATGTAGTAGTGATAGGAACGATGCATGCATATGTATATAGTATGTATCGTCCACCCATTCAGATTCAGATTCAGAGGTGGGTTTCAGACCTTGTGACGACTCCCCGGTACATGGATGCGCCCCGTGAGAAGCCGCTGCTCTTCCTACACCCAACATGCATGTATATATATCTCCAGCGGTTAATAAATCAGTTGCTGTAGATGATCGATATATAGATGGAACATGTGCATCACTGGCGGCTAGAAGCTACTCCTTCCGTTCGAAAACATGCAATTCTCATTTTCCGAGAAGACAACATCACGTACTTTGACTAAAATTGTATCTCAAAATACTAAGACTTATGAGACAAATTAAGTATCATTAGATTAGTTATGAAATATATTTTTATAATAAATTTATTTCGAGACATAAATCATAATATTTTTGCTATAAACTTGATCAAAGTTGACAACTTTTGACCGGTACACTTTCCATAATTACGTCGAGGGAGTATCTAGGTCAAAGTATGTGTATGTTACCTCCTGAGGTGAGCCACGTACTGCTGCCCCGTCATATTCTTCATCTCCTCCAGCTCCTCCTCGTAGTCCTCCACCTGCAGCAGCATATATACATGCATCCAAACAACCATTATCACAGTCAACTCTCTTGTTTCAGCACTGACACTACATACGTACGTACTCCTACTATGTAGTACAATTATCAAAGACACCGAGCCTGGCTATCATGCACGCATCACGTACTACAGTAAACAACGAAGAATACGATAGTTACCGGGAAGTTGGTCTGGGTTGAGGGCCCCCGATACTTGAGCGCCGCCAGGTCGTAGGCTCTCGCCGCCTTCTCCTCCATGTCGTACGCGCCTAATACCGACGACGACAACACAATGCACATGCATGCACCCCAACACACCAAACAAATTTAACTACCACAGCAGCATATGTTTTACTTTATTCCATGAACGCCGCACTGAAAGTCAGCCAGAGCAAAGAGTGCTTACCGAGATAAACTGCAGCGTGACAGTCGTCAGGGGAGACACCGTACGCATAAATATTCCACCATCCCCACACCCAGACACCATATGGTCGTTGCAAGGTTGGATCGCCAAAGACAACCACCACAGATTGAGTTAGTTCTTTTTTGTTCTACTAGTATATATAATGAAATTAATAGCAATATAATAATGTTCTAAAGGGCTACCGTTACACCCAAATGACTATGAGTCATTATTTATTTTTTATCAAACAATTACAATTACCTATTAACTCAAAAAGGAGGTAATACATGAAATAATATTTAGTTTTCTTAATTTTGTGAAATAGGATCAACATGGAGATTAAGTTCTAAGCATACAATCTTTTTTTTCAGATCTTAAGCATATGTGGTGGATATTGTTAGTTTTTTGTTTGCAACTTTGGAGATATATTACCGTATAGTTTTGTATTTAATCTAATAAGTGATTAGCATGCAAACTTCTAATGGGCCATGGAAACCAACCCTCCGTGCAACCATTCAAACTTCTAATCTGGGCCATATGATGCTGATCCAAGGGTTAGGTAATTTTACAATTAACCCCACTTAAATCGCACTTTTTGCAAATCCCTCCTACCTCCCAGTGGTTATCAACTCGTGCCCCTTGGATCCTACATCCCTGTGACCTAGATTAGAAGTTTGTATGGTTGCACGGAGGGTTGGTTTGCACTAGATATATGTTCCCTTATACTTAATATGTCAACTTGATTTTGAAGACAATAAAATATCCACTTGATCTATACATGCATGGTTATATTTTTTCACGATTATTGAAAAGGAAGCTACGAAACACATTAAAGGAAAGGCATGCGCTGGCTTTTGTTTCCATCAATAGGGGATTTGACAAAAAAAAAATTCTAAATTAATTAATTATTTAAAAATCTAAACAAATCAAGGGCTCAGATTTAGATATTACTTCTGACCATGTAAAGTGAGTTTCAAAATTGATAGTTATATATACTGTGTTGTGTTAATTACCTTGCTTGCCCTTCCGGGTGTGGCCTTCCTTGTTCCAGCTGCTGTCCCACAGGTGTGCCTCATACCTCGATGTCCACCTATGCCTGCTTAATTTAATTGCAATTTTTAATTTCATAGACAATTTTTTTATCAAAAAGCTATTTCATTAGCAAGTTAGTTAACATGTTTTGTGGTTTTATTTGTAGAAGCATGATATATATATACATATTTTTGAAGCATGATATATACATATGGATTGGAGCCGATAATTAGATTCGATTTATAGTCACTACCGAACCGGGGGGATTTCCGTGAGTCTACTCCTCACGGGAAAGGCCTCTTTCCCCAGGGAAAGCCTTTCCCGGGGGTAAAACACGGGATAGAGATGACGGGAAAGCCTTTCCCATGAACGGCTGACGGAACCTGTTTCCCCACGGAAAGCGCAGGAACGGTAGTGAGTGTAGGTGAGTGTGCGCACGTGTATGTGTCGTTAGTTCTTTCAAAGAATACTAGGTTGGCTTGACAAGAAAATGTAGTTACAAGCGCCATTAAATTTGTGTATAGTCACTTAGTTAATTAGATAGTTCATGATGATAGAACCACATTAAACCTGGTGACGCCGCGATACGGCGACGTCCTCTGCCCGAACGTGTGGATGGACTTGCGGTGGTGCACGGGCTGCTTCTGCTGCGCCGCGTCGCCGTGCTTGCGCTTGCGCCTGCCGTCCATCAATGCCGCCGCGGAGCCCGCCAGCCTGCTAGCGTACTCGGCGGCCGAGCCGGGTGTGCGGTCGCGCAACTCGACAGCGACCCAGAGCTCATGGCCAGGGCCAGCGAGTGGTGGTGGTGCGGGTGCTCCGCCGCAGCGGCGGACAGCACGCTGCCGATCCTGGTGGCCACGATATTCTCCAGCTTCGGCCCTGGATGAATAACAACCCCGATCGACCGACGACCCACGAAAGCCAAGAAATATATATCAAAACAAGAACGAAACGGACCGATACGCCGGCATTGCATACGTACCGTGGTCTTGCTGATTGCTGCTCGGAAGCGCCTCCATGATGCGGAGGGAGCCGTTGGACTTGTGCAGCGTGGACGCCAGCTGGGGCGTGAAGTACGACGACGCGCTGTCGCTGCCGCTGAGGCCGTAGGCGTAGGCCGCCCCAGTGATGGAAGGGAAGAACAGGCCATGGTGCTGCTGCTGAACGTGCCGTTGCTGTTGCTGCTGGTGGTGCTCGTCCATGACGTAGGCCATGTGGGGCGACAGCGAGAAGCCTCGCCAGCCGCTCGCCGCCGCGTTCGTGACATTGCCGTTGTTGCTGGTCATTGTTGTGTGAATGAAGCTAAAACAAAACTCTAGAAAACAACGAAATGAGTGGGAGGGGATTAAGCTGCTACTGGTGCCATTGCTGCGCGCGATGAGAGACCGATGAGGACCGGCAGCGCGGTGGTGGCGGGTTTCACTTGGTTGCTAGCTACCGGCGAGGTGTGTGAAGCGGAGGAGAAAGGTGGGCAAGTGTGCTTGTGCTTGCGTTGTGTGCGCGCCCATGGCTTTAAAGGGGAGTCCAGCAAAAGGAACGAGACTTGCTCCCTCTCCCTCCTACATTTACACACACAACATGCTGCATCCAACAACAACAACAAAAAATGTTTCATAAAAAAAAACAAAAAAATGAAAAAAAAAAAGCTAGGGAGAAGGAGGAGAAATACTTGGACTTGGATGGATAGATAACATTCCTTCACATCAAAGGGAAATAAACCCTTCTGTTTATAGAAGAAGTATAGATCATTAAGGAAACAGTAGGGAAATAAACCCCTCCTGTTTATAGAAAAAAGGTAAACATCAAGGGGGTCTCTCTAATAATATCCTCCTTTTGCTTAGAAACATAAGGTGTATTTTGATTAGGAAAAAGGTCATAAAAATATATTTGACACTTAATTATTCTTATGGCCTATTGCGGGTCGTTCAAATAATCGATGTTATTTTAAAGGCAGTTTGAATACAAATTTATAATGCAAGTGTCCTGCACTAAACATGCATGTAGCTTGAGTAGTTGTTCGATTTTTTTTGTCTTTTCCCAATTCAAAATACACCTTAAATTTCATGATGGAGGGCGCGTGTTTACTTTTTTTTTTTCCATTGCTATGTCATATAAGAAAGGCAGCTATATCAACATTTCCTATTAGTATTTAAAACCATATCTATTGTCTAATAAAGAACCATACATAACTAACAGGAGTACGTACATCCTTCCTTCATTTCGTATTATTATTTTAAAGAAAAAGAAGAAAGTAATGTGCTGATTTGCATCCGCCACCTTTGTCGCCATTGCATTGGTGCCCTGCTTGCTGTAGCACTAGCAGTGTCACTGTGTGTTTCATAGTAGGATGTAGGTATTTAGTAGAGCCACATGTTGTACTAGGGCAAATACTCACACAAGCAGTCAATTCACAATAATTGTGGCACTGTGCAGGGCCTCTCTTCAATACCAGCAATATATCCAAGGTGATCCGTTGAGGCCGGAGGATGATTCGATTCAAAGCATGCTGTCGGATATAAATAACATGGCACCTGAAGCAAGGAGTCAACAAGAGCTAACAACAGCTCTGCGGACACTACATGCATACACTGTTACAGATTTATACATTACGGCTCAAACCCCCCTTCGCTAACGGAAAATGAACCGACAGAACCAAAGCGGTAGTGATGTGGGGTTCGAAACACTGCCGGTCGAAACACCGGCAGTGAGAGGAGAGACTGCCGGTTCGCTATCAAACCGGCAGCGCAATGTGATCGAACACTGACAGGTGCTTCTTCAACCAGCAGTATTTCTGATCCAAGCAATGCCGGGTCCTAAATCAAACGATAGCGTTTATATTCAGAACACTGTCGGGCTACAAACAACCTACGAAGTGAGGGAAATAACACTATCGGGTTACATAGTGCCCGCCAGTGTAGCAAAGAGACAACAATGTCGGTTTATTGTGGACCCGGCGGTGATTTTTTACGTGAAGACTATCGATTGATTATTAACCCGATAGTGTTATTACAGTTGACTTGACCGTCGGTTGGTTAATGCAGCCCGGCGGTGTTTTTTGTCATCTATGACGGTTTGTAACTCAAACCGATAGTGTTGGGTGTAGTAATACTACCGGGTTTGTTTGTCATTCACTGTCGGGCCCACACTAACCGGCGTTTTTGTTTAATTTTTTTAATTTAAAATTTATTCATGGAATTCAGTTCTTTTTAAATCCCTAAACGCATCATACATTAAAATCGACAAAACATTACATGGTTCAATGGTTACATACAACTAACTCGCCTAATGTTCTACTTAAACTAAGCTTAGGACATCAACTTCCAAATAAGAAAAAACAATGACAATAGCCATAAATGAAAGCATCACATCTTTCATATGCCAATTCGCAATTCTCTAATCTTCATGCATGTCTATGGAGAGAGGCTTCTCATCAATCTCCAAGGACGGTTGATAGTCAAAGTTGACACCATTGTAGGCCAAAGCTTCAGTTTCGGTCTTGTATTTTTTGTAACAATTACCACGAGACTTGAGCGAGCAATCTTCCCGTGTTCGATAGATCTCGACACGTGTCCAACATGCACTACATACCATGCCATGGTTTCCTATACATGTAACCAAATTAGGATGTCAATGTTATGTCATTTAGAAATGTTATACAAGAAGAAAAGTTCAAGGCTTATATATTTCAATATCCAAACTGGATTTTGAACACCATAAACTCATTAATTTTGACATTTATCTCACTTCAATCACACTTCGAGCACTAGTATTTCTTCATTCATGTTGTAAATGACCGTAATGTTATAATCTAATTTGTTCACTATAGACCAAAAAACATTTGCTACTATATAACGATCCTGAACTGTTTGAAACCAAAATCTAAATAGAAAAGGGAAATAACAAGTTGGAGTTATCAACACGGGCATTTCAACGGACACCTCAAAGGCAGTGACCGACGCACTCACCGAGCTTCCGTGCGGTCTGTGCGCTCCTATCTTGTCTCGGCGGTGCTAGATGCAGGCGTCGAAGAAGGAAGTAGAGGGCACGGAAGGGCCGTTCTTTCGGCGAATCGAGGGGGGACGAGGTCGCGACAGTGCGGCATTGGGCTTTGAAGAGGAGGACAACGTGAGGCCGTGGACGGCGGTGCAATGTGGCGGCGGTCCTCCTCGGCGTGGAGGAAGACCAAGCGGGCGAGCAAGGCGAGGACAACGACGAATTAGTTCTCATTCTCATAGGCAAATCTCGAACAACTAAAGGTCTAATTAGTTCTCATAGTGGATGGGAACAGGATGCCCGGCGTGGTGTTTGGGACATCGGAGAAGAAGAGAGTGGAGAGTGGGGGGGCAGCGGACGGCAGCGGCGTGGGTGGTGGTCTTTGCTCCCGCCGGCGGCGCTGGTGGGGAACAAATGGCGAGTGGTTGAAATGACTTGGAAAATTTCACTCAGCGCCAGCCAATATATATCGTTGAGGCTAGAACGAATGGCGCGGGGTTCAAATGACTTGGGAAAATTTCACCCCGCGCGCCCATATCTATAGGTAAGCATTGTCGGCTGCGCATTAGCACCGGCAGTGTTCCAGTAAGGTTTACTGTCGGGTAGAAACGACGGCTGAGCCGATAGTGATAAAAAAAACTATTGCCACCACTCATGATTTTAAGACACTGTTGCCACCAACCACCGCTCACGGTTATTAGACATTGTTGCCACCTACTACCGCTCACGGTTATAAAAACAGCCTCGCACCGAGAGCAATCGATGGAGTTGCATGTATGGCCAACCGTGCGCCGACTGATCTCCTCTGTTATTTGCCTATTATTCTATCCATATATATAATCCTCTATTTGGGAGAAAGCCCTCGACATACACATTTTATTATGGGTAGACAATGTATACAACAGGTACTATATTTCTCCTCTTAATGAAATAACCTCCTAGTTCCTCCTATGGTTGGTTATAATTTTTATATATATATACAATAGGTACTAGAAGGGTGTTTTTGAAGATGAAGCCACAACATTGCTTACAGAAGCTGGGTGTGATGCTCGTGCGAAGCCATTGTTGCATCGACTTCTAGAAGACGAAAAGCAGGAGCCAAGTAGCATGCATTCTTGTGCTTCCTCACTGGGAGATGAGCCCCTCATTTGTAGGTCATCTCCTGTCTGGGGCCTCTGCCGACACGGAGAGACATTGGTTCTTCACAGAGGTCCCACATCCGCCCTACTTCGAGAAAGCAATGGGTAGTATCGAAACCACCTCGGGTATTGTAACACCCGATTTTTGACCCGTTTTAAAATTCGCTAAAAATTTGAACTTTTTCGATAATCGTGTTTTAACCCAACACTTTGGAAGTTTCCATTTATTTTGACTCCTCAAAATTATTTGGTAATTTTGGCAAGACCTAAAGTGGAGTTACATTTAATAAAAGAATAGAAGAATAAGAAAATAAGAGAGAAAAGAGAGAAAAGAGAAAAGAAAAAGAAGAAGAAAGGAGAAGAGAAACCAGCCCGGCCCATCCCCTTCTCTCCTTCCCTCCCCTCTCTCTCTTTCTTTTCCCGAGTGGGCCGGCCCAACCGCACCAGGCCGCGGCGGCCCACCTCTCCTTCCCTCCTCTCTCCATCAGCGACGCAGCGGGACCCGCTCCCTCCTCCCTCACCTTCTTCCCCCCGACGCTTATCGACGGCGGCCGAGCACAGCCCCGCGGGCCCCGGCCGCCTCGCCACCATCGCCGAGAGGGAGAAGACCATGGAGCAGTGGAGCACGAGCGTTCAAGCCGCGACGGACAAGCGCGAAAGCGGTCGCTCGGCACCACGTTCGAGGCGCCTGATCTGCGGCGACGACCGCCGCACAACGAGCCACCACGCCGCCGATGAGCCCCCGGCCGCGACCACAAAGACGAGCACGACGGCCGACCGCACACAGAACGCACGCGGCTCGGCCATTAAACGACGATGAGCCGTCTTCGCCGTGGCGCCCTGGCGACGGAGGGACGGCGAGCTCGCCGATCGATGTCGTCGCCGTGATGTGACCGCACGCCGCCAACCTCGCCGAGCACCTTTAACCGCAACATAGACGGACGCCAAAGCCGGCAAGCCCACGCTTGCGCCTTACCCACGGCCGGAAAATATCCGGGGACGAGAGAAAGATCTCGCCGAGGAGGGCCGCGGCGAGGCTATAAATAGCCCCGTCCGGCCCTCCATCCCGCCTCGCCGAGCACCGAGGAGCTCCACTGGGAGCTAGAACACACCGTGCTCGCGCCCAACTCCTCCCCTTCTTCCTCTCCGCTCTAGACGGAGTTTACCCAAACCAATTTCCGCCACCGCCAAGCTAGGGTTCGAGGAACGCCGGCGATTGGTCGCCGAACAGCGCAATTGGCGATCCAGTGAGTCTTCTATTTCCCTCCTCTACTCTTTTCCCGGTTTATTGGCCTACATCGTGTAACGAGCGGTGGGTTGGAGCGCCGCCGTCGTCGACGACCGCCACTCACGCCGCCGTCAAGGTGGGAGCCCCGCACCGCGCCCCCGGACACCCACCATCGCGTCCGGGGCAGCGTGGGAGTCCAAGGGACCCCTCGCGGCGAGCTTCCGTGGCAGGAAGGCCATTCCGCCAAACGCCCGGCCGGCTTCGCCGTTGGGGTGCGGCAGGACGGGGCGGCGCCACGCACGCCGTCGCCCGCCGTCACGACGCGTCACCGGGACCAACCAGAAGCCGCCACGCGTCCACCCGTTGCACTACCATCCTCCCCCTCCGTTATCGCCCGTGGGCCAGGCCGGATCCATCTGGTCGGGTCGCAGATGGACGAGTACGGTAGAAAAGCGGTGGAAATTGATAGGTCTACCCGAGAAGCGTACCCCTAATGCTATAAGTACATGTTCCGGACCTCGAAATTTCAGAAAAAATATGTAAATAAACTAGATTATGTGGAGATAATTGTCATGATTTTTATTACATTTTTGCATTAATAAAATAATGACATAAAAATCCCACCATGTTTATTAACAGGAATTAAACTTGAAAAATCATAACTTCCGAACCGTAACTCCAAATTGGGTCAAACCACTTCCGTTATTTTTCTAAAATCGAGCTCTATCCATTGCTACTGGTTTTATATATTATCACATGGTTCATTTTGTCACTATTCAATTGCCCTATTAATTTTGTGTAATCACCGCCCGACGCGAGTAGCCGACGAAGACCTCAACCCGAACTAGACGATCCCGACCACGTTCGGAGCCGGACGACAACGGTAACCAAGGCAAGTCCTTACCCCCTTAATAATGTTGACCTAATTAATCAACCTACTTTTTATAAGATGATAATCATGGTTTATACTGCTATGTGAATAATGTGATGTATGATGATGTAATATGACTAAGTGAGACCAAGGTAACCAAATTAATAATGTGAACCCTCCAACAAAAAGGTGAGTGGTGATAGTCTACATGGAGGTAGACTAGTCACAATCGGGGATGAATCCCACGGAGAGATGCTCGCCTCCCTAAGGACCGGTTCATAGACCATCCCCTAGTACGATATTCGTACGACCACACGTCGAGATGGGACGACTCGATCTCACCCCTGTTAGGTCAAATTATAGTTTCTAACCTATGAGGCCGGCGTAGGCAACGATCTATCGGGAGCTGACTCGGATGCTAAGTGATCTTCCGAGGTCGGGTTGGCGTGGTTGCTATGTGATCCTCCACGTAAAACAATTGGCGCATTGACGATATTGTATACAAACTTATGAGTTGGCGGATGCTAAGTGATCTTCCGCAATGCTGTGTGCTAATGGGATGCTAGGTGATCTTCCCATTTCCAACCCCCAAAAAGTCATGGTAGGATTATACCGAAACCTAGGATGGCTACCAAACGGGTACGGGATCTTGTTGGACTATTCTTGCCCGCTGATCACGAGGAGAGTATGTCCATCGTGTGGGGAAATTGTACACCCTCTGCAGAGTTATTTAAATCTATTCGAATAGCCACGTCCTTGGAATGGGCAACCGCTAGGACGGATCATCTATGATTAGTTTAATCCTGTTGATACTAACTGTTTGTGTCTTGTGAAGCGACGACCATATAACCTAATCGGGAACTAGTAAGGGCAGTTTTAGAGACCCTGCTAGGGCCCAAACCCTTAATAACCACCAAACCCTAGGTTTGGACTTGCTGAGTACCTTTGTACTCACCCGTTGATTTTTCAGACTTCAGCTTAGAGGAGGACTTCGGCTACGATGATCGTGAGGATTTTCCGCAGGAGGATTAGACGCGATGTTTCCGGCTTTGTTAGGACTATGATGTTGATACTAGAGTTTCGACCTACGCTCAAGTATGCTTGTGGGTGTGGTAGACTAGGACCACTAAACGTTGTAGCAGACTCTGATAAATAAAGTGCCACAGCACCCCTATGCCTACCTACCGTTGTGTAATAAGATCGTGACCCTCGGGCCACTTATGTAAGACCTATTTATCCTATCAATAAAGCTCCGGTACCTTTTTAAATAAATCTGTGTCCACTCTTGTTTCTAGCAACATATTAGCGCGTGATCCTGACACTAATACGTAAGGTTAAGGACCCATTAAAGTGGGGGCCTGACAGAGTGGTATCAGAGCTGAGCTTGACCGTAGGATGAAACTCTAGGTCCGAATACACAACAAAAGATACATACACACCCCGATTGTTCTCGTACTTTCATATGCAAAAATAAGTCTAACTTGTGGAAGTGTTTTTGCAGTATGGAAGGACCCATTGATAACGACTGGGAACAATCAAAGCGCATTCTTTGAGGAAGGATTTCCCCGTCTCTTATGGGAGAGACACTCGGGCGGCTGGGATACACCGAGCCTCCCCAGTATTACTTCATACAATATGAGGATGCGGGAGTGCGAAAGTGCGAAGTGCGCATGCACGTCCAGGAACATCCCGACTTCTCTGCAGTTCATGCGAGATGGTACACCATGATTGGTCAAAGGCCATGGGACACCACCCAAAAGGTGGCACGACAGGCATTGGCGGAATACTGCGGCATCTTCGAGGAAGACATAGAGTACACACCGGCGAAATATCTACCTGTACCAGACCAAACCACCCCTGTCTGGCGCAACAAAGTACGCGAATTGATGAAGATCGACCCGGGAGTATTGGAGTACAGCAAGGTGTTCACCGTCAGGTACCTACACCACCTGGACACCTTGTGTGAAGATCAGCAACAAGAGATCCAAGCTTGGCAGAGTCGCTTTCAAGAGAAACAAGCCAAGGCAGACAAGATGACCATGGAAGCACACAAGATCGCTAGAGAGCTGGAGTGGTGCAGACAGGAGTTGAGGAAGACCCAGCAGCAGCTGTACGACCTGAAGCGAAGCAAGAGGACATACATCAGGAGAAGAAATTCAGCAAATGCCGCTAGAGAAGTGCCAGCCTATGACCCCCAACAGCCTCATTATGGCCTAAATGGATATGTACCGAAGGAGTCTATGACTGATTCCGAAACAATTGAAACTGAGGAATCTGTTGCAGACAACTTCCAACAGGAAGCGGGACCGTCCCGGTGCCCATGACAAGGGTACTTTGTGCCCAAAGACAACGACGCCAGTGAGAAGTGGAACCTCCAAAAGCTACGGTTTGTAAAATAAATTAGAGTAGTCAGCAGCCGATCGCCTTTAGGGCGAGAATGAGCGTAATTCAGTATCAATGTCGTAGTTTGGATGTGATTTTGTTAGCATCTAAATGGTTATTATGTATGATGCGCATGTATCATGTGTAAGAACTATGAGGATGTGTTGAATGTTTGATGTTTTTAATAAATTGCATTGAGTTTTTGCCTTCTTGATCCGCGAACACCGTCTTACTCGCATTGCTATCACAGCAATCTGATGGAAAGAAGGTCTAGAAGGATCCGCGAACGCCGCGAAAGAGCCGAAGCCATGGACCGCAATGGGAGAGGCGAGGAACCTCCCCGAGAAATAGGCGGAATAGGGGCGGGCAACCTAGAAACAATAGGGGCAACGAAGAAAGACCAGCGAGAAGAGGAAGTCAATCGGGGAGAAAATGAACACCTACCACCACCTCCACCCAACCTAGCGAAGTGATGGACCAATTGGACACAATTATTGGAGAGACTTGCCGGAAGAAGAGACCCCGAGAACGGAAGATTAGGGGCATTTATGAGATTACGCCCACCCACCTTCGAGGATGTTGGGGACGATCCTTTGTCCGCAGATGACTGGATACGCCTCATCACCAAGAAGTTGGATGCGATTGGAGCAACCTTGGCGCAGAAAGAGTCATACTAACCACCCATCAACATCTTTGGAGCCGCAAGTGAATGGTGGGACAACTATCAGGAAGCCTCAGAAGATCCAGGAGCTATTACTTGGGACGAGTTTGTAGAAGAATTCCGTCGCTACCACATTCCTGAGGGTATCATACGTAGTAAAGCGGAGGAATTTCGCAACATCCAGCAGGGCGCCATGACTGTCCCACAATACATCCGTAAATTCATGAAGCTTGCGCGCTACGCGCCAAGTGAGGTGAATAAGGAGAAAAAGAAAATGGAGTGCTTTGCGAGAGGACTCAATGCTACCCTGAGGGAACAAATAGCAGGACACGAGTACACCAGCTTCAATACAATGATGAACAAGACCATAATCATAGAAGAAGAAAAGATGAGGACCGAACGTGAGAGGAAGCGCAAGATGATAGCGGTGGAGAACACACCCCCAAGATTCCCACCCACTACGTAGTTTCGAGTACCAGGAAGTCAACAAACCCAGGCCAACAACAACAACTACCGCACCAGCCCTAACTTACACAACAACAGCCCCGTCAGCAATAACAACTTCCGCAACAGCAACGCCAGCAACAGCAACTTTGACAAGGGCAGAAACAGCCTAGGACAAGAAACCTGTTATGGATGCCGTCAACCCGGACACCGCATCGCAGTTTGCCCAAATCGGAACCAAAGTAATGCCCCCGCCCCCTCAGTTGCCAGTAACAGGACCGCCGTTTCTGGAATAAATCGCAATACCCCTCAGAACTCCGGCGCACCCAGGAGGACTGCCCCGAGCTTTGGTCAAGGCAGAGTAAATCATGTGAATGCAGAAGACGTCTGAGGCAAAGACTGATGCAGGTATGCGGTGAGTTTATAGCAAACTCTACTATCGCAACCCGTGCTATTTGACTCTGGTGCTTCGCATTCGTTTATTTCCGATCGTTTTGTTTCCCGAAATAAGTTGAGAATGGTGTTGTTACCCACCCCTCTTTTAATTCGCACCCCTGGAGCCGTAATGAGATGCTCACTACAATGTCCTCGAGTGAGAATTATGATCAGAGGAATAGAATTTAGAGCAGATTTGGTAGTCCTAAAGACGGATGGATTGGATATAATACTAGGAATGGATTGGCTACAAAAACATCATGGGAACATATCATGCAAGGATAGAGTAGTCACAGTGACCAATTACCTAGGAAAGACTATAACGTGCCAGCCGCAAGTGCCCAAGTTGACCCCAGCAGTATGCAATGTACAAGCCACCACAAAGAGGGCGTACCCATAGTAAGAGAATATCCGGATGTATTTCCGAAGAGCTACCGGAATGCCACCGATTGCGAGAGACTTGGAGTTCATTATAGACTTAATACCGGGGACAGCCCCAATAGCCAAGAGACCGTATCGGATGGCATCAAATGAGTTAATAGAGTTGAAGAAACACTAAGGGAATTGCGGGGATAAGGGATACATTAGACCCACTCATCACCCCGGGATCGCCCAAGTACTATTTGTTAAAAGAAAGATGGCGCCAACGCATGTGCATTGACTCTGAGATCCTTAAATGAAGTCACCATCAAGAATAAGTACCCTCTTCCGAGGATAGACGATCTATTTGATCAACTAAAAGGAGCCCAGTATTTCTCCAAAATAGATCTCAGATCAGGCTACTACCAACTCAAGATCCGACTCAGTGATATTCCAAAGACAGCATTTGTGACCCGCTATGGACAATATGAGTTCACAGTTATGCCCTTTGGACTGACAAATGCTCCTGCCTATTTCATGAACCTAATGAACAAGGTATTCATGGAGGAGTTAGATAAGTTTGTCGTAGTATTCATTGATGACATACTCATCTACTCAAAGAGTGTCGAAGAACATGAACAGCACCTGAGAATAATCTTAAGCAAGTTAAGAGATCACCAGCTATATGCCAAATTCAGCAAGTGCGAGTTTTGGTTACAAGAAGTTGCCTTCCTAGGCCACTGTAGGCACAAAAATCCTACTCCCTGCGCCGCACACACTGACAAGCCGGAATAGTTTGGCTTTACCCTACCCCGGGCGTCTTGAATCGAAGGCGTGCGATCAATTTGACCTGTTAATTGACAAGGAGGTAAACGTGAGATCCGGAACATGCCTGGTGAGACCAAGACGAGTTCCGCATGTATGGCTCTAAGGCGGATGTAAAGACATATAGCTATGAGAGCTATCGTCAACAAATAATGAGTGCATTCGGTAAGCGTATATGAAGATATGATGTAAAAAAACGGTTGCGAATGATCATAAGAAGACATGTTTGAACAAGTAAAGTCGATCATCATGATGTGCTATCGTAAAAGCTCTATTGCATAGATCGAATTAATTGACAACATGATAAATAAAAAGAAAGTAAATCACAAACGTCATTAAAGACATTCATGACACGTGAAGAAGGAACTACCCTACGTAAACACGTATACGAACCCGCAACACGTAATAACTTAGAAGCATAACCGTGTTCGGCAAGTTCTTTAATCGGGGTCCATGAAGAAGGAACTACCTGAGCGTAAAAACCTATCGATTAAAGCGATCTCTAGTCCACCGGATGACTAGCTCTAGAGTAACCCAAAGATTCAGTATCCACTTGGGATGACCTGATCTGTCAAGATCTAAACGCATACGAACCCGCAACACGTGACAACTTAGATTGATCTAACTCGGCTACGATGAACAGATAGATCTAATAGCAAGGTAAGGTAAACAATTAAAGTACTAAAAGCAACTAGATCTATGATAAGATAAAGCGGAGACGTTTCAATCTAAATTAGGCAAAAAGTGTATGCAAACATAATTAAATAAATAAATTGAAAGCATTGCAAACACGTGGTAACTTAATGAATTCATCGGATCTTGCCAAAATCTAATGAAGCCGATAACTAGCTCTTAGCGGATCTTAGCCCACCCGGATGGCTCATGATCGACAAAGAACCCTCTTGCCCCCTCGATAGCTTAAATCTTTGGCGATACTAAGCGTGAACAAGACTTCTTGCAATAATCTAAATCCGCTGGCGATACTAGACATGGTGCAAGGTTGCCGGTATTTCATGGAGGTCGGCGGGTCGATGAATCCTCTTGCGATAGATCGGCGACACGGATCGGACTCGAAGGGTGGCGGGCAAGGCACCGGGCGGGTTGTTTTGTATTGATTTGGGTAGCTTATTTTACAGGTTGTCGGGGTCTCATATTTATACTCTACGGGCTTGATGAGTCCTAACTAATTACGAATAATAATGGCCGAAAATATCTAGCGAAGATACATTGTTCTCCAAGTCTTCTCGAGTCATTGAAATTGCATGACGTGGGCCCTCGACCTAGGATATTCTTCTTGACGCTCCACGCTTGCGAACCATCTGTTGCTCAGCTCTTCTCTTGGACTCGGGCTCCTAGCCGAATAACATCAACTTCCCGAATGTCACCAGGCGTCGGCTGCTGGTCTTTTACTAGCCGAATGACCTCTTCTTTGAATCATCGTGTCTTGGTCTATCGGTCATCGAGGCTCTACCAAATTTTGGTGTTAACATATGCCCCCTCAATTTTGGGGTAAAGATTCTCCTTTGCCGTAAAATTGACCAATCTACCCCCTCCTTTGCTCAAATCAACTAGTGCTGTTCTTCAGTTCATCGTTCAACCTGTCCGCGCTTGGAAAAATCCGAAACCCTAGATCACCACCAAACCCCGCTCCAAATCATGGATCCCTTCAGCTTGGTTTTAGAGGTAATCTTTATGTCCTTCTCATTGATTTTGACGTTAATCTTTGATTCTGAATTTCCCTACTTATATGCGCTTACTTATTTCTTCAAAGGGGAATGAGGACGGATTCGATCTCTCGACCGAGGCCAACCACGATATGTACTTTACGGGTCCCAAAGGCAATTCCGACCCTCTTGAATTCATCGAGAAGGAGAGTCAAAGAATCTCCTTTAAATTGGTGTTTCTCCAAAGAAAAAGTGGAAGAAAAACTTTCAAGACGGCCATTCCCCAATTGTCTGGTTGGCGCAACCGGAACAAAAGCGAATCTCTTCAAACCCAAATCTAGGAGCGACGGCGGGATGTTCAAGACATATCTCGGTGTCTAGAGTTGTCTTTATCCAAAGACTCCCAAGAATGAAGACTTACCGATGGCGGCAAGCTCATTTTTGGTCAAATGCCACTAATTCCTTCATCTTCGGTCATGGCCCAATGATCTGTTACTTTTGGCCGATGTCTTCATGATGACTAGCTTTGAATATCACTAAAGAGGTACACCCTTGGAAATACCAAAGTATAGCAAGAACCAAATAGCCATCAAAACTGCCGACCCTTGGACGAAACACATTGAGTCCTATATGAAGAATGGTCCGATTCTTGACAAAAGAATACAAAGCTTTTTTGAATTTCGGCTTTGTAGATTTGTGTTTTGCGGTAAGTCCAATGAACTGTCTTTGAATCACATAGTCATGGTGGAAGATCTAGCGACCAACAAGACAATTGCCCTTGGTAAGTATCTTTTGGGTGCTACCTATCGTATCTTCGCATCGATTACCACCCAAATGTTTGAGAAGAAAGGAATTTCTGTGTGAATGGTCCTTGGTGGTTAGTCCGGATGTGGTTGCAAATCAGATATGCATAAATTAGTCGAGTAGATGCGCACTCCTTAGCCTTCCCTTCAATCAACTATGCTGAGGATGAAGAGGCAACATCCAAAGCTTGTCAGACTTATGGAGAAGTTGCTTCTGCTATCACCATTAACAAGGATATCGGCCATTTCTTCAAAATGTTCTATAAAGGCTTCGAAGAAATCCTACGGTTTCCTTACAAGGAGTGTGAAGATTTTATTTTCCTTGCAAATTCAACTATGATCTTGGCTGTGATGATAACTTATCGATTGAGGGATCTTCAATGCAATCATCAAACCATGTATCTTGCCTCGAGAATTTCATAATGGAAGGCTAGTGAAATCCACTTATAAATTTTACAATCCAAACATGGTAGCAAGACAGTTGGGATGTGGACAATTGCCTCCAAGACTATTCTTTTCTAGAGCCATCAAGCCAAGAGAGATCAGAATTGAATCTTTGCAGTGAAAAAGATCTTCAATTTAGGAAAAGATCTACCAGAATACAAAGGCGACCCTTTCAATCGATTGACGTTGCACATCCCTCTTTCCAGTCTTGGTGGGAAGAATTGCACACTCATATATTCAACTCGTTGGTTCACCCCCTTTGCCAAGCACTCCCGCCAGAATCAAATTTACTGCGATAGTGAGGTGACCGTCCTTTTCTTGGTTTTCTTTTACCCTTCTTTCCTCTCAAGTTAAACCTGATCTTCTTAATAGGATATTGAGCAGTCCTTCCTCTAAAGAAGTTTGGTATTATCGGCCGGACCTCGCCCAGCTCACGGGTGATGAAGGATTGGCCATGAAGATTTTCATGAAAACACATATGGTCTTTCTTGAGGAGAAGTTAAAAGACATGAAGAAAAGAAAAGCTCCCACTCAATTGGTTGCGACCCCCGTTCTTCTAAGAAGAAAAGATCTCTAAGCAAATCTCCGTGGTATGCCATTCTGCGCATGTTGTAATAATTGACCTTTGCCTCTGTTTTACTTTCTCCTTATCTGCAGATTGGTTACGGTTCAAATACTACACATATGCAAGATGATGTCCCTCTTTTTCCCGAGAATCCGAAACTTCGGAAGGCTCACGAAAAAGATTGGTAGCTGTGCACTCCTCCCTTTTTCTTTTATTTTCTTGGCCAAAAGTACCCAAATGTTTTTTTATTCTGGCCTTCTCTATATTTTTGAAACAGACGAAATTATTGTTAACTTGACAAACAAAATCCCTTGAAGGTGAGCAAAATTCTTCCGAGAAAACCCAATCTATGGGAAAGAAAGGAAATCCAAATGTTGAGCCCATTAATTCCAACCATGGAGAATCGAGAATTCGAAGATAGCCTCCTGAAGGATAAATCTCCTCCTACTTCCAATGTGAATGAGCTTCCTCATCCTTCTCCCATTCAACACATGAATCGGGTACTCTTTGTCCTCAAGCATACTGACTTACGAAAAGAACCTTTTTCGGCTATATTAACATACTTCCTTTTCTCTTCCTCTTAGGGTGAAGAGGAACCAACACCAAGCATGTCTTTCTTTCTCAAAGATACGCTTGAGCAAGAGAGAGGAAGCTACATCCCAGCCAGAGCCTTTCAAGCCAACCAAACAAGGCTTAAGGAGATTCTCTCTCTTCTTGAAGGTGATGTAGGTGTTTTGACCTGAATGCCCCTAGGATAAAAGAAGCGGCCGAACTCTTTGATCAAGAGATTCCAATTCCTTTGAAATCAGCCATGAATCATATTCTTCATTTGGATCAACACATTCTTTGCCATCAAAGCGGCTAATGAGCATTCCATTACGAAATCGTCTCTGCCGGGCCGCTATGGAGACCATGAAGAAGAATTCGCGAAGCGCATTCCAAGTTTAAATCGACAAAGAGCTCCGAACCAACCGCAACCTAAATTGGATGATGCGAGAAAAAGAGAAGGCCTTGCTTGAAAGAAGTTGTTGGCCCTAAACAAATCAATCGAGGAGAAGAAAACCAAAAATAGCTGGCCTCCGGAATCTCGAGCTCGGTTAAAGCAACAATCAAGAAGAATCATGAAGAGCATCAAAGATGCAAGGCCAAGGTTTCCAACCCGGCAATCTTGGAAGAAGATGATCGAAGGCCTTAACCGAAGCGAGTTCTCTTTCGGGCTTGATTGTTTTCGACATGAAAGCTTTTTCGAGTGTGTAATCTTTGTTGAAACTTTTCCGTGTGCTACCCCTTGGTCCCAAACATTGAACTGATATTTTGTAACTGACGTTGCACGGTTATCTTTTTATGTTCTTCTCCTGGTAAGCCTTGCCGAACAAAGTATCTCCAGTAAAATTGTCAACCTTTATGTTGAGAAGATAGGCACACACAGTATCTGCCGAATAGATTTAAACCCACAATCTCTTGTAATGTATTTGGCAATGTTCCCGTGAGTGATTTCAAGCTCCTAAAGAACTTTCTGCTTGAATATTGATGTATTTTTATATTTTACACTAAAAGGCGACATAACAATATTTATGCCGGTTGTTCTCCAATTTTGTGGAGTATTTTTTTTACGCTAAAGGCGATGGTTTATACATCGGCTATCCTTTATGAATAGAACAAATCTTTTGCTCAAAACCATTAAATTCATACGTGTCGGCCAATCACATTTGACAATAAGCCCGATTCTCTAAAAGCCGACACACGAAATCTTTCCTTAGAAATTACTATGAGAGCCGACAATTTCAATCGGTTGTTGGTCTTTGTAGCGAGTAATCTTGATAGGACCCTCTTCCCATTCTCTTCCCGAGAAGCATTCCACGCCTTCATATTCCCGTAACGACGGCTCCGTATTTGCAATGCTTACCGAATCATCGGCTTGCACTATCTCGACATCGTCACCGTTCTATTAGATGAGGACTTGATGCATGGTGGATGGAACGCAACAATTAGCATGGATCCAATCTCTTCCAAGTAATAAGTCAGTAGGACCCCTTACTTTGCCGACCACAAAGAAGGTAGTGATCAAAGTCTTTGAGCCGATCATCAACTCAACGTGAACGGCTCCATGGGTATCCGAAGGATTTCAAAGAAAGTCCCCACGAGCACAATATCTATCTTGAGCAAATCCTCCTTAGTCATCCCCAGCTTCCTGAAAGTTGTATATGGCATAATGTTGATCGCAGCTCCTCCATCAACGAACATATGAGTCGAGGTTTTCCATTCACATATCCCTTCAAGTAAAGAGGCTTCAAATGATTGTGTTTCCTAGGCACATCAAATACGACTTGTCTTGATAGAGCCAAAGCGCCCCTAGGAGATCAATCATCTCTTTATTGTCAAAATCAGAATAGGCCTCTTCATCCCAATAAGCATCTTGTTCCCTCGGATCATCGTTAGCTTGCTCATTAGGTCTTGCAAACTCTATTGGGATATAGAACACCATGCTAACATCGCGAACGCCCACTTGCGAATACTCTTACGTCGAATGATGGCTTCACGAGTTTTCTTTTTTGGGCGCCATACCTTTTATGCCGGGTCATTTGCTTCTTTGAGCTCCCTGTTTCGGTGACTTTGGACTCTTCTCTTCGGCTCTTCCTTAGACCAGGAGGGCACCATTGTCCTTTCGCCACACATACTCTTGAGGAGAGTCCATGTCATCATCGAGAATCCTCCACATCAGCCCAAGCTTGATCTCGCAATCCTCTTCTTGACGTGAGGTGTCTTGTCTTTATTTTTAAGCTGATCATCCTCCGGAAGTGTGCCCCCAGTCTTTCTTGGATGGGACGGCGGTTGACTCGTGCTGTCTGTGTACCCGTGGTATTGTTCGCTGCATTTAGGGCAATTATTCCTAGCAGGCAGCTTCAAGCCTTCATTCCAGCAATGCCTAAAGAAAGGACAGTCCCAATGAGACTCCTCTTGTTCCTTCATATACTCCTCCTGCTCTCGGTGGTACATCTCTTCTTCATACCTCTGCTTTGTTCCCGGCAAGTCTGGCGATCTCTACGATATTGCTTTTCTTCTTTGTCTTTGCCACTTGTTTAGCAGTATACGAGATGTCACCCTTGGTTTGGAGGTTTCTCCTTTCTCTGTTCGGCTATTTGGGAACCGAACACGATGCTGCTGGAGTTCAACACTAAACACCTACCGACTAGGGTCAACTGAACCACTTTGTTTTGCCCTTTCAGAAGTCAGCACTTTCATTGGGCCTTTGCCCTTAGGATCACTAGCAGAAACCATGCACGAATCGAAAGCAACCATATTTGCAGGGAAGGGCTCCTTATCCACCTTCATATTGTTGTTGAACTTGAGGAGGCCTGTTGTATAGCTCTCTCGGATGTTGTTTGAAGATTCGGCATCAAGTAATGTTGTGGGTGATCATATCATGGAAGCCACAATACTTGCCGATCTTGACCCAATACGGACGCTTCATAGAATGATTATCCGGTAGCTTGATACGTCCTTCCTGACTAAGAACTCAAAGAGCTATTCCGGCTTGGAGGCGTCGAAGTCATATGCCCCCTTGAGTGTCTTCATCTAGTGTTGGTTGACCTGGACAGGCTCCTTGCCCTAAGTGAATTCGGTTGTTGTTGTGTCCTCCTCGGCCATCATCTTCATCTTCTCCCTCTTCGAGGAAGTGGTGGTATACTGATAAGACACGTTGCCCCCTTTAAAAGCAGGGTGTCCTTCTTGATGCTCGAGGCGAGTAGCCATGAGTGACAAACGTCTTGAGAGTTGTCCTAGGTCATCAAACTCCATACCGCTAGCTTTTTCTGATGGTGGGTGCATCCCCGAATAGCCACGGCCGGCAACTGATGGTCGGCAAATTCAAGGAGTAGCGAGGGAATTCTTTGTCTCCCTGAACCTGCGCAAGAACTCTTGTGGTGTCTCATTGTACTTCGCGTCAACCCCATCAAGTCGACGAGCTCTTTTGTAGAAGTATGAATGGAATTTGTCCTCCTCGAGACCATGTTCCAATAGAATTGGCCGGCAATGTAGCAAACCATGTGGCCGGCCTGTAAGGGATGATGGGAAGAAGTGAATCCTCCATGCCTCATCATTGGCAAGCTCCCCAATCGAATCAGATACCGACCGATGTGTTCGGTAGTAGAAGTGTCATCTTGTCCAGAGAACTTGGTCAAGTCGGTAGGAGGCTTCAATCTTGAAGGAAGCGCCACTCTGTTGTACCAATCGAGGATAGGATGGTGATACACATAGGGCCGATTCTTAGGCTTGATCCCAAATTGGTGCTGCATCATATCGGCCATCCTCGCTAGGAGTATATCCATGTTTGAATAAAGGAGGTCCATGAGATTGTCCTCGATTTGTCAAACTGGCCTATACCGAGGATTTGGCATAGCGTGAATTGTGGAGTAGTCAACTAACTCTGTGTAAACCGGGGCCAAAGGGATTTCACGTAACCAACGGCCATTGGAGCTATTGAATAGGTGTTGTATCTTTGGAGGATTCCAGTGTGTACCGAACGCCGCTTCTCCATGTGTCTTGGCTCAGGATCCCTCGGTTTCTCCGGTGTCTTGTTCTCTCCTCCGCATTCGATTTGTAGCTCCTTTTGTTGGTGGTGGCTTAGGCATATGTATGTATCTTGGCCCCAAAGCTCACCAAGCCGAGCCTCAAAGTGTTGATCAAACTCGGGTCCAAAGCTAGCCTTCATGATATCGCGGAAAGTGTTGAAGAACGCCGTATTATGATTAGTCATTGCACTTCCCCGCAGCCGCAACAATCTCCTCCATTCGACGGAGTTTCTTCGAGGACTTGGTTCCTCATCTTCCTTTCTGCCCCTCTTCTTCATCGGATAATTCTTTGAGCATATCCCTTATCACTTAGGGCATCAATATCTTTGGAAGATCCGTCTTACGGATGATTGTACCGCTCTTTTGCTTGGAGAAGCATGACATGCACTTTTGCGAGAAGGCTAAGCACATCTCTCTCACCGTGTGTTCCAAGTCGGGTGGAAGGTCATCCATCCGGAGCTGAATGACATTGTTCTTGTCGACTTCTTCCGGCATATTGTTTTGATCTTGAGTGGTCCCACTGGGCGTGCCAAAAAGTGTGTAGGCACAAAATCCTACTCCTGCCGCACACAGCGACAAAACAGGAATAGCCGGGCTTTACCCTGCCCGGGGCGTCTTGAATCCGGCGTGCGATCAATTTGACGTTAATTGACAAGGAGGTAAACGTGAGATGCGGAACATGCACCGTGAGACCAAGATGTTCGCATGTATGGCTCTAAGGCGAGATGTAAAGACATATAGCTATGAGAGCTATCGTCAACAAATAATGAGTGCATTCGGTAAGCGTATATGAAGATATGATGTAAAAAACGATTCTTAGAATGATCATAAGAAGACATGTTTGAACAAGTAAAGTCGATCATCATGATGGGTCTGTCGTAAAAGCTCTATTGCATAGATCGAATTAATTGACAACATGATAAATAAAAGAAAGTAAATCACAAACGTCATTAAAGACATTCATGACACGTGAAGAAGGAACTACCCTACGTAAACACGTATACGAACCCATAACACGTAATAACTTAGAAGCATAACCGTTTACCGGCAAGTTTGCCGAATCGGGGTCCATGAAGAAGGAACTACCTGCGTAAAAACCTATCGGATTAAACTGATCTCTAGTCCACTTAGGATGACTAGCTCTAGAGTAACCCAAAGATCTCGTATCCACCGGATGACACAATCTGTCAAGATCTAAACGCATACGAACCAAGAACACGTGACAACTTAGATTGATCTAACTCGGCTACGATGAGCAGATAGATCTAATAGCAAGGTAAGGTAAACAATTAAAGTACTAAAAGCAACTAGATCTATGATAAGATAAAGCCGAGGACGTTTCAATCTAAATTGGGCAAAAAGTGTATGCAAACATAATTAAATAAATAAATTGAAAGCATTGCAAACACGTGGTAACTTAATGAATTCATCGATCTTGCCAAAAATCTAATGAAGCCGATAACTAGCTCTTAGCCGGATCTTAGCCCACCGGATGGCTCATGATCGACAAAAGAACCCTCTTGCCCCCGATAGCTTAAATCGATTGACGATACTAAGCGTGAACAAGACTTCTTGCAATAATAATCTAAATCCACGGCGATACTAGACATGGTGCAAGGTTGCCGGTACTTACAGAGAGGTCGGCGGGGTCGATGAATCCTCTTGCGATAGATCGATGACACAAACGGACTCGAAGGGTGGCGGAGCCAAGGCACGGAGCCGGGTTGTTTGTATTGATTTGGGTAGCTTGTTTCTGATTCTTAGGGGTCTCATATTTATACCCAGGCTTGATGAGTCCTAACTAATTACGAATAATAATGACGAAAATATCTAGCTAAGATACATTGTTCTCCAAGTCTTCTCGGAGTCGTGAAATTGCACGCGATGTGGGCCCTCGTCCCGGGATATTCTTCTTGACGCTCCACGCTTGCCGAACCATACATTGCTCGGCTCTTCTCTTGGACTCAGGCTCCTAGCCAAATAACATCAGCTTCCCGAATGTCACAACGTCGCTGCTGGTCTTTTACTAGCCGAATGACCTCTTACCGAATCATCGTAATCTTGGTCTATCGGTCATCCGAGCTCTACCAAATTTTGGTGTTAACGACCACGTCATCATGGCGAAGGAGTAAAAAGTAGACCCCGAGAAAATAAGAGCGGTAACAGAATGGCAACAACCCACCAACGTCACAGAAATAAGAAGCTTCTTAGGATTGGCAGGATATTACCGAAGGTTCATCGAAGGATTCTCCAAGATTGCTAGACCCATGACCGCACTAACACAGAAAGGAAAAGAATTTCTTTGGACAGAAGCCTGTGAGAAGAGCTTCCAAGAGTTGAAGACAAAGCTCACCACGGCCCCGGTACTCACTTTACCGGATATACATAAGGATTTCGTGGTATATTGCGACGCATCCCGACGCGGACTAGGATGTGTTCTAATGCAAGAAGGAAAAGTTGTAGCATACGCCTCCAGACAACTGAAGAAGCATGAAGAGAATTACCCGACACACGACTTGGAACTAGCAGCCGTAGTACACGCCCTCAAGATATGGAGACACTACCTCATCGGGAACAAGTGTGTGATATTCACAGATCATAAGAGCTTGAAGTATATATTCACTCAGACAGAATTAAATCTAAGGCAAAGAAGATGGTTGGAGTTAATAAAAGACTATGACCTAAGTATACAAAGATATCACCCTGGAAAAGCCAACTCCGTAGTCGACGACCGAGTAGAAAGACCCATCAAGACACGAAGACCTCTAGAGTAATCCCGAATTGGCCCAAGAAGTAGGCAAGCTAAACCTACTCATCGGAGGAGAACAAGGGACGCTGGACACACTAAGCATACAACCTACCCCTCGAACTTCGGATCAAGGCAGCTCAAGACAAAGATGACGAAACTCAAAGATTGAAGAAGTTGGTCACCCTCAAGGAAAAGGAAATGTCGAATTCAATAGATGAAGAGGGAAAGCTACGGTTTAAAAATCGTATACGGTATGCGAAGGAAGGAAATCTCGAGAGATTTAATATTAGAAGAAGCACACGACACCCCGTACTCCATTCACCCCGGAGCAACTAAGATGTACATGGACTGAAGTAGAAATATTGGTGGAAAGGCATGAAAGCGGATATCGCTAACCGTGAGCGGATGTGACCCGTGTTAGAGAATCAAAAGAGTAACATCATCGACCGGCAGGATTGCTACAACCGTTACACATACCAGAATGGAAATGGGACGAGATAAGTATGGATTTCATAGTAGGACTCCCAAGAACCTCTAATGGCAACGATTCCATATGGGTAATTGTGGACCGACTAACAAAAGTAGCACACTTTATCCCTGTGAAGACCACACTCCAAGCTCACCAGCTTGCGAGGCTATACATCGACGAAATCCTTAGGCTACACGGAGTCCCTAGTAGAATAGTGATGCACAGAGGCTCGCAGTTCACCTCAAGATTTTGGAGGAGGTTACACGAAGCTTTGAAGACCCGCCTAGACTACGGCCTGACTTACCACCCTACAGACGGATGGACGCAGGCCGGGCGTGTGAATCAAATATTAGAAGACATCCGAGGGCATGCGTCGGCCTATGGAAAGGATTGGGAACAGCAGTGCGTCGTTTGCCGAAGTTCTCCTACAATAACGACTACCAAGCTAGCCTAAAGATGTCCCCGTTCGAGGCCTTTGTATGGGCGGAAGTGCGAACACCATTAATGTGGTCGAAGTTGGAGAAAGCGCGGTGTTTGGACCCGACATCATCCAAGAAGCAAAAGACAAGGTAGCCATGATCCGCGAGAACCACAGGCGACGAGCCGATAGAAGAGCTATGCCGACCGTAGAAGAAAAAGAGTTAGAATTTCAAGTAGGGGACCACGTCTACCTAAAGGTGTCACCCCTGCGGAACCGGGCGATTCAAGTAAAGGGAAAATTAGCCCCAAGGTACATCGGACCGTTTGAAATCATAGAGAGAATCGGAAAAGTAGCATACCGCCTACTGACTACCCCTGGGTGGAAGAAGTCCACAATGTCTTCCACGTATCGCGGCTAAAGGCGTGCTTGCGAGTCCCCGAAGAACAAACTCCCTTTGGAAAAGTAGACCTCCAACCGGACCTACGGTATCAAGAGAGACCAATCAAAATCTTCGATGTAGCAGTGAGACAGACATGAAGGACAGCAATCAGATTCTGCCGAGTTCAATGGAGCAATCACACAGAAGCAGAAGCTACTTGGGAAAGAGAAGAAAGTTTGAAAAAGGAATTCCCATACCTATTCGAGGAACAGTGTGAATTTCGAGGACGAAATTCTCTTTAAGAGGGGTAGGTTTGTAACACCCCGATTTTTGACCCGTTTTAAAATTCGCTAAAAATTTGAACTTTTTCGATAATCGTGTTTTTAACCCAACACTTTGGAAGTTTCCATTTATTTTGACTCCTCAAAATTATTTGGTAATTTTGGCAAGACCTAAAGTGGAGTTACATTTAATAAAAGAATAGAAGAATAAGAAAATAAGAGAGAAAAGAGAGAAAAGAGAAAAGAAAAAGAAGAAGAAAGGAGAAGAGAAACCAGCCCGGCCCATCCCCTTCTCTCCTTCCCTCCCTTCTCTCTTTCTTTTCCCCAGTGGGCCGCCCAACCGCACCGAGCCACGCGGCCCACCTCTCCTTCCCTCTCTCTCCATCAGCGACGCGGGACCCGCTCCCTCCTCCCTCACCTTCTTCCCGACAGCGCTATCGGCGACGACCCGAGCACGGCCCCCGCCCGGGTTCAGGCGCCTCGCCTCGCCGTACCATCGCCCGAGAGAGGGAGAAGACCATGGACAGATGGAGCACGGCGTTCAAGCACGACGGACAAGCGCGAGCCGGCGGCTCGGCACCCACGTCCGAGGCACCGCAGCGCCGTGACGGCCATTGCCTGGCGCGAGCCCTCACGCCTGCGGCGAGCCCGCCGCCCGCGGCCACAGCACGGCGGCCGGCACACAGCAGCGCCGCGTGGCTCGGCCATTAAGCGAGCGATGAGCTATCTTCCGGCGGCGCCCGTGCTTACGAAGGGGCGGCGAGCTCGCCGATCGATGTCGGCTGTGATGTGACCGCATCACGCCAAGCTCGCGAGGAGCACCTTTAACCGCAACATGACAAGCGCCAAAGCCCGGCAAGCCCACGCGCGCCATGACCCACGGCCGGAAAATATCCGGGACGAGAGAAAGATCTCGGGAGAGGCCGCGGCGAGGCTATAAATAGCCCCGTCAGGCCCTCCATCCCCGCCTCGCCCGACCGAGGAGCTCCACCGGAGCTAGAACACACACCGTGCTCGCGCCCAACTCCTCTCCCCCTTCTTCCTCTCCGCTCTAGACGGAGTTTCCCCAAATCCAATTTCCGCCGCCGCCAAGCTAGGGTTCGAGAACGCCCGATTGGTCGCCGGGCCGGCGCAATTGGCGGTCAGTGAGTCTTCTATTTCCCTCCTCTACTCTTTTTCCCAGCTTATTGGCCTACATCGTAACAGCGGTGGGTTGGGCCGCCGTCGTCGGCAACCGCCACTCGAGCCGCCGTCGAGGTGGAAGCCCTGCACCGCCCGGGGACACCCACCATGCACCGGCAGCGCTGAGTCAAGGACCCCTCGCGGCGAGCTTCCATGGCGAAGAAAGGCCATTCCGGCCAAACGCCGCGGCTCCGCCCGTCCGGGTGCGGCAGGGGGGCGGCGCCACGGCGTCACCCGGGGACCAACGAGCCGCCACGTGTCCACCCGTTACACTACCATCCTCCCCTCCGTTATCGCCATGTGGGCCAGGCCGGACCCACCGGGTCGATCGCAGATGGACGAAAGTACAAGAGAAAACAGGTGGAAATTGCTAGGTCTACCCGAGAACCGTACCCCTAATGCTATAAGTACATGTTCGAACCGAGAAAAATTCTAGGAAAAATATGTAAATAAACTAGATTATGTGGAGATAATTGTCATGATTTTTATTACATTTTAGCATTAATAAAATAATGACATAAAAATCCCACCATGTTTATTAACCGGAATTAAACTTGAGAAAATCATAACTTCCGAACCGTAACTCCAAATTGGGTCAAACCACTTCCGTTATTTTTCTAAAATCGAGCTCTATCCATTGCTACTGGTTTTATATATTATCACATGGTTCATTTTGTCACTATTCAATTGCCCTATTAATTTTGTGTAATCACCGCCGACGCTAGAGTAGCCGACGAAGACCTCAACCCGAACTAGACGATCCCGACTACGTTCCGGGCCCGGACGACAACGGTAACCAAGGCAAGTCCTTACCCCCCTTAATAATGTTGACCTAATTAATCAACCTACTTTTATAAGATGATAATCATGGTTTATACTGCTATGTGAATAATGTGATGCATGATGATGTAATATGACTAAGTGAGACCAAGGTAACCAAATTAATAATGTGAACCCTCCAACAAAAAGGTGAGTGGTGATAGTCTACATGGAGGTAGACTAGTCACAATCGGGGATGAATCCCGCGGAGAGATGCTCGCCTCCCTAAGGACCGGTTCATAGACCATCCCCTAGTACGATATTCGCACACGACCACACGCCGAGATGGGACGACCTGATCTCACACCCCGTTAGGTCAAAGTATAGTTTCTAACCTAGGAGGCCGGCGTAGGCAACGATCTATCGGGAGCTGACTCGGATGCTAAGTGATCTTCCGAGGTCGGGTTGGCGTGGTTGCTATGTGATCCTCCACGTAAAACAATTGGCGCATTGACGATATTGTATACAAACTTATGAGTTGGCGGATGCTAAGTGATCTTCCGCAATGCTGTGTGCTAATGGGATGCTAGGTGATCTTCCCATTTCCAACCCGAAAAAGTCGTGGTAGGATTATACCGAAACCTAGGATGGCTACCAAACGGGTACGGGATCTTGTTGGACTATTCTTGCCCGCCGATCAAGAGGAGAGTATGTCCATCGTGTGGGGAAAATTGTACACCCTCTGCAGAGAGTTATTTAAATCTATTCGAATAGCCACGTCCTTGGAATGGGCAACCGCTAGGACGGATCATCTATGATTAGTTTAATCCTCGTTGATACTAACGTTTTTGTGTCTTGTGAAGCGGCGACCATATAACCTCGGGGGAACTAGTAAGGGCAGTTTTAGAGACCTGCTGGGGGCCCAAACCCTTAATAACCACCAAACCCTAGGTTTGGACTTGCCGAGTACCTTTGTACTCACCCGTTGATTTTTCGGACTTCGGCTTAGAGGAGGACTTGACTACGATGATCGTGAGGATTTTCCGCGGGAGGATTAGGACGCGATGTTTCCGGCTTTGTTAGGACTATGATGTTGATACTAGAGTTTCGACCTACGCTCAAGTATGCTTGTGGGTGTGGTAGACTAGGACCACTAAACGCTGTAGAAGACTCTGATAAATAAAGTGCCACAGCACCCCTATGCCTACCTACCGTTGTGTAATAAGATCGTGACCCTCGGGCCACTTATGTAAGACCTATTTATCCTATCAATAAAGCTCAAGCACCTTTTTAAATAAATGCGGTCCACTCTTGTTTCTAGCAACGTATTAGCGCGTGATCCCGGCACTAATACGTAAGGTTAAGGACCCATTAAAGTGGGGGCCTGATAGGTATAGGTGCTAGAAGGGTGTTTTTTGAGGTGGTTATTTTGTAATGTGTTTGTACAATTTGATTTTTGTCACATTGAACTATCATGTATAATCTCACAATGTCGAAATGGCAACCTAGATCATGATTTGCCCCCTAGGGCACATGAGACCATGTGGAAAATTTTGGCCCCGTTCTAGCTCTATTCATGGGCAACCCAATTCAACCTATAATTACTCGGTGGCGTCGCGTAGAAATTCAATTTAATTGACAAAATTACCCAACCTAATCCAAAAAATCTCAAACTTCGTGGCTCCTTCACACATGGCATGTGCATGCCTCAGAACAAGTTTGAGGCCGAAACAACACTAGAAGGAAGATGACCCAACAAAGCTACTTGAAATCTAGGTGTGTAGTCATGGTTGGAAGGGGTCATGTGCCTTTGTGAAGCATGTGTAATCCCACAATGTCGAAATGGCGTGACACTTTTTTTTCTACAGCCATGTACACCCAAATGATGCCCCCACACAAGATTTTAGGTTTTTCGATCAATACTTTTATTATTATATTTTCCTAGGTGCTAAACGGTGAAAAGAAGCTTAGTTACATCATGAAAACAAAAGATTTTTCCACGAATAGATCAATGTTATCATCAAAGTGTACAAACATATTTAAATTAAAAACGCCAAAGGTTATGTGATTCTTGCCGATGAAATGTTTCTTTGAGATTCCGAGGTCCCATCAGTGCTATTTGAGGTCCTTCGATTGCTCGATCGAAGGGAATACTGGATTTACATTTACCACAACACGGTAAGGTCGGAGGAGACGGCCAAGCAATCTTTGCCTTAACAAATAGTTGTGGTTCGGTCCACATGACATCCACTATAAGATCAAAACGGTGATTAGTAAACACCACGATACGAGAATGCTCACATGCATTCCTAATTCAGAACAAAGTTCTCAACTAAGACCAACATTATATTTATATTATACACAAGTCACTAGTGTGGTGATTAACACAAAGATTCTTCCGTGTCATAGCTCGCTTTACGTCTTTGAGTCTTGGAGATCTGAAAATATCTCTTGCATTATTTTGTCATATCTGTTTTCCTGGTCATCAACATTAAATCTAGACTTTGTTGCTCTCATGGAACACTAATCTTTTATTTCTCCATCATTTGTTGACGATCCATGGTCAAGAATTTCAAGCCGCAGCAATGCAATGTTTGTGTTTTTCTTTTTACTTCGATACCAGTCCATGATTGATCCTCGCAATTGAATGGATGCATGAGTATTCCATAAGCCAACCACCGTCTTTAGCGGCAACTTTGAATCGTGGGTTCGCTCAACCACTCTCAAGAAACCAACCAACACAACCTACAATTAAATAAGGAGAACCTTAAAGGAAGTAGGAGCACCAATTGGGAGTTGATGAAGCCGCCACTTCTCCAAAGATTGCTCTTGTGATGTAATTTTTTGTAATCGGTCCATCAAAGATTTAGACCGGTGTTGATGTAGTTGATGTTTGAGTTGGTGTAGGTTGACTTGGAGGTGCCAATTAGCGTTGCAAGATTTACTTTTTGGGTTCTATATCAAAAGTCAGATCCTAAAACTAAAAGTATGTGTTCTAACCTTAAAATTTTAAGGAAATTAAATGAAATTTTTTGAATACGATTCAAAATGACAAAGATGTTCGATTCTTGAATTAACATGGCAAGATCAACCGGTGCCCCCACATCGAAAACATACCATAAAACTAAATGCACGATAATTTTATTATTTTGTATTTTTTATTTAGTATTTGATTTTTCTTTATTTTTATCGATCTAGCAATGAGTTCCATGGAATGACTTATAAAAGGCAGAGTAGTGAACTGAGAGAGGCCAAGAGAAAAGAGAGAAGGCATAGAGACTGAGAGGAGAGAGAGCCGAGAGAAAAGTACATTGTTATTTGTTGAAAGAAGGGGAGGAGACAATGTTTGCTTAGTGGGGTGGCTAGCTGTGGGCCTCCGTCTTATTCTAGAGGGGACTCGAAAAAAATTTCCCTATTAGAAAATACTTGTCAATTAAAATTGTTTTCTTAGTAATGAATTATGTCATTAAATTAATTTGTGTAGGGTTTTTTTCTTTGGGTTTCCCTCTTCTTAATTTCAAACAAACATTTATGACTTTATTCTAAGGAATAACATTAATATTGTGAACCAATAGAAACCATGAGGCCAAAAAACCCAATGAATTCAAGAAAACCTGAAAAAAAATATATGAAGAAAACTCTTCATCCATTCTAAAATATAAATTGCTATAACTTTGTCGAAAGACACTTCAACTTTGGTCAAACTTATGGAAAAATACAAGGAACACACGTCAGAGACAGCACAATGCAAAAAGGTTTTGCGAATAAATTTATTTGATCCAATTTCCAAAGTGTTAGATGCAATAAAAGTTTCATTATCTGCTGCAAAAATGATTAAAAAAATGCATTTGGTAAAAAGTGTGCTCAACAATCCTCCAGCTCATGATAGGAAAGTCTAGAAGCAGAGAAGGAGCATAGTTGCGTGCAAGCACTCTGCAATTATGTCCATGTACAACTTATACAGAAATGAAAAATAATGCGGAAAAATGCAAAATTAATTGGTGGCCAAGTTTGAAGCCTCAGTTCTTGCGATTATTATCACAAATGTGTTTTTTTGTCATACGATGTCGGCATAAATCTTGCAACGCGCAAGTCATCACAGGCTGGCCATGGTATGGTATGGGAAGAAAATCATGCATGCGAACACGAAGTGAAATAATCTGACAGAAGAAATGCATGAAGTTTTTGAAAAAAATAATTATGCATTAAGTGTGTGCAACAAACATTTCTGCAAGCCATTAAAAAAATGTTATATTAGATACCACATTTTTTAGTCCTATATTATAGATCGTTTTGACTTTTTAGATATCTAGTTTTTATTATGCACCTAGTTTTATACAATATGTTTAAATATATAATAAAAACTATGTAAAAAAAAAGCCAAAACGATCTATAAATGAAAAACTTATGGAGAATATACATACCGATATGCAACGTAAGAAAGGCTCTGTGTTGCGCCCTGAGCACTTACTGGTGTTTGGCATGTACTGTACCGTGGATGCACCATCAGTATGATGAAGCACTTGGTACTGGTAGCAAAAACAGATGGATCAGCCAACATATATAGCTAGTGAAGAGAAGAACACAAACGTGCGTGAGCTCGTTTCCGTGGTGGCCAAGTAGCGAGCTACAAAGAACAAAAAAAGTAGCGAGCTACGACCAGTAACTAGACTGTCGAGGAAGCTGCCGGCCGGTCCATGCGACGAAGGGAAACCGAACGCTCTCTCACCACCAGCTCCACGAGGAGGCAAGAGGATCGTACTACTCCTTCGTCCATACAAAAATAAATAAACTTTTTTCACATTAAATAATTGGATTCATAAAATAGTAAGCCATCATAAATATTAATATAGTTTTATGTATTGAATTAAATTTATTAAAAATTAACTTTGAAAAAAGTGCTATGGTAATATAGTTTTTCCCTTGCAAGGTGTCGTAAGTCTGAAAGAAATACGTTTAAATTGTCAGTGCTTGGATAATATCGCTTCACTTCCTTCGCGTCTAACAAGGCTCTTCTTGGTACACGTATGGCGTCCATGTATGTAATTTGAAATTTGTTTTTTTTTCTTCTTTTTATTAGTTTTGTTTTATTTACATGAACGGTTTTACAAAATCTTTATTTAACCAAAAACATTACCATCTTTCCTCTGAATAAGCGTATAGGATAATGTTTACCTTTTTTATTTATTAATATATTTACGATAATGTTTACCTACCACAAACGGATTTTTGGTTATGCGTCAGCGTGCTTTTTGGGCTTTGCTGGCTTGCAGCTGTTCCATCCGTGGAGGCCCATGTGTTGGTGCTTAAAACGATGAGGAAGGAGACCAAGTCCAGCTTCGCCAACGCCGTCCCGCGCTGTCCACGCCCCCTGCCTGCACGTGCCAAAACGCGAGAAGCATCGACAAGGGGCATAGGGTGAACGGCCGGCGAGGAATGCAGAGGAGCTGCTGCTACCGGCGTGACTGCTGTAGCAGTGCCACCTTATTTATTTTACTTTCAATTCCTTCCAAATTTGCATAGTGTTGGGGGAGGCCGAAACCTGCCCACCCTTCTACGGTCGGCCCAGAAACCGGAGCTAGAGGCGGTTCGAAGAAATGGTTGGCCCCTAGGGCCGAATGTTTTTGGTTTCGTGTCTTAGCATGCCGCGGATCTCGAGGATGAAGGGGTGAGGCCCGGAAGGCGGGAGTTTCATGATCACGGTGGAAGGCGAGCATTCGGCCAGGACTAGTTGGCGAATGCCCATCCGCCGAGCCGCCGTTCGTAGAATAACAGCGAGCGGCGAGGGCCGCAACTTTCGCCTAATTGGGCAATGTGGGGGCTCGTTCTAAGGCGGTCGCCGAGGAGGACATGCGGGAGCGGTGCGACAACATTCGGTCAAGCGTGGCGAATGCCGAGACTTCCGCCCGATAGCTGTCGCCGGGAGTCCCGGGGATCGAACGATCAGCTTTCGGTCAGAGATGCCGAATGCTCGTATTTCGCGCCGAGCGAGTCCTCGCGTAGATCTTCAGACTCCGGCTATAGCTGCCGAAAGCAGTCGCTTTCGGTCGCGGCCGGAATGACCCATGACGAATGTCTTTTAGCCCTGTCTTGCAGGTACCCGCGATCCGATATCGAGCAGCCCAGGGAGGGTAGGTGGGATCGCAAGGCGGGAAAGGACCACATTGCCCTTGATCGTCGGCGGGAGGCGCTGGGATCTAGGGTTGGTGGAGGACAAAATCGAATTGTAATAATCTACGGACTATAAATCGGCATTGTAAAGACACACAAAGTGAATTAATAGAGAAGAGCCCTAATTTTCGGTACACCTACGTGTGTCCATCTCAGTGTAGTTGAGTGATTCCTCTTACCAGGGGGTAGCCTGCTTCGGGGCTACACCAACATTGGCGCCCACCGTGGTTGCGCAGGCAACCCATGGCTCCGGGCGAGGAAGACCAAAGGCGGCGCTGGCAAAGACCGGCCGGATCTCCTCCGACGGATCCTCCATCGATCCTCCGCCGAGACCGTCACTCCGGCCAGTCGGGCCGGGTGGTGAAACGGAAGACGCAGCCACCGGCCCCGGGCAATAACTGGCCAAGGCCCTTCCGGAAAGGTGAGGCGCCGGGGTTCGGAGGAAGATGGAGAAGACTCGGATGAAGATCCCCGGATGAGCATGAGGCACCCGACAACAGCCGGGGAGGAGCGTGCCACGTTAGTCCAAGAATTGAGCCTCGAGCGGCTGAACTCGAGAGTTGAGAGCTCGAAGGAGGCAATGTTGAGAGGAGAGGCAGCCAAGCAAAGAGAGGATTTGGCTCGGGAGCAGCTTGAACCTCGCCCGAAATTGAGAAAGAGAATTTGCTCCGTGAAATAGCTCGGATGGAGAAAAACAAAGCACCATCCCATGGAGGGGCAAGAACCGCCGTTTGCGGATGGAGAAGTCGATCCGGTCTTACCACTCGCGCCGGAATTACAGGTGAGCCCATGGCCGATAGGGTACAAGCCCGTGATCGCCATCGTTCAATGGGAAATCGGATCCAACGGTTCATCGCAAGCTATGAAGCCGCAGATACATTCGGCAGAGGGGATTCGGTTACTTCGCAAAATCCCTTATCATGGCAAGAGAAGATATCGAGACATGAATGGTACATCGCCTTCTTCGTCCGCTTTCAATAAGAAATTGGAAGCAACTGAGGGAGCAACCGATCATCACCTTTGAAGGTTTCCGGCCTTGAAAAAGGGAACTAGGGATTTCCTAAAGCTCAAGCAAGAGGATGGAGAGTCATTGACACAAAGATCTCGAAAAGATAGTACAGCCAAGGCCAAACGCCGAATGTCTCGGATGAAGTAGTGATAGCCGCGGCAATCGAGGGCATGGCCATCGGTCCACGCGCCGCGCTCCTAGGGGGGAAGAACCTAAAACCTTGACCGAAGTTATACGATCGGATCAAAAAATTTTGCGAAGTCTGAAGAAGGTCCGAAAAAGAAGAAAGGCAGCAAGAAAGGACGAAAAGCAACAATCGCCGCATCCAAACGCAAACAATAGCCAAAGGGGTGGCAAGACTCCCGCCCGGTCAACAATGTGCAAGATGATTCGGCTCAAACGGCCAAACCCAGCCAAGAGCCAGGCTCGGGGGACGCCTCAAACTCCAAAGCAAATCAGTCCAACCGAGGTGGCCGAGGCTCAAGGGGCAGAGGGCGCGGAAGAGGCCGGGACAGAACGAGAGTACCGCATCTTGTTTTCGCCAAGCGCAAAAAACATGGGTCATTCGGTCGAGACCGCAAGTATGGGCAGATGGCCAAGGAGCGTAAATCAAAGGACGAAAAGCTCACAAAGTAGCCAAGCACCAAAGCACGTATTCAACATGAGAGAAACAGCAGTTGTACAACCGAATGCATATTTCGGTTATCGTAACACTTCGATTGCCACCTCCGCCTCCAGTAGTACAGCAGGCCTCCATGCTTCCGGCTCACCACCATCAATACTCCCCGAACTACCCGGGTTACATCCCGCAATCCCAGCCTCCATCGATGGCAGCATCTTCTCCGCAAACCCGAACAACCACAACAGAACGTGCACATGAAGCCCGAAAACAAATCGGAAAACAGGGTTGTGAATTCAAGATCGCCATCTCGGGGGGGCACATATACGCGATCACGGAGGATCTAACCTTGAGCATGAAAACAAAAAGAGCCGAAGGGATTACGTGAGAAGAGTGCACACGGTAACACCGAGGCTACC